>JAWRVZ010000153.1:0-635000 GCA_037043235.1 Rhodeus uyekii | reverse complement strand
CTTTAAATTATACTATTATGTGGAGTCCCGGGCTCGGAGATCTCACACACAGAAGTGTGTGTGATTTGACCCAGTTCAGTGTGTGTTACTTGACTCACTTCAGTGTGTGTGAATTGACTCGGTTCAGTGTGTGTGATTTGAGCCAGTTCGGCGTGTGTGAATTGACACAGTTCAGTGTGTGAATTGATTCAGTTCAGTGTGTGTGAATTGACTCAGTTCACTGTGTGTGATTTAAACCAGTTCAGTGTGTGTGATTTGAGCCAGTTCACTGTGTGTGAATTGACTCACTTCAGTATGTGTTACTTGACTCAGTTCAGTGTGTGTGTGTATGTTGACTCAGTTCAGTGTGTGCGAATCGACCCAGTTCAGTCTCTGTGAACTGACTCAATTCAGTGTGTGTGAATTAACTCAGTTCATTGTGTGTGAACTCACTCAGTTCAGTGTGTGTGAATTGACTCAGTTCAGTATGTGTGAAATGATTCAGTTCAGTGTGTGTGTATATTGACTCAGTTCAGTGTGTGTGAATTGACTCACTTTAGTGTGTGTGAGTTGACTCAATTCAGTGTGTGTGAATTAACTCAGTTCATTGTGTGTGAACTGACTCAGTTCAGTGTGTGTGAATTGACTCAGTTCAGTGTGTGTGAATTGACTCAGTTTAGTGTGTGTGAGTTGACTCAATTTAGTGTGTGTGAATTGACTCAGTTCGGTGTGTGTGATTTTACCCAGTTCAGTGTGTGTGAGTTGACTCAGTGTGTGTGAGTCGACTCAGTTCAGTGTGTGTGAGTCGACTCAGTTCAGTGTGTGTGAGTTGACTCAGTGTGTGTGAGTCGACTCAGTTCAGTGTGTGTGAGTCGACTCAGTTCAGTGTGTGTGAGTTGACTCAGTGTGTGTGAGTCGACTCAGTTCAGTGTGTGTGATTTGACACAGTTCAGTGTGTGTGAGTTGACTCAGTGTGTGTGAATCAACTCAGTTCAGTGTGTGTGATTTGACACAGTTCAGTTTGTGTGAGTTGACTCAGTGTGTGTGATTTGACACAGCTCAGTGTGTGTGACTGCAATTTGCCTACTGTTGATGCAGGAATGGACAGCATAGAAAATCCTTCCTCTTAGGAAACGAATCCAAAGAATGACTCTGAATCCGTTGCGATATGTGACACATGTGACTCTTATCTCCATCTCCAGCGAGTTGAGCGCTCAATTATGCCCCAACTTCCCTCCAGGAAAATAAAAATAATAAACTTAAATTAAAACATGTCTGATTTTTTATTATATTTTTTGCGTATACAGAAGACAATGCTGTCAAAACCATCCTTGTTCACACAGATCCGCAAAAACGACTAAAAAACACTGTTGGCAAGGATACTTTGTAAAGAAACACCACTTGCCTATAAACTGAGTAATATGCGCACGCATGACACGACATCATCATTTTCACAAATTTGCATTTCTGTAGTTCAAGCAGAGATGATAATGGTATCGTTTTTTAAAGTCTGCATTTCAGGCCTCCCAAATGCATTTGATGCGTAATGAACAGCGAAAACGCATAAAAGGTTTAAACTGTTGTCACAAAAATATCCCCCAATCTTTTCCTCTTGTTTCCCAATAAAAACAATTTCATTAAAGGCATAGTTCACCCAAAAAATGAAAATTCTGTCATAATTTACTCACCCTAAAGTTGTATAAGTTTATTTGTGCTGTCGAACACAAAGGAAGGTTATTTTGAAGAATGTGAGTAACCACAAAGTTGTTGTTCTCTCTTTAATAGAATCATATACTCTTGTTTTAAAAGTGTATGTGAGTATTTGTTTGTGTATGTTGTGCATAGGACTTTAATTTATCCACCTCACCCACTTCCTCCCACATACATCTTGCCGCCTGAGGATGAAACATCCACAACATAATCTGAACCTCTAATTCAAACCTCACGGGAAGACATGTATGGGTATTTTTCAAAAATGCATCCGCATGTTTTCACACCCAGCATGCCGCCAGATTTCCCTCCCGTCCACCGTTCTGTATGGTGCTGTTGCCGTAGCAACACCGTTCGTGTTTAAAGAGAGTCATATATTTACTTAATGTTGCCCTCATATCTTCAGCATGGCCATTAGTCTTTCTGAGGGCAACAGACTACAGAATTTACTACCTCCGTCACTGGGGACTAACAACTTGTAAATGACTTCTTTTTTCCCCCTCTTTTTTGCAGTTTTGAAATTAAAATTGGTGTTTTGTAGCTCTTAGTTCATTTCGGTTAGGTTTGAGGGCACCTATGTGCTGGTGAGCTCCTGAACATTTACTTATAGCAGATATCATTCAAATGTGAGTCTTTCTCAACAGGGAAAAAGTACCATAAATATTGATGACTCATACCGAACTCAATCATTTCGTCCAATCAAATCAATTCACCCTTAGTGGTTTATACAATACAGATTGTTTCAAAGCAGCCTTACAGTGATAAAAAAAAAATGCATTTCAGTCAGTTCAATGTTGATTGGAAACGTCATCAATTATTAAAATTAGATCATTTAATTTATAAAGCAGTTGTGTAAAAAAACATACTATACATTATGCGCTCTTACTATGCACTGTGTTTGAATTGATTTGTTTGAATTTTACAAGTTTATTTTGTCATTAGTGTCCAATATTCCATACTTATTTATTTGTAAAGATTTATTTATTTATTGTGAAAAGTATAAAAAGATATAAAATACTGCACAAGTATGCCAATTGGGGTGATTAGCCCCTTTCTGATTAGCAACAGCTGTGACAAACCAAATATGGAAGTCTTTTTCTATCTAGATGGATGCATAGATCGATAGATTATTGAGTATTTTGCTTTTAATTAAAAAACCCAGTTTTCAGTTTTACAAAGACTTATGAAATACGTTGTTTGTAGAAAACGATGGGAGCCTTGTACCCATTTGGAGATTAGCAATCAGGATGCTCCCTAAACATCTCCACACAAATCTGTGGCTTTCTCAGTAACACTCCTCATTTGTATCTGCCCCAAATCTTGCATCATCGCATCATGGCACTGGTCGGTTCCTGTCATTATGCTTGCCGATAAGGCTGCTTTTTAGGGCATGATTATATCCTCAGGAAAAAAAAGGCTGGCGGCTTCTCCTTTACCACTGCAAACTAATCAGCCCCCCAAAAATTACTTATTGATCTCTGGTTGCAGTGCGCGGAGAGGGATTTAGAGTGGCCGGGTCATGGCAGGAGCCTTGTGTGTGTGTGTGTGTGTTTACACCAGACTGTTTGAATATAGACAGACCTTTTATGTCATGGGATCATCGAATATGAATCAATTTCAGCCAAAATTCATATTAATAGCCATTTACCCCTGAATAATCATCATAACCGACCTATTTGGGACAAATCAAATTGAGAATCCACTTGGCACTAATATAATCAGCGCTTTGACATTTTCCACAGTTTGGAGGCCATTGAAATAGATTTTTCTGATATTATACTGTGGCCAGATTTCCAAATAGCAGAATATGTTTTATTGGCAATGGAGAAAAACCAGAGAACTGTGGAAAACTTAATGAAGAGCCTCCAGGCCGCAGATCAATACAGTCATTACATTTATGTGTACAAGTAGCTTGATATTGATATAAAAAGCTGGTTTATTTACATGTACATATTTTATTTCTTCATGCAACAAGCATGAGGGTGGTTTTGAGGGTATGTTACGGTATGTGCAGACAGTGTTTGGGTCCGTACTGACTCTGTGTCAGGGCTCATTGATCCAGGCTGTGGGAGATGAATGGATTAATTACAGGCACAGTGAGCTGTGGGACTACAGGCAGCCGGGCAGGAGACGTAACTGAGGGGCCGGGACGGAGAAAAGCCGTTACGGGCAAATTGAACACCATTAATGAATGTAGCGTTGCCTGTGGCTCCATTGCTGGTCCCTCGGTGTGAAAACTGGGCCACACGTTCCTCTGCCGCCCCCCCCGGGAGCAGGAATGAAGGATGGGCGACGCCCCCCCAAGGTTTCCTTCTAATTCTGTACGGACATTTTCAAAAAGCAGAACCAGAAATATCATACGATTTTGTTTTTGTTGCAGTTTATTAACCAAAATGTACAATGGTTTTCTTTGAAGTACATTGGAATGCCATCTAAAAACATGTTTTATCTTTGATTTTAATTAGAACTTAGATCAATTAATTTAATAGACATATTAAATCTTAATATCAATTCATTTAATAGACATATTAAATCTTAAGAGATTTTTAAAAAAAATCCACTGAATGGTTTAGTTAAAATTTTCTGAAGACTCACTCTTTTTATATGATGAGATTGAATTTAGGCTTTTATTCACATATGAACATTGATCAGCGAACATAAACAGAAGCTCAACCGTTTTTTTTTTTTTTTTTTTTGATAAGCCTGAAAAAAACCTTACTGCTTCAAATGTGTTGCGTTACACAGGAGAATTAATATTATTGGTTCCTGCAGAAGCTCAGACGTGTTGCATAACACGTAATGCGTAACAAGAATGAACATCATTGGTTCTTATTGAAGATCAAATGTGATGCGTAACAAGAATGAACATCATTGGTTATTGCTGAAGCTCAAATGTGATGCGTAACAAGAATGAACCTCATTGGTTATTGTTGAAGCTCAAACGTGATGCGTAACAAGAATGAACCTCATTGGTTATTGTTGAAGCTCAAATGTGATGCGTAACAAGAATGAACCTCATTGGTTCTTGTTGAAGCTCAAACGTGATGCGTAACAAGAATGAACCTCATTGGTTATTGTTGAAGCTCAAATGTGATGCGTAACAAGAATGAACCTCATTGGTTATTGTTGAAGCTCAAACGTGATGCGTAACAAGAATGAACCTCATTGGTTATTGTTGAAGCTCAAATGTGATGCGTAACAAGAATGAACCTCATTGGTTATTGCTGAAGCTCAAATGTGATGCGTAACAAGAATGAACCTCATTGGTTATTGTTGAAGCTCAAACGTGATGCGTAACAAGAATGAACCTCATTGGTTATTGTTGAAGCTCAAATGTGATGCGTAACAAGAATGAACCTCATTGGTTATTGTTGAAGCTCAAATGTGATGCGTAACAAGAATGAACCTCATTGGTTATTGTTGAAGCTCAAACGTGATGCGTAACAAGAATGAACCTCATTGGTTATTGTTGAAGCTCAAATGTGATGCGTAACAAGAATGAACCTCATTGGTTATTGCTGAAGCTCAAACGTGATGCGTAACAAGAATGAACATCATTGGTTATTGCTGAAGCTCAAATGTGATGCGTAACAAGAATGAACCTCATTGGTTATTGTTGAAGCTCAAATGTGATGCGTAACAAGAATGAACCTCATTGGTTATTGCTGAAGCTCAAACGTGATGCGTAACAAGAATGAACATCATTGGTTATTGCTGAAGCTCAAATGTGATGCGTAACACAAGAATGAACCTCATTGGTTATTGTTGAAGCTCAAACGTGATGCGTAACAAGAATGAACCTCATTGGTTATTGCTGAAGCTCAAACGTGATGCGTAACAAGAATGAACATCATTGGTTATTGCTGAAGCTCAACTGTGATGCGTAACACAAGAATGAACCTCATTGGTTATTGCTGAAGCTCAAATGTGATGCGTAACAAGAATGAACATCATTGGTTATTGCTGAAGCTCAAATGTGATGCGTAACACAAGAATGAACCTCATTGGTTATTGCTGAAGCTCAAATGTGATGCGTAACAAGAATGAACCTCATTGGTTATTGCTGAAGCTCAAATGTGATGCGTAACAAGAATGAACATCATTGGTTATTGCTGAAGCTCAAATGTGATGCGTAACACAAGAATGAACCTCAT
Organism: Rhodeus uyekii; assembly: GCA_037043235.1. Classification (NCBI taxonomy): domain Eukaryota; kingdom Metazoa; phylum Chordata; class Actinopteri; order Cypriniformes; family Acheilognathidae; genus Rhodeus; species Rhodeus uyekii. The sequence continues at coordinate 629,157 of JAWRVZ010000153.1, read as the reverse complement.
TGGTTATTGTTGAAGCTCAAATGTGATGCGTAACAAGAATGAACCTCATTGGTTCTTGTTGAAGCTCAAACGTGATGCGTAACAAGAATGAACCTCATTGGTTATTGTTGAAGCTCAAATGTGATGCGTAACAAGAATGAACCTCATTGGTTATTGCTGAAGCTCAAACGTGATGCGTAACAAGAATGAACATCATTGGTTATTGCTGAAGCTCAAATGTGATGCGTAACACAAGAATGAACCTCATTGGTTATTGCTGAAGCTCAAATGTGATGCGTAACACAAGAATGAACCTCATTGGTTATTGCTGAAGCTCAAATGTGATGCGTAACACAAGAATGAACCTCATTGGTTATTGTTGAAGCTCAAATGTGATGCGTAACACAAGAATGAACCTCATTGGTTATTGCTGAAGCTCAAATGTGATGCGTAACAAGAATGAACCTCATTGGTTATTGCTGAAGCTCAAATGTGATGCGTAACAAGAATGAACATCATTGGTTATTGCTGAAGCTCAAATGTGATGCGTAACACAAGAATGAACCTCATTGGTTATTGCTGAAGCTCAAACGTGATGCGTAACACAAGAATGAACCTCATTGGTTATTGTTGAAGCTCAAATGTGATGCGTAACACAAGAATGAACCTCATTGGTTATTGCTGAAGCTCAAATGTGATGCGTAACACAAGAATGAACCTCATTGGTTATTGCTGAAGCTCAAATGTGATGCGTAACAAGAATGAACCTCATTGGTTATTGCTGAAGCTCAAATGTGATGCGTAACACAAGAATGAACCTCATTGGTTATTGCTGAAGCTCAAATGTGATGCGTAACAAGAATGAACCTCATTGGTTATTGCTGAAGCTCAAATGTGATGCGTAACAAGAATGAACATCATTGGTTATTGCTGAAGCTCAAACTTGCTGTGTAAAACCTAATAATGAATATAAACAAATTCAATCTGATCATCATACAAAAAGATTTTGCCTTTGGACTAAATTGCTCAAATCACATGAATTAGTTTTATGATCTCTTTATGAACTTTTCGAAGTGTCAATGTAGTTCCGTGGACTGCGTGGACTGACAGATATCTCTCAGATTTAATTTAGAATCTCTTCATTTGTATTTCGAAGACGAAAAAATGTCCTTATGGTTTTGGAACAATAGGAGGGTGAGTAAATAATGACAGAATTTTGAGGAACTCAAAAATGAGGAATACAGCAGCATAAGCAATTCATTTTGGTGTCATGAAGTAGAGCTGAAATGAAAGTGAGATATATTGAGACAACAGTGATAAAAATGACTCCTTTAGATAGTTACCACAATGAATGTGCATTGTATAAGGCAAACTGCTCATTTGTTAGTGTAAACCCTATACAGTTTTAAATTTCCAATGCATTTAAATGACCTTTAAATATGTAATATGAACTCAGTCTCTAACTTAAGGTTGAAAGCTAACATGGAGAAGCGACTTGTTTTTGTTCAAATCACCCATCACCAGTTTACATCTCATGTAAAATTAATGCAATCAGAAAAATTAAAACAATCTGCATTTATTCAGAAAAACCTAAAATGAAAGGAATAGTTGCTGTGACATCCCTTTTGATATCCATTGCTATTTTTATAGTGCTTTATTCAGCTTTTGTCTTCGCTGCAGATTTACTCACAACAGCATAATAAAGGACAGAGCTTGGACCGGAAGAAATGTGTGCCAGAACCTATTAAACCAACCTCGATCTAGCTGCCATAAAAAAGAACGAAATGCATAATGAATAATTGAGTTCCAATGAGTTGTGGGCCTTCTTGTTTATCCAATTACGGCACATTAAAAATGAATGATTAATCAATTATTGCTGTTGGGGATTCTAGGTGCTATCAATGTGGCTGCCCTTTACTTTGTCCATCCGTCTTCATAGCTTTGCTTGTTTTCAATGGAATGTGGAGTATGCTAGCAACTGCACTTTTTCCTAGCATCAGTGTGTGTAACTTAAGACAAGTTTAACTATTACAGACCCTATGGGTTTAAAAACGGTGTGTTTTGCAAGCATGAAGTGTTTTCTCCCTTTCCAGGTTGTTAATGGAAAGAAAGAAACAAAGAAAGAAAGCTGGACTGCTGGAATTTTGTCTGAACAGGGAATGTAAGCCACAAAAGCACACACGGCCCCAAGCCGATTCCAGTCATTACTAGACACATGCACCGATCCAATCCCGATCCCAGACAGTCATACCGACCTAATATATCAGCTCTATTGATTTCCCTGCAAACAAATAAGACTGTTTTTTTATGGAGCTGTGGAATATGCAAGTTCTCTCAGGAGGTCATGAAATCATCATGGCGACCTTGAGTTAATCGATTCCTTTCACTACATGCGCTTTTTTGTGTGCCATTTATATTTAAAAAAAAATCTGGGTTGTTTTTTTTTTTTGATGGAAATGTGAGCTATCAGTGACATTCCATCTCCGGAGCCATAGTAGGTCCATCTATTAATTCATTCTCCTTTATTGTGAATCTGAAAGGGACTACCTTGTACTGCTGGAAAGCCATAGCTGTTAGATCCAGCATCTGATCCCTGTTTCATTCTATCAGGAGGTCAGCGCTGCCCTCTCTCTCGGTGTATGTGTGTACTCGGTATGAGGGAGGTGAAAGCTCTGTTTGTTGACATAGAAGATGATGTGATCTGGAATTTCCTGGAACTGTATGAGCCATTGTCGGTATCAGTCGCCTCTTCACCTACAGTGGGTTTGCTTCTTTTATTAACTGAGTTATTGAAAAGAGATGAAAAGGGAAAAAAAGAGGCAAGTTTTATAAATGGAAAGATTAACCATTTTAATTTAAATGTTATAAAACTTGCTACACTCTGACATAACATAATAGAAGGGGAAAAAATTACTATATCTGTCTCCTTCAATTGACTTGTTATAGATGGATGGATGGATGGATGGATGGATGGATGGATGGATGGATGGATGGATGGATGGATGGATGGATGGATAGATGGATGGATGGATGGATGGATAGATAGATAGATAGATAGAGATAGGTAGATGGATAGATGGATGGATGGATGGATAGATGGATAGATGGATAGATGGATAGATAGATAGATAGATAGATAGATAGATAGATAGATAGATAGATGCAGAGCTGAAGACTACCGTTTACTGAAATATCATCTTCTAGTGATGGATAGATGGATGGATGGATAGATGGATGGATAGATAGATAGATAGATAGATAGATAGATAGATGGATGGATGGATGGATGGATGGATGGATGGATAGATGGATGGATGGATAGATAGATAGATGCAGAGCTGAAGACTACCGTTTACTGAAATATCATCTTCTAGCGATAGATAGATAGATAGATAGATAGATAGATAGATAGATAGATAGATAGATAGATAGATAGGAAAGAATGGCAGATAGATAGATGGATGGATTGATGGATGGACAGATAGGAAAGAATGACTGACAGACAGACAGACATACAGTATAGATAGATAGATAGATAGATAGATAGATAGATAGATAGATAGATAGATGGATGCTGAGCTGAAGACTACCGTTTACTGAAATATCTTCTAGCGAAAGAAAGAAAGAAAGAAAAATAGAGCTGATAGGCATATTAATTTGTTCATTCCATTGACTCTTTCTTGATGTTGACTCTTGCATAGGTATTACAGAAAAAAATATTATGCTAATACAACATATAACATTATATCTATTCATTTTATACATTTTATAAATTTTCACTCAAAAACGTTCAACTTCCTGAGATAAAGCCTTTGTGACAACTAGTCGCCATACACAAATATGTTTTTAATTGAACCAAATGTACCCTGAACCAAATCCTCATTTTGCTTTTGCCAGCTCAAAAATCAGTTCCTATATCTAGAACAATTTCTACAAAACTGAAGCTTTCTAAGGGTGATTAAAGCCATCAGGATTCACAGGGGGTTCCGTCAGAGCATGTTGTTGTAAATTGTTCACTTTAAGCACTAATCCTGCCTTAGATTGCGCTTGAAGTACACACCGTAATGTATGGAAACAAATTCAGCTTGTTCTAATAATCACAGCTTCAATTGCACATTACTCCACGCTAACCCGATTAGCACTGACAATGGCAGTATCGCTGCTACAATAGCATGCGCGCTATCAGGACAATAAATGCACTCTGCTTTAATTACAGCTGTCTTGTGTTGTGATCATTCTTGATTTCTGTCACATATGCGAACTGTTTCGTCTTAAATGCTGTTTTATCCTTCAGTGTGTGAAGAGGGTTATAGAGAATGTTGCATATTGATTCTAGAGGCTTTAGCAGCCATTAAATCTCATCATTTCGGCTGATCTTTTAAATGTGAGAATAATAGATGCGGGGAATTGATATGGAATGATGATAGGAATTAGTGTTGTGAAATTATTAGTTGTTGTATCATGAAGCCAATTTAGTCTTTATTAATGTTTTCTGTCATTTTCTGCCTCATTATTTCAGCATTGGTTTTTGTAGACATTGTTTTGTTTTATATTTGCTTTACGAGAGGCCAAGCAGGAAACAGTCTGTATAATCTAATATAAATCATGAATATATAAATTTGTGTAAAGTGCATTGTCACATATTTGGGTTCTGATTAAGAAAAAGGGATTTTGTCATCCTAGGTATTATTAAGTTTATTTCTGCCACAGAATAATGTTAAAAGGTAATTGTGACTTTTACCTCACAATTCTGATGTACATCTCACAAATTGGACTGTAAAACTCACAACTGCCAGATTTATCTGAGCAATTGTTTAGAAACAGACTCAGAATTATGAGATAAAGTTAGAGTTACCAGTTACTAATACAGGATATCAAAATCAACTCTGGGTGGTAGATCCTTTTTCTTAATTACCAAACAAATGTGCACAGATGTGCTTTATAAACAGCTCATTGCACGTAAACACTGAACTCGGAGAGAGACGGAAGATGCGGCTGCACTGATTCTCTCACGCTGTTTGTGAAATTACAGTATGACATCAATAATTAATATTATTAATTCGATCTGTTGGTGAAGCAGCATGCTTATAATTGTTTGCAGGAATTTAACACATTTTAAGTATGGATCTTGTAGGAATTCATAAAATGATGTGCAATACCCACAATTATGTGCTAAAATTCAGGACCTAAGTAGACAGAATATGCATTTATGTATTCAGGATTTATTAAAATGTACAGTACTGTGCAAAAGTCTTTGGCACGTTAGTATTTTAACCCCCAAAAAGAGTTTTAAGCCAGTTATTTCTATCTTTTGCTGTAGTTTGACAGTAGGTAATATCAGTTTACATTTCCAAACATTGATTTTGGCATTCATTTTAATAATCCAGTGAGATTTCTGTATGCACAAAGAGTCTGACAACAGCCCTTGCTTCACACGGAGATCTGATCTCACCATCGTCGAGTCTATCTGTAATTACATGAAGAAAGAAAAAAAAGTCTCCAAGATGTGTGGAGAGATATATATTTATTAAGTCCATTTAAAAGCTGCATCTTTTGTTTAGTTGTGTTATCTTTGACTGATATTTAAATTATTTTGACGATCTGAAACATTTACATATGACAAACATGCAAAAAAATAAGAAATTATCTTTTTCACACCACTGTATATCTTTAACTGTTATGATGACGAGCTCCGCGCTTCCCCCTCTCTGGCCACTGGAGGGAGCTCTCACATGTATACTGACACACACACACTACATTTCCCATGATGCCGTTCAGCGGACTGATTACTGCACCAGCTGGACACCATTACACGGACTATAAAAGACTCACACGGACACGCACTGTCATTGCAAAGTCTTGATTTGCTGCGGTGATCAGTCTGAACGTTTATATTCCAGTCTTGTTTTCCTGTTACCGATTCTGCTGTTACCTGTTATTGATTCTGTCTGCCTTCCCCGACCTTTGCCTAGATTATCGCTCGTGATTGTTATCTGCCTGTCCTGACTTTCCCGCCTCTACTACGATTCTGATTCTGTCTGCCTGCCTCGACCTTTGCCTGGATTATCATTTATGTATGTTCTCTGCCTGTCCTGACTATCCGCCTGTACGACCATTCTCATTAAAGACATTCTATTGGATCCCTGGCTGTGCGTCCCCTCTGTTACATTAACGTTCATTTTACATTTTGTAGATGCTTTTATCCAAAGCAACATTGCATTGAATTCAAGGTACACATTGACATTCTAATAATTTGCTTTCTTTCGGAGTCGAACCCATGAACTTGACATTGCAAGCGCCACACTCTACTGTTTGAGCTACAGGAAAGATATGTCTATTCAAGCTCTCCATGTCTTTGGTCTTATCCCTTGTTTGAGCTTCTACATCCAGAATTTTGGGTTTGATCCCTAATTCCAAAGCCGCTGGTCTCATGTTGCCCCATGGAGACTGTCCCTGCAATTAGTATGCTATAAAATGCTTTGGCTAAAAAGCATTAGCTAAATGGCAAGCAATTAAAGTCCAACCTTTAGCAACGATTTAATGGTAGGATGTTATTGAGTGTGACAAAGCATGTTTTGAGAAGACAATGTTTTAATCCACATGGAAGTGATGAGCAGCTTTGGGGATTGAAAACCCTAGCAACCACATGGCAATTGAAAACCTCTCACTTCCCAGAGTTAGGATAAATAAATGGGGTTCAATACAATTCATGCTCAATGAACAGAATTTGTAGAATCCTGTTGAGTAAAATAATTTCAAAAAGACCCTTGTTACAGTGATGCACTTACAATGGAAGTAAAGGAGGCTGTCTTTTCAAAGGATGTAACAGCAAAAATGTGAGGCTTACTTTATGAAAAGAATTATTGGGTTAAAATCTGTATATTTAAAGTGCTTCACAATTTTACCCAATCACTTCCATTCTTCCAGTGCCTTATTGTAATCCAGAGTGCTTTTGTTTGTGAAAATAGGGAAAGTGGCAAGTGAGAATATTTTTTATTTGGTAGGTACTCAAACATTACATCAACTTTAATATTCCTTTAATGTACAAATAGTAACTATCGGTATGATTGGTATTGCAGTTCTAGAGTGTAATGTTTTCTATCATTCAACAATGCAGTTGTACTTCTTTATTTGTAGCCAATCTAGTTGTCCTTGGGAACTTAAATCAAAACTATTATGGACATGACATTTCTCTGTAAAAACATGTATGCATTGCTTTAGTTTCATTTTATAATGAATAATGTGGTACTTTCAATATTAATTCCAGCATGTGTTTTGCTTCAGTTCCCATCGCGTTCCCTTAAAATCCTGTGTCTCATATTTCGAGGTTATGTATGTGGCACCTGAACTCAGTTCATGTGGAGGAAATTTTCTACTGATGGAAACAGACTGCAGGAGAAGGAAAGGCCACAGAAAACCCTTGCCCCAGAAGACACTCACTGCTTCTTAATGGCTCAATTTACCTTTGCCGAGCTCCAGAAGAGTGTAGTCCCGTGCCACACATGCGGTTAAGGCAAAAATCAATAAGTATTCTCAGTACAAGGGACCTTATTAAAACCAGACCCTTTTTTTTCTTTTTCTCTGTATGTTTAGAAGAAACACTCACCTGCAGAAATCATTAAAGTCCACAGCAACAGATCTTCGGCGTTAGAGCCGCAACCATCCATTTTGCGCTCATTGTGCTTTCTGCTTTGGGCTTTTGTGATTGTGTGGACAGTGGACCATTACTACTAGTTTAGTGGTACATTCTGGGTAATTCTATTACCGTCGTCCAGATGAGTTTCTCTGCAGGTGTTGTAGGGTTTGCTTTGGACACAGTGGCTCTGGAGAAATGAGTTTGTCCCTTTCCTCAACAATGGTTAAACCTGCAGCCATCACAATGTGGGTCTTAGCCACTTGCCGCGACATTACGACATCTTTTGCACAAATAGATTAAGAAATCAATGTTCGCATTTTGTTTCTTGACACATAATGGGATTGTCTTCGGTGAATTATATGGCCATCTGGCATTTTTACAGTCACATCACTCCAGGTTGGTACGACCCTCAGATTGAAGGTGGTTGGTTCATCCTTCAACTAAACTGTGGTAGAAATTTCACTGTGCAGTAAGGAATGGCGCACTTTTTGCTATTATATTTGATTAAATCTAAACGGAGACCTTGGATGTGGTTGTCTTTTATATACCACAATGGCATTTGGCCTCCATGTACACAGGCAGCCGTAACACTAAAATACATCCACACCATTACGAGCTTCATTTTACATTCCCCCAGCAAAGCCATAGAGATAAAAAGCCACGGGCTCTGAAATACCTTGCTCTATCCTTAGTGTGAAAATGACCTTTTGCCGTTTTTATATCTGCAGCGTTAACGGCCCACAGTAAAGTCTCAAGGCCTGTGCTGCCGCATAGATGTGCATGTGTTGTAAAAGGAAACGAATAGCATGGTTGACCCAGGGCTCGCGAGGAGCTGTACACCCACACGCGATCACTGCTCGCCCACCCCCCCCAAATAGAGTGCAAACTATCAGTCATAATAACCTGGAAGAAAGGAAGGCAAGATTCCTCCATGGATTCTCCACAAGGTCTGTTTGTGAGCGAAGTGGAGCATACATTTGTTATATTGTGGACCCCATATACTTTTGATTGGTTTTAAGTCTATGAATTGTGCCTTTGGACAAAATTCCCTTTTAAATGGTTTAAATACCACATTCTTTTTAGAGAAAAGTGATTCAAACTGGTTATATGCATCTATTATTATTCCCATACATCTCAGTGGCAGTTCTGGAAAGTTCCTGTAATGAAGGCTGTTCCAGAAGGTAGATAGTAAAATGATTGTGATTTATTATCTCAAACAGTCAAACACTACCAATGCCAAGGTTATGGGTCATGAACTATCGTATTTTCCCGCATATAACCCTAAGACGCAGATAACCCGCACCCTTATATAACCCGCACCCATAGATTTATGAACTTTTTGTGCAAGTTCACATTTCGAATTTTGAATGTTGCTCGCATGACGTCAATTATCATAACTGTCCAGGCTCGGTACGCAGTGCTTGTGCGTGAAATTCACACAATAAGAACATAAACACAAGTCAGAATCAGAAGAAAAAGAAAAAGCAGTGTCTCCCGCTGTGCAGCAGCTCGTCCCTTAAGAAGCGTTTTCTACAGGTGTTGATCATCGGATGAGATGAGAAGAGCCCGCCCTCATGCAGCACAGCCAATCACGTCTTCTTGCATGATTGACAGGTCAGACAGCCTATCAGTGCCAGCTGTCAGAGTGACAGTACAAGCGCCAGAGACAACAACCCTCGCAAGAAAGAAAAACTAAAAGAAAATACCACAAAAAAAACTTTAAGTCCCCCCCCCCCCCCCCCCCCCCATGGTAAAATCTGGTGTAACCCACAGGTTATATGCGGGAAAATACGATAATGAAGTGTATACCTTGAATACTATGTAAGTTGCTTTGTATTTGGCATAAATACCACATGTCAAATATTAGATTGTTATGACCAAATTATAGGCAGCTTTGCATGTATTTGGAAACCATAATGAATTGAAATATCACAAAACCCCTCCATCTCATTGGAATTGACCAGTTCACCCAATTTATTTGTGCCAATATTTATGTCGCCTGGGTTAATATTGTATTAGTTTTGTGACATTGAAACTGTATTAAAAAACAAATATGTGGGTTATTGTGGAACACATTAGGAGAGCTGATTGGTTCGATGTATGTAGGCCGTTGGCAGGTATTGAAATAGAATTGCTGTTGTGATATGATATTTAAAAAAAAATCATTCCAGCCTCATCTGACAGCACAAATATATTACGGCCACTGTTGGAAGGTTATTTTGGAAATGTAATAGGTTACAAATTACAAGTTAACCAAATTAAAATGTAATGAATAGTGTAAACATTTCAATTAATGTATTAAAATAATTAAACTGATTACTTTTTTTTAGATATATAACAATGTTTTTCTTCTGTTAATCATTTTCAAAACCAGGCAGGCTTAACCGTACAGTAGTAGTCAACTTTGATTACTGTCAAACTTTCAAACTCCTTCATCACTTGAATTAAGACTATAATAATTTAATTTTAAGGCACAGCCAATAGCACTAATTATTGCTTTTGTAATGCTTTCATGTTATTGCAACGATCATTTCTAACATGTGCAATGTGAAATTATCCAGATAGCAGAAATTCCAAGATAATTTCACTGAGGTACTTCAATTTGACTGAATTTAATAGGATATAATAATGTACTTACAGTCAAACACATGTATTAGACTTAAGTGTAAGTAGTAACAATTTTCGTATCATCTTTGTTTGGAAAAGCAGGTCACCATGATTTTTGCCAAGTAAGATATGATCAACATATTCTCTTGACCCTGGAACAACATTTCTGTCTCAAAATTGTATCCTAACACTATCTCAACCCTTAAACCTAATCCATCTATGAGTTATCCTTAAAATCAGAGGAAAATTATATGTGAACAACACTGATGTAGAAACAACTAACTCTGGTTGTAAGCATAATCTTGATATGAACTGAAACCTTGTTCCCCATATCTGATTGGCTTATTGGAATGTTGCTATTGGCTGATAGAATGTTGATTCACGAACATGTACTTGATAAAATTACATTTACTGGAAAAGCAGGTGAGAGTAGGCCATATACTTAAATATAAATCTGCTTCAATTTATGGCATAAACTAGCATAAAAAACTGCATATTAAATACACAAAATTGCTGAGTGTTTCGTAACCTATTGATATGTGGCGATTCATTCGTATCTTGATTTTGATGTTTGTTTTGTATTGTTGTCCTGATGGAAGATCCAACCACAGCCTATTACAAGATTTCTAGCAGAGGCCATTAGGTTTTGATTTTTTTATTTGTTGGTATTTTATAGAGTCCATGATCCATGTAGGGATTTTTGTGTGTGTGTGTGTGTGTGTGTGTGTGTGTTTTAAGGCTTTCTGACCCCAAGACTCTACTAATCTCAGCATTTCTCCATCTGTGATCCTTAGACAGTCTTTAGCCACTCAGTATTTCCTCCTCACTGCACATTAAAACAATACAGACACTCGTCATCCTCTTGGCAGATTCTTTAGTGGATTGGAACTCCTTAAGTTTTGCCCTTATGGAGGAATTGGGAATTGTCAATGCTTTAGTTATTATCTTACAGCCCCTTTCTATTTTGTGAAGCTCAACAATATTTTGCTGCACATCAGAACTATACTCTGTGGTTTTACTCATTGCGATGGATGAGGGAATTTGGTCTTTGGTGTTTATATTATACTTATATGTATACTACTGTGAACATTCACTCTGGTGTGCTAAAATGTAAATATTATTGGGACTATACTTCAGAGATATTTTACTCATAAACATATCTCAAAATGTGGCGATAGTTGTGGCCAATGTGTTTTGGAGAAAAACATGTATTTCATGATGTGATAATTCCCCAATTTTTTTTTATGAAAGACCAACAGGATAGACAATGCAGATTTATTTTTATGACCATCTTTGATCACGTTTACCATTAATGTCAATAAATCTGGCCATAACTGTGTGTGCATGTGTGCATATGTGAGACTGTGTGTGGGTGTATGGTATTCATGCTTGTGTGTGTGTATATATATATATATATATATATATATATATATATATATATACACACACATATATAATATGTTTTGCCATACAAATGTATAGCCTACTAATTACACTGTGTTTCTATACAACTCAGCTGCATATAAGATGGTTTTCATAAGCACTTGTTTTCAGGGCAAATTGTTTCAAACATGCAATATAATCAACTGTAACTGATATTTACTACTGACACAGTATGAAAGCAAAAGATATAAATAATTGTCATAAAAACATTTTTCTCTTGTGAAAATATTAACATGCTTAAGACTTTTCCAAAGAGACTTACATAAAATTGACAATTGACACATTGACATTCTTGCTTTCCCTGGGAATCGAACCCATGACCTTCACATTGCAAATGTCAATGCTCTACTGTAATATATGGAATATGTTGTTTTTGTTTGCTAAAATATTTGCTAAAATAAACACTTGTAAAATTATTCCTCAGATAATTATTTAAAAAAAAAAGTCCTTTTGTTTTTAGTTTTTAAAAGTTGTCATTTATTGAATCATGCTTGAGACAGTCACACCATTGGACAATTTTGAGATTTGGCAAAAAAACTAATCTAATAACAGTTAAATAAATCAGTTTTTATTACAAAGGGTCCAAATAAGAAAAAAATACATTTTTAACCATTTATTGCATTTTAAATTATGACAATAGTAAGTATTTCACCAAGTTTATTTTTTATCTTGTGTGGCATCAAAATGCCATGTCAAGTCAACATCCAGTTAACTTGCTATGAATTCAACTTGAGAGATTTTCTTCAAAGACGGTATGAGTTGCAGTCTGATACTCTATTCTGCACCCTTTTGATTGACAGAATATAATCAAACCTGATCATTGACTCTTTTAAACATAGTGAAAAGGTGAAGACATGTACTTTTGTGTATACAGTACATATATGATGTGTCACTTATACACGTAAATAAGTACTGCACACCTGGGTTACGCCCCCAAATTTGAATATGTAGGGTCTTGTATATTGAAAAAAATAAGGTTTTATCATGTCTTTAGCAAGCACTACTAGCCTAATTAAAATCAAAATAGGGATATTGGCAAAGATCCCCGATATATCCCTTTTTGCCAAGGATCCCTTCTTGTTTAGAACAAGAAACCGATGGAGAAGAGGTATGTTCTTCAGTCCCTTTGCCAGCTGTTAATCACAAATGCCGTCAAGAGTTTTAAATCGTCCAGTAATCTGTCTCAATGTGTGGGGTACTAAGACATTGAGATGGTTGTAATGCTTGCCAAGAGAGCTTTAGTTTCTCCTTTAGCAGTTCTTGAACTTGACAGAATGCAGAAATGAGGATGAAAGCTGAGATGCAGAAAGAGGGCGAGAGAAAGAGAGAATAGGGAGTGTTTTGGGAAGGCGCCAGAAAACTGATTTGATGACAATGTAATGATTTCTTATGTAAATGACCAAATCAGCAGCCTTATTTAATTGGCCCAGCTGTGCTGTAGTCTTTTGTGGTGCGCTAACCGCTCTGAAAATCTGTCCCTTGTGTTTCCTGTCTGCTCTAAAGAGCTAGCTTCTGCTCCTCTGAGAATTGCCATGTCTTGCTTGTCTTTCTTGCAGCATTCCCACCTGCTAATTTACATATTTCTTCCCTGATAGGCATTGAATAAGAACCCCAAATTTTGGCTTTTACAACCCAATCCAATAAACTGCTCTCAGAATAGTGGCATTCATGAAGTCTTGGCGCTGTTATTGACTCCCTTTTGCATAAATAACAAGATTGATTCTGTAATAACAAGCTCAGTGAAGACTTGTTGGTGTTTTTGAATCATTTCGGCAATTACCTGAGGAGCCGACTGATACTGGAAGCGTTAGCCGAGTGTCAGCAGGCATTGGACTTCATTTGGACAAGTCAGTCACTGTATTTACATATTATACCCAAGATGCTTTGGGCTTTTGTGTTGGATTCGCAACATAATTGGCCTTTCGTTCCAATTATTTGTGTCCTTATCTAGCTTCCCAACGTTAAGTGTCTACATCCTTCTTTTGGTGTGCTCTGTATACCAAATAACCTCGGCCAAGCTATCCCCATCCGTTTCGTTATTTGACCGGGTTTAGCAGAGTGCGGTGCTACATTATACCAGGATTGCGTAAGGCAGCAGAGGGACCAATTAGGCGGTAGAGACGGCGGAATGAGTCTCCATTCAGCTGCAGCTATAGCATGGGATCAATGTCGAGAAAAAGCCAAAGCCTCATCGCAGCAGAAAAGTTGCTGGAGAATGTAGTGATGTTTATTTGAAGTTTTCTGAGACGGGCCGGACTATTGACGGAATCGTGTGAAGCAAGAGTTCAGGCATTGGATCGAGTAACATTCTAAATATTTTATTCTAAAAGGGTGGGCTTATTGAAGCCAAGCATCGATGGATGTCATTGCAAACATCACAAACATGTTCTGCTAAAGCATTGAAGGCTTAATAATTCATCGTTTTGAATATTTCAGACTCGCTTAATGAGCTATGCAGACGTTATTATGTTCCCCATTTCAAACGTGCTGTCATAGCCTTGCAGATATTTTGTTATTTATTCACTGCAGGTCCAAGTGTTGCTTTGTAAATACCAATTACTGCGTTGAACGTATTGCAGAGCGCCTTGCTCACCCAGATCTATAAATAAATATATATATAAAACTGTTTATTTCAGCCCATTTCCTCATCTCTCCATTTATAATACACCAAGCTCCTGTATTTCCATTTGCGTGTGCTATTAGCCAAGATTTGTGACTGAATCTTTGAAAGGCTGTTTTGTGGTTATGCCGTTTTTGTGGCTCTGAAACTGACAGTAACTATCATAACTATTTGTAAATGTAGCGTTTTAATGATAGCCTTAGGTATTTACGAGCCGTGGCTAAATTAAGGCCTCCGTGTCGGCCGTAATGTTTTCTAGTGAGGCTAAGATACGCACAGATATGCACACAATGCCACTGTTCCATAATGGCTCCTCTGAGAACCGACCGAAAGTGCTTTTTCAGCACTCGCTAATGAAACAAATCGAACAGGTCAGTCGTATATAGTGCAGCCTGTCCATTGTTCCCCTCGACTCAGGTCAGGGCTGAAGGCTCTTAATTGTGTCTCTGGGTTCCCGATTTTGGTTATCTTTTGGTCATGGCCTGCTTCTCTTTATTGGGTACTTCATAAACCCCATCAACCAACTCTCTGGTGTGGGTCTGCACCGCATTGCGTGGGTTTCGAATCAATACCGGACAGTCGTTAGCTGAATTTGTTGCCGTGAATGCTCATAAGGCAACAATTGGAGCTGATATGGAGAGGTTTGGGATGGGGGTGGTAGAAGCTAGGAGTCAGGGGTGATGATGGGGGTGGTATCGCGCCCTGGGGGAGGTTCATGTCAGACATTCAGGCCCTGGTTTCATCAGAGAGTGTGGGGATCCATACTGTCTGTGAACGGATTGGGGCCGGATAGAGGTGATTTGTAGCCCAGAGGCGTCGGGTCACAGGTGGGGTGTAAGTACGGTCAGAGGGCTTTATCCCGGGTCACTGGAGCCCAGAGGAATCCAACCATTATCAAATATGTTGGCTTTTTATGAGGGCCAGTGATGACCATAGGGCAGGTTAAGCCCAGTGCTTTGACCCCTTCAGGAATGGACAATTACAAGTACATTACCGTTTCTTTTTGGCCCTTTAAAATCAGTGTAAATTTGTTTCTAAAGTGTTTTTTTATGATGTAATCAAAAAATGTGGGCATACAATAAACCAGAAGTGTCTGTTGCACTTTTTTGAGAAAGCAAATATGATATTTTGATAGCAGCTACAATTTACAAATGTAAAATATTTAACTGCAAATAATTTTCATGCCTAACTTAGTAACTTGATACATTTACATATTTGGCAGACTCTTTTATCCAAAGCAACTTACATTGCATTCAAAGAACACATTGAATCAGTTTTTGCTTTCCCTAGGATCGAACCCATGACCTTGGCTTTTTTTTTTTTTTGCTATGCCAAGGTCATGGGTTTGGATTCCATGGAAAGCAAGTACTGATAAAAAGTAAATGATTACTTTTAATGCAATATAAGCAACTCTGGATAACTAAAACTATTCCGCTCAGATCCCTACAATTTTTGGTTAATATACACATGCACATTTTGGGCTGCTACATTGATTATTGGGTCTTTTCTAGCTTTTAGTGTTGCTCTGTTACCCTTTGTACACAGTTTTTCCCTCAGGTAAATATGTACTCAACTTAAATATTTTAGTCAATAAAAATGCTTTAAAATATTACACTGCTACTTGCCACATAAGTTATAATTATGCGAGACTTGAGAGCTAGCAAGCGGCAAGTTCTAACTAGACATTTAAAGGATAGGCTTCAGTCATACCACTTATTACACAGTATTTCGCCCCATAAATAATTATGAGGAAAAGAGATATTGATTTGTGCTTTTAAAATCGTACCTATTATGTTATAATCCATTAGAGTTTACAAAACTATCGTCGCAAAATGGCAGCAGCTTCGTTTGTGTGAAGCGAGAGTGAGTCTACAATAACGGATGACATTAAGTAACTACACAAACTATGGATTTTGTCAATGACTCTGTGTTGTTTCAGAGTGCTAACTTTTTCTTTTTCTTGTTAGTCATTTTGTTCGCATGACTACTTTCAAAAGTGTGCGTATAAGTTTTAAAGTGTATTCACGTGTTTGTGTGTGCTTGTGCTCTCACTGAAGGACAAATACCAGACATTGTAATGTGCTCAAGTTAGAATATCATTTTCCCCAGTCGTGATTAGAGCCAATCCACAGATGAGTGGAGAGGAGGATGGGAGGATAGGAGATGAGCTGTAATGGGCTTGGATCTGGGCCCTTGTCCAAAACAGTGCATGGTTGAGGGGTAATAGAGAAGAAGTCCTGAGAGAAAGCATGCTTAGCATGGCCGTACACAAAGCACTCACACTCTCACTCCTTCTCGTTTTGCTCTTCATATCAAAGAGAAACAGAAGGGAAGAAAGTGATGCATCATCTACTTCACTGATATCATTGAGGTATTTATCTTTAGGGTTCTTAGTGTCTTATAAAAAAAAAAACTATGCAGACACTCTCTGGATAATTCACTTGGGTCTTCCTCATTTAATAGCATTGCTTTTGGTTAATCTAATGATTGCTGCCTCCTTTACCAAGCAAACTGCCTTCTATCCAATATTGCTCATTTGCTTTACTCTGGTTTTGACTGTGGTTAAGATCGTGTTAGTTATACGAGTGATAAATGCAGTATATAAGAGAGGATTTCATATTTAAGGTAGTAATTACGCAAAATGATTAGATTACCCTGCCATTTGCAAGACCTAATTATGATGGGTCAAGATTTGTCAGAATCCAAGGACAGAATCTGAAGTTGTTTCAAACAGTCGTGGAGGCCTTCCTTTTTCTCCCCATTGTGGGAATGTATTCAAAGTATACACTTCCTGTTGTATGTTCTACAAGTTCTTTTGTACTTTTCTACTCCACTTTAATCAGAGAGATCGAGGCGTTCTATTTATCAACACAAACACAGATGCTTCTTAGATACTCTCAGAGAAATCAAAGGACTCGAGTCAATTTTATGCAGATAGTCGTTCTTCTGAGGTAATTGTACTCTCATGTGAAGTGTCGTTCGGGCTGCTTTTCGACTCGAGGCAGGGCTAACGGCCTCTTTTCTCCTCATTTACATACCTCATCTTTTATCAATTGTTCCTCGTCTCAACGTTTATCCGCCTGCTGTTTCAACATGAGTTAGACTGAGGGAATTCGAACACTCGATAGTCAAGAGTACGATTAAATATTCTCATCAAGAAGTTTAAGGAGAGAGATGAGGGATGGAATTAGCTGAAGGAGAGAAAGAGAGAAGGATACACAGGCAAACAGGATAAAGACCTTGAGGCTGTGAAGATGTTCAGCTGTGTCTTTTGAATGAAGGAAAGAGGGGAGTTATAGACAAAAGAGAAATGTGGCAGACGGGCGATAGCAGGTGGATGGAAGAAAAAAATATTTATGAGGGAGAGTGAAAGCGGGTGATGAATTGATATGGAATGCAAAAGCAGAGCGTGACCTGTGGAGATAAATTACGAATAAGTGATGGAAACAGAAGAATACCGAGCTCTGGAGTTTTTTCTTGTTTTTTTAAAGCAATCTGGCTTGATGAACGGGTCACAGGCTGAACGGGTCCTCATCTGCATTCTCATTGGCATTCCCAGCAATTAAGCCCCTAATTACCCTGGAATTCTATAGATGAGCTGTGCTGTTCTTTGATTGCCTAGATTCGGAGACACTCTGTCAGCCATATGTCTTGTTCTTTTTTCTCTTTGTCAGACTTTTTTTTTTACATGCCTCTCCCAGTCACTTGATGTGGAATAACTAACTAACAACTTTGCAACATATTCCAGGCGCAAGACAGTAGTCAAGTTTACAAGTGGTCAAGTAACAAACTATTTTTACAAATCAGTTGCATTGTAGCGCAACACAAAGATGCATTGCTATTTGTGATATTGTTTGATTTGCGCATACAATTTTAGCAAAACCTCTCATATTGTGTAGCATTAGGAAGCCGTACAGTGAAATATTTAAATTCAGCTGTTATTTAATATTTATTCCAATTATATAAATTAAGATATTATATTTTTTTAATACATTGGAGTACACTTATCTCGACTCACGATTAACTCACCAATCCTATTATGTTGACGTTTTTGAAGTGGAACCGCCAAAAACCTTATTTGTCTTAGCATTTTCGATTCTTTAATGTCGCCGAACACTAATATCCCGAGCACAAAAGAGGCACAAATTCACCACTTCACATGGTTATCTTGTGAGTCGTCATGGTACCTAGTTCACTGCACATGCGCTGAGTTTGCGTTGCACGTGTATCGTGGTCCTGGTCGCTCTGTCAGTAACGCTTTACTCACAGCGCCGCGCAGCACTCTCTGAAGTGAAAGCACATTCACGTTCTTACTCTTCTCAATGAGCAGCGAGTGCTGCCGTGGGTCCACCCTCATCCCAAAGCCTCATCTGCTTCTGTGTGCACATAAAGCCCACCTTCTCTGATTTGATTGGTTTTCTCAAAAATTTTGACATTGGTCAGTAACGAGCGGTTACCAACCAATGAATATGAGGTTTAGATGAACAGAAGAGAAGAGCCATGGTTGTTAAAAGACGGGACGAAGCCAAATTTGTTGAGAAAGCACATTAGACAGGCAGAACGCAAGAAAGTAGCAATCTACAGCGTGATGACCTCACAAATATGTTATGACTGTTTACGCTGTGAGCGAAATTGTGTTTGCAATGTTGGAGAATATAATTAAAGGTTTGTATCGAGAATCGAACGTGTTTTTTATTTTATACTGGTCAATCTCTGCTGTTAGTTGGTGCACATATGCCTTTTGTTGTTAGCAAACATTTACAGTGTATGTACATTTTTATAGCATGCCGATCACTTCATCAAATAAACCGGCAAATTGGCTGTTTTCTCGATAAACGGTTATCTCAACGCTTTTTTTGCGACCCCCGAGGCCGTCGACATAACCAAACTCCATTGTATTTATATTTATACTTTATTATGATGAGATTTATATTATATTTGCTATATAAATATTATATAATATTATATTTATTATATAACATAAATTAATTTTGTTCTGTGCTTTTAGAAGGACTACTTAAATGATAAATTAAATAATATAATCTAAGAATTGCTTCAAGTAGCTCCAATGTACATACTTTTTGTTTGTAGTTTAGACAGAATAGTTAAAGTAAACATGAAATCACTCTGTTTACTTTATTACTATGTTTATGATCTTATTGTGAATTATTCACCTGAACAAAATTGTCTTTGTAATTTTTCCTAACCCTAACCTCTTTCTCTGAACTGGACTCTTCTCGTTATCACTTCTTATGACCCAATTAATTATAAATTGCTAAAATCAAGTCTCCTCCTTACATTTTACATTTGTCCATTTGGCAGACACTTTTATCCAAAGTGACGTTCCAATCAGTTCTTCCTTTCCCTGGAAGTTGCAAGCGCCATGGTCTACTCCTACATTTCTAGTTAAGTATCAATTTCAGTCAGAAATCCAACACATTGCAGACGGACAGCAATTCATGTTGAATATTAGAAGTAGCTTGTAAATGAGCTTTTCTCCATCTTTCTACATTGTCAGTCTGTTGGTTTTTAGTTCGTTCAACATCTTCCCTGTCATCGTTTGAAGGCTCACAGACATTGGAGAATGTTTATTTGGGTTAGGAGTCTTCTCTCAGATCTTCGGCCTTCAGTCAGGGGCCCTGTGGATGTTGTAACTGCCGTGTAATTAGTAGAGAGTGGTTTTTAAAGAAGGCTTACATGCTCAAAAGGATTTGAACGATGGCTTTGGCTCTGCTCCGGGCTGTGCAACGGCTCGGTCAGCGGCCTGACCTGATAAGATGGGGGAGGCTCTTCAAGTTTGTTTCGTCATACAATCGTTTCTCCTCCTTGTGTTCTCTCTTTCTCTCTGTAACTCCCTCTCTTTCACTCCCACATGCCTTAATCTTGCCGACACTAATTTTTTTGCTCATTAACGCTAAATGCCCATCACTCATTGGGCCTCTCTGTTTGCAAGACCTGCCAGAAACTCTAGCGGCTGGTGTTCTGTTATCTGGGCCGAGCCGGGTGGAGAGAGCAACAAATGTGCGTGTTTTTAAGCCCGTGGTTCTTTGTGAAAAGTGTCTCGCTAATGAGCATCTGCACTACAAGGTCTAGAAGAGAGAACTTCTCTATCAAAGCCAGAGACTGGCAGCAGGGTGCATAAAGAAAGAGCAGAGGATGATGGAAATGGGGCGTCTGGATGCAAAATAAAGCACTAAAACGGGTTTGTGGGTTGCATGGTAGGTTTCAGATGGTAAGAAAGCTACTGTCATGACCAAATTTCTTTTGCATCTCTCAATTTAATGTCCCACTGTGGTTGAAATTGTGCACAGTTTGTCTGGATTTAGAGGCACGTGGGGTTTTTCCGAGGGCTGCGAGGCTTTTTATAGCAGACAACGTACCTGTTTGAGGCAGACAGCTGGGACGGCCCTGGCCAGACGATGCTGCTCACCTGTGGGAATTCCCCTGCTACTCAGGTGTGAATTATGGAACAATTACCCAGCAGGCACTGCCCCTCTCCTCTCTGTCATTACAGACAGCATGGGTAATAAAGCCTCCTCGTTCTTCCCCAGCCCAGATCACAGGTGGAAAACAGCTTGCCTCCTTAGTGCCCTGCGTCCGCCCCCTACAGCTCGAATTGCTTCCATGGGATGGTTAATGGTGTGAGGCGGACCATAGTTATTTTTGGAAAGGGTGGAGGAAGAGAATAGCCAGACGTTGAACTCCCACAGTCCTCCATTTGCCAACGCCGAAGTACTCGCTTTGCTGTCAAAGATGGAGAAATTCTCCCGCAGGATGGTAGCTTTACTCTATAAAGACATTTGTGGCCAGCAACCGCTAATCTTGTGTACAGTTCTGAAAAAGCGACGTCTCGGCTGAGTCTTATCCCGAAGAATGTTGAACTTCCAACGAAACAGGGCAAACATCTCCCTCATAAATCACAAACAGCTCCTAGACAAGAGCTTGACTCCCCTGTTGACATTTAGGGACTGGGGGAGGTGTAGTACTCCAGGGAGCAGTGAGAGATAGACCGAAAAGGAAGACTGTGGATGATGGTGGTGATAGATGAGAAGAAGCAAGGGGAAATAAGATGGGAGCCACCCTAGTCCGCTCCATCCTCCTCCCATGATGTGGGTTTGAAGGCCATAAGTGACTTATCTGGATGATTCGGTCAAGCTCTGCACAGATGGCCTATTTATCTCCATGCTCAGGAAAAATTAAGTGAAGAACAGTCTTTTAAAGGTTCCACTGTGTCGTCATCTTGCAGGGTGAATAACCCTCCTCTTTGGAAACGCTCTCCGGAAGATTTTCTATAGCAACTGACAGTTTGAAAACATTAAAAATGGTTGCCATGTGGTAGAACCTCTATGTTAATATGCACAAGCAATGCTTTATAACATTAATATCTTCACAGCAAAACTTTCTGAGGATTCCTAAATTATACAAACCGTAAATGAGCTTTTATATGCAGGAAGCTTGTTTTAGAATGATCCTTGATGCATTTATACTCCTATACGTTGCTATGTTTTCAGTTTTGCTCTGAAATCCTTGGAGTGTTTCCATGCCATGCCACTAAGGTATAGCTGCTATGTGTGGAAGCGTCTAATTAACTTGGAGCTGGATCCTGGAATTGGGATTTCCCTTCAGAAAACAGTAATTGGGGAAATCCATGAAACCTTTGTTGTTTTACGTTCTGATTTCATCTCAGGATCCACCGTCTTCATCTGTGACACCAAACATTGGTTGTTGTCTTGTCTCTAAGGAGATCCACACAGCAACCAAAGGGATCCCTAGGGCATCCTGGGTGGATGGGTTGTATCATCTATCGTTAACAGTGGGAAACTGTATTATACCAATACCTCACCAGGAATGAGTGCGAATCATTATATTCAGAGACTCTTTTAAATATCATTTTCTTTCCTAACACATTTTAAAGGTGCATTTTATATATTGCCTGACTCTTAAATAAGTAGTCACCCAAAAGTAAAAATGTTATCATTTACGCAACTTTTTGACTGGCTTTGAAAAAAACACAAACAGAGAACATTTTATTGATTTCGTTAAACCTTTGCTTCACCCCACATAGAATTATAGTGAAAGTGGACAGAAGCAGTCAAGGTTGAATGAGAACAAACAGTAATGTCTCAATCATTACCAGTCATTCTGTCGTTCAAATCTTTGATTCCATGATAGGATTACTGCAGTTAAAGTCTCATTTGAGGACAAGATTGTCAATAAATATAGATGTAGATGTTAGTGTGTTTTTCACATATAGCTATAATAAATCTTCAGTCGACTAGAAAAAAAACACAGTTCACCCCATGTGATCAATGTCAAATCTCCAGATGATAGCTGTTAGATATTGAGAGTGCCTCCTAAATTTTAAATAGAGTTTGGCTGTTGGCAGATTTAATCAGTAAACCCCCTGCTATAGTCCCTCTCGAGTCAATGCAGTGATTGAAGTGCATGAGTGTTTTAAGACTCTACTGGAGAGCTCGATTTGTTGTACTGCAAAGCAACTCGCAGAGACATTCTGAATTGTTTTATAGGGAGAAATAAAACCAGATGTGAAGACGTGTGGTCTGTGTGTTCCAGCACTGCTTCTCTTTCTTTCCCAATCCATCTCTCTTGAAAGACTGTCCTAAATGAGAAAAGCAGCCCCTGCAGAACCCTTGGACTGAGCTTTCTTGTGCTCCTTTTGAAGAGATGGTATCCAGTTTAAAGCTGTCTATAGGTTGTATCCTGTCTTACCTGAAGTGTTTATCCTGTTGTTCTCTCTATAGGGTTTATTGTCTTTTACTTGAATTGTTTATCCTGTTGTTATATAGTGTTGCGGTAGATTTAGTGGTGGCTTTTTGGGTGGACCTTTGAATTCAGTTCATTTTATCAGAAGATCATTCTCTTAAGGGCCAGTCACACAGCGAAAATGCATGAATCACGCACTTATTACGCACAGATTTTCGTTTCTGTGCAGAGCGTGCGTCGTATGCGTAATTCGTCGGTGGAACGAACGTGGACCGTCAATGATTGTAAGTAGATGTGCGTTGAAGGCGGTTTGTGCGTGATTTTGAGTTTTGAACGGTTGAAATTTTTTTGTTGCATTATTCATGAGTCGACGTGCGTAGTTTATGCGTGACTATGCGCGGGACACGCGTCGGCCGTCAGTGCTTATGCGTCAGAACTGGTTAAAAACCGCGCACGTCCACGTCCGTCCACTGACGCCCCACCTTCATATCACGCATGAACCGCGCACGCATCACGTTGATTCCACTGACATCCAGTGACAATGTGGATTCTGAAAGTTCTTGTACGTGGAACGTTCGCGAAGCGTGCGTGTTTGGACGCGCTCCGTCAGTGATTCCTGCGTCGGGCGTGAAACCCAATCTGTGCGTGATTTGTGAGTGATTTGTGTGTGATCGGCTGTGTGACTGGCCCTTTAGAAAAGGAACCACACTTGAACTCCACAATCTATATGATTTGGAACATCACACCTGAACTCATAAACTGTCTTCTCTCTTTCATATAAAGTGTTGGAAAGTGAAGTGAATTGATTTTTTAGATACTTTGTAAAAAGTGATCAGTGAGGAAAACCGTTGCCTTAAAATGAATAAGTAATAAACTTATTAAAAGAGGTTATTGGTTTTTTGTTATGGTTTCTGATCTGAGTTTCTTTATTAATCAAGTTCATATTGTGTGTTAATCATAATGTTAATGTTAATTCATATTATCCTTTGTTCCCTGCCTGTTTGTCTCCTAGGTTACTGATTGAGTTAATTCTTGTTAATTAGCTCCTCAGTTTTCTGTCTATAGAAATCCTCATTTTCTGTCCGTCCGTTGTCTTACTTTGAACCCTTGAACCCTTCTATGTGTAACGTGGTTGTGTTTCGCCTTGTTTGTTTTGGTTATTCTTCAATTAAAGGACTCTACTGCTTATTTTTATTGTTGCATGCTCCGCCACAGCCGCCAACTGTGACCGAATGCGAGACCTATAGAAAAAATGGATTTACCGAACTGCCAATATGAATCGTCACAGTATGTCCTAGTCCAAGGATTACAGCATTGCCAGTACAAATGGTCACAATTATTCAATTGAGTGAAATCTCTAAGTCTGTTCCAGTGAGTTTACACACAGTACATTGGCCCCATTTATGGACTTTTCTTAGTGTATTATCTTCTACTTATATAGCTAATCTATTTCAAAAATATGTGTCCCCAATTATTAGCTTAGTTAGCTACTTTAGCTTGTAGATTATAGTGAAGCTAGCTCTTTCTAAAAGGGTATTCTGCCTGTTGTTCAGTTTCTTGTGGCTTGAAAAGCTCAAATTTCAAAGCAGAAAAGCAAAATAACACTCTTTGTAAACATCTGCCTCAGATAAATAACTGCATTTCTGTTTGTGCTGCAGGTGTGACTATACAAGCTCTTCAATCTTTCTCTCGCCATTTATTCACTCAGCAGTTCATATAACAGAGGGGAAATTATTCAGTTGCCAAATTCATTGTCATCTTTGTTTCCACCCTAGTGGAAATCTAATTTTAGTTTTGGCGTGTGTGCGCGCTGTGTTTGTGCATAAGAAATAGGGTTTGCGAGTGTGTTTGTGAGCGTACTCTCATTTTCAAGTCAGTTGTTCTGTGGACAATGTTTTTCTGAACACACACTATTATTTCTTTGTTGCCTTCATGGATATCTGAGTATTTATAAGTGTGTATCTCCGTGAGAAAGTGCATGTATTGCAAAGTGCAGCTTAATATCCAATTGGTGACTGGTTGGAGCCATTAATAAGGTGCTGATCAGGCCGGGCTGACAGTAGTGCTGACAGAGAGAGATCAGAGGGAGGATTCATGCCTAGCCTGGGGACCCTGAGCTTCAGGTATCCCCTCTCTGCCAGCCCCTTGTGTCATTACCCATGCTGAGGAGGCTGAGGAGGTGGTACCCCCACCTCTGACACCTACATTAATCAAACTCACACCCCCCCTTCCTTCTCGTGCCCACCCGCCACCCCCATATCATCAAAATCCGGGCGCTAGGAGGCAAGGAAGAGGATATGGCGGCAGCGTGAAGGATGTCCACTAAACTGTTCCCTGTTCGGCTTTCACACCTGACTGTGACTGATGGGATTCTCCGTACCCCCCTGACCCACCACACAATTAAATATCTGAGCCCTCACTCACCGGGACGAATTAAAGTCCCAAATTACCCTCGCCACTGTTTTTTATCTCTGTCGCAGCCTGTCCCTCTGCGTCTTTCAATTCCAGTGGTTTTGATAAATGTTTGTACTTTAAGGTAAAACGAATTAGGAGAAACAGGGGAATTGTTTTGCAATCCATACCTCCAGCCAAAAGGAAGATGGGTGTATGTAACCCAACACCCATAGTCCAGAATCATGTTCCTTTGATTAGTGCACATTTCAAGAGATTGTATCTGGTATAAAACTCTCCATAACATGCATCCTGTTTTATTTGAGAGTTTTCTATTGGGATTTAGTGTTGCAATAGAGTTTGCAGTGCAGTTTTAGGTGGAACTTTAATAATATTTGTAATAATCTTAATTGATTTTCAAACCCAATTAATCTCTAATTGTACATGATTATGCTTTTCTCGTAGCTAATATATTTAAAAGATGTTGCCCCCATTTATTAGCTTCCATGTCGTTTTCTACTCCTGTCTGTAGCTAGTATTGAAGGGAACAACTTTTTTAAAAGGTTATCCTGACCGTAGTTTAATTACTTCATCATTGTATTCCTTGTGAAAAGCATTTTCAACGTAGATCCTCCAAAAGCAAAATAGCAGCCTGCATCCGAATGGAACTACATCCATATTATATCGTAAATGAGAAAAAAAAAAAAATATGTTAGCCAACTAGTATGTGAATGGTGAATGACACTGTAAGTCACATGGCAGATGTAGAACATCTGAATTTCATTCATTCTTCACATATTCATACTATGTAGAACACACTTTTTATTGGTCACGAAGCAAGTTTTAAATGTAGTACCTACATCTACCATATAGTTAGCAGTCAGACACCGCAAAAGTCTTTGAAAACATCAGTCTCAGAAAACTAACTGCATTTCTGTTCATTTTCGAAGCTAGATACGCAGAGAATCATATAACATCCGTAACACCACACAACGATCTTGCACCTGGTAGAGCTGTATTGATTGGCAGCCACCTCCATGCTAATTATTGCTAATGACAAAATCGGCTGTGCAGCTCTTGATTTGCATGTGCAAACACTAGAGTCATGTCACAGTTATCTGCTGTGTTGGAAGCATGTGCTAATCAGGATGATGGACTCTGAGAGGTCGTAATTTCAGTCTAGGGAATCGTGTCTTCATTGTTCTGCATTGTTTTACTGTTAGCTAGTAAAAATAGTGACATACTCAAGTACTTTGTTTGATCACATGGATCAGTTTTGTGTAGATGTCAACAAAATCATGCATTTGTGGTTTGTATTAATCAAGAAAAATAGCTTGATTAATTCTGTAGCTCTCATTACTGTCACCAAATATCAGAATTTTTTTTAAATAACTTTGAAAGCAAAGCTTTGGATGTATGCATCTCATTGTTTTTTTTTTTTTTGGGGGGGGGGGGGTTTGTCAGAAGTGGTGACTATACTACACCTCATTTCATCTCAATGCAGGAGAGAACATATTTATAGTGTGTGCTACTGACTCTAAGACCACTAGTGAAAAAGGTCCTTATTTCTAATTTAATACAATTTTGTTTCATTACAAATTCTATTACTAGCAACAATAATTTAAATTTATTTTTTTCTATGATATCAACGCTTGAGTTGCATGAACTTCACATATTTGTGTAAAACCGGATGATCACGCATAATTTGAGAACGTGCTTGTGCTTCAATGTATAAGCCATCTGATTTTACTCGCACTTCACTGGCATTTCCACCATGGTAGGTACCTCTTGAGGCAAGGTAAGTGAGGTTTACTACTGACACAGCTCTTACCAGCTGGCCTCCATTACCTCACTCTCATCCGGGTCACGGCACCAATGCAACCCCTCTGATTCTACTTGCACCGCTCTGAGCAGGATTTGTACTGCCAAATTCAAACCCAGTCCATGTATAACTATAATCAGATTTAAATGGATGCAGGAAACTTGTTGAGTTTCATATGTTATGTATTTTTTTTTTAAATCTATTTATTATTCATTCAAAACTGAAGCAGAGTTGAATCTGAAGTCATTTTCATGCTAGTCTAGTGTAACCATCCTAAAGATTATTGCCAATGGAATTTATTCGATGAAGGTTGTCAATCAAGGTTTGAAAAAAAAAATCCCTCAGAGTTCTGTGGATTAAACATCAAATGGTTGTATTTTAGTCAGGCTTTCTCTGAATACCTAAGGGTAGTCCAGAGAGAGGTCAGACTTGTGAGGAAATCCCAAATGTCCTGAACTGTTGTAGGGGAAATTAAAGATAGATAGAGTTAAGAAAGAGATGAGAGAGAGTTGGGCAGACTGGGGTAGCCATTATTGTTTCCATATGATCCTTTATCAAGATAAATGGTTCGACCATGAGTTCTTGTAATTCATTTAAACCTTAAATAATCACTGGCCTCATTGGTTCTTGCGTTGCAACATCACTTATGGTCAACAGAATGTCTAAAGGGGACCACCAAAATAAAGTGTTGCCGGCATTTAGTATTTTCTGAAAACAAACTCTTGATTCTGTCACTCAGTTCCTTTATAAAAAGGTATAAATTGTCTGCATAAATTCCTCATCTCTCATGTCTCTGCATGTCAATGTCAAAAGTCAAGTCCATCAGGAGCGAAATGATCTGACCTTTTTAGGTGCACGGTACCTCCGTTTCCTTTGGAGTCCCTCACCAGATGGTCCTCAGACAAAAACTGGTGGAGGGTCCTGATAGATGATTTGGGTTGATAAGATTAGGAAGCCATAATTGGCCAAATGAGTTGACAGCAATAGGCGCTTGATTGGTTTAGGTGGAAACAAATGAAGGTCTGCAGCATGTGGCGGAGTGCTGGTGGCCATTGTGATGTGGGAGATGATGGAGAGAAGGTTGCAAGGAGAGTAAAGGAGGGATAATTTGATGTGGGAGGTGGTTTCGTTCACGTGTGTGAGTGTGTTTGCCTTCAGCAGAGCTTAGATGAAAAGCTTGCCCTTGTAATAGCGAAGGTTTTATTCAGCCATATGAATGCTAATCTCAGGTTATTTCTTGTGATTGACAGTGAGCTGTAATTTTGCTGCTTTTAAGCTCTTTTGAAAGCCTTTGTTGAAGCAATTTGCATTTTTTAAATTCAATGTATCGAGGATGTGTAATACGATTCATTTTGTTATTATGCTTATGGTTTGAATGGTTGGATAAGGATAGGAATTAGTGTGGATGTTTACCACCATATAAACACAAGTCATGAGTAATTTGAAATTCGAAATGGAATTTTACCATTTTATTGCCCACTTCCTTCAGTAATTGTGGTGGAATTGAGAATACTACATATTTATTGTTATCACAGATTCTGTGCAAGCGTATTATTTACATTAATCTGGTTGCTTTTGATTTTATGCACTGTTTTATTTGAAACATTCATATAAGCATCTGTAATGTTGCTTAGTGGTGTGCAAGAAGGAGAAAAGCATTTACGTATAATGGATAACACTTCCCGTGGTCACCCCCACTCCACCGTCAGCTTCTGAAGTGTCTCTCAGGCTTGGGTAAACATCTCTTCTTTTTTAATTAAAATGAATCCACTTTCAGCCAATATTTAGCACCCTGGCTACCTTTCAAGATATGGGGATACAGAGGATAGATTTAGAATGGAGATATATAACAAGAGGGAGACTGAGATATGGAGGGAGAAATTGAGTTCTTTCATCTAGCCATAAAGCAGAGACAAGCATTGTTTATGGATGTGTAGAACAGCATTCTCAAAGTGACGCCACTTGGGTCTACTATACTTTAGATTGGTATACTATGGATAAATACTGCTGAACATGCACACAACACAAGGTTTCTCAGGCATAAATATTGTTTAATGCTGTTTTCCTCTTCTTATTCATCTATCCACTGTGCTTTTTTAAGTCTGCTTTGTAACCGGTTGTACTCGACATCCTCTGAGGGGGATTTAAACCAGCATCTTCGGCATGGGAGGCGGACATGATAACAAGGTCGCCAAAGATCGCTTATCATCAGCCTCTTGCACACCCCTTGAGGTCGGGGAAATTAGGTTTACTCGCCCATCTATTACTAGCTTACTTCTCATTCACACACACTCTGAACCTCAATTCCATCTGGGTCAAGGCACCAAATGTAGCTGCTCAACCTGCTTTGAGCTCGATATGAACTGGCATGGGAGTATGCATGCTAATAAGGATGCTAAGGACCGTGGTCTGAAACGTCAATGGCTAGCATGTCTCTTGAGGCCAGCAGATTATAATTTACTCATCCAGTTTTTACTTGTATGCCTCTGTCTCAACACCCCCCCTGAAACTCCCTCCCATCCGGGTCACGGCACCAAATGTAACTGCTCCTGCTCCTAACCCCACTCCGAGCTGGATTCAAACCAGCATGGGATGTGTGTGTGCTAACAGGGACACTAAAGACCACAGTCTGTAACATCTTTAGCCAGGGTTAGCTTGAGGCCAGCGTAGTAAGGTTTACTCGGACAGCGCTAGCTTGTAACATGCGCTATGTGGAAACAATGTAACGGTATAAATGCCAAAACATCAATTTAGTGCATTCTTGCTGACTTATATATATATATATATATATATATTAATGCTGTCAAAATTAACGTGTTAACGCATTCGATAGTGATTTTCAGTTTAACGTATTAAAAATATTTTACGAAATGAACCCAACATCTGTTTTTTTCTGTCATCCTTTGGTATTAGTTGATCACACTACATTCTTTCAAGTGCTAATAAACCATTCAAGTACCCACAAACAAACTTAAAATCTGTGCTGGCCTGCTGTCTGTAAATCTGATGTCTCACACTTACGACGAACGAGTTGTGAGGACGAGTTGTGAGGACATTGGATATGTGTCATGTACTTCAGATCTTAAAGTGACAGCAGCCTATTAAACCTGCTGTTGTGATATCTGTAATTAATGCTAATCAAAGGACAAAAGACAGAGAAAATACCTCTCTGCTCCTGACTGAATACTATTTGCAGCTTTAATAAGGATTAGTAAACGTATATAGTATAAACGTATAAACGTCTATAGTAAACGTATAATTTATCCAGTGAGAGTAAAGTGAAGAAACACATTTTTGATAACTTTGTTCAATTTATGTAAATGTCCTATCTGTTAGATCAAATATTTTAAATAAAATAAATGTTGTCTCTGTTGTTTCCGCATCTGCATAAAAATATTTTAAAAACTATAATGTTTAATTGTGATTAATTACAGAAAAACTGTGATTCAATACTAATTTTTTCATTGATTGACAACACTTTTAATTGATTGATACATTTTTTTTTTTTAAATGCATAATGGTTGCTTACTGTCTCAACAAATTTGATCACATAGTAATAGAGCTCTAATAAACACTAAAACAAACATATAGTCTATATGTATCTTCTTCATGACTCAAACAGGAATTGTGTGCCTTTTCATTCCCTATACATACAATTGTCGTATAATATTCACATCATGAGAGCGATTCAATGGCTTACTTTTCTAAAGCAGCTACCTGCATTGTTAGCGATCGGGCTGACAAAGGAATAATGAATTCACATTAATCGGGAGGCTTATATGCATGGATTAAACTATCAAGAAGATCGCTGGTTCTGGCTAGTTGACAACATTCACCTCGAACGAAAGGTTGCAACAGCAAAAAACTCGCAAGCTGCGACATGCTGCATCACAAACAAACAGAAGAGGTGGAAAATGCTTCTGTGAGTCAAAGCTATCATTATGTACCTACTGAGAGCACTCTTTTAAAAGAAGCTCTGTGATGACACTGCAAATGTGTATGTGAAACGCTGCAGGAGTTTGGAGTGTGAGCTAGAGCAGTTGAAAGAAGGGGATGAGGGAAGAACAGATATTTGTTTTTGAGTGTCTGTTTTTGAATGATTTCCACAAAAGGGCTTTTATTTTGCTTTGATGTCAGAAATCAGTTTGAAAGCGGGGGGATTCCAGCATCCCTCTCGCGCAGGGAATCCGGCCCCTGTGCTGCCTGCACAAGTCCAATCGCTCTTCTGAGGAGTCAGGCCTTGTTTGATGATTTTACAGGTCTGCCTTTTTTATCAGTCCCAGTGCCACAGGTTTGACTGCTATTGATTCAAAGTTTCACGCTGAATTCAAAGCGTCTTTTATTCCAGATATGGTTCAATTCAATTAAACGACACACCTTTTAACTAGGACTAGAAATCTGTGATAATGTGCACAATGCAGTTCTGACCCCACATAAAAAGTGTCATTATGTTTTCCTGTTTGAAGTTTTTCTCTTCTGTAAAAATAAAACAAAAACAGTAATTAAATAAGAACAATAATGATGATTTAATGTCAAGATTGTTATTTGAAATCTGGTCATTTAATTAAAAAATTTATTTAACAGTAGGTATAGCATTGCGCTTGCAACACTAAGGTCATGTCGTCGGTTTCTCAGGGAAAGCACAAACTGTTTAGAATGTAAATGTGTATCTTGAATGCAATGAAAGATGCTTTGGATAATAGTGTCTCCCAAATTTATAAAAAGTAATTTCTGCTATATATATATATATATATATATATATATATATATATATATATATAATTTACTTACCAACTTTGGGCTCTTATGAAAATTCTCTAGCAAAAGCAAAGCATTTTTCTGTAGTTTTCTAAGCAGGTTAGAAAAAAATGCTTAGAAAACTACAGAAAAATGCTTAACTTTTACTAGAGTACCAGTAAATATTTAACTATGAAATGTTTTCATGAATTTTCATAAGAGTGGAAATCAGTAGTAAGGAAGGTTTGTAATATGTATATGGCGATGATATATTAAAACATGTGCAATGCCTTCTGATTGACCACTAATCTGAATATTACCATTCACGGCCTTGGAACTTATTGATTGCCTCGTTTGGATTGCCTGATAGAAATATATCGTGTTACGGTTAACATGCCGTAAACGGGTTCTTTCCTCTTGCATATTATATTTGGAAATTGGAACCATGGAAGCTCAGAGGTCTTTGTTTGATCCGGACTCGTGTTTTTGCTGTAACCATCAGGGGGCGCTAAAGACTCGTCAGCACAGAGTAGATGGATTACAGCAGCCGGGCGGCGGCGTTCGGTGCGTCCACGCTCTGATGGAGATACAGACACAAGCCCGCGCTCCCGGTGCGATTCACTGCATCCATTCACCCTGCCTGACACTCGCTCAAAAATTAAAAAAATAAATAAATAAATGAATAAAAAAGATTTCCTCACCAAAATTGCCTCAATGATATCAAGTGAAGGTTATGGGTTATTATTATTATTTTTTAAATAATGCAAAGCAACGCCATTCAAATTTCCCTTTAAACTGACTTCAAGTCAGTATGTAAGTTAATTCTCTCTCAGGAAATGAGATTTGTGTGTTTGACCTCCTCGGTATTATCCACCTAATGCAGGACAGACCATCAAATTTTAATGAAACCAATTATACAGTCTTTGAGCCGACGCTGGAAGATGATATTTCAGTAATCGGTGGTCTTCCGCTCTGCCATCTATCTGTCTGTCTATCTATCTATCTATCTATCTATCTATCTATCTGTCTATCTGTCTATCTGTCTATCTGTCTATCTATCTATCTATCTATCTATCTATCTATCTATCTATCTATCTATCTATCTATCTATCTATCTGTCTGTCTGTCTGTCTGTCTGTCTGTCTATCATCTATCCATCCATCCATCCATCCAATATGCATTTTCCCACATTTTATGTTATACAATGACTTTATGGAAATAGGAAACTAAGTAACACAATTAGATTTTAATAAAAAATCATCAAGTTCCAGATTTTGTGATCACATTCATATTTCTTGACATTTATTCAAAAAACATTACAGAGATTTTAATACAATCCTTCGACAAGTATCACTCGCTGGGTGATCTGATGCAATGGTGAGGTGCCGTTCGTACGGGGCTTTGGGTCAACTTTGTGGACAACACCACAGAAAGCCGTGAGCAGAGACCGGAGCGGAGCTTTGAGCGCTCCCCAGCCACCTCTGCCCACAGCATCCTCCTCCTCCTCCTCCTCTACCACCAGCACCACTCCTCCCGCTCTCCTCCCCCTCGCTGTTTCCTCCTCCAGCATGAGCGTCAGTCTTGGCTCGGCCCGGGAGCTGTGCGCACAGGGGTGTCAGTTATGGAGCTGTAGTAGCGCTGCGGAGCTCTCGCCCTTCCCAAGACTGATCGCATTCACTCTGCTGTAACCTCGCGCAGCGATTGCACGGGGCCAGCGCCACCCCGACTGATTTACGCAGGATTTAACGGCGCACCACGGAACTTTGCAGCGGTTTCTGGACGGAGAATGTAGAGTGTAATGAAATTAGAGGACATATTTACACTTTAAACAGCGGAGGGGATCGTGGAAGCGATCTGCAAGGTGCTTCAGAAGCTCCTGAAGGAACCGGAGCGCGCAGCATTTCCACGCGCGCGTTTGGACAGATCGCGTGCTCGCCGCTGCTCCTAGCTCAGTTCTGCTGGGTTTTAGTCCCGTTAAGGCAGTAATCAAAATCACTAAGGCTGATATAAGGCATGATATAACCCACCGGCTGACAGACACTAGTTCAACCCTCACTGGTGCGCGTGGATCTCATTCCTCATCCAGATAAACACCATGAGCCCAGCGACTCGACTGACATTTCAGCTGGATCTGAGCGGCAACTGAGAGTTCCTGCACACTCCAAATAGTGAAAGAGGAGAAACTTGTCCAGTGTTTGAGAACTGAGGTGTGGAGTGGATGTGGACTATGACAGAATGAGTCCTCTAACACACCTTTTACTCTGTGGATTAGTGTACTTTAACCAAGTGGATGGTGAGTTACTTTTTACGATCCTCTCTAATTAAAACCTTTAACTTTAGAGAAGAGATTTTTAAGTTTTATGATATTTTGCTCGTTGTGTATTGCTCTGCAAAATATGTAATTTAACTTCAAATACCTGACTTAATTACCTGGTAGTTTTCTTTTTTCTTTTATTGTGGATGCAGCATTTTTGTTTTCTAAAATATTTTTATTATACGTTAGATATTATATGATATTACTTTTGCCATTTTACTGGCATCATATGGCAACATAAAATCAGTTTTATTCTGAATAAGAATATTAAGTTGCTGCGCATATGTTTGTGGAAAATTATTTTAAATTGGGAAAAAATACTTGTTAGGTGTGATTTGTCTTAAAAAATGTTAGGGTCTAGGTTATAACTGTACCTCTAGTGTTGAAGCAGTGTGTTTAGGTGCCAACTAGTGCTTCCACAGCAGGTGCCACAGTCGCAGTAGTCTCAGAATGTGTGGTGACACCTGCTGTGAAAAGCACCAGTGGATGCGCAAGGCGTGGCGCAAAGATTGCACATATGGACC
Source organism: Rhodeus uyekii (assembly GCA_037043235.1). Taxonomy (NCBI): domain Eukaryota; kingdom Metazoa; phylum Chordata; class Actinopteri; order Cypriniformes; family Acheilognathidae; genus Rhodeus; species Rhodeus uyekii. The sequence goes on along the minus strand of JAWRVZ010000153.1, from coordinate 594,360 downwards.
CAAAATGAGAAACATAGGGTTGGAGAATGACAAACAGATCATTTTGTATTTGTTTTTGCAAAGAATTGCTAAACAAACTAAAAAAAGAAATGATTCACAATGAAATGTTTCAACAAGTCAGCCCAAGTCTGTGAAACAATTATTCTAGACACAATAGTCTGCACTGTTTGCTGAAGAGCTTTCAGAATGGATCTTAACTCCTGAACTGGTGTTATTGGTTGCATCTTCTAATATCTCTATGCTCACACTTATGAAATTCTCTTGCTTAGCCCATTCTGCCTTTTAAAACATTACATAAGGATTATTATTCCAGTAAAACTTACAGAGGCTTATATGCTTTATGTAATATTTCAAACAGCATATTTACCATCTGTTCATGTCTTTTCTCTGCATTCCCTAAGCTGCTCAGGTCTGTTGTATGTACCAAGACGGTAACAGAGTTTGGATAGCCAATCACTTCTCTCTATTCAGTAGCGTTTGATATTTCAATAGTCATGTAATGCAAGTAATGGACAATGAACACCTAATCAGGTGTTGGCTTTTTAATTAATCACTAATGAAGATATTGTTAGTGGCGTGAAACAAATGACTTTTGATGCAGGCAGATTTCTTTCTGTACAGCCAATAAAGGGAATAAATGAATATGCTTAATTATAGTTAACGGTGTGTAAAGATAAAGAGAACTGCACTTGAAGTTGCCGTGGGTTGATTTAGGGTCTTTTCCTGATGTGAACTGTTCATATTTGTCTTTGGGACAGTCTCACAAACATTATATTAGCTGTGTCAAGAGCGTCTTTGTCCGTTTCACACTTAACGGTGTTTGCTTGGGTTTTTGTTTGAGCTCTTTAAGAAGAATTAGGCCAGTAGATGTTACAGTGACTGATGAGGGTTGAGTCAGGCTTCTGCCTTTGTCCTTCCAGAACCTGCAACTCTGTCTTGCTGTTTGTCTCCTGTTTTTGTCCCTGTATGTACCATGGAGCCTGCTAGTCTAGCCCAATTCAGCTCAGAAACTCTCTGTCCTTCCCCATTTCTGTTGTGCCCCAGCTGCCGGTTGCTAGGCACTAGTTGAAGGCATGGCCTTTAGTTTTTGGAGGGTAAGAGGGGTGTAGGTCTTTCTGGAAGAGCCCATGAATCACCCCGGTGAACCGTTTGCCCCATAACCCTCCTCTCTCTCCCTGTCCGACTTGCCCATGAGAGGTAATCCACCCGTTCTGGTGGAAGGAGGAGCCCGTTTTGAGGAGCAGCCCTCTCCAAGCAGACAAAAAGGCTGTGGAGATGCATTCAGAAAAGGCTGTGTTAGTAACAAAGCTGTCCTAGGCTTGAATGACTGTAGTCATTTGGTTCTGTTCAGGGATAGGGTGATTAATGCTGCTCAGGGAGGGAGGGATGAGAATGGAGCCTTGGGTGAGGAGGAGTTTTGGAGTTAGGGAGAACGGGACAAGCCTGAGGTAGTTCTTGTTTTGATTCTGCTTTGATGGATTTTATTGACTATACTGCAAGACTGAAACTTTTGATTCCAGTTTAGAAGATCATTCGTGATGTGTGCCTGTACGATTGGACTGTTTTTGCTAAGCAAAACCTAATCAGCTGCAAAATCGTAGACTTTGAAGGAGGGACCAGAGAAATATCTAGAATTTGGGGTGGGCTCTTGTCACGTGTTTCTTCATAAAATGTAAAATCCTAGTTGATTTTATAAGAGACAGAATAGTAGAAATGCTTTCTATAAGCTCTAGCATTTTGTCCTTGAAGTTGTAAGTTCAATGCTCTTGTCCTTATGTTCCCACGTCCCAGTTTTCTGCAATTACCCTGGGTCTGATCCCTCGGTTAACTTTGCTGCTTTTAGTAGTGTGTTGATAACTGAGAGTAGAGAACAAGATGACACTCCACTCCCAAGCTCCCCTGGTGGAGTTGAAGAGATGTGCACCTGCCTGCCAGCAGTCCCTCGTGGCTCTGACAACACCGCTCTATCTGTCTTCATTTCTGCTGCATCAGAAGAAACTAAAACCCAGACTAGATTTTATTTGTGTGTCTGCAAGTTGTGGAGGGAGAAAGATATATCTCTACAAAATACAGTACATTTGCAAAAATGTTACTGTGTGATTTTCATAACGTGATGGAAACCAGAGGAACATTAATTGCTCAGAAGTCCTCCTTAATCTCTGAAGAGATATTGGGCCAGATATACTAAACAGAGCAAATTAACTTGAGAGCGCAGTTTCAAAATAAGTGCTGATGGGAGTGCAAAGTTCTGCACGTGATCTACTGAAAACACAAACAATAAAAAACACAGACTTAGTCGGGTGATTTCCATAATGATCAAAGCAATCTACCAAGTTTTGTGTCAGAAATGGAAACTCCTACCAATGCATATGCGATAAGTTCAGCTGTAAAAGTAACCCTTTCCATGCTTTTTTAGTGCTAATTTTACACTGTGTGTCTTTAGTAAATCCTGACAGTGCTGACAAAAACTGTTCGCAAATCAATGAATCTATGTTATGATCATTTAAAGTATTGAGTTTGTCTCAGTTTCTGATTTGATCTGAAAGTCTAGGTGAGATGTATGCTAGATTGCTTGGTTCTTTTATGGAGAAAATTCTGTACATGCATGAAATCTCCATTTAGTCTCCATTAATTCCATTGCTGTCTTGGAAAAATAATAAATCTTTTCTATTGCAAGCTTTGATTTCTTAAATTCGTAGGACATTTGATAATACCAATTGGATGAACAGGCTTGACATAATTGAATGTGAGTTCTTAATTAAAGTTGCAGTTACGAGGTGGGTCTGATCTGGGGTCTTTATGAATGAGACGTCATAAAAGCTCAGTTTAAATGGAATTGGTCTGCACTCGTTGGCTAGGCTGTAATGCATCGCTGTCGTAATTTTGCCTCATTTTCGAAGAGAGGCCTGCGGTAATGATGCGTATGCAGTTCGAAACCACAAAGCAGCCACACTGGAGTCAGGGAGTGTTTGTGCATGTAAGGATGTGTGATTGTTTCTCAGTTTAGTGCTCAGTTTAAAACAAGGATGGGCTCTTGGAGAAAGAATGTGACGGATAGCTGGAGCGAGAGGGGAGATGATGGGCGAGCGGAGAAAGAGAGCGGAGGGTGTAGGGAATCTATAATGAGGGTTAAAGTCGAGGGTCAGCGTGTGGGCACTTTGCTGACATTGTTGTAGTTTCAGGCAGTAAGAGCATTGAGTATCTCAGCATGGGAAGTCGGATAGTGTTACACCACTGCTGCTATACTTAGAGTATCACTTAAACACTCTAAACCTGCTTCTTCGTTTGAGTATCAGCCAAATCCATCTCATAATTGATAATTACTTCCCTTGCAAGGCAAAAATTGCTTCGTCACGCCAATCTGAGAGATTTCAGCCTCAGTAAGTGCAAAGAAAAAAGGATGAAGCATATTTCTCTCGTTCACAGTTTTTGTTGACAGTTGTTTTATTGATTCACACCACCAATGCGCAAGCTCGGATGAATGACATTTAAAGGCAGCTGTTGATTCGGGAGTGCGATGCAGTGCACTAGCCGTATTTTTGCTGTTTCTAAGAATGAAAATGTCACAAGCAGCAGAAAGTGAGGAGATTACATACATTAGATTCAGCAAAGAGCTTCAGGGGGATGAGACAGAAGCGTTTTCATCTGCTTGGCTCGCTCTCAGTCAAGCATGCCTATGACATTTTGTAGAAAGAGGATGCAATGGTCTGAGACTCTGAGCGAGGGCCATGTTATTTTGTTTTGTTTGGTTCTTGGGATTAGAAAAGGACTTGATGTGACAATTTTAAATAATTTTGAGGCCTATTTTCTCTCTTTCTTTTCGGTTTGGCTAAGCTCTTGGTCTTTCAGTTAACCATTTAGATGTGGCTCTGATAAGAATTTGCACACACTTTATTTTTTGCTCTCAGGTGTTTCCCCAAAGTTGAATTCTTAGTTTAATCATGGATCTTATTTGAAAAGGTAGCTTCAGTTTGTAATTTTTATAACTTTCTGAAGACTCAACTCTTTTTTCTAAGTAACAGGGTTCCCCAGACTTGCTGACAAGACAGTTATAGCCTACATATTTTAATCTCCTTTCTATGACTGATAATAACCTGTTGAGTTGCAAGTCACATATGGTTTGCTTCCTTAAAAGTGGATAAAGATAGCTTCATTGCTTTAAAAACCCAATGAAATCAATTTACAGGGTTTTACTCCATGTGTTAGCTTTGATGTATGCTGCTGAACTCTTAAAAGTTTAAAAAATGCACATTCTTTGTCTAAAGACAAAAATTTTGACTCCTCTTATTTGCATTTCCCAATTTCTATCAAATGTCCCAATTTATTATCAAAAAGTTTTGTATCCTGGCCATCTTAAAAAAAAAAAAAAAAAGTCAAAATCTAAAGACTTGCTGGGTCAATTCATATGTGCATAAACAAATGGGAATGAGCCAAGTGTCAGATTTTCCCTTAGTGAAGCACTGGTCACACACTTTGCCTAGTTGCCTAGACCCAGACTGCCAGTCAGAAAGGAAACTACAGCATGATAAGTGTTAGGGACAATTTCTCTGGCTAGAGATTGTTGTTCGGAGACAGCGGCCTGGCCTTTATCTTTCTTTCCATTTGACAGTCAACAGACTCGGTAGAACACAGTTTGTACAATCCACTAACTTCTTCAGTCCACAAAGTCATGTTTGAGAAAGTGTCATTTGCTCTTTCATCCAGTGGCTTCACCTTGCCCTCGCTTAGTTGTCTCTCCGCAGCTCTTAGATAAGAAAGGATCTGTGTCAAGGCTGAATGACTCAACACAACACAAACAGATAAGAAGAACACACACACACACACACACACACAGAGAGAGAGAGAGAGGTAAAGAATTTAAATGAAATTCAGCTAACACTGTTTTTTCAGAATAATCAAGTCCCAGAGCTGCAGTTTTTCCCTTTGGTCCTGGACTCACTCCAGCCTGTGCCTGATACGAACGAGAGACTACGGAGAAGACAGTGAGATTAAAAGCTGCTCTGCCGGTCATGAAAATGGATGAGGCTCAGCCGCAGCGGAGCAGCTGAAGACAGAGAGACTGCCCGGCACTCCAAAGCGTATCCGTCATGCGCGTCAGGGCAGTAATGCAGAGGAGAGCAGTGCAGGGCAGTGTATAAAATCTTCCACGCTGCCACCTTCACTCTCATGCATCAAAGCACGCGCTGACTGCTGTGCTTCAGATCGCCCGCTGTGTGCACGAGACCAGGCCTTTTGATTATCACGGAGAAAGTTTCACTCAAGAGATTTTAATAACATTTCTGATCTAGGAAGTTGCTGTGAGGTTGAAGCAAGTTTATAACCAGTTGGAACTTGGGGTTTGAATTCGGGTTTGCAGGTTGATGTAAAAGATTGTTGTACAACACGTGTCCATTAGCTGTTGGATTATAGGTTTAGATTTAGGATAAATTCAGTGAGGTTTAGAATCTGAATTGATAATTTGGATTCAGATTTAGGGCCTGTCCACACGGAGACGCGTATCACTGTATCCGCATAAATTTTTTATCGGATTGGCGTTTCGTCCACACGGATCTGGCGTTTTGGGATACTGAATCCGCTCTCTTTTGGCCAGGTCCTAAAGTGGATAGATCTGAGAACGATACTCAAGCGGTATCGTGTGGACAGCCAATCCGTATATTTTTGGTTTACCGATGATGTCATCACATCATGTGTCGGCTGCGTCACGTAACAGCAACAGTTGCCAGATAGGACTGAAGATTTCCAGCCCAACTACAGCTTAAAACCCGCCCATTTAAAAAAATACAAATGCGTAAAATGCGATTTTATGCATCAAAAACCAGCCCAAATTTTATCAACCAGCCCAATGCATTTTTTTCCCGGTCGGACGTGACCAAAAGGAGCCCAATTGGGCGGGAACCTGCCCAATCTGGCAACACTAAACAGCAGCAACAATGCACATGCTCAAATTCTTCTTCTCTGTGTATAGTGTATTATCTGTGGCAGAATTACAGCGCCCCATACCGGTCTGGCATATATACTACACCGTTTTCAGTCGGTTTTAGTAGTCTCGTGTGGACGCTGATATTTCTTGCGCCGACGCTGTGTTTATGATCGGATAGGGAATGCACCGGCTTTGTGTGGACGTGGCCTTAGATTTACAACCAAAAGCAGAGACTTACTGAAGTTTAGAAACTGGTTTGACCGAAGGAGTTGCAGGATTTGGGATGTAGATTCCAGGTCAAATTTGTTGATAATTTAAATTCTGCCCCATTTTGCACTTAGGATTGTAGGTCTGCATATGATGTTTTATTAATAACGTTTGTTAGGAGCATATACAGATAATCTGTCCAATCAGGATGAGAGAAGGCAAATCACTGACTTATCTCTACAGCAAGTCGGCTATAACCACAAAAGTTTTTCAACATCCGTCCTCCATCCCGACTCCTCTCTCTTGATTATTTGGTACAATTTCAGAGCTTGAAGCTCTCTCCTCAAACACTATCCCAAATTCGCATATACTGTAATATTTCAGATTAAGCATAAATGCAAACTCGTGAATCAATATTCCATCTTATAGCTTAGCGAAATTTGGATTTTATTAATTTCTGTGTTATTTGTGGAAAAGTTCCCCATGTGATGATATTAGTGACTCTTCAGCACAGCTGCATAAATATGTGTTCTGTCAGCAAACAACTCTTGAAATCCATGTTTGGTTTTCTGGGCCAAAGTCCACGTGAGGTTCAGGCATGAGTTTTGTTGGTTACCTAAGTCTGTTGATGACCTTTCATATATATATATATACATAGCTGAAGTGAATTTGATAAGGGAGTGCATCCGTCATGAATCTGACCTGGCTGACAACACTTGGAGTCATCAATCAAATCTACATGGAAAATCATAAGAATGAGCTAAATGCTTGTATATATACAACATTTAAAACTTTTAGCATGCATATAACTTGCATTCAACCCATAGAATCATTGTGTGCTTGTTTAAAGTTATTGTCTTTACTCTATATATATAGTTCTTATCATGTTGAGCAGACCCTAACATACCTTTATCTGATTTAAACTTAAAATCTCATCTCTGTACCCTCTGCAGAGATGTCCAGATTAAGCCTTCTATGAAATGAGACATAAATCTCACCGGACCTGCTTTGGCTTACTAAGGCTGATTCCAGGGCTCAGGCTTTTCATTAACTTGCATTCCAGGCACACTGTATCTTTCACTATACCTGCAGTATATACACCTAAATTCAGCTGGGACCTGCGGGCATTCACTGGGGCAAAGACTGGAGCCAAGTCAGTGACATGCCCATGTGTTTAGCAGCGGCCGCCCACATCTTCTGCAATAAAACTGCCTTCTCTCAACCCTAGTGAATAATGTGACCACTTAAAGGAGTTTCTTTCTTTTTTTCTTTCTTTCTTCCCTTTTTTCTTCCTTCCTGTTCAAAGGTATATAGGCTTAGTTTTTTTTTACTTTGTTGACATTGGTCCATGAACTGTGAGGTCGTAGGCAAACACATTACTGCATGACAGGAGACAATCATACCTCTTTTTATGCCGCTCCATAAAGCCCTTGCTGCTTTTCAGAGCTGTTCAAAGATCAGCCGTCACTAGGTATGCCGCAGAACACCTGTGTGTGTGTGCACGTTCATTAGGGTGTGGGCGCAAATGCACACACACAAAGATCACATAGCTCTGATGTTAGCACACACATGCTGTTATAAAAGACCTGGCACCACAATATTTTCACAAAGTCAAACAAACTCACACCTGCGGGAGTCGATTTCAAAGTGTCCACGCTGACCTGACCCACATTATTTTACAAGACAACCTTAGCATGTTAAATAGATGTTGAATAAATATGTACAAAAAGTGCATGCAAACAAGAGCTTTCAACCAGCTCAGAAAGCAAAGAAAAAAAAAACTTGTTTGGCTATTAGTAGAGAATCATCTGCACACATTTCAGTTCTCAAGCAATTATTAGTGGTGTTTGCTAAGGCTTGTTGACAAGCTGTGGCTTTGTTCAAATCTCTAAACCTAAGCGTTAAACTAAAGCTCATTGTGGATATTTTTTGTGGTTCAATGAGATGTGCAGTACTTTTCAGAACACCCTAGCAACAGCATAGCAATGTGTTAAAGTTGACCAGAAGATCTTAGAAAACAATTTGCATTGAGATAAAACCACCCAGAAGTCTACCCAATAGCTACCTTTGAAATCAAAAAATGAATACACACTTTCTTTCCATCAGAAAAATCAATAAATCAGTCAATAAATCAATACTTTTCTCTGGAAACAAAGCTACATCAGTTGTGATGTCAGTAACTTTTGCAGATTTTAATCTTCTAGATTTTTAGACAGGGAATAAGAATATATATATGTGTGTGTATCTTGTATTCTCTATGTTATGGTGGCCAAATTTCCCCAGAAGGATAGTAATACCAATAATGTTTGACCTTGTTGGGTCTTTTTTGATCCTTATGAGGAAAACAGATTGGAAATCAATTCAACTAAATGAAGTGATCATATAAATCAACTAAATTAAGTGAAATCAAGTGTTTTGAAAATCTAAAACTGCAGAAAGGTTTCTGTGGTGGGTAGGTTTGAGTTTAAGGTCACTGTTGGGTGTCAGAAAATATAGTTTGTACAGTATAAAAACCATTACTCCCCATAAAACCTGTGTGTGTGTGTGTGTGTGTGTGAAACTTCATATGTAAATGTTCAAACATTATAGGCCTAATGCCTTGGAAAAAAAATCACACTCAGCCTTCCAGAAGGGCCAAACCTTAGATTCCTTTCAACCATTCATCAGATTGAAAGAAAACGAGAGACTTGATGTGGATGCGGAAGAAAGGAGGGAGTGAAAGGATGAAAAGGACGAGTTGAGGTGCTGGTGAACGTGTTGATGAGGGTTGCTGCCCTCCTCTGAATGTGAAATTCTGTCTTCCACGCCTTCCCTTTTTTCTCTCAAGGCCCTGACAGGTCATTTCCTGATGGGAGAGAGCGATAGAGGGACGGCTGCTGATAGAAAGCGACAGACGGAGATGGAGGGAAAAAGAACTTATATCCTGTGAGGAGAACATAGAAATGTGGGGACAGATTTGAGAATGAAGGAGACAACTTGACAGAAAGTAGAAGCCGCTGAAGTATAAATATGTACAAAGCTATTATCTTTGATTATTAAATACTCATTCCTTCAGTTATGTCTATTTATACCTCACTGCAGGAGAAGACTCGGGAAGCGTACACTGATACAAAGTCAATAGCTCACTGCAGGGGAAGAGTGTGTATAAAAGAGAGTGAGATACAGAGGAAGGCCATATCTGGAAGCAGATCTTTTTTTTAAGGAAGAATATAGACTTCCTGGAATTATCAGGCTCTCTCGTGTTGGTTTTCCACTTGTATGTATGTCAGAGCTAGACGGATCAGATGCCGCACTGCTCAGGTTTAAAGGGGTTTGTTTGTATTTGTTTCAGGCAGTTTTTTCTGAGAAAAAAAATCAGGACTGTAACCCAACCAAGACAGTTCTCTTTGTTCTCTATACAGTTAGTATCTTCAAAGATTTATATGAACATTCAAGTTGCTTATAGATCAAGGAGACTATACCCCAAAAGTTCCCAGTGTGTTTGATCCACTTTAACAGTGGGTGATCATCTAAGATATAATTCCAGGGCACATCATAAGCTTTCATTGCAGACCTTAGCTTTATATTGCATAAATAATAAGGTACCTGGCAAGGAGTAGTCCGATTGAATATCCTGAAATGTGCGCAGTCCACTACCGTTGAATATATCAAAGGAAAGTGAGTATACCTTTTAAGGACCAGGGGTAGGGGTAGGGGGGTGCGGGTTAACTGAAAGGTTTGCCACCAGATAATAGGTGGGTATTGTTCCAAAGAGGAGACTGACTTTTTTTCTTCTTCTTAGAATGACCTGTAATCTTCCCTGCAATAAACCAAGCTTTTGAAATAAGTAGTTGAAACAATGTTTCCGAATTTCTGATGTAGACTTCTTGAGCCTGTACCAGTAAAAGGCAGATATTGAAGCCTATGAGCGAAGACTCAAAACTACTCCAAGGCACTTTAGAGTGGGTGTCCACCCAGACACACATGGCCCTAATTTGGAAAGCAAAGTGGTAAAGCATTAAGCTATGGAGAGACCGCCATGGAATTTTGCCAGCTGAAACACTGCAAAAAATGTATACTAGGATGCTTTCCACACCCGATAAATTTAAAGATTAAGAAATTAATTTCTTTGAAGAATTTAGGGGGAGGAAAACAAGGGATCAAGGGAAATACAAAAGTTTATTCTATGTAAAATGCATCGAAGATTTTCAGCTCTGTATATCCAACTTAATTTCTGATCAATTTCATAAACATTTGTCTACGCAACCTTTTTGACAAGGAATCAACAATTTTGATACCAAGATAAGTGCATGCATTAGGGAAGATAAAACCAGTAGAAAGCGAATTTGCTTTGGTTATACTATTAAGTGCCATTAAGGATGGCTTATTCAACTCATTTTAAACCCAGCCATAGTTCTAAAAGTATTAAATAGTTGCAAAACCTGTAGTAGTCAAGTACTTCAATCTGAAAGATAATGCATGATATCATCAGCATACAATGATGTGATAATGGGAGTTATTAATCGTTATAGGTGATATTGTTTGGCTTTGTCTAAGGGCTTGTGCAAGAGACTCTAGTGAGAGTGCAAATACAAGTGGTGATAAGGGACAACCCTTTGGAGGGGAAAAGGTTGTGATTGACAGGATCCTGTTAATACAGAGGCGGTAGGATATTTATATAACAGTTTTATAATATTTAGGAATTGAGGGCCAAATCTCAATCGTTCCAGAAGAGCCCATAGATAGTCTCATCCAAGTCTTTCAAACACTTTGAGAGCATCCAAAGAAAAGATGGCAGAAATAACATTACTAGTGCGAGCATGGTCAATAATGTGTAACAGTTGGTGCATATTATGTTAGATGGTCCTTCAAAAAGCAAAGCCAATCTGGACATGATGGATCAGATTGTGAATGTATGGTTTTAATTGTAAAACCAATGCTTTTGCCAGGATCTTGACATTGGCTGAAAGTTTTGGACTAGAGCAACTTAATGGATCTTTATCATCTTAAGCAACAGAGTAACAAGGGCTACTGTGATCAATGGCATAATTCATGAAGTTCAGAATTAGGGGATCCACAATGTCCCATAATGCTAGGTAGAGCTCTGGAGGAATTCAATCAGGGCCAGGTGTTTACCTTTCTGCAACATTTTAGCCGTGCTGTGGAGTTCCTCCAGTGTTAGGGGTGCATCTAGGGATTCTTGAGCAGAAATTGGTAAAGTGGGAAGACTCAAGTCACTTAGAAAATCAATACGTTTTTCTCTGTCAAGGGAAACCTCAGACGAAAACAACATAGATTAAAAAACAAAACAAAAATCTCATCATTAACAACCTGTAGTAATTTCACCAGAGCTGGTTTTTATTACATCAATGCTGGCTTTTGATTCACATTCTTTGGGTTTCAATACAAGCAATCTACTAGACCCATCTACATTAAAATAGTATTCTTGCTTTGTTCTATGAATGATAAATTCAGCTTTAGCTATAGATGGAGAAGTATATTCTAGATATAAGTTTTCAAGACTTACTAGTCAAAGTTACTAGGCTTTAAGACCTCTGTGGGATGCTGGAGGGCAGGCATTATGTGTGTGTAGGGTGACGTGATGGAGATGTGATGAATCTTAGAGGGTGTGTCTGTTCGTGCGAGGTTCTGCGGTGTGTATTCGGAGCTCTGCGTGTCTGTCTGAAAGCATTCAGTAACATCATCCCTGTTTCCCTACAGACATTTTTATATTTTCCACTGATGACATGACAAATGAGTTGCTGTCAGACTAGACCGAGTGAAGATGTTCATCTCCAAGAGAAAGAGAGAGAGAGAACTTCCAGTGCCTGGAATTGAAATATAGCCTGTTCAGTGTTAAAGGGACTCCATAAAACTCAAACCATGTTAACTTTTCCATACTTTTCAGATGGAGTATACTAATATACAATATACTGATAGATAGATAGATGAGTATACTAATATACTGGACACAGATTTCATTCCTGTTGAAGGACATTTTTTCTGACCCCATTCTTTCACTCTCAATTTTTTTTTCTATAAATTCCATAAATACAAAAACACGAAAAGTGTTTTCTCATATGTATGCTCAGTGACCCACATGTGATTATCTACGGCGATGCTCCTTCAGGCGCATACTAATTCAATTAATGTTAATCTGCATCAAAATCCTGAGATACCCATTCGTCAAATGGTGACCTCTTTCCTCGCCTTTTATGTATTGCCAGCAGAACAGTGTAATTAGAACACCTTTGGGAGGTTGCCTGTGGTAAACTCTGATCACAGTTCCACACACACACTATAAGTGATGCGTCCTCGGGGGGCTTTCTGGCGTTGCTGCAGTGGGTGGGTACCAGCTCTGGCTATTGATTTGGACGGTGGACTGATGAATCTCAGGGGAACCAATAAAAATAATTACGAAGAATATCTTCAAAAGATCCCTTGGCTTCTGCTTTGCACATTAATGCATGGTAAAGAGGTGGCATACGCAGTCATCTGTGCCCAGATGAATGTATGGCTAAGAGGTTGTTCTTTCATGCTTCTCAGTTGTTTATTTGAACTATCAACTTTGACTCAGATGTTTCTCCTAAAACCTCTTGGTGAAAAATTAAAAATATAGAGCTATACATTTATTTGCAGAGAAGTGTAGATCATTTGTTCTTGGAATAATTGAATGAAAAATATTTGAGCTCAAAACGAGATCTTTTTAATACAAATCTGAGCAAAGTTTGAGATCTCTTTTGAAGGGGAGCAGATACCATGACTCCTGTCAGCAAGGAGAATAGAGATGTAGATTGTTCAGCAGCAGAGAAAGGCTCGCAAAGACAGAACAACGCTTATTTGTGTCCTCTAACATCCGTTAAGTTGTGGTACAATATGTTCAAGAATGAAATTAGTCCTCTCCTCATGCAGGAGACCAGAGGGAGTTTCTGGAAGAGAGCTATTGTTCTTAACCAGCCTGTAAACAATGACTAACATGACAGTGCACTCCCTCCAGGCTCTCTCATCTATAGAAATCATGTCGTCCTTCTCCTCGACTGGTTCTGCAGGCGGCATATGGAGGTCCAGGAGAGGAAGTCAGGCTTTTGGTTACTTAGATGAAGTGGAGGTGATATGAGGGTGCTAAAGCACATGCAGATTTTTTTTCTCTGCTGATATTGTTTTAAGAATGTTTTTTATCGCGTAAAATTCCCTCTTTACTTTTCCATTTGTGCCATTAAAATACACGTTCTTGAGAATGTATGAATTGCACCAGTGCCTTGCATGTCATATCATGAATGATTATGAATTCATGAACCAAACTCTTTCGGATTGCCGACAATTTGACACAGTTTTTCATTCATCTTGTATCTGTTCTCCAGAACAAATGCTCGTGCATATGCATATATGCCCTTCTGTGTGTGTGGGCTGGCTGGGGGGTCCAATGGAAGAGGAAATGGCTCTTTGAATGGTGTGCGCTCAGAGACATAGTAAAGAGCACTCTCCCAGGCGGCCAAGAGCACTTGATTGTACAACAAGCAATGATCGCATTAAGAGAGGGCAGCAGGAAGAGAGAGAGAGAGAGGGAAACAAAGAGACAGAGAGTGGGAAGGAAATAAATTGACTTTGCCAGTGGCTTAGTCGGCTGATGAGAAAAAACATCGAAAAATTACTTTTTCATTTTCATATGCTACATCTACAAGTGTGGCACGGGTAATGGAGTATGTGTGTGTGCGGGGGGCCTGTTATTGCAATCACTGTAAAAACAGCTTTTTAAAATGTGAAGAGCAGAAAGCAGCAAGGTTTTCTTGTTGTATATCTGTAGAGGTCAAAAACTGTTGGGCTACTAAAAACTAACTGTAATTATAATATTTATCTAGCTTTTTTTAGTAAAAATTACTGCCCAACACCTTGTCAAAAATGTGTACTTTATGGTAGAAAGAGATTAATATTCCCTTTTATTGCTTTATCCTTGATCTGTTTTCATATTTCCTTCTGTTCGTCTCTTAACAGGGAAAATCACAATTTTAGAAGCATCTGTTGAGCAAAATTTCTCCTTGGATAAAAAGACACAAAGAAAAAAATACAGCAAGCAGATGGTGCCTCAAGGTTCAGACGATTAGAGGTTGCAGATTGGAATACAAATTGGATTAAAAGAAATTAGACTAATAAAAATTGAATCGCATGGCAAGTGCAAGCATATTCACCTCCATCATGTAAAAGTCTCTGCCAGTGGCTGTCGATTAGAAGCTAAACAGATGCTCCACTGAGATAGCAGTTAATATGTGCGTATGTGTGTTCTTGGCGGACATGGTCCTCCCATCATCCCCTTATCTCAACCCACCCCATTTATCAATGTCATAATGTTAATTACTGGTTCATTCATTTAGTCACTTACAACATCAAAAATGAACTTATAAACATTTGTGTTCATTTCATTAAAACTGGTATGTGTTGATTCTGAACTTTATTAGATCCAGAAGAGAATCTCTCTGCCAGGGTGTATCAGTAGGCTATATAAGAGCCCTCGACCTTAAATGAGTTTGACACCCCTGGTTTTGAGGGATGCAGACTGCCAAGAGGGAGGGAGAAGGAGAAATCCAAGAGGCAGAATGAGAGAGAGAGAGTAAAATCAGTGTATCTGCAAACTTCAGCAGAGCTCAGTTTCATAGTATGCAGCACAGCGTAAACACGAAACCTAGAGGGTACAGGATAAGATCTTTCCCTGTCAGTAGCCAGTCCCTCGTGCCCCCCCCCAGTCTGCTTTGGGTCTTGTGTGTGGCCCCACTTAGACAGCAAACAGCCGCAATGATCACTAATCAATGAGAGGGAAATGGCAGGAATTAGCACAAATTAGGTGAAGTGGAGACATCGCTCCCTTTAATAGAGTCCATATTGCACTGCGGGAGAGAACAGACCTTTACAGCACACTAACACATGCCAGACTCAGCAATACATATTTGCGCACAAACAAACAAGCTTGCTCTTTCTTCGTCCCACTGGTAAGAACAAGCAGTGTACATTTCTTAGCAAATGTTCTCTTTTACTGCAGTTCAATACATCAGCAACCAAAATAGTTTAGCACCGCAATGAACTCTTGTACATCAGCACTGCACACCTGCCATCCCAGGAGAGGACAAGGCCACCTTCAGCTCAAGCTAGCTGCTGCCGCTGGGTCTCTCATAGTGTAGGAGGTCTGTCCTGCGCTCTGCAGTGGTTTATGTTGAACAAACGGCTAGCAAACAGCTGTTTTAGCAGATCTAAACAAATAAAGCTGCACAGTGCTGTGTGCTGATCATGCTAGCTCGCTACTCTCTTGGGAGGTTTAGCCACTAGCAGTGCCTAGAAAAAGTGAATGAACAAGCCATTACTCATTTAAAAATGTTATGTAGTTATTAATTTAGATTGCGATTCATTTGGAGCTAGCTTTCTTGTGTTATTTGATGACATCGGATCTCAAGTTAGTTTTATTTTATTTTAACACATTTTTACACATTTATTGTCCTTTCATATTGAAACAAACTAAAATTATACCCCCTTCCCCTTTTTTGAGATTTGGAAAGTCACTCCTAGTGTTTAGTAATTCAAATCCCTGAAAGAAGTAGAAAATCTGCATTTATAATCTCAAGGGTGTTTCCACGCTAGCCATGAGCTATTGAAGCATGTAAGGCTTACAGCATTCATCTGATGGCAGCGCTAGTGGCTTTAGCTTCGATTCTCTTTTTTGGCCAGGTTTTGGGTGAATCAGGGGCCGCTTTTGTCCCTCTTTGGCCCGTGCCATAGTAATGTAAATTCAGGGTGGCCTCTGGCTCCTTATCTCTAGGGTTAAGGCTCACACTGTTCTTTCCGCAATCTATTATCATAAGGGCCAGACTCCTAGCGTGGGCTGCTAGCATTATCCATACCAAATGCAGGGCCATGCAGGGGAACGTTCAGGGGATTAGCATTTTAACACAGTGTGAGTCTAAACCCCTGAACCTCTCTGTCACAGAGGGCAAGTCCCCAATGGCTTGCCAGCTCACTATGTGGCACCCTGAATTAGTGTGCTGGATCAGAGAGCTGTGTTTTGTTTTTGACACGGCTCTTCTTGATTCAGAAATATTACTTTTGTATGCTCACCTCCTCACCGCCAAAGCTAAAGCGCGACATAGCCGCTCAACTTCTGTATGTAAATTGGAAATAATATAATTTCCTTGGGCGGGCCGATAACATTTGATCCACAGACCGGTCCGTGATCCGATCTGCGGCGCGGTACCATTTCATCCGCAGACCGGGGGTTGGGGACCACTGCTTTAGAGATTCAAATTGCTATATACCGATTGCCAAGACCAAATGTGAAGAATTCAGTTGTGGGTGGGCCACTATCCTTTAGAGTTTAACTCCAGTCTCAATTAAACCCACTTGCACCAGCTAATCAAGTTCTTCAGGATAATTAGGACCTTCCATACAGTTCTACTGGGCTAATTTAATGTTAAATTCTGTAGAATATTAGCTCTCCAAGAGCAGGATTGGAAACCCCTGGCCAAGACCAATGCAAATTGGTTTGCTCAAGTCTATGATTGAGATCAAATATATGTTCTCTGTGAAAAGCCTGTAAGAGATTTTCTCGAAGAAGCTCTTTAGTCTTGAACATACATGTGAAGTTTGTCCTGACAAGTCTCCCACTTTCTCTGTTTTTCTAGGATCCCGTCTGCGGCAGGAAGATTCTCCACCTCGGATCGTAGAACACCCCTCCGATCTGATCGTATCCAAGGGCGAGCCAGCCACCCTAAACTGCAAGGCGGAGGGGCGGCCCACCCCCACCGTGGAGTGGTACAAGGATGGAGAACGAGTTGAAACTGACAAAGATGACCCTCGATCTCACCGCATGCTGCTGCCCAGCGGCTCGCTCTTCTTCCTGCGTATCGTACATGGCCGTCGAAGCAAACCTGATGAGGGGGCATACGTTTGTGTGGCACGTAACTACTTGGGGGAGGCAGTCAGTCGAAATGCTTCACTGGAAGTAGCATGTAAGTATTTCTATTTAAGTATTTACTCAATTATTGTCTTGAGTAACAGTAGCAAGGAGTGTTGAAGGAGACGTTTGTTTCCATATACCCTGTAGACCAGACTACACCTACTACCAGACTACAATTACACAATTCTAGAATTTGATATTGGTGGAGTTGATATTGCATCCAAAGGATTTTGGGAAGAGCCTGATTTCCCTAGTTCCAAAACAGAAGATGGAAAGTATTTTACAGTTAGCTCTGTAGTTGAGCTCTCCATATGTTTTAGAAAATCTTAGATTTGTCAGTCTGTTTCTGCACATCCTGCCAGGCTTGCAGTTTTTCATTTTGACTGAATAATGGAAATGACAAGGAAAGACAGAGTCACCGACTCAGATTAAAGACTATGCTTGGTGTAGAAGGGAAGGCAGGATTTGTAAGGGGAGTTTATTGACAACCTTTATATGGGATTGGCTTTGAAGATGGGTCTCTGTTGGGTTGACTTGCATTTTCAGAGAGCACATTCCCTTGGGTCAAATCCCCAAGCTAATCAGAGACCGTTTTGAGTGACAGCTAGCCTATCCTCCTTTGCTTTTCTATTAGACTTTGAGTTTGCTTTTTTAATGATAGGCCTTTTTGCTAAATGACCCATTTGCTAGGCTGATCTTGCCTCTATTGTCTTGGGAGTTTGAGATTAGTGAGATTAGGGAGTTTAGTGAATTAGGGAGTTTAGTGAATTGGAGCAACTAAAGTTTCTTTTTTGTGTGTGTTACATTAAAGCAAACTACAGTAGCTTAGCCAATATGCCAAGGCAAAAGTCATTAGAGATTAAGGAGTATTGGTTTTGTTCCGCTGGGTTTTTAGTCTAGACCTGCAACTCTAAGTGAACTGCTATCTTAAAGTCTGTTTCAACCCTGAGGTGATCAATACCACTGACTCTCTTATGCATTGTTATGAAAATAGGAGTGATCCATCATGAAATAAGGATATGATGATAAATATTGAATGAATGGATAACTAAATTGGCTCTGTGCACTGCCGCCAAGACCCCATGCAGTAATGAGAGGTTGTGTGTGTGTGTGTTGAGCTGTAGGAAAGGGTAACTCTAGATGAAGGGATTGTGGGAAGAGTCAGTAAATTCTGAATGCTGCTGCATTTTCTATTTTTAACCTGTAATTGATGATACAGGATGGTGATTTGGGTTAAAGGGTAGAAATGCGGACATGATTTAGCATTTCGTTTTTCGGCGGGGTTTTTTGTGCAAAGGGTAACTTTGGAGCTAGCAATTGCGGGAAGCTTTTCAGTAACATTTTTGAATAAATTTTCTATTTATAACCTGTAATTGATGATATACAACTGCTTTGCGGGTTATATGGTGTATATATATAGAAGGGCATAAAGGCAGTTTGTGTGTGTGTTTCCGTGTAGCTGGCAGGGGGTATGTGTTTTCTCTGATCCTCTCGGCTCTTTCGAGGCGGTGGTGGCGGCCCCCAGGTGCTAACTGTGTGACAACAGCTTGAGCTTGATCTATCGATTGCACTAAGAGGGGTCTCCTCGCCTAAATGAAAATTCATGAAAAATTGATGAAGTCCTGATTATTCCTTTTTTCCCTCCGCTAGCTCTTGTATCCATCTCACTTCCCCCTTTCTGTTCTCACTAGCTCTCTACATTTCCTCCATGGCACTATGTCAGAGGTTGTCTGAAACTTAATCTAAAAGGGCACTATTTTCTGAATGAAGGAGCCTTGTAAGGAAACAAACTAGTTTCCAAGAAACCATAACGCCAATTTGAATTACCCAGAACAATATTTAGAAAACCAAGCAGATATTTAACAAAGCTTACATCGTGGTAGACATTTGGTCAAGTATTGAGTCAAATTGTGATTGGCTTTTATGATTAAATTGACACACCAGACTCTATTTTTGTTCTTTCAACCAACTTTTGAACTGCTTCATATTAATCCTGCAAAGGCAGCACTTTTCAGTTTTCAGCCACGGCCATAATTGACGGAGCGAGTTTAAATAAACTGCAGGATGTTTTATGACTTTCAGGTGAGAGGTGAAGGGTCGTAAGGTTAGCAGGACAGCGGATACTAAACCTACAGCAGGAAAGACCAAGATCTGTACTTAACCGAAACCCTTCAGCTGTTACGTTACACAATTTCCACTCATAAAACTTCTCTTTACTGGAGACTGATCACAGAAGTGAAGCCAATCTAAACCAATACAGCTCATGCATCGTTCCAAGCAAAATATGTTTCATCTGTCACATCGTCGAAATATTCTGAAGCGGCGCTGTTTTCTCAAGAAGTAAATGTTGATTTTATAGCCAGCTGTGTATATCTGATCTATATGAAATACTCCCAGACCCACATACGTATAAAACCTTCACCTCCAAAACAAACAGCTGGCCTTCAGTGACAAACTGAATAATGTGGCGAATGTTCCAGACTGTTTTGCGACGCTCGTTTTAGGGGTTCTGACCCAGGTTACAGGCCCAGCACTTTCTCATCTTCACGTCACAAGTCGTCTCCTTTTGCGATATATGGTTCTGTCTCTCTCTTCTTCTCTTATGGGGTCAGTCTGCTCCCCCGCAGGCTGAGTGAATGGCTCTGTTGAAACAGATTGCAGGCAGGCGTCCGCCGTGGACCACTGGAGCTGCCCGATCAGAGAGACCCCAAGCTGGGTTGCAGGAAACAGAGAGAGGCCTATGAAAGGAGCCGGCTGCATTATTAATAATGAGGCAGATTGCAAGGAGGTGTCCGTTGAAGCAGGATTATCTCAAACGCTAGTCTTTAACAATTGACCATTAGTAATGCAACAAAGAAGATACACAGATCTTGTTACAGACGTTTGTGTCCTAGAGAGTTTAAAGCGAAGATGCAAAAGGTGCGAAGGTACATTTTATCGCTATTAGTTTTGTCTGATTGTACAATGCATGTAACCATTTCAGAACAATTCTTGGTTTCATTTGAACTTATTTGTGAAGGGTTTCGTGCTTTCTCCTCTTTAAAGGGTCAGTTTCTCCAAAGGTGTCTTTTCGCTTACCTCATCATAAATTAATCCCTTTCCTGTCATTTATAAGGTCTTAATTAAAGCAGAAACAGAAGAGAGCGGAAAAGGTGCTGACAGGCCACAGGGAGCGATTGGCTGAATCCCAATTCGCATACATCTACTGTAGCCTAAAGCCACATACTTCTCTGGTGATGCATGCGTACTTGAAGTATATGAAGTGTATACATATATATATATATATATATATATATATATATATATATATATATATATATATATATATATATATATATATATATATACAGTATATAGCATTTTTCTTTAGAATCAGTGTCTACAAGTTTTAAAGAAATAAACATACTGTCGAATTGACTTACTTACAATTGTCTATGTTAAGCAGGGGCATTTTACCATACAAGTTCACATCATTTTTTGAATTTTGACTGACAAAGATAAAGATACAGCTCTGGAATAAATTAAGAGACCACTGCATCTTTTGTTATTTTTACCAATTGTGGCTTTCCGCAAATAAATGCTCTCAATTACAATATTTATTTGGAATTTGGGAAAAATGTTGTCAGTAGTTTATAGAATTAAAGAAAATGTAAATTTTACCCAAACACATACCTATAAATAGTAAAACAAGAGAAATTGATCATTTTGCAGTGGTCTCTTAATTTTTTCCAGAGCTGTATATCCAAGATCTGCTATGGCAAAACCTGCATTAGATTAATAATTGTTGTGGGGTTGTGGGGAATATTACTTTACTATTACTAATAAGCAACTTTTCTGTACCTCAACCAGTAGAGCATTGATGTTTACAACGCCAAAAGTCATGGGTTCGATCCCAGGGAAAGCAAGAATTGATTCAATGTGTTCCTTGAATGCAATGTAAGTCGCTTTGGATAAAAGCGTCTGCCAAATGCATGAATGAAAGTAACTAATATTACTTTAGCATCTAGTGAAAACCTTGGCAACCTTTAAATAAACAAAATTTGGTGTACTCTGATTTGAGACATGAATCTTAGATTTGCGTACAATATAGGACGAATATGAAGTGAATCGGGATTCTGCTATCACTTTAAACTTGGCCTAATGTGACTGTAATTTCTCTTGTGAAAAGCTTTTATATATTCTGTCTTTCTGTGATGTATATCATGGGTATATTTCGGTTTAAGCCGCACCCTGTGGCACTCCTTGCTTCTGGGAAAGATATTTTGTTCTTTTGTTGCTATTTTTTCCTTTCTCTGTGTCTTTATTTCTCTCTCACACTCTCTCTTTCTGTCTCTCTCTCTCTCATGGTCTTTCTCGTTCCTTTCTCTGGATAAACTGGGTCAATGAGCAGGTTCATAAATCATTGTGAAGACTATGTCAGACTGAGGCAAACCCTGCTTTGAATAAATTTGCCAAAGTGGTGAAATCTCTGGTCGTAGCTTGTGTATGGGCGCTATGTGACAAGTCACACCTGGGGCGTACAGTCATCCAGGAAAATGTTAATTAGCCCCATGTATCTCTTCTCAGGTAGAGAGTTGTGTGCATTATAAATCTGAGGGCAACAAGCTTGTTGAACATGGAGGCATTAATTAAGCGTATAAAGTGTGAATGTCTACGTGTTTGTGTCTGCTAATGGTCTGCACTAATAACAGTGTGAAATTCTGCATGTACTTTGAGTCTTAGCGACAAAAAGTGCCGTTTCGTTCACTTGTAACCTTTAAAAAGTATGTAAATGAAGGAAGGGCGAAACAGATGTCGTTGCCGGTTTGTTAAAAGGCCACCAGCTTGGGATTGGCTGGACTGTTTGAAAAGGTTCTTTTGATACGCTTCAGCGTGACACTTAAGCAATTAAGAGTATCGTTAGGCAGCATTTGGAACCGGCAAGATGAAGTAATTAGTGGAAAAATGGTGCTTTCTTGTGTTCAGCTTTTCTGTTGCGCCTCAAGCTGTTTGACTGTGTGTCCAGCATCAGTAAAATCTAATAAAAGTCGATGAAATTAATTGAACACACTCAGCTAGTAGGAGTGGGTGGTATGATAAAATCTGATATCCCGTTATAAGTCATTTTATTTCTCTTTATAATTTTTTGAAAGAAATTAATAATTTTACTCAGCAAGGCTGCATCAAATTGATCAAAAGTGTCAGTGAAGACATTTACGATATTACAAAAAATTACAATTCTGTTGAATTTTCCAATCCTGAAAAAGGTCATATTCATAAAAATGTTAAGCAACTCTTCTTTCAAGCGTTGACAATAATCTTAGAATTATTTCTTATGGATCATGTGACAATGAAGTTGATGATAATGAAAATTCAGCTGTCATCACAGGAATAAATTACATTTCAAAATATAGGATAGCAGAAAACTGTTGTTGTTAAAAATGTCTGTTTTCTGCTATATTTTGTGTCTTAATTTCTGCAAACTGTTTGTGTATATCACAATATAATATACACTTATAGTAGTATTCATAAGAAAATAATTAGTCTGTCAACAGTGCAGAACATAATTGCATTATGTAAACATTTTATTTTGATTAATAATATTAATATTCTAATATTCTTATTTTTTTTATAAAATGCTACTACGTTAAATTTAGACTGGAAGAGCCACATTTGCAGGTGTAAAGTTGCCAATATATGCAAACCTTTCAGAGATTTTCTATACTTATGTACACTCTGTATTTTTACATTATTCATGATATTTTTACAAATATCTACTGGTTGAAATAAATCTGCCATCTGCCCATCCCCAACATTCAGACTACAAATGTCTGTCTGGCTTTTAACATCTAATCTTGGCGACAAGTGAGTGTGTGTGTGTGTTAGTTGAATTAATCAAACACACTCTTACATGCAGTCGTCCTCATTTACCTGATTATAAATGTCAGTCTGTCTGGGTCCTCTGACCCTCGTTCACTTTGCGTTATCCTGGGATCCGAATTCTGCAGGTTCTAGGGGTTGGTGATTAAGTTGAAAGCAGACTGATGTCAGGATGCATCCGCGGCCCACAGGGAATGTTGGTTTCTGATAAGAGGGAGGGAGGGTGGGGTGCCGGCAGAGAGGTGGAGGAAGAACTGATCTCTAGTCTGTGATAAAGGAGAAAGAAATAAAATCCCTGATTGAATGTGTCATCGTAGTATATCTGCAGCGCTGGAGTCAGCACCCACACCATAAAGACCAGCCTCCTTATCAGCAGCTTGTTACGTTACACAGACGTACACACTGGCTGTGGTGAGCTGGAGCCATGCAGATTTTTGGGCTTATCTTATGGTCATATCTTAGTGTGTGTGAGACTAATCGGTCAGCTGGGTAGATGATATTAAATGATTCTTCATTGTATGTATATGTTGGAGGAAGCCCTCTGGAAAGGAGATAAATCATTGGTCCCTTGGAACAGTAGAAACGCACACACACACACACACACACACACACACACACACACACACACTGACCTTTCTCATTCTCACTCTCTCTCTTACTGTCTTTTGTTAGCTCACTCTTGTCCCCTTGTGAGTGATAAAGTTTTTAGATTTTATTTTTTATGGGATTTTGCCTCTTTTTTGACAGAAAAGAAGAGAAATTATGAGGGAAAGAACAAGGGTTGGCAAATGGCCTGCATTGGATTCGAGCTACTGCTTTTTCTAAGTGTTATGTTGGAGCATGTGCATGACCTGTCAGGCAGGATATCTGACCGGTTTTCAGTTTTAACAAAAACGAAAAACCTCAACTAGTAAGTTGGATATAAATATTTGTTTGAGATTTGAGTCTTCAAAAAAAAAAAAAATATATATATATATTAGTAAGTAATTATTAGTGTGTAGTTACAATTGTAAGAAATCAATTGTAGTCACTATGCTTTTTTATTGTTTTTTTTTTATTGGAATTATTTAATTTGATTTAATTTAATTCTGTTTTTATAAAAAAATCAAAATATTTGTAATAAATTATATATTACTACTATATATATATATATATATATATATATATATATATATATATATATATATATATATATATATATATATATATATACCGTATTTATTCGAGTATAACGCGCAAAATTTTCTACCAAAAAAATAATTCAAAGTTAGGGATGCGCGTTATGCACGAGGGCTGGACTGGGGAGGGGTGGGGTTTGTTTTGACGGCCGGTCCTTTGAGGGCGCCGGCGAATTGTGAGCTCGCGCTGCGCATTTTACAGGCTGTTTAAGTAGCAATATATGCATAAAACAAAAGGCAGACTCGTGAGTGCAATTCAGCAACTGTATTCAAACAAACCGCGGCAACAACCGCAACATAGCCCAAAGCAATCGATTGCCGATTGCATGATACATTACATCCTGTAACACAGGCTGCAGCCTCACACTGTACGTGAGGGCGAAGAAAAAAAAAAACGTCCCCTCGCCGCTTCATTTCCTCATCCATTCAGACGCAGAAGCGAAGAAACCGGAGAAACAGATGTTCCTGCCAACTGAGACACTGATGAAAAATTAACTCCATAAGAATGGGAGCAACTCTTTAGTGTCTCTGATGAGGAATCTGACGTCGAAGGATTTTAAATAAATATTTTTACCTGTAATTATCTTTCGGTATTGTGTTAATTAGTTTATGTTGTCAATAAATATATGTTATATATTTTATATAAGTTATATATGTTATATAAGTATATGTTATACAATAAATACATGTTTTTTTATCATGGCTGCACGTGTTCAACAACGTTTTTTGTCAATTACAATGCTTGGTGTGAACAAATTTTATAGCGATTTTTAATCGAAAATTAGGGGTGCGCGTTATACACGTGTGCGCGATATACTCGAATAAATACGGTATATATATATATATATATATATATATATATATATATATATATATATATATATATATATATATATATATATATATATATATATATATATATATATATATATATATATTAGAATAGGCCAGACAGCTCTTAAGTGAAATATGTGCTCTCAGTGGCTTTCAGATATGTACAACAGAATGGATTTACATAGAACAGCGTCCATTATGATCAGATGGTCATCATGGATTAGCAGAAAGGATTTAGCCTCTTTTTTTAGTAAACAAATGTCTGCTTTTTTCAGTTTGTTGTATCCATTTCCAGTCATATCCTCTATCTATATGACACAATAGAAACATAAATATAAAAACATATATTGTTTTCTAAAAAGTCCAAGCGCTGTAGTTTGTATTTTGTTGGTATGAGAATGTGTTTATCTGTGATTCTCTTGCTAAGTATTTCCGTGTTTTTGAACATGCGCCTCTGCTAATCTATGTATGCATGTGTGTGTTACATTGATTCGGTGTGGTCTCTATGACCCTAAACTACTTAAAACTCCATTACATGATTGCCTGCCATCAAAAAATTCCCTAAACTATGGCGAATCATTCCGAATGGTCATTTAAATCCAATCAAAGTCCAGACTATTGACTTCAATCCTTTCATTTTCATTTCCAGTCCACAGCACATATGTTTGTGTCCTTGTACTGTGCCATGTGCTCGCCTACTAGAAGTTCCTTTGCGGTTCCTCAGCAGGTAGAACAAAAACCTCCAACCATGCGGTTGATATCCATGAGATTGCTGTATTCTGACAGTGCTCTGCCTGGGATTGGATCCGATGACCCCTAAAGACCTGTCGGACCCTCAATGTCCGTAATTCCTAAGCGTTCGGCTCTCTACGCAAAGAAGATACCCCTCACCCAACGAATGCACTACCTCTGTCTACTCATAACCCCTGAAGCAAAGCCTCCTGGGACCCGAGGACCAAGGCCTGTAATCCATCATATGTGTGTGTGCGAGCTCAAATTCAGCTCCGCCCTTAACCGAGGACAGAGGAAATTGATTCAGCTCTCTGTTGAAGCGAACAATCTGTTATTTTCTCAAAGAAAAAAAAGCTGGTGCCGAGTGCTGATGGTGCAAACTCTCTTGCTTGAACACACACACCGTGTACAAACCGCAGTGCCATTTTGGTGGAGTGTCATCATCAGAGAATGCTTCCCGCCGCTCTGATGGATGGTGTGTTTTTGATCCTTGCACTCTGTTCACCTACAACACAACTCAATCAAGCTGGCCTTGAAGGACTCTACCAGAACTATGACATCAGCTGCCTCAAAAGTGGCATCAACTTTGCATCCTTGTTTTGTTTGTCTCTCTTTATCTCTCTCAAACTCTCAGGACTAATAGTGTGTGCGATGCTGTTGTGACCGTGTAGTGTTATCTGTGCAGTTATTGAGTTTGACTCCTGTTACTCTGGGAGTGAAGTGGGAGCGCGAGTTCCTACTGCGGCCGGACAGCTGGGAATGGGGAGGAGGGAGGGTAACTTAAGCTTCCTGTACCACAGCGTATGTTGGAGGGGGTGAAATCTGAGCCCCCTCCTGTCCCTTGTCTCCTTCCTGCTGGTGTTTGAAATTGATAGGCGGTGTGGGGTCCTTCACAAGGCTTGGGAGTTTATGAGTATGATCTAAAGAACAGCTGGAGTTGGACACTGACCGCTCAGTCTGCAGTACGGCCTATGGAGGGTTCAATGAGAGAATTTGTCAGTAGCCAAGACCTCTGCCCTCATGTTTATTTCTTTATTCATGCTAATTGCATGTTTATGTCTTTAAGGGACATTATAGAGTGCAACAGTTGGGTAAAAAATGGAGGTAAAATTCCCATTTAGTTTTTACATAGGGGAATTTATTTTACAACTCTTAAACTATGGTAACCATGGTAATTTGTTAACAATGATTTCATTAAATATGTTTTTATTGAAGACATTGCTGTGCAGTATTTAAACTTTTGTTTTTCAAATGATCATGTTTAATATAAAATTCCGGCATTGATTCGGCAAAGAAATGTGGCACTGTAACCGAGTCAGTCTCCCTACATTCTCAATATATCAATATATATATATATATATATATATATATATATATATATATATGTGGCGAGCAAGGCGGGGTCGAGGGATCGTGGGAGCGTCACGAGAGCCGGTGGCGTGATTGGTAAAGAGTGCTACCTGTCTCGTACCTTAGCGGAGGCATAAAAGGAGGAGCGATGACAGGGAAGGATGAGAAAGGACCAGGGGTCTCATTTATAAAACTCTGCGTAGGATCCCTACTAAAAGTTTACGTATGCCTAAAAGTCAAAAATGGCATACGCCAAAAAGAAAAATAATTATAATGTATAATAATGTGTTGCTAATTCCCTTTGTCTCCAGAATGTGCGAACGAACAGATCAAAGTTTGCTTCAAGGTCCGCAAAATCTCCCATCAAGTTTGTTTTTTATAGATCACAACCTTTGCGTGGAAACTGGCGTACGTACGTTTCCAGCCCCGTTTTGTGCGTACGCACGCTTTATAAATGAGACCCCTGGTCTAGACTTAGGTTGTGTGCTTGTGTTTGTGTGTGGGGCAGTCGTCTGCGAGGGGCTGCTGCCAGTACTTTTATTTTGTATTTATGTTATTTTCATTATTAAAGTCTATTGAATGTCCGCTGGTTCCCGTCTCCTTCCTCCCTGAACAAAGAACTGTGTTACTGTGTATATATATATATATATATATATATATATATATATATATATATATATATATATATATATATATATATATATTGTATATAGCTTTTTTAACATACAGCTGTGGCCAAATGTTTTAAAAGTGACACAAATATTAATTTTCGCAAAGCTTGCCTACTCGAATTTTTGCATATACTCCAGAATGTTATAAAGAGTGTTCGAATGAATTGCCATTGTTATTATTTAAGTTATTTTGCAAAGTCCCTCTACTCCATGAAAATAAACTTAATCCCACAAAAACATTTCCATTGCATTTCAGCCTTGCCACAAATACACCAGCTGACATCATGACCTTAATCCCAGTGAGAACTTGTGGTCAATCCTCAATATGTAGGTGGACAAAAAAAAACACAACTTCTAACAAACTCCAAGCATTGATAATGCAAGAAGGAGCTGCTATCAGTCAGGATGTGGCCCGAAAGTTGAATGACAGCATGCCAGTGCGATTTGCAGTGGTTTTGAAAAGAGGGGTCAACACTGCAAATATAGAATCTTTGTACAACAACAAAAAGAAGCCTTCGGCACTCATGGAATGCTTGTAATTATCCTTCAGTAGACCATCTGACAAAAATATCTATGCTGCAGACTTTGTGAAAATTTATATTTTGTGTCATTATGTAAACTTGTTTGAAAAGAAACTTTCAGCCCCTTCAGATCCTCATCCAAGTGTTACTGAGGACTTTTGAGCACCCTTCTGAAACCTAAAATGATGAATGGGACACCCCATGATCTCATGAACTTCACGGATGAAGACCATGGAACTGTATGTTCACATTAAGTGCACATTTGGGACAGGGCTGATGTTTTTCAAGGCTTCTTACACTGTCATGAGTTTGTTATTCATGGCTTTTTTTTAACCTATTCTCTGACCCCTAGAATTGAACATTTTATGCCATAGTTCCTCTTTGCGGCTATGTGCATATAGTACATTAAAAACCTGTATTTCGAAATAGCAAGGATTTTATGTAATTATTTGCCTTTTAAACTTCAGGGATGGCCTGGATATAGTTTTTAACCACTTGTTATGTTCCCAAGATATGTAAATTGTCTTGTCATCCATGAGCTCTAGTTCATCTGTTTGGGCTGGTAAAATCACTCTGACTAGCGAGGCAGCGAGACAAACAGATGGACTGATAGACATGCATATACACACGCACATAAACTTGAAAACGAGAGGCAGAGGGACACATGGACTGGCTGGGTGGGTGCGCACACCGACACACATAGTAATGTGGCTAAAGGCCAAGTGCATTGAAATCAGAACAGCTCCATTCAAATGCAAAGTAGAGTCTTATCTACAGACTGTTCTTCGCTGCTCTCCTGTGCTCTACACCGTTCAGGGCAAAACTATTATTTGGGTGTGTATGACTATGTGTGTGTGTGTGTGTGTGTGTGTGTGTGTGCACTGGTGCCTATATAAGGTTGTGTGTATGTGTGTTTGGATCTGAGGTATGCATGAATGTGAATTTCAATATGAAGGTCCATTCTGGTTTCTTCATGGTTTTTCCTCTAGAGGTTATATTGAGGATTTTTGACTGGAAGTTTCTTTGAGGTTATTCACTGGAGGTTTTTATTGAAGGTTGCCTCATGCTTTTTACTAGCTTTTTTTTTCATGGAAGTTTTCATCATGGTTTTTCACTGAGGTCTTTCCTTGTAATTCTTACTACGTCCATTTTCTGAGCATTGGAACACACAGCTGAACCTTTATGAGAATAATCAGTCACATTTTTCATGGCTTTAACCTGATCAAAGAATCCAATGTTCAGCCTTTAACTCCTATAGGAGGAACCCACATTTCATCTATTATGTCATACTGTAAAGCGGCTGGCGGTCCTAGAGATGCTTTTTAAAATGAAACTGCTAAATTGTCCTGATCAATCACTTTAATTTGTCTGCCACATTGTTATCAAGGCGTAAATGCATTTATTTAATGCTCAGTTGTGGCGTTTGTTGCTGTTGTTGAGATCAGTAGTATTTCATCCTTGTGTAATGTGTGTGTGTGTGAGAGAGAATGGTTTAATATCAGATTACTGACCTGCACAGGAAATGAAAACAGATGACAGTGAGTGATCACCTTATGAGTGTGTGTGTGATTGACAAGCCTATGCATTTGACTCCTTCGATCTTCAAGAAACATTAATAGTCTCTTGCTCGCGGCTCTATATATCTAGTGTGTGTGTGTGTGTGTGTGTGTGTGTGTGTGTGAGAGGAGAGGATGAATTATGCATTTCTAGCAGACTATGAAAAATGAACACTTTCAGATTCTCATCTACATACATTTTCATTGTATTCAGACACTAGCTGCATGTTTACATAGTGAATACAGGCCCATTTATTTAAATTTATGTTTCTAAAGGTTATACAGTCCCGCTGACGTCTAAACATGCAGGTGACCTAAATGAGACTCAGGCAAAACATAACCCCCACGATGCACCACTGCAAGAGTAGTTATAGTGCTCCATATGTGCCAGTCTGATGCATTACTTGTACACTTAACTGCAAACTCATTCCTTTTACCGTGCCATTTTATTTTGAGATCCTAGCTGATTTTTTTCCCACCAAAACACTGATACATTATGAAAATTGATTTTGTTCTTTATAACGTTGCATAAATTAGAACTGGATAAACATTGCAGGAAAGCATGTAATTTAACTGGAGAGCTAACATAAAGAATCCATAATTTAGGCAGTGGCATGTGCGCAAAGGACACATTTAGACACTATAATTCTGCATGTAGATGTGGGGTTAGTTGGAGACAACCACACAGATGTACACAAACTATAATTCAGCTTTAGAAGCCATGCAAAGCAATTTTCAAACGTTATGCAAAATGACATTCGCAGCATGTTGCATTCTGTGATTTAAAACCCTTTCCTTCTCGCAGCAGGTGGATTATATCACCATTCTTAAACTCAGCTTCAATACTGTATAACCTTACATTGAACGGCCCTGTAGCATTTGGACTCTCTCAACTGGACGAGAGATATGAGAACAGTCCGATAATGATTTCCTGTAGCTGAGCCTCTAATCCCAAACACAATGCTTATCTCTGTGGTGTAAAGCATGTGTTGTGTGGTAAGCCGGGATTCAGATTGGCCCCTTTCTGAATGGACAGTCATTGAGGAGTCTTGGAGTGGCCGGTGTGGAGAGGTGATAGCAGCGGCTTCTTGAACGCCCTAGCAGATAGGAGGTCATTCGCTGGAAATGACCTCCGATGGGCTATCGATTGACCTGGTATTGAACCTTTGCTAATAGACTGGAGGGAGAGTGTAGGTCTGGTTGTGGGCGATACAGGGGAATTCAAGTTTTGTAAACAGCAAGTAGCTTTTGTGCTAGTGTAAAAATTAAATTGAAGAAAGCGCTCATAGATTTAATTTAAAAAAAAAATATATATATATATACAGTGATCCCTCATTTATCGCGGTTAATGTGGAGTAGGATCAGCCAATCAGCTCACGGAATACATCCACTTGTGCTCTCATTCGTTGATTTCACGCCGGGAACCAATCACGTGTCTTGTCTGAGTGCCGTGGGTGTGTACAAAGCCTCTGAGAGAGTTTCTCTCTTTGTCTGGCATCCTGGGAAACCGTTTCTCTCGCATCACGATGAAACAACGCTGCTTTCTGCAATACGGCTACCGATATGGCGGTGTTTTAACATTTTTATTATTCGATAAATATTTTTGAAAAATCCGCGATGCACTGAGGCCGCAAAACTTGAACCGCGAAGTGGCGAGGGAATACGCTGAATACGCTGTATACGCTGGCTGTCTGTTCTAATCACTAGAACCCTCCTCTCATTTTCTTCCCGTACACCCTCTTTTTCTGTGATACTTCCTTCGCTGCTTCTCCTCAGATTGCTGTGTCTCAAACGGTCCACAGATGATAACCATTCCTCCTCAATCTCTGAACACAACCTATCCCCCTCAAGGCACGCACAAATCAGATACGGGGGCCTCGGCAGGCAGCTAATGAAATTAGCCCCACGTTGCCCATACGCTTTAATAAGTCACTTGACTCGATTAGGGATGCGATAGTGGGGGTTGTCGGATGGATACAGTGAATCTGCATCCTGCCCAACAGTGCCAACCCGGGTGTTGATTACCATAAATATTCCCAGTCCACACACCTCAGGCAAAATCCACACTCCGACATCCCCCTTTTCCTCTTAACACCCTTCTTTCCACAACCAGACGTCTCTTTCTGCAGCCTGGCAGGCAGTTTGGAGGAAAAGTGAGGAGGGGCGGTGCCAGCATTGTACTGTCATTAACTTTCTTTGACTGGCAGCCGTCAGGCTGGCTGAGCCCCGCCGTCCTGCTGTGCAGCAGTCTCCACCTCCTTTCTCTTCATCATTCTTTCCTGTCATCACTCCATCCCAAAGTGGCAGCGATTCTTTGGGTCTCAGCTGCTCGGAGAGATGATACTCCAACCTCCCGCTGCTTGGGTGAATCTTCTTGGATAAGGGAAGTGGAGCCGGCCAGCCCGGAGTGGAAGACGTTGGCCCGATGCGGAACCCGATCCCCTGCTGCTTCTCCGCAGAAACCTCATGCTGAGCAGAAAGTGCCGGATAAGTGTAAGCAATCCGCAAATAACTCAACATCACAGGCGGATTGCTTAGTCTTCGATTATCTTGGGTGGTTTTAACCATATTTCTTCCGTTTGTTATCTCCTAGAACTTTAATTCATTTAAATTTTATGCTTGAATGTAATGTGCTGTGTGTGATTTCAGCACCATTGAATGAAATTGGAAAAGTAATGACTCACAAACAAACATGCACCTGTTTTCCATTATTTGGACAAACGGATCAGTTTACACGCTTCAAGGAAGTCACTTCACAATTGGCATATCAAGTGTTTCAATACATTAAGATGGGATGGTAAGGAACATATGATTGACAGGTGAGGGCACCAATCAGAACGAGGCTCAGAGGCGGGGCTTTATGACATGCAACCATTCAGCTGAAAGTAATCTGTCAGGATAGATAAGTGTGGTCTGATGTTTCTCAACCTGACAGCGGTGGTGCCTGTTTCCAGCCGGCTGTTCCCAGGTCCTGAGCAGTGCTGAGAGAGAGGGGGGGGGGGATAGGGAGAGAGAGAGTATTTTTGTATTTTCTTCAGTAAAAATTTATAAAAAAACGTTTAAAACATTACTTGTTTTTAGAAAGTATGTCTTAAATTAAATTCCATTTTTAAGGTTTATGCTTTGTATTGTTTGCAAATTGTTTTAACTGTTTATTAACTAAAAATATGGTTTATGCTCAATACATGATTTAAAACCATTTATTGTCAACAGTAGATACATTCACTTAAAAATTGCATAAAACATGAAGACTTGTTTAAGAGATTATACCTTTATTTATGTTTATTCTTTTTTCTTGTTTAAGTATACATTTCATCAAATTTAGGTTTATGCTTCATATTTTATGCAAATGTATTATTTTTAATTGCATAACATAAACATTTAATTTTTATATAAGATAATTCATAATCGTGTAAGAAAATAATATTTTTAGTTTTCAAATTTGAATACACTTTTTATGCTTTTTTATGCACGCGTTTTAACTATAATACAATTTATCTTGTTTAATCTGCTGTAGAAAATGATTGTTTGCATTGTGGTGGAGTGTGTGCATATGTATAAGTGCATCCCTATGTGATGGATTGTGTATCTCTGTCCCTCGTGTCCTGACAGTTGGCATCCTGCTGCCCGCCACAACTTGCCTTACACTTCCTGTACCTTCTCTTCATCTTTCACTCTTCACTTTTCTTTATTACCCACACACACACATGTTTGTCTAGCCCCACATAAACAAACCTAAGCGCTTATGACAACTTGAAATGAACTTGTGCCCCATTGTGACCCCCTCTCTAGGGTCTGGCACAAGAACCCCTCCACACACATCATACCCCGCACACACCAAAGTCTCTGATCAGCATGGGGCCACAAGAGGTCAATGGATTTGCCAGGTCACCGTGGCAACTCTTGACAGGCTCAAATGTCAGAGAATTGGCCGGCCTTGACAGTGCTGTCAGAGTCAAACGCCCCCCTTTACACAATGGAATGAGGGGGAGAAGCAAGGAGGGATGTGGGATACAGGGGTCCTGGAACCGTTAGCATTCAGTCTGGTCCGGTTGTGTCAGGGGCACACAGACACACTGTCACTTTATGTTTAATTGGGACAGGTCAAAGCCTTAGAGGCATGAAGGGTTACACTCACCCTGTTCTGCCCCCCCCCCCCCCCTCCTCTCTCTCAGTATCTGAGAACCCAACACATTTCAATTGTTTAAGAGGACAGTTCACCCGGAAATTAAACACACCCCAAATTCTTATGTTACTTATAATGTACATGATCTTTTTACTTCAATTTAAATGTACATGAAATATCAAATTCATGAAGTCTAAATCTAAATGACCTCAAATGACACTGTACATCAGGGGTCAGTAAAATGAACTGAAAGAGTTTACACAGTGACAAGAGACAGAGATTAAAAGCGATAGATGGGTGGAATGATAGAATATTTATGTGTTCGGTGTGTCAGTGATGTGAGGATGATTGCATTGATTGATCCAGGGGTTGTTTTGGGGTCAGTTCCCCTCAGAAGGGACGGATACTAAAGGTCATATTAGCTCAACGCACATTTGCAGCTCTACTAATGTATCTCTGCAGAAATCTCTACTCTGTAGTCTTTATTTATTTTATTTTTTTTGCAATGTACGCTTGTATCCGGCCTTGAGTGTTTATGTGAATTGTGAGCCTGTGTGTTTACTTCTATGTATTTTGTTACAGTGTACATTTCCACATTAGCACTTCCATTACGTGCATTTGTATGCATGACCATGGCTGTGCCGTGTGTGTGTGTGGTGAACAGTGTCAAATGGGTTTGTTTGGCTGCTTGAACTAAAGAAGCTTATTCTGATTGGCTACGAAGCCAGAACTAATACCCGCATATTTATTTTGCTTCGACTTAAGCAAATGCCTTCCGAAAAGCCAAATGAACGCACACACACACGCTTCCTATTCTGTGGAATAGCAAAATCAGCTTCTGTTAAGCAGAAAATATTTCAGATGCTAATACCGTGTACCATCATACTGAATGATTGCCATGTAAATACACTATTGTTCTGAGATACTGTAAGTACTGAGGTACTATAAGATATTCTTTGAACACAAGGCCTTAATATGATGTTTAGCCTATATATTTTTTTGTGTGTGATTGTTCTTTACCTGTCCGTTAATATTTCAAAGTGTTCTGAAATGTTTCGAAGACATTATGTGGCCATTTGTCAAACAAATGTATTGCGTTGTGCCATGTAAAAACACTTCCGTATCTTTTTGCAGGCTGTCACATCGCTCTCTCTCCGCTCTCATTACCACTCCATCACTGCAGTTTGTTTTATTAGGCCCCAGAGGTGGCTGCCAGGCAACTGTGTGTGTGTGTGTGTGTAGGCGTGCGCGTGTTGAGCGCTATGCTAGTTCCCTAAAGTGGCATCTTTCTTCCTTCTGACCTACATACTTTTTACGGCAATATTCAGTTGAGTTCATTTGTTTGATGTGTGCTGTGAAGTTAAACACACAAACACACTCACACACACTGTCCCAAAACAAATCTTGTTTGATTAGGCTCTGGGGAAGCCAGATATTGCTTGTACAGCAGTTGAATAGACGGTGAGTTGAACAGGTGCTGTTAATCGCTGATACTCTTATTGTGCGCATGAACGGCATAGATTTAGGTCTGGTTCACCAACAAATGCGTTATTACCTTTATGTTGTTCCAAACCTCCATGACACACTCTTAGATATTTAGCATAGTGCAAGTTACTGAACACAAAAGGGTTTGCATAGAATAAGCAGAACTTTTCCATGCATTGACAGGAAATGGGGACTGGGATTGTCAAGCTCACAAATGTCCTTATAGTTTGTGCATTATATTATATATAAGTCATCTGATGCCATTTAATAGCGTTTGGATTGAAGTCTTTATTGACTAAAATCATTCCCTTTGCCATAGCTCTTAAATCGAATTTGTGTTTGCATTCACTTCCAACATATTTCTTTAACGATTATGTTTTTTTTAAGGTGCTTTGTCATTTTTGGTGGAGCCCTGGCATAAAAACCTAGCATTAAAAATGTTCCATTATAATTTGTCCGTTATATTTTGAGTCTTATGAAACCATTCAATAACATTTTAATTAAAATTGAAAGCATTATTGTCTGAAAATCCCAAAATCCCTTTGTCTTTTTTGGAAAGCCCAAAAATGTATTTACTCACCCTCATTTCATTCCTAAACTATAGGACTGAACCTAATGGGGCTTCTGTAACCAAAAGTCCCGACGCTCCTCTAAACCCAAGAACTTCCCGTACAATGATAGTGAATAAAGACTGGGACTGTCTAGCTCACAAATTGGCCAAAAAATGTACTATATTTACTATAAGTAATTATAAATTTTTGCCATAGCTCTCAAATCTGCTTGCGCTCATTTACAACTTAACATGCTCATGGTATTTTTATGATGCTTTGTCTTTTTCATTGGAGTTTTACAGCCCTCCGTCTCCTCATGCTGTATAACATAATAAATAGTTTATTTCATTGTTCATTTCATTGTTTCTTCAACTGTTGTCAATGCACACATACTACGTAATCTTGTGGCGAACATGGCCTTTCAGACACAGAAGTGAGGATGGTGTCAGGTGTGTAGAAAGGGATGTGAGACGAGGACTCAATGGTGCAGATGAGTGGGGATTTTATTGTTACAAAAACAAAAATAAAACAGAACAAAAACCCCCCCGAGGGGAAAAACAAGACTAGAAGACTTGACTAGATACTTGATGAGACACTTGACTTGAAACAGGACCATGAACACAACCTATAAACGACGAGAAACCAGCACAAGATAGCAGACACTGGGAGAATAAGTACACATGGGAGGATCGTTAATTGACTAGAACACAGCTGGGAACAAATTAAACTAATGACAATGATACAAGACGGGCGTGGTAACAGTCAAGACATGAACATGCAGCCAATGCTGACGCGCATTGCTGCATGATCACGTTAAACAAAGACGACGCGCAGCTGGTGATAACCAAACTGCGCGTGACAGAAAACACAAGAAAGCACACGGACGAGAGAGAGCGCAGCTCGCGCAAAGCTTGAAACCGCACCCACTCACATGACATAGAGCGCACAAGAACGAGCAAACACCTGTTCTCACGCCCTCACGACAAGGACGAACACACGTGTTATGAATGCCCGAATCCCGTTCCAAAACCGAAACTGAACCAGACCAAAGTATCGGGACCGGACATCATAACTCGCACAAAAGACGTCACACAGACACGCGTGCACGCAACTCGAACACTCGAAGCCGCGCGCACGCATACACAACTCGAGACATTACGGTAGTGTCAGAGCTCCGCCACAACAACAAGAGATTACTAGACCGAATGTGGCAGAACCCTGACACATCGGCCTTGATATGCTACAAGTGTGAATAGATGATAGAATTTTGCATTTTTGAAGGCACTGTCCCTTTAAAACAAGATGTCAACAACTAAACAACTAAGTCCATCACTGCCCTCTCTGTGTACATACA
This sequence comes from Rhodeus uyekii, assembly GCA_037043235.1. Taxonomy (NCBI): domain Eukaryota; kingdom Metazoa; phylum Chordata; class Actinopteri; order Cypriniformes; family Acheilognathidae; genus Rhodeus; species Rhodeus uyekii. The sequence continues at coordinate 557,101 of JAWRVZ010000153.1, read as the reverse complement.
TGTGCGTGTGTCTAAAGTTCTCCCGCAGTGAGCTTTGTCTATTCTTTTTTGTCTTCTCTCATCTGGCATCAGGTGGATAGACCCCGTGTGTGACTAAGTAGTCTCCAACTGTGTGTGCGTGTCTGTGTGTGTGTGTGTGTGTGTGTGTGTTATTTGAATAGTTTATAACAGCAATTTGAAACGTCCTGGTTTGTGGAGAAGATCACACACGGGACCGTCTGTCTCCATCTCCATTTTTTTCTTTGTCTGTCTCAGTGTCTCTCCCGGTATTCTGTACACAATAGTTTCCGCGATTAGGCCTTGTTGTGTGTCTATGTTTAGTGGCAGTACTGTGTCCTTTAATATATAAACTGCTACACTTGAGCGCTCACGGCCTGCTTTAAATCCCTGTGTTTACCGTGGACTTTTGTTTGTGTGCCTCGGTGTCGCCAGAGGCCTGAGAGACGACTCTGTGAGTGTGTCTGTCACTCAGCTCCGCTCTTTAAGAACACAGGGTTATTTCCCCTTGCTCAACAAAGCTTCCTCACAAACACACACATACAGACTCCTAAAAGTCTCAGTGAGGCTGATTACAGAATGAATGCTTTCATCACCAGACTGCGAGGCACTGAAAACGTTTTTTCCTCCAGCTCTTCAAATGCACTAAATTCCTCACCAGTCTCACTGTTGTTATCCGTGCATCTGCGTTTATGGACTTCCTAGGAAACTAATGGCTGGATTATACCAGATTTGTTTGCATTGTACAAGTAAAGCAAATAATTAGGGTCTATCATAGTTGTCTCTATAGTTTCATAAATGGCTTTTGACAGACAAACTGCCAGAGACCCTTTGCATTTAGTATGATAAAGTATTTAGTAGGACTTTTAATGATAAGGGTTATTAAACGTGTATTTTTTCATCTTTACATTTCACATTACTAGGCTCTAATATGAAATAAGTCATGCAGGTATGGAACAACATGAGGGTGAGTAAATGATGACAGAATCCCTTTAAACATCTGGATATCGACTTTGCAATATCTATGTTCGTTCTCCAAATCGCCTTGATTCTTTTCTCTTTGTTCGTACGGTCCCCTGCGTTTCTCTAAGCCCTTGTTCCTCTATCTCGTCCCCGTGCCGTTAACAGGCTAACCACTGGTGTTTATCCTGTTGAAATGATTGGATTTAAATCGTAGGTACGACGTCGGGGAGGCCAAAAAAGGAATAACAAACATAAGAAGAGTGCGAAGGGGGAGTATCGAAGTGATGTTAGAAGAGCGTCCCCCAGGACAATAAATCCCTTTCTCCCAAATCCCATTGTTAAGAAAGCATGAAACCGGATTCCTGTAACAAGGCCTCTGATCTGAGGAGGCACGGCCCAAAGGACTCAATTAGAGGTACAACAGGCCTGATCTTTCTACCTTTTCTTTTCTTCTCCGCGTTCTCTTCCCTCCTGTCTCTACCTGCTGTGCCGTAGCGCCACAGCTGGGGTTTGGAAAGCAGAGCATGGTCTCACAAACACGCCAACCAATAAATGGCAGTGGGAGTCGGTTAACCTTAGCCATAGACAGACTAGCAAATGATGTGTTTGTGTATATGTGTTGTCCCACTGTGAGGTTGTTTTTTAGTTTTTATATATATATTGCTTTTATGGTTCGGAATAGGCTAATATGTAGAAGTCTAATTGACTCAAAACCTGTACTTTTAAATTAATAACTACCGGTGATATCGCAAAAAAAGGTTCTATTTCCAAGTATTAAAATAAAGTGTATAGACTCATCCTTTTTCCCTGAAGTCATGATTTGATGAAATTATCATCCGTCCTTGACTATGGTTCCACCCTGCCAGGATGCCTAGGGACAGTCATTTCTGTGACACATTGGCAGGAAATGGCTGTCCTGATTCGACTGAATCTACAGCGTCAGATGTTTAATCTCATATATTGACTATAAATATTCATGTGAACAGCGTGCAAGAGCTCTTAATTTCAATTTGTTTCGAAAATGACTGATTTGAACTAGTGGAGAGTTCAAGGTTAACAGCCGGCAACCTTGAGTTTATTGGATTTCAATCGCAAAATTAACTGTTAACATTTTTTCTAATGTTTTTAGTGAGGTTATTGTGTTATAAAACCTTTTGTGAAGTGTTTACATTTTATTGATAAATTAGTTGGCTTTATCAAACAAAAACATGCTCATTTTTAGGGATATTATCGCTAACTACTACTAAAACCATAAAAAAGGTTGTTAGTTGACACAAAATAAACGGAAACCGAAAGTATGCTAAAGTGAAAGCAGAAAATATAAATAATCAAAATATTAACAACAACAGAAATTGTATGTAACAGTAGGTTAAATAAATAGATTAATAGACCAAAAATGTAGTTTATTTTCAGTAAAACGTGTCAAAAGTTGTATTTTAGTGAAAAGGAACTGATTTGTATTTAGCTAAGCTATAATGATAGCAATTAGCTCAATGCGATAGCAAAGGAAGTCAATGGAAAGTTGTCATATATAGCTGAGTAAATGTGTGTTTATGTTATGAGCTAAAAAGGGACCTTAAGCTGCCAATTGTCCTCGACCAGCGAAAGTCAATTAGAGGCTCATTAAAGAAAGGAATTAGTTGTTATAGATTTGATAGGAGAGGTATGTGTGTAACGTTAGCGATCTAGCGGCAGGGAGGGTTATTCGTCTCTCCTGTGGGAAATGAGAGGATGTCTACAACAGACCAGCAGTTAATGGATTCTGTTTAGTCTTGATAATGTCTGATAATTAGTTAATCAAAGGCAGCGCCTACCCACGCGTGTTAGTTTTTTTTTTTTTACATTAGCAGCTTTGTGCGGAAAACAGGTCAGCGAGCGACTCTTCATGACAGACAATAGAAAGCTCTTCCTGTTCGAAGCATTTTCCGAATGAATTGCTTTCAATTTCTCTGTTAATTATGTGTAAAAGGCCTCTTTGTTTGTTTAATTTTCATCAATTCGTTTAATGTGTTTTCACTTCAGGATCGGTTGCAGGCGACAGCGTTTTAAAGTTTGATCCAAGTTTCTTCCCTTGTTTACATGCTCTTCGACCACAGCGACATTTATGGCTGAATGGCCAATGAAAAAACAGCCGGCATTGACAAACTGTCCCGCTAGTCCCTGGATCCCTCCACTGTTCCATGAGTAATATGCTGTTTTCTCCGCAATCAATTAGTAAACCTTCATTAGCAAGGCCATCAGTTATGTGAACCTGACAGGGAGAGGACAGACTACGTGTCCAAGACGAGATGGTTGATTGCACAATATGATAACACACACACCTCTAGCATTGTGGCTTTGTGTGGTCATACCGTTTTAGTTCTAAGCAGTGTGTTTGTGTGTTTTACTTCCGGAAACTATGAGCGTTGTTGATCCAGAACACGTTTTTACTCATCCAAAGTCATTTGAATGTACGGCTGGACCAGTTAAACTTTGACACTTAAATCAAAAAGCTCTAAATGCGTCACATTTGTGCTGTATCTCATCATTTCGAGTTTCAAATCCATGTGCTGAAACGCTCGACCTTCACGTTCTCCGTTCTTTGATGAGAACTGTACGTGCGGGGCGAGTGTCTGTGAGCTACGGTTATGATTAGAGGCCCGTGGAGATTAAAAGCGCCACATATTGGATCTTCTCATGATGGATGAGAGGATCAATTAAACAATATGAAATGTGTTCTACTGGTGACATGCTCATTAGGGATATACTGAAAGAGGGAGGTGTGCAGGGATATTTCTTGTCTTTCTCATCCTTCTCTCGCCTTTCCCTCGCTTCATGTCACTCTGGTGATTGAGAGAGGATAAATAACGGCACAATCGATAAGGACACCGACTTATTTACTTGTTTATAAGGGAATTTAGGGCCAGCCGTCACGCAATGACAAGTTTCATTAATGCTTTTTTTTTTTTAAAGAACTATTAAAAATGTATTCCTTTAAAGTCTAAGCGCTGTTTCTCTGTCAGCTAAGAGAAAGCAGTCTTTTAGCTTCTAGAAAATGTGTTTTTCTCTGTGTGGGATAATTTGATTCTTATGAAAGTCATAGAAATGAGAAAACAGTGAATATTAGATTTGTATTTCCTGAAGGAAATACCGTATAATATGAAAATGTGTAAACTAGTTTAGAAGTATGAAGTTGTGTGGAAAGTTTTAGGTAGATTGAAAGGGAAAAATTGATAGTGATAAGCAAATAAGCAATATAGATGGATAAATAGACATGCGGAAGAAAAACATTCGATTTTTTAGGGGGCACCATTCAAATTATCATTACATTTTTTATGTTTTTTGTTGAAAAAATTCTTATGTTTATAACAGTTGCATTTATTTGATCAAAAATCACAGTAATTTTGTGAAATATTATTACAATTTAAAAAAGCTGTTTTCTGTTTTACTATATTTTGAAATATGATTTATTCTTATGGTGGAAAGGCTGCATTTTCAGCATCTTTAATCCATTCTTCAGTGTCACGTGATCATGAAATCATTCTAATATGATCATTTGCTGCTCAAGAAACATTTCTTATTATTATCCACGTTGAAAACAGTTGTGCTGCATAATATTTGTTTGTGGAAAATTGCGTTATTTCAGAAGAAAGCAGGTTTGAAACAGATGTGTGCCAATTCCAGAGAGACAAATGCTGACAGGAATTGTACATGATTGAGAATGACAGTGTCCAACCGAATACCTCCTTTCTGTCAGTCCCTAGTGTCACTGTGTCAGAATTCTCTCTTTCCGCCCTCTAAATATGACATACCTTTCCTTTCCCTCCTCTATATGAAACACTCCCATCTTTCTAGTTTTCTGTTCTGCTAAATTAGAAATGTGTATCTATAAATATCACAAATCCAAAACAAAAAAACAAAGCACATTCATTCTAATTACCATTGTTTTTGTTGGCTTATATTTCTCACACACAGTTTTGGTTTCAATAGCTTGTGTAATTTTCCCCCTCTGTTGTGTAAATGTTTGCGCTAGACTGATTCCTCTTTGTTCTTGTTTTATCTCCACACTCATCTCCAGATTTTCTCTCGCGGTTGCAAAACGCGAGGGAAAACCACACATAAAAAGATTGTCGCTAATCTCAAAGCCGCTCAGATGATAATCGCTGAAGTGCTCCCTATTCTTAGCAGGCTTTTTGCAGTGTACTTGAAACACAAAAATGTTGTCATCGTACCTGCACACATCAAAGATGAGGAAACATCTATTACGTAAATCAAAAGATCCAATTTCCGAGGTTATTAACGTGTGTACTCAGTTTCCGTTTCTTGTTCGCTTTCCAGTTGCTGATGGGAGTCATAGATCGTCTTAATTCACCATCCGTCTGAGATGCCAAACCCAACTAATTTTTCTAATACACAAATGCAAATCTAATCCAGCATACAATTAACACAGTGCTCTGCCTATTAACTCCTACATATTAATGAATTAGCATTGAGCCCTACCTATTAACCCTACATATTCATGAATTAGTGTGTGCATATTAATACGTCTCGTATGAGTTGGTTTAGGGGAGATTAGAGAGTTTGGAAAGGTGTTAGATGGGCACGTGCTGGTTTTTGGGAGTATCGTCTCATTGTCGTGTCTGGCACTGCCTGCTACACCCTTCATGCCAATGGAAACCCCTCCTCCCCAAGCAATAGAGTGTGAAACTGGAAGGAGGGGGTGATCCCAGTTTACAGATGGGCCGCACAGACGGACAGGCGGCATTGTGGGCCAAGCTGGATGACACTTCTTCTGAATGCAGATGCCACTGCAACTGGAAAGCACGAAGATGAGTCTGATGTGCAGTAGGGTGGAAGGAGCTTCAAGAGGACATTATGGGGACATTATGGGGATGTTTATGGAGCAGATGTTAGGGTCTTTGCGTTTGACATCTGGGCTTTTATGAGGATGGTGAAGGCCAATGTAATCACAGTGGAGAGGTTGTTTTGAGAGCCCAGATGTTTGTCCAGCCTCAGTGCCAGAGGTGTTGTTTGTGTGTGTGTGTGTGTGTGTGTGTGTGTGTGTGTGTGTGTGTGTGTGTGTGTGTGTGTGTGTGTGTTGCTTCCAATGCAATAAATTGTTGCTTTCTTGCACGACAATCCACTTTTTTCCTTGGACTCTAAAACACTTGGACAGCAAACATACACAAGCATGAGGCCTTCACTGGACATCTCAGCTTGAGGTGATGCTGATCTTGCTGGCAAGGTGTTGCTATTTCATTTAGTCTCTTCCTTTTTGTTGGTTTACAGGATTTAGCTAATTAATTTATCGTATTTTACATATACCACGGGTTATATGAGGGTGCGGGCTATATCACAAATTTTGCACGTAATAATATTTCAATATATTTGTTACGTCCCTAAGGACGTACGTTTTTGTTTTTGTTTTTGCGGTATTTTTTCTCTGTTTTTCTTTCTTGTGAGGTTTGTTGTCTCTGGCGCTTGTACTATCACTCTGACAGCTGGCGCTGATAGGCTGTCTGACCTGTCAATCATGCAAGAAGACGTGATTGGCTGTGCTGCCATAAGGGCGGGCACTTCTCATCTCATCCAATGATCAACACCATCCAACCATCAACATCTTAAGGGATGTGCTGCTGCCACATGGGAAGAGACTGCTTTTTTTTGGTTCTGATTCTTGTTTTTTTTTCTTATTGTTTGAATTTCCCGCACAAGCACTGTGTACCGGGCCTAAACAGTTATGGATATTTGACGTCTTGCGAGCAACATTCGAAATTCGAAATGTGAACTTACACAAAAAAAGTTCATAAATCTATGGGTGCGGGTTATATAAAGGTGCGGGTTTTGCCAACAATTTTTTACACAACCCCCAAACCCCGCGGGCTATATGAGGGTGCGGACTCTCTGTGGGTTATATGCGGGAAAATACGGTATATGGGAAAATTATAAATAAACATGCTATATATACTATACATATTTTCTTACTTTCTATAAATATAATTCCTTTGCTAATTTTTACATTCCGAATTTACCCAACTCCCCTTTAGCAACTTAAATTTCACAATAACAAAGAAGGTAAATTCATACAAAATACATCAGCTTTGACAGACAATTTATGGTCATTCTCTTCATCAAAAATGTTTTTGTTCTCAAAATTATCACTCTTTGGAATATATTTCATCCACATTGTGACGCTGTTCGATTCACTTAAAGGAAACAAAGACGAAGCAATTATCTGAGTCGTAATATGTATGATTAATGTTGTTTAGTTTTTTTGCCTTCCTCTTTCTCTTTTAAATTGCACATTTTCGCTTTATCTGTCTGTCCAAGCAACAGTAGTCTGGAAAATTACATTTTTCCATGTGTCTTTGCACAGCGTCTGAATAAACAGAACAAATAACAGTGATCTAAACCACCCTGCGGGCGTCACTCAGATCTCCATCATCTACATTCGTGCTCCATTTTAGGCCATTATAACTAAAAAACACTGTCTTCACCAGGCAAGATGGCAAATGACTACTAAATCAAGTTCCTCACGATGGCTATCATCCCATCTCCCTCCCCCAACTATCTCTGCCTCTTTCTTTCTCTCCCTCCTCCTCTCTCATTCCCTCATCACTCACCATCTTCCCCCTTTTTTCCCTCCAATTTGATTTTTATGAAGTGACCGCGACCATGACAGCTGGTGAAACGTTCCTCCATTATTAGATCTCACAAAACAAGGAGGACTGAAAAGAGCGAGCTGTACAGACATAAAAATTAAATAAAAGCAAGCGCTCTCTTCCTGGTCACAGCTCGGCGGTTTCTGATTAAATTGTAAATACGTGTGGTTGCTCAAAGGGGTATGCTGTGGTCGCCCGCATTAGCAAGTTGGAAAATGAAACTTATCTTAGGTTCGAGGACCCCCAAATGTTTCTTTTTTTTCAGCTGCAGGCAAAGAGGAAGGCTATTTTCCACCTATCAGTATAACAGTGCTGCTGTCAAGCCCCGTTGAACATGATGAGAAAAAGCGAGTAGATATGAAGCCGCATGTGGTCTTTGAAGCAGATCGGAGTATCTGTGTATTTACTAAGAGACCCATAACCATTACAGCACAAACCCCCCTCACAACCCACCAAACGCCCACCCTGCTGCGTCCACACAACAGCTACACAGCCCGCGGAAGAGATGAACTCTCTTCCCCCTCACCACCCCCTAAAAACCTTCAGAAGCATAGGGACCCACTCTCCCTCATTAAAAAAACAACAGCCATTAATACTGGATGAGAAGCAGGGAAGCAGAGAGGAAGAGGGGGCGAGAGTGGTGATTGTAGCGAAAGGGCGTTGCACTCCATCACTGAGCATGCGTGTCTTTTTCATATACTCTGTTTTGTCTTCTGATGCTGTACACTGCAAAGCAGTTGATCTTACACCTCGATCTCTTACACCTTTACAGATGGTACAGTCGTCCCCACCGTCCTCGAGTCTGTTGACCTGTAGAGCTTGAGTTAATGTTCTGTTAATTCTACAATTAAGCAAAATTCCTACAGTCAATGCAAAGGTCTGCATCGACTTTTAAGAGACTCTCTCTTCAATTTCAACTTAGTCTGAGAAAATGTTTAGTGACAGGATGCCATAGATAATCAATGTCTTTGATAGCAGATTGATTCCAGTCATCGATGCACCAAAACTAAATCCCAAAGTTCATCACTTTCACTACCTGAAATGGATTTGTGTGTGTGTGTGTGTGTGTGTGTGTGTATTTTTTTTCTCCTGTAAAAAGCTTACATTTAGATTTAGTTTTTATTGGAATTAATGTTTTTTTAAACAAAGTATACTTTATATTATTATTATTATTTTATTAATTAGTGTTTATGTCTTGTTTTGTTTTTATGTCAAAATAAAAATTCCTTCCGAACACGATAAATGTACCCAATAAAATATTAATAAGAAAATAAACTATTTTCTGACAGCACATTTTTTTCTTTTTTTTAAACTAGTTTTAAACATAAACCTCATTAAATGTGTTATTTCTTATTTTCTAACAACCATTTCTTGCAGTGTAGAAAATGTCAGCCTAAGGACTAAGGATTTGTTTGATCTGAATGGTGAATTTTTAAATAGCTGCTCAGAAGTATGTTTGTTTGTGAGTGTGCATGTATTAGTGTTCATATAATGCCATTATTTAGTGTGATGTGGAGCTCCAGGGCCAGTAGGGGTAGACGGTGGTGCTGCAGCCCTGTAGCAGGGCTTTGTCTGTGGGGACAGCGCTAGGCTGCAGGCCCTGTCTCTGTGTGGTGCTGTGGGACTCATAGAAGGGTAGTGGATGCATAATGAATGCTCTAGTCCACGGGCTCTGTACACAGCATAATTAGCCTCATCAAAGGATGAAGCCATAAGCAACAGAGCGTCTTCCTGCACGCCGAGTCTTAACTAAAACAAAGCTACCATTAGTCACCTACTTGGCAATAGCCATGCCTACTCCATTGGGATTCCTGCAGAGGTATTGTTTACTTGTTCCTAGATATTCTTCCTAAAACTGTCAGGAAGAAACTCAGGGAGACACAAAGGGGTAGGAATGTCAGAATAACTGCATGATGACGTAAATTGTGCAATCTTCTGTCTAATTGGTAGTGGATAACAATGTGTCAAGTGGAATACAGTAGAATTTTGTCACACCGCCAGTGGTTTTAGTCACTCGTATCTTAATTCTCACCCTCAGGGCAGGAGTATCCAGACTTGTTCCTGGAGTCCAATGTCTTTCAAAGTTTATCTCTAACCTGCTCCAACAAACCCTAAACCTAAAACAAGTTTCTAGTAATCCTGAAGACCTTAATTAGCTGGTTCAGATGTAATTAATGCAGATTCAAGTCTGGAGGATAGTGGCCCACAAGGAGCAGGAAATAGACACCCTTGTTCTATGGTTAGGCAAAGCTAAAATGACTTTGTATGTGCAGTCTAGGGCTAGGTAAAATGTCTGTCCAGGTAAACATTCAATGGAAATCTAGAAAGTTGGACAAATAAGATGAATGTGATGAAGTGAACTCTCCATCTGTAAATGTTTGACCTCTGTGTAGCATTCAGCAATTTTGGTATTGGCTAGAGACAGTCCTAAAATGCAAGACCACGTCTCTCTCCCTCTCTCATCTTCTCCTCACCTAGCAGCCATGTCTTCAAGAAAAAGGTCAAGGTTGCACCAGAGCACCTTAGCGATTTGCTTCTCACTGAAATACACACATAAAATTGTGTGCGTGCACACACAACTTGCCCCGTTTTTGACCAAAAACAGATTTCCTCTTGTTTGTTTATACTGATGTGTCTTTAACAATGACACATGAGTTGTATTCCTTGAGACAGCTTTAAATCATTCCAATCCTCTTCCTTTTCTTTGTTTCTAAATGTGAGACGATGGTTTCTCATTATATCTTCTGTGGGCTAATGACTGCTGTCTCTGCTGAAAAGGTTCCAGTATGGATCGGCTGTGTCCTCTATTGAAAGTCCCAGGGCTCTGGACCATGTGCTATCCTGACACCAGTAACTCCCCTGAGGGAGGACAGCTCGGCGACTGACCTGGCCTTCCTGTCAGAAGCTTGAACCACCTCACACACTTGCTTACTTTAGCAAATAATTTACCTTTAATGCACACAGAAGACACCAAGGCGTCTATTCAGTTGTTCATCTGTATGAAATTGCGAAATCTTGCTATACATTTAAGATTCTTAAAGGTTTAATTCGATGTTTTAATGGTGTCACAAACGATGCACCAAAATAACTGGCCCATTGTCAAAAGCGACCAATTTTGTTTGTCCTGTTTGCGTCAACCCACCACAACAACAAGCACGACACAACAATGCAATCGGAGCCCTTGGCGTCGAAACAGTCACGTCGTTTCAATACCTAGGCGACGTGTTGGACTGCCCTGGAACAGCCGAGGCTGCCATTCGGGCACGCATACGTGCAGCGTGGAATAAATGCCGTCTCCTTGCTTCAATACTAATGCGACGCGACATTCCACTTCACCTATGTTCAAGGCTCTATGGTTCAGTGGTGCAACCTGTGCTGCTGTATGGCGCAGAAACATGGCCAATGACAAAAAAACTCGAACAGCAACTTCACCGAACTGACATGAAAATGCTCCGATGGATGAAACGTATTAACATCAAAGATCATATCCAATCGACGGAAATTCTGCGTCGAGCTGGCTTATGCGCGATTGAAGAATCATGTCGACGACACCGTCTGCGATGGTTTGGCCACGTAAAAAGAAGTGAAAACAGTGCTATACTGGCGCAAACGATCCAACAGGACCTCAAAGCGCTGAATCTTAACGAATTGGACGCAACCGACCGTCCACTATGGCATCAAAAGTTGGCGACAAAGAAGCACCGTCCTACCCCGGAACCGGGAAAACGGGCGATAAACGAGGATTGATTGATTGATTGAAAGGTTTAATCCGATGCTTTCTAGATTATGCACACTTTTCCAGATGCTTTGGAGATGTATGCATGCTCACTTGGCAATCATACTCTAATTTATTTCATATAGTGTTTCTTCAGCAGAAATGTAGTTGTCAGTAAGCTCTGATGATGGACATAATGTGTCACCTATGTGCAGTACTTGACATATTAGTTAATTTTCTGTCCCTGTGTGTGTAATGGTGTATACATCATGCCAAATGTACACACATCCAATATTCGTAAGGGTTAAATACTGTAGTTTATCGTGCATGTGAGACTGACTGTCGTTGTGAGTGAAATCACTATTGACAGCGGCACAGGGCTGATAAGAGAGGCTTAGTCACTAATTACTGCACTGCAATGTCTGTTCCAGTCAATGAAGACATCCCTCTGTCTCTCTCTCTCTCTCTCTGGACTGGACCCTCTGTTTTGGGGGGAATTGTAGATTAGCCAGCGTTCTTTGCCTCCGTCTCTGTCCTCTTTGCTCACTCATCAACTCGTTAAATGCAAATGCACTCATTTGTTTGTAAGGATGGCAGGCTTTAGCATCTCTCCAGTGTGTTGTGTTTGGTTATCTGTGCTACAGTGTCTTTGCTCTCACTAATCTCCAAACATTAGATTACTCTCTGCTAATTAAAGTGAATACAGACCCAAGTTAATGATGGAAAGAGAGGTACCAGTGATTTAATTTTCTTTTTAACTAAACCAGCCTTAGAATTTATTGTGGATAGGTTACTAGGTCATCTCTTGTTGTGACTGTAGTTGGATGTCTGTCTAGAATAGTAGATGATAGTGTTTGTGCTTCAATGATTTAATGAGTTTTCATGGGTTTATGTCTTTTTTTTTGTCAATAGTTTCCTGCAAACCCTGCTTGAAATGGATGGTAGCGGGTTTCATATAGTGTTGTCATACAACTTGTCATTTTTCCCCATCCAAGCCAAAGAAGCCTAAGTCAGCGGGTAGGCTACATTGACTACTGTGCTCCAAAACAGCTTGACCACTTTCATCTGATATAACCTGTTTTTTTTCCAATAGGAAGTTGTCCCTTGCAATAATCTGGAACTCAATTTTCGCAATGAGACAGTGATAAGACTTCTCACCGGGAACTGCAGTGTTTTGTTGGAGCAGGTGTACCACTAACAGAACTTGCAAATTTAATAAACTGCAGATCAGGGAGTTTTAGTTCAAACTGCTGTTGGGGAGCTTACAACTGGAAATTGTGCGTTTCTTTGGGACTGTTACCGGCTAAAGCTTAGCTCACATTTTCAGCGAGCCGGGGGGAAGAGAGAAAGAGACTGCTGAGATCAGCAGCACAGAGTCACTATAACTGAAAGGGAAGGAGAGAGCTGTGCAGAAATTGCTTATAGATTTATTTTTGTCAAAATTGGAAATGGCCCCTATGTGTTTTTCTCCCTTCATCCTCTCTCTCCTCCAGGTTTCACACCCTCTGCATTTTTAGTATTACGCCTAAACCTATAAACCGTATGTGTGTGCTACTTTCCGTAGAATGTGTTAAATAGAGGGTAAATGGCAGTGCATGCACGCACCCTTATGTTTGACAGCGACGGGGATAAATGTCATTCATGACAATGTGTGTGTCGTGCCAGAGAGATGCCCTTTTCGGCGCCGTCCCCCTACGACCCCTCCAGCACGCTCAGGTCTCAATATGGTGTCAAGTGCTGGGACCTGCACATCTATATGCATGTTCACACCTTTGTGCACACATACAGATACGCAAGCAGGTGGAGGAGGGCTTCTGGAGCTTAGAGACTCGGAGCGGAGAAGTGCTGACAGAGTAAGATGTGATTTCAGGATCATTGTTTGATCAGAGATGCCCAGTGTGATGCCTGCTACCCAACCTCTCCTCCTGTGCAGTTTAGCTTCTAAGACGTATTGTTCATTCTACACATATATTTCTGCTTGGGTATAAACCACGTCTAGAGTAGTTTCTTCTTCTACTTTCTCTCTCTCTTTCTCTCTCTATATATAATCGCTAGCATGAACAAAAATTTGCAATATTGTGATATAAGATATTGGTCATATTGCCCACCCCTAGTATCCGTCATGTTTTGTAAATAAACAGCACCTAAATAATGATGCAATATAACCCATTAACACGGTCCTTTAGCCATAATAAAAGGTGCAATCCATATTGCAAATGGCCACTGCGAACACTTAATTAATCTTAATTGCCTGCCAGTCGGAACAGCCTGGAGAGTCCACGTCATTACTCTAAACGACTTCTCCTAGCTAAATTGCACACACAAGTTTTTTTTCTCTCATCTGTTCTCCCTGCTTGACGTGATGAAATGCAAACCCTCCCCTTTACCCTTCTATCAGTCTGCTTCTTATCCTAGCAATTCCGCCACATGGAGGACCAGGAAAACCTTTCGTAAGCTGCCAAACAGCTTTGGCTGTTGGTGGGGAGGCTGTTTGCCATTGTGGTCCAGGCGGAAGAGGGGTGGGTGTAGGGGGTGGGAGGGAGAATCGGGTTGAGAAATGATTCCTCCACCGTCCTTATCACTGTGCCGCACACCTGCAGTCCTTATGGTGCAGTGCTCCTAATTGCTTTCCTCCCTCAACCTCACTCCGCAAGGCCTGCTCCCAATATCTGCCCATGCCTCAAGTTCCTGGATAACTGCCTCTCTTGTCTATTAATGCAGCTAAAGACATGAATTTATGGGTCTTGCCATGTGGTTTGTCACAGAGGGTATAAAGAATTGCCCGTGCCCTTCTGTAGCTGCCATGTTGTTGCTGCCCTAGTCTGGCATAAGGATGGACAGTTATCTGTACCACTTTTGAGGAACCTTTTGTATACCATAGAGTGTCAACAACACAGGCCATGAGAAATGGTTTATGAGAGTCCTTAACCTGCTGGAAAGATTCAGTTATGGGTGAAAACTGCTGGTTCCCCAAACCAAAGCAAAAAAAAAAAAAGTTAAAAAGTCTCTCTCTTAATTATTGAAACAGTAAGGTAGACTTGAAAATAAATAGAAGGACATTGGTAGATAGACAGGTGAGGTGGCTCTAAGCTGTACACTGTCATGCATTTACAAGTACTAAACCTCCACAAAGTAATATTCTGGCCTTGTCTTTTTGTGCGTTCAAATACAACCTTCTTTATATAAGGTTAAAGCAGAAGATTTTAGGGGAAAGCAGACCAATGTTTTTTAAAAGTTGCCCTCAGAACATGCACATCTGCCCAGTCATAATGACACCTTTGTTATGTTTTCCTTCTGAACAAAAGCAAAACCCATTATTGGTCCCTTATCTACTTGCGTCAGTTTTGTCATTGAGAGGTAATTTGAAAACCCTATGGGGCCTGAAGATGGATAATTCTCAAGATCTCTCTCTGGTCTGAAAGTGTCGTAATAGTCCTGTCTCTGTCTGGGATCTGTGGGAGGCTTCTGTAATGTGTAGGGTTCATCCCTGGTGTGCATTGAAAAGCATTTCCTCCCATCAGTATGAGACATAGGGACAACGTCTGTTTCCCCTCTGTCTAGAGTAGATGGGAGAGGTAGGGTACTATTGGCTTTTACATTTCTTTCACAAAAGCACTCTCAAGTTTTTTTTTTTTTTCTCCAAAGAATATTACTATATAAAGCAAAAGGTGCAGGACAGGGTGAAGCAGCGGAAACGTCAGCAGTTGGAGTGGCTTCTTCACGATCTGGCCTCTGGGGTCAGGAGGGGTCTAAGATCCACCACTTGGCAGCACCCACTGTGTTGATGAATGTTCGGGAACTTGTTGGGTGACGCCAAATTTCTCATCATTAATCTAGGCCATTATAAGGCTTCTTCCACTGTCATTGATCCCACAGTTTCTATCCCCCCAGCTGACACAGCCCCTTGAGGAAGGGTAGGGGGTGGCCTGGGTCACTGGTTATCGAGGGAAGAGGATGGAGATCAAGCCCCTAGCAGTGTGTCAGGAGTGCGGCAGATGTTGTGAAGTACAAATCTCCTGTTCGCATACAAATTTGACTTTGCTGACAGTAGAAGTAAACATCAGCAGGGTGTTGTTCTGTAAAGCTGGGCTTGTGTATGTTAAAGCTTTTGGAGCTTTACCAGATGTCACCAGAATGTAAAGGTCACACTTTTTACACTGTTAAAATGACAAAATGTTACTTTGAATTTAATGAATGCATATGATGTACATCTACATTTATTCATTTTGCGGAGGAAATGCTGTTTACATCATTGTAAATTTCTTTCTTCCTTCGATTCACCCATTCACACGAGCAGCTTTGAATCCCTTTCATTCCCTCTCATTTACTTTCTTATTCACTCTACTGCTTGCACTTGCAAATTATATCAAATAAAGCAAAGCAAAGTCTATCAGCTGTGAAATTGCTGATCACCAGGGTCTTCATGTCTTCACCCAGTACACGAGGATGAAAGGTTCCAGAGAGAGAAATTCCAGAGAGGTGTGAGAAGAAAACAAAGACAGAAGTGGATGATTTTTATCCCCCAGGGCCTGTCTGTTTCTCAACAGTATCTCTTGATCAAGAGTAGGCCCTTCTAATTGCCCAGCTTCCAGGACAGATGGAAGATTTCCTCTTCCCTGCAGGGGACAAACTGTATTTAGCACTGCTAACTTCCTTCAGTATTCTTCTAAACGCAGATTCCTTGTACCTAAATTAAGACTTTTTTTTCAGAGAAACGCTATTAATTAGTGGTTTAAAAGCATCTCTATAATGCTTAAAGCATTGTTGTAATGTTATCCTTTTAAACAAGTGAAAGTAATGTTCTGTAGAGTTAAGTGAAAACAAAGCAAAACTGAACCTTGAGACCTGTCGACACGTCTAGCAGCAATGCAGGAATGGACTCACAGTGCAGGTGTTTTTTGAAATGGAATGTGTCTGTTTGTGTGCACGTGTGTGTGGGTCAGCCCGACGGTGTAATTACTCGGATCACTGAGCATGAAGGTGGGGCCATGCTCTCCTGTCAGTAGTAGGTCGTGGCCGGCAGCTGGGGAGCTAATACTCCTATCAACAGCTGTGTAATCACAATCCTGTAGTCCAGCCAGCCTGGACTCACTCACCTGCCAACACGAAGCATACACCGGCCCCTGGACTCTAACTCCCATGATCCTTTGGTGCATTTGCAGCTGCACGCTTAATTAGAGGCCTGCACATGAATTGCTTGACTGTTGTGGAATCTTTTGCTGGAAGCACATCTCCAGGTGGAGGGGTCAAAGTGTTTTCCTGAAAATGAATAGAGACAGGAGGGTTTTGATTAGCTTCCATTTGCATCATTCCCCTTTTTGAGACCTAGTTGTATATTTTGGAATTCAGAATCTCTAGAATCTTAATATTTTCTCAATAACCGGCTACAGAGCTATCTAGGGACATATTATCTGGAGTTATTGCCATGTAATGGTTGATCCCATCTTTTCATTTGTTAGCAGAGGGACTGGTCACGGTCGCTGGTGGG
This sequence comes from Rhodeus uyekii, assembly GCA_037043235.1. NCBI lineage: Eukaryota > Metazoa > Chordata > Actinopteri > Cypriniformes > Acheilognathidae > Rhodeus > Rhodeus uyekii. The sequence goes on along the minus strand of JAWRVZ010000153.1, from coordinate 540,297 downwards.
TTCTGTGGTCTTGGGGAAGATGAAGACATTAAGGGGAGGTGTTGCTTTATTACTTCGCTGTTTCCCTAATGGAAGAAAAAAATTAAATTAGCTGCTAATTTGCACTGATGTCTCTGGTGGCGGGAAGTTGCATGTCGTGTCTGTTTCTATTAGAAGAAGCTCTGTCACTTTTTTTCATGTGATATTTCCTTCTGACTGAACAGCGAATAGCGCATGCTGCGATTGACCTTTTAAGAAGACGCCATGATGTTTGCAATATTAAGTGTATTATCAGTATGTTCAGTGGCAGGAAGTAATTAAAAAGCGCTTTTGTTCTGTTCGTCATGCAATATTTATTTAAAAATGTGGATTTTGATTGCCAATTTTTTTCAGACCTCTCTACCTCTTGCCTTTCTCTTTCATCTCGGACCAGAAGAAACCCATGTTTCTCATCAGCAAATCTCAAGATTTCATTAATTGACTGTCTGCGGGTGCCTTGCCGTGCTGAATGCAATGACTGACACTTTTCACTACGATGAGTATCATAAGGATAATTGCGGCTGTGTTTAATAAGATTAGCTGCATCCTATTTCCGCTAACAAATGTCCCACATTTAATTTCTTGAATGCAAGCACTCACAATTTTGTGTTTAATCTTTATGCATTTGTATAGTTATTTTAAAGACGTTGGGGGAAATGATATGGAGTTCAGGCTTCTTTCATTCAAAAGTATCTTGATAAAAACAATTACCTATGATTGGATGTCGAGGTGGATGAAAAGTAAAGATTGATTTCCATTTACCCCCCATTAAGAGTCAGACATCTGGAATATTGCCTTCATATCAGGCGCTTGTCATCTGTTTTACATTCAGGAGCCTTAACAGAGGCCTTTCCCTCATCTGCCCTGTCAGAATAACTTTGCTTGCTTCCATCTGGAATGTGAGCCCTTTGACAGATGAATAGAAATCAAGCTGCATTGTTTGATATGTGCTTGGAATTGTTTTCCCTTATTGCTACATGATGAATCTGCCTTTGTGCAGGTTTCTTATGTGTGCATGTGGTGCATTTCTCTATCTGTCTGTAGTGTTTATTTCTGTGTGCGGTTTTTGTGTTGTGAGTTCCTCTCTGTGTGCGTTTTCTCTCGGGTCGTCGGGCCGCCCCGTGTCATGTTGTTGTCAGTCAGGAGCTGCAGGCCAAGCATGGAGATGAGGCGGGAGACAGAAGAAAGCATGAAAAATACATGATAATCATGCCGCCACACTGAGCATAAAGGCCTAATTGGGAAAGAAGCTCTTTTCCGCTGTTTGCGCTGTTGTAGCAGCCTACGGGCTCCAAAGCTCAGTCTCCTCAGAGAGGCGCCACACTGTGACTCTATTACAATCCTTTACTTTATCTTATTTATTCATACGCAGCTTTTTGCTCGGAGTTTCACAGCATTTTGTTTTGAAAAAAAGCTTTAAAACAACAAAACCAACAAATAGAAAAGCCAAGCAATCAGAAAGCATCCACACAAAGTGTTTTGTCTAGTGCGCTTTTTTGTCTGGTTCCTTCGTAAACATTCTGATTCGTTATGTGTGCATTAGGGCTGCAATGGACGACTATTTTAATAGCTAAATACTTGAATTATTATTTTTTTTATTAATCAGTAAATTGGAAATTCCATATGCAATGCATTTTCATTAATGGGTTGAAATGTAAATAATAAAATGGTTTCATAATGAAAATCTTGGTTGATTATTTTCACTACTGGTTATTTGACTGATGTGTTGTTACAGCCATAACTTGCATGTACCAGTAATACAGTAATATTAGTATACGAGCAAATCGGTGTACGAGCATGGACAGTCAAATCGGTATACGAGCATTGGCATCATTCACCACAGTGATACTTTTATAAGTGATTTACAGCGGTTTTAACTCATGCTGTTAACATTAATTGTGATCGCTATTCTTCACGTAGGAAATATATACGTACAGTACAGCATATAGAATGAAGATAGGAAATTCTCCCTTTAAGCAGTAACCCTCCCTCCTCCCTCCCCCTACTCTCGTCTCCATCACACCAGCAGTGACGCTATTCATAGGTAAAGTGCGCGTTACAGTAAATTGACAAGTATTACAAGTATTATTAGAGTTTAATTGTCAATATGAGATCATATGAGATCTTAATGGTTATAATTTTAACTGTAATTAATAGGGTGAAACCCCAAAACATATTTAAAATGGGCATTTATGGTCGTGTGGAACGAATCGAGTGATTTTTAATGCATTCTTATGGGGAAAATTGTTTTGGTGTACGAGAATATTGGGTTATGAGCTCTTGGAACGAATTAAACCGAGGTATTACTGTACTTTTTTTTTTTTCTCTTGATTTATGCGAAAAATTAAAATTAATTTGAAGAAATATTTGGAGCCTCATGGTTAAACCTTTGCCATTGATGTACTTAATGTATAAATGAGGAGTAAAAGAATGAAGGACATTGTCGTTTACCCTCCTCCTCTGTCTCTACCCCACCATTCTTTCATCCATTAAACCCAGCCTGGCCCAGACGGCTGTCCCTGCACTGCCTGATTATAAAACAATGCCTTATCAGAAGCGCATTCTCCTGCCATAAATCAATTAGGGGCTGTGTGCGGATCTGCCAAGCTGCATGCAAAACTTACCGCCTACTGACAAACACACAAGCACACATCCCGTGCAGCCCCCCCTGAGAGCAAACAAATTAATAACAGTAAGTGGATAAAACCCTAGGTCACACCAACATCTCAGTGCAATTCCTGCATGTGGATTAAAGTGCAGCTGGACAGGGATGACTGAGCCGATTCCACTCTCCCTTGATTCCATCTGATTCACATGCTAATGCCAAGCAAAAAGTAAATAAATAAATAAACGCAACTTAATTGGCATTAGAATGCCAAGCATTTGCTCTTAACCCTGCTCCTGGAAAATCTGGGTAAATGTGTTTCGGTAAAAACATGGAGTTTGCCAAAATGTGATTCATTGTTCAGTTTCAATTGGACTAGCACTTACTGTAAGTAAATTAGCTTTTTCATTCTTTAAACAGAACATCTTAATGTTTAGTGCGGTTGGTTGTGTGCTTTGGTCATGACAGTGTCCTTTATCTGTCCTGAAGGAGACGGGCAGGTCATGGTACCTGATTAAGTGTGCTTGTGGTCTAGGAGACCTTGGGTTCCTGTGGTCCTCCAAGGCTTTATGTCATGCTTTATTCCTCGTCATAAATCCCATTGAAGGATGGCTCAGACTCTCAGACAGGCTTTTTCATCTCCAATAACCTTCTATCCCACTTTTTTTCATCATTTTGAAATTAAGACGTGGTTCTCCCAAGGTCAGTGGCAAACTTGCTCTGCTTCTTCATGTTTGGAGCATGCTAGCGGTTCATTTCTATGCATGCCTTGCTATTGTGCTATTCTTTTCCCTTTGAGTAGCAGACCCTATGTTTTCGCCGGCTCTCCGGGGAGCTCGATTGCCCTCGGAATCGCCACAGGAAAGAAAGAAGAGGTTGTTACTTTAATTTTCTCAGGCAATGTCAACAAAGGGCAGAGAATAAGAGTGGGGGTGGATGCTGATGTTTTGGCATTGCGCAATTTCCAGACTTTAGTATTCCTCAAGTTCTTGTTAATGGATTTTCCAAGCTGTCCGTTGGACAGATGGCTATCTACTCTGACAGAGAGGACAAACGATATCTGGGATGAGTTTAAAACAGTTCAACCTCTCACCCCTGTTTGTCACCCCGTGAGACATACAGTTTCGGGGGCCGGTGTGAAGATGGGGCGATTGATATGATGTGTCGAAGAGTTGTGGGCCAACTAATCCAGCAGCCCAGCATGCCAGCAGTATCTCACGCACGACTGCCTTTCAATAAATAAAAAATGGAGAATGTGTCTCGCAAATGTAATATTAACCTCCCCATCTCCAGAGAGAGGAAGGCAGGGTTTGGTTTATGAGCACGTCTCTGGTTTGGGACGAAGACACACTGTGCTAATGGAAACACGCGCTCTTAGTGTTTGAGAATTACCTTTAAGGACTTTTGTCTCTAGAGAGGTTGGGGGAGGGAATTGGAGCACCGAAGGCATCCTGTTTGAACCCGACAACTACCTATTGCATCTTATTTTTGAAGCAATTACGCATTTTTGCAACCCACTGCCCAATGCAATTGAAAAGGTCGTTTTCTGAGGGAGGAGGTTGAAAGGTTTGAGATCCAGCCTTCACCTGGAGTTGACAGACCACAGTTGCACGGCTGTCTCCTGCATCGCTGCTCAACCATCCACATCCCCTCACACACCTATCTGCTTTTCTTTTTCTTTTTTTAGGAGAGGGCCAATTGGTTATGGTCTCCGGGAGAAAGCAACTGACCTCTGGAACTGAATTTTTATTATTCCATTTTTCAATAAGCCAGAACCGTTCTTCTTCACTGTCTCCTAGAATGAAGCCATAAAAAAATATTCCAGTCCCTGCTGGATTTCATGTTAATATTATAATTGTGAGAGATAAAATGCTCTGGCATTTCAGAAATATTAATGGAGACCTTCAAGTTAAAATAAGAAATAAAGAACAAATCAAAAGAACAAAAAGAAGACTGTTCCCAGTCTTTATCTTCAACTTTCATTACCGTGCAGTTAATGGAAGGATGGCTTGGGGAGAATGTTAATTACCAATTCACTGGCTTTGACAGAAATAGAATTTAACAATGCATTTAACATTATAAGTTATTTTTTCATTGTTTTTCCCTCGTCCATCTGTAAGCAGTGACTCACTTTGTTGAAATTAGCTGTTTTTTCCTGATTTCCTGCTAATCAAACAAGACAAGTGATGCATGGCTGTCACATCCTGGATTTTAATTTCACCATAATAATCCTTGAGCCTATAGCTATTTTTTTAAAGAGAAGCAAAACTATGTTAATAGATTTATTTCTAAACTTTAAAACACACTGCTGATAGCTTCATATTTTAGTTGTTATCATTGTGTATATGTGTGTGTACATATACTTCATATTTATTTTATGTTTTCATGTTAATATTATTATGGAAGCCCATTTCCGTCACAGTTGAGAAAAAAAAAGATTATTTAAGTCGAAATAATGACTTTGTGTCTCAAAATAATGAGAAAGTTTCTCAAAATAACGACTTAGTATGTCGAAATAACCAGAAACGTTCTCAAAATAATAAGTCATTATTTCGAGAAAATGTCTCGTTATTTCGACATACTAAGTCAATATTTCGAGAAAGTTTCTCGTTATTTCGACATACTAAGTCAATATTTCGAGAAAGTTTCTCATTATTTCGACATACTAAGTCATTAATTCGAGAAAGTCAATATTTCGAGAAAGTTTCTCGTTATTTCGACATACTAAGTCATTATTTTGATAATCTTTTTTGTTATTTCAACATACTAAGTCATTATTTTGATAATCTTTTTTGTTATTTGAAATACTAAGTCATTATTTTGATAATCTTTTTTGTTATTTCGACATACTAAGTCAATATTTCGAGAAAATTTCTCGTTATTTCGACATACTAAGTCATTATTTCGATAATCTTTTTCGTTATTTCGACATACTAAGTCATTATTTCGAGAAACTTTCTCGTCATTTCTAGATACTAAGTCATTATTTCGACTTAATCTTCTTTTTTTTCTCAACTGTAGCGGAAACGGGCTTCCATATATTATACAGTAGCTTTCAAAATAGACAAACTTCACTAATCCCATTGACTGTATAGTTACCAGCAAATTGATCACTCTTTGACTCATAATTCTATAATTCTGTAGAGCTCTAGACAAAGTCTTTGGCTTGATTTATCTGTTTTCCGTGTCTCTCTGACCCTTCACATCCATTATTTAATCTTTCTTCAATAATGAAAAGCAAACACAACCTCTTCATTTACTTACTCTCCAAATGCGCAGACTGCAGACTAACAGACAACGCCCTAATTGCATCTGGCCCAGAAATATATTTGACATGCTTTCCAATTGTTCGCATTGAAAGTGCAAACTCTGCACAAGTCATAAGCGGCTCCGAAGCTTCCAAACCGAAGTTCAAAGACTCGCTGCTTTGCTGACTAACTAGCCTTCCTTTTGCCATGCATACATTTAAAATCGATGTTATTGAAGCAATGCAAAAATAAATAAAGAAATGCAAAGTCATTACACCCACGCAAACCCATTTACATCAGCAAACCATTCCCGTGATTGGTGTCGAAGAGCGATCAGGCGAACCGTACGACAGCGCTATGCCACGGTGCATGTTAAAATGAATTTGTTTGCGAGTGCACTTCGATGTGTAGTTTGAGCAACGCTCATCAAAGTCGCCGTATCGGGTTGACCTTGTATGTGTTATGAATCCTTTACACACCCATATGGCATTTAATCTGAATACAGCCAGAGATGCTTTACCATTTCAGCATCGTTATGAATCCAGTGTCATTTCCAAGATGCGCATAGGTATAGAAGGAAACTATAAAGAAGTCCTTCAGGCTGGAATATGGTTTTCAGTGCCAGGGCTTTAATGGCGGATCATGCTTGAATATGCAATCTCTCTCCTGCTCTCTTTCATTCTCGTCTCCCATCTCTTCCCCTTCATTCAACTTCAGACGGATATTTTCTGCCTCACTGACATTCCTACAGCAAAAAGCCTAAGCGAGGAGTTATTCAAGGTCAAAAGAGGAGGAGAGCGAGAAGGAAAGAATTACACATGCTCTGCAAAAAAGGCTCTGTTGTCAAAAATTTCTTAATTCACGCAGAGAGAAATTTCAATGAGTTTAGTCTCTCACTGAATATCGTTCTCCCAAATTAAACCCACTCCAGACGTTTTGATGTTTACTTTCCACCTGACTCCCCGTCATGCTAATCTGCTTGCATTCAGCATGATATATCAGCCTAAGCCTTTCTGTTCAAGTGGTGAACAACTTTTAAATCCCTCTTAAAGACTTGGGAATTCCTTGGGCTTAGCTTGATTAAAGCAGATAATACAGATAATAGCGGCCAACCCCGTAATTATTACGAACAGCACATATGTTTGTCCACCGCCATCTCATTTTGACTGTATTTTAGGCTGTTTCGTTGGCTTTAAGAATAGGATTGTTCTTGGAATCCCCTGTTGCCATAAAGAGGAGCACAGCTTTTCATTTATTCATTCGTTCCAGTCATCCATGCATCCATACCTGACTTTTCTTTTAATATCCTTTCATTGGAAGTAGGCCACACTGGGAATGGAAAAAGGTCAATGCATCTCTCCCTCTCCTTTATATCCATTCTTATCATTGACCGGACTGCTGATATTGATTGGATGGTGAGGAAAGGGTTACTTCAAAAAAAAAAAGAGAGAGAGAGAGAGAGGCTGTTTTGGAGAGCTTTGGCTAATATGCAGATAATGTCATTAGCACAGTGCCGCTGCTCTCCGGGGCCCATCGAGTTCCTGTCGGAGGCTGTTAGCTTGAGTCGCTGTGCTGACAGCTCTTGTCCGGAGTCCGTGTAGAGCCCAGCATAAGTCCGTTAGGCTTTCAGCACCCGCCTGAGCCATGTGTATGTATGTGTGTGTTGCCATTAATAGGCCATTCTTCCATAAATACACATGAACACACTCTCTGAGGTGATAACATGGCTAAGCCTGTGATGAAAAACTTCTTGACACATAGTTGACGCTAGGCTAATACTGCATGCTTTGTCATGGTGGAGTTTCATCAGGCCTGTCGCATATGGGATCAATGGTGGTCTTTGGTCTCCGGAGCTGGGCATTAAGGGATTTCTGAGGAATATTTGTTCCTAGAAGACAATTTTCTGAATGTTTCTTTTTGTGAAAATCCATTGTGGGCAAAACTAACAAGGCAGTTAGGGATAGAAGACACAGTCTGAAAAAAACAAATAGGATGAGAAAACATCACAAATATACACAGGACAAAATAAAAAAGGATAATAGAAGATACCTGCGTGATTCAGCACTGAACAGCTCCTGACACATGTAGCTACATTAATATGCTTTAGACTCTGCTGGAGAGTTTGTCTGCGATTCAGATCAAGATGAGATTAAGCTCTGTGTTAAGTGACCTTCACTCTGCTCCATTAAGGTCGCACTCTATCCCTGAATTCACTGCCGTTTTCACACGTGACAGAAATGCAATTTAAAGACTTTGAATTGTTTCATTTAATCTGTGAGCTTTGTTGGTGTCTAATCTCTAATTTGTTTTCTTCTTCTCTTTTTCTTTCCACATGTTGTTGCTCTCCACCTCTTTTTAAAATGCCTGGTATAGGTGAGTATAATATTTATTTGTTTGTTTGTATATATATTTATTTAATTAGTTTTATTTTTAAGGTGGAATTTTATTGAAATTCCTCTCTTTTTAATTAAATTTAAATATTTTCATACTGAGTTGCAATTGATCCTTGCAATTGAGGCTTTTGCACTTTTAAGTAAAAAAAAAAAATCTTACAAAAAGAAAAATCTTTAAAAAACCGTTAAAAACACTAACTTTGAACATGTTCTACTAATGTTTGAAAAAGTATTGAAATACGTTTTAAACAATATAAATTGTTTTAATCATTTAAATCTCACAAACAGCTAATTTTTCTTATGAGATCGTACATTTGGGATGTTTTTTTTATTTGTGAAAGGTGTGTGTGTGTGTGTGTGTTTTTTTGTATGATGCAAAGTCAACATTTTTTGTATATAGCATAACACTGTCAGTCATTTTTTTCCTTTTTGTTGTTCATATTGTATTTCTGCAACTAATTTACCTAAAACATTTTTTTGCTGCCTTGCAAGCACAGCTATTTCCTTCAGGAAATAGAAAACTAGGTTTATTTTCTCTTGCACCTGAAAAAAACAGAAAATACAATAGTTGTTTCTGTTGATTAAACAGGTAGACTTTATCGAATCAAGCAGAACTTTGCCCTCGAGAAGTACCCTCTCAAATTCAGCTGTTTTTCGTAGTGCGTTTCTACACACACACACACAGGTTGCACGGCAGCTTCCTTTTTCAAACACGAACGTTGCTGCGGCTGATCGCCTGTCTCTCGTTTCACAGCCGTGTGCCGTTGTAGATAATTCTGTCCAAACCAACTGCATGCTGTTTGTTAGGAGAGCCCATCCTGCCCCGTTCCACCCACACAAGGTGGGTTAATTAGGGACAAATTCTCACCCAAGACATCTCCAGGAGAGCATATGTGTGCAGGCCCTGCGGGACGCGTGCGTGTGTGTATATGTGAGAGTGACAGCGACATTTACATGCTTTAATGATGAGAATGGAACGGGTGCTGTCAGCCCACCTAATGAGTGTGTGTGTGTGTGTGTGTGTGTGTGTGTGTGTGTGTGTGTGTGTGTGTGTGTGTGTGTGTGTGTGTGTGTGTGTGTGTGTGTGTGTGTGTTTAGCCCAGGGGCAAAAGGGGGTTGCATCCTACGTGATCCCCGGGCTGGCATCTGTCTGTCCCTGCACACACACACCATTATAGATTCAGCACAAGGCACAATCCTGTCACCCGCATGCCACCACACACCCCATAATGATCACACACCGCCTGTCTGCTTGTCTCCTGAAGGCTGAATTTAAATAAACACGCATTCCAGGCAGTTTATTCTATAACACCTGTTTTAGATGCAGTATTGTTATAATGCATATTTTCAGCGCTGATTGTCAGAGGAAAACTGTACTGAATTTTGTGGAATGGATTTGAGGGCGAAGTATGTAATTTTTGAACAGTTCTCGTCTTAATATGCAAAGCCATTTCTAGGTTGGTCGACATAAAAATATAAAAACTGTCTATCAAAACATCCTGACCAGCCAGACACGTATAATTTTCTTTTTTTTATTGTCATAATTATTTAAAAATAATAATACCTTTGTGTGCAATTCTTCTGGACATCCATGGTCCAGAATATAAACACCTTGTCTTTAAATATGGTACAATGGAGCTGATAGTAGGTTTTCCTTCTCAAGCTCCCTCTCTGTGTCTGTGAGTAATTGCTTTGTGTTTAGCTGTAGGGGTTTTCTGTCTCTGTGTATGTGTCTGTGAGACAGCTCGGGGTGTGAAGAAGTATTGGAGTCTTAGATGAGCAGTAATGGCATCCCTGTTGACTGGTCAACTCTCGCAGGAGTCAAACCAGCACACTGCAAACAAATAAGGCTTGTTTTTTTTAGGACATGTTCAAATATCAATGCAAATAAGTGAACAGCCACTAAATAAATGTTGTGACCAGGGCCTCCCATTGACTTTGATGATAACTAAACACATTAAACTGTGAAATTGCTTGATTACCTTGTTTGGTAAAGGTACCACATCTGCTATAAAATGATTTTCTCTGTTTTATTCATATTACCCTGCTGAGAAAATCTCTTAAGCCAGGTTTGCCGGTCTTAACTGGTTCAAGTCGGTCTCTCAGCCTAGTCAAGATGGTTTCTAACTGAACAGTTCCCTTTAAAACCAGTCCAGCTGTGTATGTTTACATGGAAACAGTGTACAAAAATGGAGACGTTTCATAGACAGGCGGCAACGTTATCACGCGGATCCTTTATCGAACACGTGATACGCATCCATGTGATAAACTCATGGATATGTTAAAAGTATCATTATCAAAAACTCAATTCAAAAGTTTGGGATTTCAGCTACTGAAATGTTTGCAAAAAGCTAAGCTGTAGTTAAATAAAGATTGCCAAAAAAACACATTAATGCTACATGCCAAAAATAAAAACAATTTTAGCATATTGAACATGCAGTTTAGGATGTTCAGAAGAAGTAACGCAAATCTAAGGGTACGTTTACGCAAGACCATTTTTAACTAAAAACGGAAAATGCGTTTTGGTCGTTCGTTCCAAAACGCCATTGCAATATGAACGACCGACCAAAACGCATTACTACTTCTGAACATCCTAAACTGCATGTTCAAGATGCTAAAATTTTTTTTATTTTTGGCATGTAGCATTAATGTGTTTTTTTGGCTATCTTTATTTAACTACAGCTTAGCTTTTTGCAAACATTTCAGTTTGTGATCACTTGTGGCCTTTAAAACAGAAACAGGATTTTGTGAAAGTCCCTACCATTTCGTCCTTAAAAACCTGCTGAAAATCATCCTTGCAAGTTGTTTCATATTGGCGAGGACATTTTTGGGGGTTTAGCAGAACAAGTGCACACTCAGCCTCACGAGGATAGGTGCACCCTGTGCTCTGAATGAAAGCTCTTGTAAAAGCTCTAGATTGGCAGCTCTTCTAGCAGACAGCAGTATTGATTCCAGCATGAGTGCTGTCCATTGAGTTAAACTCTGTCTTAGCGTGCTGCTGGGAGGTTAAGGCTGCTCAATATGGAGCATTATTAGTAGATCTATCAGTGGCCTAAAGGACAGAAAGGGGTCCTGCTGATGGCCCTGTTTGCCCCAGGGCTGTGTCCCAAAGGTCAGAGGTCAAGCCACTAACCTGGCTAAATGCACTTTCTATCATTATATGCATTAGTAAAGGGCTTTGGTCAGATTTGTATTGTTTTTAGTATGGGATGCCACCCATGATGCGAGTGTGCATGCATGAATGAGTTTTTTTTGTCCACTGCGTTTTCAAGGTCAGATATCTGACCTTTCAAGGTCAGATGTCTGACCTTTCTTTAAACGTTTGTGATGCCTCTATTTCGCTATTGCAGTCAAATATATGAATTGTATATTTGGCAAACGCTTTAATCCAAAGCGACTTCCATTGCATTCAAGGTACACTTGAGTTCTTGCTTTCCCCAGGATCGAACCCATGACCTTTGCGTTGTAAACACCAATGCTCCACTGATTGAGCTACAGGAAGTCATATTTAATGTAACTTTTTTTTCTTTTTAAGCTATATTAAATATATGTTATACATTGTTTTTCACATATATGAAGTAACTTTCAAGAACCAAACTCAGTATAACTAACTTTATATTTATAAGTATGATGCTGATACCATTATTCTTCCACGGTATCGGAATATTATTATTTGTTATTGTATTTTTTAATGTATTTTTTGGTTTTGTTAGGAAAATTGGAGGGTCTAAAAGTGCTTCTGTTTTCATATGCACTGTGTGTTTTTTCTCGCTCGCGTCACGCACACCCCCACAGCACTATGTCATCCTATAGCGGGTGTATTCCGGGTCCCCCACCACATCAAGATCCCACATCAGAGCTCAGAGCTCCTCTCTCTCTCCATCTTTCCCTCCTTCCATCAGCCTCTGCTTCTCCTGCCTTAATTATACCACTCCAGTCCACCAGGCTGTCATTTATAAAGCCCAAAACACTGTAATTAAGTGCTGTTTTTACAGTACCTCATAAATAATCCCAGCCCTTCTATAACTTTGCTCTTTACAAACCTCTGCTCTTGCGTACGGCAGCATTTGTGGATGTACCTCCCAAAATAATCCAGACACTTATTTTAGTCATCGGCTTTAAGGGTCACGCTTTACTGTGCTCTCTCCTGATTGGTCAGATTTTTGTGTAGCTCTTGCACTTTTGTTTTTACTGTGATGAGGAAATATTTCCAACCGTGGTGAACATGTTCTGGTTCCTATTCTCAATCTGTTGAGCAGTGATGTAATTAATGACTCTACCAGCCAAAGCCACAGACTCAAGGAAAATATAACCATATGGTTAAAGAGATTTTAGATTAAAAAAAAAAGAAAAAAAAAGAGGATAGTCCCTAATTCCCTATTGGCATTCTGTTGTAACTCTTTGTAACACGTTTTCGGATCTTTGTGTTTGCCTGCATATGAACCTGTGTAATCGCATGTCCTTGACTGTGTTTTTGCGGTCCGATGACAGGACTCGCACTACCTCAAACATTCTTTGATCTGGTTTTCTGAGCTTTGAGACAAGCCGCTACCTGCTAGAATCCAAAACATAAAGTTGCCTTTGATTTTCATGCCTGGCTCCTGAAGCTTTTATTTATATTTGATTCATTCTTTCAAGAAACTCTTCAGTGTCTTTCCAGAAAATCAATAAATGCTGTTTAATGAATAATTTGTATTTTATGGTTAATTTGTATGCAGCGATTTGAAATGTCAACCAACACTTTCGTTATTTTATGTATTACTTGTAAAGGTAGGATTTTTTTTATTTGTCTGGGTGTAGAGTGTGTGTGTGTGTGTGTGTGTGTGTGTGTGTGTGCTCTCTTTTATTTATTTTGAACTTAAATGAAAAATACAGTAATTTTTATTTATTTAATTATATATATTTTTTCTACTTAATTTATTTGTTGGGTATCTAGTGATGATTAGACTATTCTCTCTCTCTCTCTCTCTCTCTCTCTCTCTGTTCGTGTTGCGAATATCCATACTCAGCATTCCACCTCTTTTGTGAGACCTGGTGTCCAGCAACATGTCACAGACAAAAGGAGATAAAATAAATGTTTTTCTTTTCTTTCTGGCAGTGATGAAAAGATTATAATACGGTGAAGCCCCTTGATGGGGGGAATTTCAGTTCAGAAGGGTAAAAGAGGGATGGAGAGGTGGGAAAAAGAAATGAAGAGGGGAACAGAAGAGCTCTGTTTCTGAGACCCTCACAGACAATTGTTCATCTGCCTGGAACATAGAGGCATGAACACGCGCACACACACACACACACAGAGAAAAACCTTTCCCAGCCTATTCTTTATTGCCTTGAGTTTAGACCACCCAGAATCTCCTTCAGCCCCATTTACCCCAAATAGAGAGAGAAAAGGAATAGGAGGCAGATACAACTCTTTCATACAGCCATCGTAGTCATCATCTCATGCAGTGAGATTTTTATGTTATTGTTTTCTGATTTAAATATTTTCTCCTCTCCCAGAATAAATCAGTCTGCAAATGACATGATTTTGCAGCAGGGCTTTCTTTCTTTCTTTCTTTCTTTCTTTCTTTCTTTCTTTCTTTCTTTCTTTCTTTCTTTCTTTCTTTCTTTCTTTCTTTCTTTCTTTCTTTCTTTCTTTCTTTCTTTCTTTTCTTTCCAAACAAGGGCAGACCGTAGTCAGGAAGCCTGTTTAAAATGTCATTTTCTCAGTTCCACTTGGTCTATTAAATATTTTAATAAATTAAAATTAAATTATTATTGTTATTATCATCATTTTTATTGTTGTTGTCAATGTATTTTAAGTCAAATAAAATAAAAACAATTAATGTATAAATGAATATTATCATTCACAGAATGTGGCAGCACATATGAGTTGCAGGGGTGTGCAGGGAAATTACTAGATTCTTGTAATTCAGTCTAATCCAGCAAGGCAAAACATCTGTCTCTGTGTGTGTGTGTGTCTGTATGTACTGTAAATTTGTGCATTTTTGGTGGGAGTGTATGTGTGCGAGGGCCGTTCTTCTGAGGTGAATAAATGGCACTCCAGAGGGCTACAGCAGAGCTCTTGAGATGAACCTCAGAGACATTAGACCTCCCATCGCCAAGCTGTTGTCCTTAATGACAATATGCTTACCAGCTCCCCACCTCACCAGAGAGCCTAAAAGAAGCTCTTGGTGTGTGTGTTTGTGACGTTTGCATGCGCTGACATGTCCTCATCAATGAGGAGGAGGGGGTGGGGTCAGTGCAGGATGATTACTGAAACATCTAAAAGCTTTAGTCCCCCTGAGGTTAACCCCACCCACTCACAGAACACCCACTGACCCACAAAAACATCACAGATTGAAATTATGTGAAATAATGAAATGAGGATTCATTAATTACATTAAGTTGTTTAGTTACGCAATCTGTCCATGCAACATTTCATTTCCACATGATTATGGGTAATCACCATAGAGAAAGTAATCTTCTTAAAGAAATTAATACTCACAGATGGGATAGATAGATCTGACAGAACAGAGGATAGATGGGTAGTACAGTGGATGGATGGTTGGTACAGTAGAGGGTTTGTAGTTAGAGAGATGGCATTATAGATTGGTAGACAGATAGTTTGGGTTGGTAGACATATGGGTTGGGTTGATTGGATGGATGGTTGGTAGAACAATAATTTGAGTTAGTAGTTAGATGGGTTGAAGGTTGGTAGACGATGGTTATATAGATGGGTTGGTAGATAGTAGATGGACGGTTGATCATTTGGTGAACAGATGGTTTAGGTTAGTAGTTAGATGGGTTGAAGGTTGGTAGACGATGGTTATATAGATGGGTTGGCAGATAGTAGATGGATGGTTGATCATTTGGTGAACAGATGGTTTAGGTTGGTAGTTAGATGGGTTGAAGGTTGTTAGATGATAGTTATATAGATGGGTTGGCAGATAGTAGATGGATGGTTGATCGTTTGGTGAACAGATGGTTTAGGTTAGTAGATGGTAGTTAGATGGGTTGAAGGTTATTAGATGATGGTTATATAGATGGTTTGGTAGATAGTAGATGGATGGTTGATCATTTGGTGAACAGATGGTTTAGGTTGGTAGTTAGATGGGTTGAAGGTTGTTAGATGATAGTTATATAGATGGGTTGGCGGATAGTAGATGGATGGTTGATCGTTTGGTGAACAGATGGTTTAGGTTGGTAGTTAGATGGGTTGAAGGTTGTTAGATGATAGTTATATAGATGGTTTGGTAGATAGTAGATGGATGGTTGATCATTTGGTGAACAGATGGTTTAGGTTGGTAGTTAGATGGGTTGAAGGTTGTTAGATGATAGTTATATAGATGGGTTGGCAGATAGTAGATGGATGGTTGATCGTTTGGTGAACAGATGGTTTAGGTTAGTAGATGGTAGTTAGATGGGTTGAAGGTTATTAGATGATGGTTATATAGATGGTTTGGTAGATAGTAGATGGATGGTTGATCATTTGGTGAACAGATGGTTTAGGTTGGTAGTTAGATGGGTTGAAGGTTGTTAGATGATAGTTATATAGATGGGTTGGCGGATAGTAGATGGATGGTTTAGGTTGGTAGATGGTAGTTAGATGGGTTGAAGGTTGGTAGACGATGGTTATATAGATGGTTTGGTAGATAATAGATGGATGGTTGATAGACTGGTGAACAGATGGTTTAGGTTGGTAGATAGATGGGTTGATGGTTATATAAATAAGTTGGTAGATAGTAGATCTATCTATGTAGTAGATAGTACCGTAGGTTGATAGGTTGGTGAACATATGGTTTAAGTTGGTAGTTGGTAGAAGGCAGATAGGCAGAAGGCAGACAGATTGTTTGGTATATAGGTAGACAGATGGTTGGGTAGATAATAAAAATGAAACCTCTTTCTTTTGAATTATCATACTTGTACTATTAAGTTATGGTTTGATTGGTGCAGTGACCATAAATTCCAGAAGGTTGTTTAATTCTCAATGTAATTAAGGCTGAACAGGAAGGGCTTTGATTGTGGTGAGATGTGTTATCAGAGGGAAAGTAGGGTGATTTATTTCCAGAGGAGAAAGCTGTCATGTCAACTCCACTCCCTCAGCCACTGGAAGTGCCCAGTGGACCAATTAGACCCGAGAGATGGAGAGAAATGGAGATCCGTGCAGCAGAGAAAAGAGACAAAAAAATTGAGGGAGAGAGGCAAGGATTCTGAGCTGTCATACCACAGATAGACACTAGCTGGTCTTTTTTTTCCCTCTCTTCATTTCTATTCTCTCCAGCATCAAAATAGCGCTGACACTTGAAAGATTTATTTATGCATGGTTTATACACTGCTGTAGCTTGAGTTTAGACTAAATTTGACATGATTGATCATTTTATAATTTGTCTGTCTGAAGTTGGTCCACATCCTCTCACAGTTAACGTCGTCATAGCATTGTCCTGTCTCACACACATGTCTCTGTCCGTATGGCTGGTGTCATGCACAGGTAATTAGTGCTCATTATTATTCCGTGTGTGCTACACTAATTAAGGGCCCTGTTGTGTGGGTCTCGTCCATCCCTCTATTCAGTCTCTGGTCTCTCTCTGGCCTCTCACCTCAGGGGACCCACTCACCATTCAGGTCTTTGTAGTACTGAAAACACACTCAACCTGGGTGGGGCAATGTGTGTGTGTGTGTTTTTGTTATATCATTCTTTTTGTATAATTCAAAAAGACTATGGTGAATCACACTGCTTCCAAAAGACTAACAGATATTTTTAGTCACTCTAGAATAATATTTAAATATTACTTGGGTGATTATTTGGGTAGCGTTTTGAAAAACTGTTCAGAAGTTCCCAAATAAAACCAAATGGATTATACAAAAGCAGAGTCTGACATATTTATCCTTTGTGTTTGTGTGTGTGTGTGTGTGTGTGTGTGTGTTTGTATTTGTATCCTTGTGCTGTATCTTGAAAAAATCAGTTCAGCCGTCCAGTTCATGACTTGGTCACAATATGAGACCTCTCGTACCTTATTACTTTCATAAAACCACTCCCACACAATACAAATATTAAAGCCAAAAAAAGGTCAATGCAACGTTCATGAATAAAAATCACTAAAAGCCTTCCTTCCGCTGCAATAAAATACTCCCTGACCGTGAACCGCAACAGAAAATGTATTATTATGCCTTTAGATGGTGGCAAAGACTGTTCTTGTGAGTGAGTCAGTCAATAGAGAAGACTTTTGTATTGAAAGGATTAAAACTTGTTGTGAAAATGGAACAAGACAACGGAGACAAGACAAGTGTTGAGAGTATCAGGCACAGGAAACCCATTAACTGTTAAGGACAAGATATAAGGACAAGACAGTGGACATTTAAACTGATTTTTTTATTATGAACACATTGGACTGACCTGTTGTAAATGCTGTATCTAAGTGCAGGTAATAAACTTGCTCACTTGATCTCTCTCTCACTCAGTATTGTACATAATACAGTAAAATTCAATGAAAATATCAATAATAACTAAAATATGAGATGGGAAGAGCCGTGCTTTACCATGAATAAAGCACAGTAATTGACCAATCAGAATCATGGACTGGAAATAATCATTTATTTTACATATGTATGTGTGTGTGTGTGTACACCCCAATTAATTATTTGGTATTGAAACTAAATATAAATTAAAAAAAAAATATATTTTTAATTTGAAATCTTTTTCGTGTGCTTTTCATGCTGAATATTCAGATTTTGTTTTGGATCGACCCAACAAGTGGCACAATATGCTAAACGTCCCCTTCTTTAGAGGCAGAATCGTGCCTCTGTTTTTTTCTCTCTTCAATGCCGATTCTCTGCCTCTCTTTATAAGCCCGTTTTCTGACCCTGGCCCGACAACCCTAATGGTTCGAGGCGGGCAGCTGGAGTCTAGCGGATTAGCCCAGAGACAGTTAACAACCTCTGTACTGTTTACAGAGTACAAAGAGCCCTCCTCATCCACCTCTCGCTCTGCAAAGCATGTGCATATTTAACCAGGATGCAACAGAAGGGGTCTCGGCATCCTCTTGTAGCCGGCGGCGCGCCTTCAGAAGCGGGTCCCATTAGCAACCAGTGTCAGGGCGAGTGCTAGAGAGAGAGCGAGAGAAACAGGGGCTGATGGGATGGGATGGGAGTCCCCGGGGAGGACAGAGGCTACCACAGGGGTGGAGGGAGGTCTCGGTGAGGGAGGAGAGGGGGAACTTCATATAGAGGATTGTCAAACAAAAGCAATGAGATTAAAGGCAGAGGAGGACTTTAATATCAGACCTGAGATATTGGCCTGCACGGCTTCTGTGTCTACCTTTAAAATGTCAAATGTGATTTAGGAGGTTATTACGCTGCTTAGTAGCAGAGGCATTCTCCGTCTCTCTCATTCTCTCGCTCTTTTGCTTGGCTGTCACTATTTCATAATAAATCTCTCAATGTAATCAGTTTCGACCCCGCCATCTGTGTCACAGTCTCAATTATCCAGACAGTTGGTTAAAGATGTTCACTCTTAAAATAAGAGAGAGCCAGAGACGAAGAGGGAAAGGAAAAATACCTTGTATAGTTGTTGAACAAAAATCAATGAATCTCCAATTGAAGTGAGTTTGATGTTAAAGATTCTTCCATTGATCCTTGTGGGTTCTGTTAAATTATGGGTGTGCTTTCTTAAGAGCGTTAGGCTCTACTTTGATGTTTGTTTAGGAAAACAGCAAGTTTAGATTACTGGTTGTCTTGCAGGGCAAGACCTGGCTCGTTTTATCTGTAGTTATTTGGGAGTACATTTTTCTTTTTTATGCACATGTCCTGTTAAAATAAGACGTTCAGGCAAGACATATCGATGTATTCTTCCCTTTTAGCCAATAAGCTTTAGTTGCCAATCATATGCATGATTCTGCCTGCAAGTTGGATGCAGAAGATATAAGGGGAGGGGCATTTATTTTGTTCATTGTCATGTGATCCCTCAGAAATCATTGTAATATGCTGATTTGATGCATATAATGATACAATATCTTATTAGTATCATTGTTGAAAACAGTTGGGCTGCTTATATTTCAATTGCTTACTTGATATAAAATATATATATATATATATATTATGGAAACCAATATTTTTTTAGAATTATTTAATAAATAGAAATAGAAATAGAACCACAACTATTTCATATTTAAAACTTTTGGAACATTAAAAAATGACATCACTTTCATTTTGAAAAATGTAATGCATCCTGACTGAAAGTTATAAATTGTCAGAAATACAACTTTTTAACAGTAGTGTATGTATATTTATATATTAATGCTAAGCAAGAAAAAGAACACTTGATTAAAAGGATTCCATGATTCCACATCCTTAACCTCTCAACCTCAGCTTGGGGCTATTTTACCAATGAATCCCACCTCCCACCTATCCTCGGCCTTCCTCCTCCCCTCCTGGCGGACTATGGGTGCATCTATCATCATTCAACCCCTGGTCTCACTGTTGCTGGCATGCATAATGCAATGAGATCTGGATTCCATTGCACCTGCTGCCTTCCATCCACTGTTCCATCTCTTCAGTTTCTAACCCTCAGGGACCAGGGGGAGGGATAGATACCCCCTTCCCTCCTAATCCATCCCACTCTCTCCATCCATCCTCGGTAAGGTCTGCAGGTCTGAGCGCCAGGCCTCGGGTATGAGATAAATGGCGGATGGGGTGTAATTCTATAATCAGCGGCAATGGCTGGGAGGCTGATTAACCTATCAGCTGCTGCCCCGGGACCAGATGATCTGCTCCTCACTCAGATGGTCTGCTGCTTTTCCAGCTCCCCACCAACTGGGAAGGGATTGTGGGTTGTTGCCCCAAGCCAGGATGAAAGATGGATCCTGATCATTCTGTTGGGATTTGAGTGTGTTAATCATTTTGTTCTGGCTCTTTTTGCCTTTTATTTATTTTTATTTTTTCTGTGGGTTATTTGCAACCTTATAAATAATATTTTTGGATATTAATTTTTTTTTGTCAGTATTGTAGTGATTTATGTTTTAATATATAATATAATGGTTCAGTCATATTTCAGTAATAGACATTACATGGCTCTTTCCATCTTTTTATTCTATCTGGTTTTCATTTTTCTTCACATCCTGTTGTTGCCAATCTGTTGCTGCTCTTTCTTTCTGCTCACCCAAATCCTCTAGCACCCTCCCCTGCTTTTCTCCCAAATCCTGAGCAGATAAGCACCAGGCGCTCGTTCCTGGCAGTGGTCAACAGACGGCCAGTGCGTGCCAGAGGTCATGCCAGCCTCTTATGAGGGTGGCATTGTCTGTGTCTCCCACCCGTGCCGGGCTGCATACCTCAGGCTAATTACCTGTCATCTGGCTCACAGAGACAATCCCGATTTCTGTCTTTCTGGGAGAATCCTACACCACACTTTCAGTCTTGTTAGTTTTGTTGTGAACCTCGCCTTGCAGTTAGTAATTGTGCTCTGACACTTTGGATCTTGATACTCAAGTGGACAATATGGGTTCAAATATTATTAAATTCAAGAGTTTTCTTGATATTATGACAAACAGGTCCAATTGAGCTTTCAGAAATCCAATTTTCTAAATTAAAATTAGATTTTTAAGTGATCCAACTTTTCTCTGCACACTCAAAATATGGCAGAACAATTACGAAATAGTTTGATATATGTGAAACTGAATTCTAAGCAGAATTCAAGTTTAGAGTTTGGAGAACTGAATATTATAATCTGAATATTTACACCACAAAAAAGACAACTCTCTGAAGTATGATGATCTAAAATTCAAACGACACTACATTTATTAAATGAATCAAACACCATATTAGTTTGAAAAGGTTTTTAAATATTTATTGTGCATTTTTTTCAGTGGGACCATTGAAATAAACAAAACAAAAACTTTAAAACGTTCAAAACGTTAAAAATGGCATTTTCATTTCAAAACTTTCAAGAATTTCAGACTTGCATTTTCCAAAAGTTGCTCATCCACAGTGAAACTAAAAAGAAAATTCAAGAATAATGTGATAAATTCAAGTTTACGAGCTGATACAGAGAGAGCAAACATAAAGATATCATGCATAATCTTTTTATTTGCGCAATAAACCCATCACTTGCTGAAGCGTCCATGTCGCACTCAAAATTGCATATTCAACAACACAATTATCGTCATGTTTTGCTGCAGAACAGCAAATTTGAGTGCATTTTCTGGAATTGTCATATTTGCTGGAATCTAATGTGAAGATTCTTCAAAGTATCCTTTTTCTTTACCAACACTATGCCGGTATAACCACAAATCTATGTGCATTACATGACTAAACGTGTCATTGTTTTCGAATACTTCCAATTTCACAGTTCACTCGAGAATGTTAAAAATCTATTTTCAAATGTATCCACTTAGGAGAGCTTTTAAAAACAAATAAAATAAAAACAATGTAAAAACAAAGGCCATAAATAGGAAATAACTGCACCTGTTCCCAGATCGTTTAAAGAATCATTAACCGCATGGTGCAACACTCTAGTTGCTGTTGCATTTGTAGTTTTTGAGTTTCAGTGGCGTGTTTGGGTTTGGTTCAACTTTTAATATGTGGTTGATTCCAAAATCAAAAAACCTTTTAATTGAAACAGAATAAATTATTTGCCTTGATATCGGGACTACTTTAATGTTGAGCAGCGGTAAATGGTTCATTGTGCACAGCTAAAAAAAGTATGATCACAAAAGACGAGAAAAGCTGAATTGCAAGTGCTATGCACAAAAAGCAAGGGAGAAAAAGAGAGGTGGAGTGATAACACTCCTTCTTTCTTGCTGGAAGGCTGCCATGTGTAGCATTTAGGCAGGATTGAGAAGAATAGCAAAACAGGGGCCCTGGATGCCAGCCAGTGAGTTTTCAGTATTTCTCTTTTACTTTTATTCTCCTTGGTGTGAATATTTATTGCCTCTGCCAAAATCTTTAGCCAGAAAGTGAGGAAATCTCTTGCTCACTAGCAGGAGGTAACATGATTGCGCCATATCGTCTGACTATTTTGCTATAGTCTCTTTGTCAAGGTTTATCTCTGCCCCTTTTAGCACTGGTTGTGACTTACTAGCTTGGAAAGCTGCCATAAGTCACTGATCATGATGTTATCAGGCCATGTGGCACATGAGTAGGCATTAAGTGCAAGTTAGCGGTGTGGAAAGTTGGAGCAAGTCACAAACTATAGTGTTTTTCCATGTGACGCTAGAGTGTCACAGTGGACTTTTTCTCATTGACCAAAATCTGCTGATCTTTTAACATGACATGTCAAGTTTACTTGAACTACAATTAGTTTTGTAAGTATAGAAACGTTGCAGGAATGGTGGATATCTGTTTTTCCTTTCCTCTGCCCCAGGCTAAAAGACATCCACCGGGCCGAGGTGAAGCCAGGGTCTTGATTTGATGAGCTGCCCCAGTTTGACACTTGCTTGTTGGTTAACGAGGTCCTGGTTGGACCCTCTTTGCCCGAGGCCTGCAAGCCTGTCAGTTTATAAACATGATACAGCTGAGACTTGCTAAAGGTGGAGACAGAATAGGACGGACTTCACTGAAATCTATGCTGTATTTTTGAATGGCTTTGACACATGGCGGAGTCAGACCTGATTTCACAGGCGTATTTCAGGAGACTGACAGTCCTGAGTTAGCTGCATATGTCATGTTACTGCTTTGCATTGAAAATGAAGTCTGTTTCAGCATTATCTCCCTTTCAGATGAGCTGAGGATGAAACTCCTCGTTCAGGGCTTGGCCTTAAAAATCAGGGGGTTTGTAGCTTAATACCGTTGAAGAAACTTTTTCCACAAAATGCTTTTTTTATAGTCTGGTTGTTTAGAAAACCACGTCTGGTAAGCTCCCCTAAACCAGTATGCTATAACATAGCATCAAGATTCTTCACATAATTCTCTCTTCCACACCTTAGGAGATTAAAGGGAGTTTTCTGATTTGTTACATTTCAGAATTAACTTTGTCTCTGATATTCCTCCA
Source organism: Rhodeus uyekii (assembly GCA_037043235.1). Classification (NCBI taxonomy): domain Eukaryota; kingdom Metazoa; phylum Chordata; class Actinopteri; order Cypriniformes; family Acheilognathidae; genus Rhodeus; species Rhodeus uyekii. The sequence continues at coordinate 517,074 of JAWRVZ010000153.1, read as the reverse complement.
AAATTCCAAAGGAGCAGAACAAAAATAAAAAAGGGAGAGAAAGAGAGATAGAATATTTGACAAAGTAGTAGTCATAGTAGTAATTAAGGTGAATTGCATAGAATAGATCATTTCTTAGATGATTAATTGATAGATCTGTTTTAATATATGGGGTTATGAATGAAACTATTATATTTTCGCAAAATTTAAACTAGAGTATTCCCTCGCCACTTTGCGGTTCAAGTTTCGCAACCTCGGTGCAGCGTGGATTTTTCAAAATTATTCATTGAAAAATTTAAATAAAAAAATACCGCCATATCGGCAGCCATATTGCGGAAAGTAGCGTTGCTTCATCGTGATGCGAGAGAAACGGGCTCCCAGGATGCCAGACAAAGAGAGAAACTCTCTCAGAGGCTTTGTACACACACACGGCACTCAGACAAGACACGTGATTGGTTCCTGCCGCGAGATCAACGAATGAGAGCACGAGTGGAGTGGGAGCCTCTTCGCCTCTCTCAGAAGCAAATGTTGACGATCCAGCGCCGATATCTGACGATGAGGTGCTTCCGAACTTATTTAAAGGCCTTATTATACCAGTGCAGTAACACCATCACCATCATCGCCACATTCATGAACCGCACAGGTCTGTCATCGTCGTCATTACTGGAGTCTCAAGATACTCCTGTCATTGATGAGTGTAGAACACCAGAATACATATCGTATGAGAGAGAGAGTAAATGTATAATATTAAGGTTTTATAATTAAATAGATTTAATTAAAATATATTTAAAGTATAAATATACATATTTTAAACGTTCTGGTACCTACACACACATACACGGAAATTCCTAGGGGGGTCAATCCTACTTCGCGGATTTGCACCCAGAGCGGGGGGTTCCGGTCCACATTAACCGTGATAAACGAGGGATCACTGTACTGAGATTATTGTCTAATTGTGCATATCTTTAACTTAGTAAACTATCTTAAAAACTTACTTTTATTTCTACATTAATAATTGTACCTTTGTCTCTTGATAGTGAGTAAAACTAGATGCTCCTCCAGCCTTTTACAGTAATGGGGATTTATCTGAGAAATTAAAGAAAATGAATGGATTTACCCTTCAAGACACCCATATTTAAATGGGGAAAGACTCCCTGTTGTGGAATGTAGGAGCTGGTGCGTCTAAAGGAAGGAGAGTGTTGGTGCGTTCCTCAGAGAGGCTGGAGTGAGTGGGTCCTCAGCTACCCTGAACAGTGGGGAGCATTTATCTGTTATTAGAGCAGATTGGATGAAATAATCCTTAGCAGTAAGCTGCATCAAGAGTCCCGGTCAACTCCCCGGGGTAGAGAGAGCCTCCCCGCATGAGTCATTCTAATGCGCTTTTAAACGCTCGTGCACTTGTGCACATGTTCACAAAAGCTATGCACACTGTCTCCTTTTAAAATGCTTCTGCATTTACCCGCAGACTTTCATGCTTTCGCTGCGAAAACGCATAATACTCATACATCATTACGACCAAGAGAAAAACAAAACAACAAGCTTTGTGCACAGGGTTTTTACTTTCAAAACAGTGTGCACGCACACACATGCAGAAGAACATATGCCAGCAAGCCAATGCCACATGCATCACCCACCCCACAGTAACACACACACACATACACCACCTGCTAGCGTCCACACACATAATGTATTCCTTTCTCCAGTGGCTCATCGGGGATTAGGCAAATGGTCGGGAATGGAGGAAATATCCACTTTGATAGCCCTTTTATTTACACTGGAAAAGCACAAGGCATCTGGAATATGTTTACATACGAGGGTGGGGAGGGGAGGTGGGATGTTTCATCTAGACTGAGAAAGGAAACAGTCACCTCGAAACAAAAGCACGTAGTGTTGATATTTATTATGATTTTATGGAAATATTTGCAAATATAGGACAGGAAACAATGAGATTTTGACTTAATGTTGAAGTGCCCTTAATCTTTTTGCTTTAATCTTTCCCCACCATTGACAAAATTGTCCTGCTTTCCATGTTTTTACTGTTACACAGCAGGGGGCACTATTACCCAGCTTCTGAAAGAGTGCAGAACCTTCGATCAAAACACAGTCAAAAAAGGAGCAGCAACAAGTGATACAAGTGCTTATGCATTTTATAGTCTTTGAAAGAAAAAAAGATTTTTATCAGCTTATTGTTCAAAATTTCACCCTTTTATGAAACTTACCAATGTTCATGGGGGACCAACATTTTTTTTTGCAAGTATGCACGAAGCTATAATACTTTTTCTTATATAAAAAAAAGTATTTTTACTGTATTCTTCAGTTTTATTGCATGGTCAGATATCAAAAATGCTGGTTTTGGCAAAATTTTGTTTTGTTTTTTAAGCTGCTGCTGACAAGGTAAGCGTTAAACAGGATGTTGTTGGTCCGTTTTCAGTTACTTGTATGAGATTTGTTTAGGTCCTATGAAAATCATATTTTAATAGTTCATACTGTTACACAGACAGTCATTATGCATTACTGGGTTGAGTCAAACTCTTTACAGACCTTTTGTCCCATGTCTTCGGTACTTCCTGTCTAGTTTTTCTCTCCGCCCAGACCAATGAGCTACAGATGTGAGGATCAGATACACACATCCCTGCTTCACGTTACAGAATGCCCAGCTGTGGTTAGATTGGGGCAGAGGATGGGATGATTTGTATTTAGGTGGTGCTGATCAGTAGGTTACTGCCCTGTAATTGCGCCCTACCTTGAAGACCTGATCTCTGATCCCTGAATGTCTGTAGAAGACATCTATGGAGGAGAGTGAAAGCTAAGGCTCATGGGTAATTGTAGGGTTGCTAAATCTGTGCCTCACTGCCATGCGGAGAGAAGAGTTTTATCGCCACAGATAGCACAATCCCCTTGTAACCCCTTTGACAATGGTAATTCCATGTGAGAGACTGGGCTAGTCACTACACTGTTTGTAGGTTATACGGATATTTTTGTAATTGTTATATTATAATCAATATACATATTGTGTAATGCACGCACACACACAAAAAATGCTGATGTTTTTCAACCCATGTGTCGTTAAATTGGTTTAAAATGTTACTTTTTTTTTTTTTTACATCGTAGCTAACCAATTGTAGATAATGAAAATTGTGTGCTTTATGGCCTGGAGAGATTCTGATAGATTACCGTTGAGTAGTAGGTGTGGGATGTCAGTATAGATCATCTTTAGTGCTGTATACTCTCCCACACAGGTCAAAGGTCGGGACAGGTCATCAGTTTTCCCAGCTCGCAGCTGTGGAGTGACCAGAGGTGATAATTCTGTGTTTATCACAAATCACACCTCTGGATCTCATCATGCAAGCACACATATGAAGGCTTTCTACAGGTCTTTCTGAGTGCAGTTTCAATGCTTTTGCCTTGATGCTTTTAGAGTTTTATTGCACAGGAGCACTAAAATAATCAATCCTGATCTTTATTTCAGTGTTTTGTTACCTTTTAAACCTTTCAATGTTGTTTTATAGAGAGTTTAATTCATTTGCACTTTTCTTGTTCATAGAATAAAACAGAATTTTTATAAAATGGTGTTTGCCCATCGCCACGATCTCTTATTTTTTTCTTATTCTTGTTTGTTGCTAAAAAGTCTTGTTTTTCATTGCGGAGTTATAACTGATGTGTAATCAGTTACACATAAGATTTTAAAACTTCATGTAATGTTTAATGCACTTCATGTTGTTGATGATAAAGAATGGAATGCATTTTCTCATTTTATTAAATATGGCACAAGATTATCCTATTAAAAGCCAATGTAATTAAAAGAGTTAGGTCAAAAGTAATTAAAAGCAATCAAAGATTTTGATTGTCTGTTTAAATTGCATAAAATATACTTAATACATTTCTACATACAATGCATGTTAAATGCATTTTGACTCACATTTCCTTCATCCACAGTAACGTGTTTGTTTTATCCACTGAATCTTTATCCTATTTCACCCCACACGTGTCTTTGCTTTATTATTTCATCACAAACACACCTGTGTTGCACATCACAGACCATCTGAGGTTTGTAAGCATTTGGAACGAGGACTGGGAGTCTGAGTCTGGGGAAAAGTCTGGGGAAAAGACCCATTATATAAGAAAGATCCGGAAGGAACAGGACGTCAAGAAAGCAAACAAGGGACAACAAAGAGTGGAGTGCATTACTTTCTGCAAAACTAATGCACCATGAGGTTGAGATTTAGACTTCCAGTCCTCAGGGATCCCGGCCAAGAACTACAGCCAGGCTGGGCCGCTCCCCCCGTGGGCCCTGACAGCGACGTTTCAGCCCTGGCCAGCGGCCGATGGCACCAAAAATAACATCAGCCAACGAAAAGGAAGTAATTATGACTGCCTCAAAATTGGCATCCACATATTGAATTATTACCAACCCGATTCCAAAATAAACACCCAATCCCAGGCGGAGATTGGTCAAAGTCTGCCTGGCCCAGACCGTGTTGCCGAGGAGATGAAAATAATCAACAGAATGAAATGGAACAGAGCGACAGATTACATCACAGTGAATGAGTGCACTTCAAAGGGCTCACTGTATGTGATTTAAACTAAAACAAATGAGGGTTTCTAGAGATTGTTCGAATGCACCGTTCCCATGTTTTTTAGCACAGGCTCACTGTGCATGGTTTCCAACGCCCCTACATAAAAGGTTTTATACCGAAGATTTGGCTTCAGTGATTAATTCAAGTAATTTTTGGTTTTGTTTGTTTAAATAAATACAGTGTAGGCTGCTAGTCAGACGTTTGATGTGTGCTGTATGTGTGATTAACTCTCTTCATGAGCTGTGTCTTTAAGACCTTTTTGGCTGGGCCCTGCGTACTACTGTTTCTTTTGAGTTCAGCTACAGACCTTTTTATTAGCACCACCCCGTCTCTTAAATTGCCTTCCTTCGCATGTAGTTCCTGAATGTAGTGGGTGGGAAAGAGTAGGGGGTGCTGTAACGCCGAGGATGGGCGGCGTGTGATAAGGCACACCTGATGCCTATGAAGTCTCATCACCCCCACTGTTAAAGGACGAGTGCGCCTCCCCGCAGGGGGCGGATCTTTCCCTGTGCATCTATGCTGGTGTCTTCATAGGTCCAGGAGGGTAGCGTGGTGGGATTCCCTTGCCACAATAACATAGAGGTTCTAGTAGTCATGATTTCTTAGACATTGTACTGTGCTAGTAATACCTGTATGGTAAGAGCTATGGTATGGAAGGAGTAACTGTTCAGTCACTTATAATCCAGGATGAAAGCACAAAGTCAACTCACTGTCAATATGGCTCCTCACAATCCCTCTCCAGAACCCATAATTTCAACATCTCTGATTCCAGCTCCCATCCAGTGGCATCTCATAATTAATATCACCCAGGCCCACGCACAAAACCCGCTTCCTCCAGAACGTCTGCCCAACTGAACGTTTGTTCCACCAAGCCTATGAGAAAAGGTAATCCAGTGGGTGAATCAGAGATGTTGAAATTATGGGTTCTGGAGAGGGATTGTGAGGAGCCATATTGACAGTGAGTTGACTTTGTGCTCTCATCCTGGATTATAAGTGACTGAACAGTTAAAAGGAGTGAAGAATAGTGCCCATCTGGCTTGTCTGGTGTTTAGTCTTTTTGCTGAGTGCAAATATTCCAGGTTGTGTTGATCTGTTAATACCAGAAATGGATGTCTAGCCCCCTCCAGCCAGTGTTGACACTCCTTAAATGCTGCTTTCATGACTGTTTCATAGCCACATCATAATTCTATTCAGCAGAGGAGAGTTCAAGGGTGTAGTAAGCACAGAGGAAAACTTTGGAAGGATTACCTTGGTGTTGAGAGACAATAGTGCCAATAGTGCCAGTTGGATGCCTCTAGTAGACCAGCAAAACTTGGTGGTTCCTCCCTTTACCTTGGCAATCAGTGGAGCTGCGACAGTGCTGGTTTCTGATTGAATAAAGTCACTGAAAGTGTACTTTATTGGCCCACACACCTAATCTCTACACCAATGCCTTCCACAATAATTTTCAGAATTGCAGCCAGACCAAACAACACTTCACAACAAGTGATCATACACAAGAGGATTAAATAGCCTGAGTAATGAGGACTGTCATCAGTCCATGTCTGTGGGCTCTTGGGAATTGTAGTCCAGTACTAAATACAAGTGCGAAGCTGAGTGAATTCTCCTGTATCCGAATGAGGAATCTTCACTGGTGTTTGTGACATTCGAAATTATACTAAAAATCTATGTAAAAAAAAATAAGTTGCAGGCTGAGTTCATCACAAAATTGAAATGCAAGTCAGTAGTGTTTATCCCCAGACCATTACGAACCCACGCCAAACCGGTCGGATGATGTTGCACACAGCATAAAATTCACCACGGCATCTCCAGACTCTTTCACGTCTGTCACGTGCTGAGTGTAAACCTGCTCTTATCCATGAAGAGAACAGGGAGCCAATGGTAGGTAAATCTGTTGTTCACTGGTAAATGCCATTCGAACTGCATGATGCTGAGACTATTTAATAGTCCTTACTCAGACTATTTAAACCGCTGCTAATGATCGTATCTATCCACCTATTTCCTACACTCCAAGACACTTCTTCACAAATTATGGGGATAGCTTCCATTAAAATGTAAACAATTAGCAAAAGGGTTCACACTATGAACTCAATAATGAGCATTTTCAAAAACTGAGTACAATGAGATGACATTATTCTGCTCACCCTTCAACCATCACACATTAAAAGGACATTTAAAACCCCCATATTATGCTAAATATCACTTTAAAAATCACAGCACTTTATCACAAATGCGCAGTAGCGCCTATTCTTTGTATTTCTTCATATTGTTATTGCAGAATTCAAAGAAAAGCGAAAATAATTCAGCGACTGAAAAGAGCTGTGAGCACAGATCCCACTAGAGAACATCAGGCTTTCATGCTGTTCATGCTGTTTTCATTCTAATAATTAGAATTATGTTGTAGAAACGTGGTATGTCCACTTTTGAATGTGTGTTTACAGTATGTGTGTTTTGGAAGACTGTGCTGCACTTGTATCCCAAAGAACAAAAGAAATGAAAGAAACATAAGAGATGAAGGATAATAAGTGTCAGATTGCACTGCATACACCTGTGTCAGTGCCCAGTGGGAGCTCTTTGGCACTTCTTTTACCCCACTGGTAATATTAATGTATGTGTTTGTGCCATAGAAGGAGCTCCAACACAAATCATGATCCTTCATGATTTGATCTGTAGTCAGAGTTGAATGCCTATCCTCTTTCTTTCTGTCTCTCGTCTTATCTTTCTGCTCCCGTTGGTTCCGTCTTTCGCTCCTTCTGTTGTATTTTGTGGTTATTTGCAACAGAATCTCTTTCTGAAAGTTTTGGCTTGTTCTGATGCATTGTTTATTCATGATTGATGCTGCATGCTAGTCTAAACAAAACAACTACATCCTGACACTAGATCCATACACTTACGCCATGCACCGTTCCATTCTGCTGTACGACTGCTTAAGTGCTGAGATCACATTGTGCCTCGTATGCAGGTTGTTTCTATACTGTCTGTCTGCTAATGATCAGATCTATCCATCTTTTTCCGAAGCCCTTATGATGCTTCTGCGCAACTTATGGGAGTAACGTCCGTTAAACTGTAAACAATCAGCAAAAGGTTCACTCTATGAATGCAATAATAAACGTTTTCATAAAATTAGTACAATAAAATGACATTATTCTTCTCACCCTTCAAACATCACACATTAAAAAGACAGTTAAAAGTGTTAAAGAATGAATAAATTACTACCACAGACCATGATTAACCCTCAAATATTTCCACAGTGATATCATGATAAACATCACTTTTTAGTCTTTATTACTGTATGTACCACTTTGCCTCAATCAATAATGTTCTTTAACTGGAACATTGAGTGAATTCCATAATTTGTACAGACAATAAATATTGTATTTATCTTCTTTAGAAGCATTCCAGTAAACACTGTTAATATGGATTAGCAGAAAGAGATGTGAGGATTTGAGAACAAAACAAGAGATTCTCAGTGCAATCCGGTAAATTATAAATGGGATATATTGTAAATTAAATCAGGAGAGCAGACCTCAAATGCGCAGCAGCATCTTTTTTTATATTGTTGTTGCGGAATACAAAGAAAAAAGAATGCAGCAGCTGAAAAGACTGAAAAGTTTGTTTTCCCTCAATATCAACCTTCATTTAAAAACTGTATATCTCTGTTTTTTGGTGTTGACTTTCACTAATATTTCAATTTGTTTGATGATTTTCATTTAAACAAATGAAAAAATTAACTATGACAAACATGCACTCTTTTTAGACTTAAAAAAAGTAAATTCTTTTTCACATAGAAACAAAACCACTGTGACTGTGTCTGTTCGCTGAAGGTGAGCCACAATCTCTGATCCTCCTCTGTATCTGGGAGAAAGTGAATATGTACAATGATAACAACAAAATTACGGTTTCCTTTAAACATTTCCAACAAAGAACTAGATCAACTTCTTTCAGCTTGTTGAACACATTTTTACATTATGCATGAAATTCTGCAAAACTACAGTGAAAACATAAAATGATCACCTAATTCAACAGAATAGCTTCTCTTCCCTGCAAACGATACCTTGAGGAATGTGGGTATTTAATGTCAAGGCATAAACAAAATAAAATTTAAGTAGGTATCAGTTTTAATTTCAGTATTCGTAAATGAGGGCGATCCTCTTAAGATGGAGGCGCGTTCACAGCATGCAATTCAGCGTGATTTAGCTTCACAATCTCTACTGGGTCTGACAGCAGCTGCATCACAGACTTAAGTTAATGATTTAATAACGCTTTGCCTGTAAATGACGGTTTTATATGGTTAATGTTTTCAAAACACTTACTGTATGTACAATTACGAGTGGGTGTTGATACTGTGTCCTATGCAAAGACATTAGCCAATCATAACAGTAGCTGTTTATTGACAAGCCTTTGACCCCTTTAAAGCATTTGCTCATTTGCTAGTACTAAAGATGTGATTGGATCATGTTCTAAAATATCAGCCTCTCAAGTATATATATATATATATATATATATATATATATATATATGATATAGATTTCTTGCCTAGTTCTAATATAACGTATCAAGATATTTATGTTATCTGACAATTTTTTGTCTCATACAACTGTCTCATACAAAGGTAGAGCAAATGTTTTATATATATATATATATATATATATATAATTTGTGTATTTTACATTGATGCATATTTAATTAGGCAATCTTGAGTTTATTTTTAAGAAAGACTGAGAAAACATCCAATTTAATGCAAACAAGTATGTAATTGCACCTCATATCCTGAATTTACAGTTTTTTGAAAATCCATAGAGTGAGATGTGATCTCAAGCACTTGTCGTTTGTTCAGCGGGGCGTCTGTAAATCTGCCTGAATCATTTCAGAGCAGGTGCTGTAATGCTCCAATCAGCACGGCACAATGGCCGGAGATTTCCACTGCAGAATCTAAAGACAGACTCAGCTGAGTTTATCTCTGCAAGCAGCAGTTATTGCCTTCTGGATGTGTCTTTAATGCCGCCACTTATGAAGTCTCTTGCCGCTGATTGCTAGTGACATTTTGGGGGCATTGACGAGCTCATTTAGTCACACCGAAGAACACTTAGGGGGGAAAAAATCCCTCGCTGGCTTGTTCTACTCATTTCTTTATTTAATGAGGGATATGTTGTTTTTGTATGTGCTACTTCTAACTGTGTTGAACAGTGATCACTTGGAATTCTGGGTAACAGAAGTTCATGTATGTCAAACACACACACACAGTCTTCTGACCTGTGTTCTCATGTTCTGCTCTAGCCCAAAGGCTGATGCCTCTCCAGCAGAATGTTGTTTGATTTTTATTGCTGGAGAAATGGAATAATAATACACAACCATAAGACATCCAGCAGGCCAAACGAAACCGAGAGAGAGAGATGGTCAGTGAGAGTGAATTTCTCCTCCAGCCATGGGTCAAAGTCCTAGCAGCTGCTACTAGGAGGGGTGTGTGTGTGTGTGTGTGTCTGTGTGTGTGTGTGTGTGTGTGTGTGTGTGTGTGTGTGTGTGTGTGTGTGTGTGTGTGTGTGTGTGTGTGTGTGTGTGTGTGTGTGTGTGTGTGTGTGTGTGTGTGTGTGTGTGTGTGAATGAAGATACTAAAGAAGTATTTGCATATTCAAGTAGTGGGTCAGTCTGCTTTGAAGCCTAAATTTTGGCAAAGAAAAAAGAAAAGAATTATGTCTGTTTTATTATTAATATTTTATTTTTTATGTATCTATATATTATTATATAGATACAATAATATCAAAATCTAATCGTAAACTTTTTTATTTCTCTTTCCTTCCTGCATCCCTGCTGTTCTTGTGTGTGTTCTGATGTCTTCCTTTTGTCCACATTCATAGGTAAGTTTTGTAACTATCACTCTCACACGCATTGACAATGTTTAGAATAGCATCCTAAATCTGCAGTATTCAACAGTGCACACTACACTCACCTAAAGGATTATTAGGAACACCATACTAATACTGTGTTTGACCTCTTTTCACCTTCAGAACTGCCTTAATTCTACGTGGCCTTGATTCAACAAGGTGCTGAAAGCTTTCTTTAGAAATGTTGGCCCATATTGATAGGATCACATCTTGCAGTTGATGGAGATTTGTGGGATGCACATTCAGGGCACGAAGCTCCCGTTCCACCACATCCCAAAGATGCTCTATTGGGTTGAGATCTGGTCTCTATTGGGTTGAGATCTGGGGCCATTTTAGTACAGTGAACTCATTGTCATGTTCAAGAAACCAGACTGAAATTATTCAAGCTTTGTGACATGGTGCATTATCCTGCTGGAAGTAGCATCAGAAGATGGGTACATGGTGGTCAGAAAGGGATGGACATGGTCAGAAACAATGCTCAGGCAGGCCGTGGCATTTAAACGATCCCCAATTGGAACTAAGGGGCCTAAAGTGTGCCAAGAAAACATCCCCCACACCATTACACCACCACCATCAGCCTGCACAGTGGTAATAAGGCATGATGGATCCATGTTCTCATTCTGTTTACGCCAAATTCTGACTCTACCATCTGAATGTCTCAACAGAAATCGATAGTCATCAGACCAGGCAACATTTTTCCAGTCTTCAACTGTCCAATTTTGGTTAGCTTGTGCAAATTGTAGCCTCTTTTTCCTATTTGTAGAGGAGATGAGTGGTACCTGGTGGGGTCTTCTGCTGTTGTATCCCATCCGCCTCAAGGTTGTGCGTGTTGTGGCTTCACAAATGCTTTGCTGCATAGCTCGGTTCTAGAAAGTGGTTATTTCAGTCAAAGTTGCTCTTCAATCAGCTTGAATCAGTAGGCCCATTCTCCTCTGACCTCGAAGATCAACAAGGCATTTTCGCCCACAGGACTGCCGCATCATTTTCGGCACCATTCTTTGTAAAACTTAGAAATGGTTTTGTGTGAATATCCCAGTAACTGAGCAGATTGTGAAATACTCAGACCAGCCCGTCTGCCACCAACAACCATGCCACGCTCAAAACTGCTTAAATCACCTTTCTTTCCCATTCTGTCATTCATTGGAGTTCAGGAGATTGTCTTGACCAGGACCAACCCCTAAATGCATTGAAGCAACTGACATGTGATTGGTTGATTAGATAATTGCATTGAGAAATTGAGCAGATGTTCCTAATAATCCTTTAGGTTAATGCATGTAGGATAATGTATCCCGCAATGCAATGCTCACAACTTGACATTCCATTTTCTGTATTACCGGCAAAACAATAATTACAGATGTGATTTTTTTTAACTCTTGTTGGCTCTTTTAACACTTTTCACTTGATAAAAAGTTGATTTTACTATGATTAAAATAGGACTTCCATCACTTCAGACATTTCAAAGAAAAGAAAAAACGTGTCAAACTGGAATGGTGTAATGAACATGAGGTCATGTGATATTATTATACCTGTTAATGTTTAAAATCATTGCATATGTACTTTTTCGCATACTCTTTTTAAATGGTATGCTGTATAATGTATATACCTAATTTTAAGCAGCAAGTGTTCCATTCCAAACACTCCCATTGTCTCAAACACACTATCACAAACCAAAAACAGCTTTTCTTTTGCTGTAGTTCCTTCAGAACACCGTGTATCCAGAAATGGCATCAATATTCCTAGCTGAGCTGTTATAGACGCCTTCCAAACATTCAGCATTCAAATATTTTATGTGTGCAGACTGTCAGCGTTAATTATATTTGATAAACCGACTCATGAGGATTGTAAACAACACTTAAATTATAATGCGCTCTTTTTGTCATCGATTAGAATCTCGCAGGCTGAGCTTCAGTTGACTACGAGCCTTAATGAGATTACAGTGGTTTTAAATTGAATTAAATTGAAAATCCTGATAAAATGCCCAGCATTCATATACTCGAAAGCAGCAGATGGTTCATAACACCAAAACAACAGTATCTTCCCTGCTACACACTTCAGTTTGTCAGTTAAGGGAAGTTCAATGAAAATAAAGTGAGTCTGTGAGACTAAACCAAGAGTGCTAGATATAAATAAACATGTGCATGTCTAAAGCTCTTAACAGGATTTCCTAAATGTGTTCAAACTCTCTGAAGAAGTGCCCAGTCCCTGGCTGGGTAAATGTAGTCCATCCTGTGAGTGTGTGAAGTTAATATTTGTTCGCGGAGGCCTGGTGTGTGTGTTTAAGGCCTGCTGGGATGACTGGAGACTGGAACGAGATGGAAGAATGGATAAGGGAGAGGTTGGTCTAATTGGCTTAAATGGACCTGTTTCAGGGTTGGAGGAACAGGGTGAATGACAGAGAGGAAATAGATAAATGTTTTGTTTGACATTTTGACCCACATGTTTCCACAAATGCTAACACGTTTATAACTAGCAAGCACTTTACCGAGTTTTAGATTCGCTTATAGTTTATCTCTGGACTCTTGACTGTTGTGTCCAATTTTGCTGTAACTCTCCTTTTCTCAAGGGTTTCTGTCTTTGTCTCGGTTCTTCTTGTCCTGGCCTTGGCCTCTCTCTCTCTCTCTCTCTCTCTCTCTCTCTCTCTCTCTCTCTCACACACATTCTCCTTTTCTTCCTATTCCTCTGACTCTGCCATGTCACTGTCACATTTTCTTCCTTCTACACTTTCTTCTTTTTCTTGCTTTCGTTTCATCCTCCTCTTCCTTTGCAACCTCTGCAACCTTTTTCTATCTTAATCTCTTCCTCTTCCCTGTCACTATCTTGATCTCTTCCTGTGATTCTGCCTCTCTCTCTCTCTCTCTCTCTCTCTCTCTCTCTCTCTCTCTCTCTCAATCTATTCCTCTTCATTCTCTTCTGCCCTGTCATTGTCTTTAGTCTGTTTCCTCCTCTTCCTCAGCTCACCTGTCTCAGTCTCTTCCTCCTCACCTTCTTCTGCCTGTATGGTGGTTTGGGAAATCTCTGTCTTAGTCTCTTTCTCCTCCTCCTCCTCTTAATGTCTCTCTTTCTTTCTTTTTCTTAATGTCTTCATCAACCTCTTCCTCCCCTCCATGCCCCAACACAGTCTCAAACTCTTCTTCTGTATCTGTCTTGATCTCTTCGTCTTTCCCCTTTTTTACACCTTCTTTTCTCTGTTTTCCGCTTCTATCAACCTCTTCCTCTGCTTCATCTTTATCGCTTATTTTTTATTCCCATTCCTCTTGAATCTCTGGTTCCTCCGTGTTACGATTTCAATCTCTCCCTCTTCATCTGTCTCTGCCCTGTCTTGATCTCTTCTCTGTCTTTGTCTCTTCCTTTTTCTTCTCCCATGTCTGTTTCAGTCTCTCTCTCTCTGCTTCTTTCTTGATCTCCTTCTCTTCCTCTACCTTGTCACTGTCTCAATCTTTTCATTCTTTGGTTCCTCCTCTACCTGTCTTAATTCCATTATAATTTCTCATTCTTCTCTCTCCTTCTTGTCGTCTTTTCCCTATTTTTCTGTCTTAATCCCACCTTTTCCTTTGCTTCCCTTTCATCTTAGTCATACTCTGCCTTCATCTCTTCCTCTTCTCCTGTCACTCTCACAATTTCTTCCTCTTCGTCCTCTAACTCCTTTTCTTCTTCTACCTCTGCCTCTCCTCAATTTTTTTTGCTTAGTCGGTAGCGTGTATCTTGAGGGCAGATGAGGGAGGTTTAACTGCACAGCTGTTTCTAACTGGCCTCAGTTACATATGCCCCCTTTCCAAATCTCACTCCCATCCGGGTCACGGCACCAAATGTTACAGGTCGTATTTGATGTGCTGAGCATGATTCGAACCAGTGTCACCAGCTTAAAGACGGGCACGCTAACAAGGATGCTATAGATTGCAGTCTCTAGCCTCAGTAACTAGCGTGTTTTTTGAGGCCAAGAGCTCCTCTTCCTCTGCCATTACATATTGCTTCTAGGTTTCCCTGCCTCCGTCTTTCTGTCTAATTAGAGAGCTACATTACCTCCATATTTGGCTGATGTTACAGTACGTGACATTGCTATATAAATGTGAATCTCACAGACCTCACAGTTTGACCCGCTGTCAAGCAAATGTCTCAGTGAGGAGCGACTGTTAACAACCTGTAATTTATTGCCCTGTAAAGATGACAGTGATTGATTCTCTCTACTTTCCCATATTTCATTGTGCTGATGTGACAGAACCATAATTGGACTGATTTTAGTTGTTTTAACTCTTTCCTGAAGTCACATTGTTCATTTGTGCGAGCTTACACTTTGCTAAACTCTTCGTTACAAAACTACATTATATTGAGGTCAAGTCCTCTTCTGTCTGTATCATCTGTTCCTCCCTCTTTCTCTTGAAAAACCTTCCCCTACGCTTACAGACTTATCTCTCTTCAGGGGTCGTTGCCAAGGGTTACCAAGGATGATTGAGACACACTCTTTTGCGTTTATCCAGCAGTCTGATAGCAGTTGCTGAGGGCCCTCTTTGTTCTCAACACACTTACACACTGTGTTTATCTGCCATTGGAAGTGCCAGCAAGGGACTGTGTCCACTGGTACACAAAGACTGTTCAGTGTTCAGTGTGTAAATCTCTTAGCAGAGCCTTAGTCCATATGGAGTCTGACTGCTGCTGTGTACTACTTTGTATGGTCCTAATACTTTCTCTGATTTTCGGTATCTAAGTATGACCGACATTCACTTAGCTAGACTCGTTTGATTCCCTCTGGCATGTGTGTTTTGATGGGTTAACCATAGCAACAGGTAGATCAAGCAGTCCTTTTGCTATTTAAATGCATAATGTAGGTGGTTAAATCCTGTTCAAAGTAACCTAGATGCAGCGCAACAGAATAGAACCAAATTCAAAGGTCTCATGATGCATTCAAAGTTAAACTATTCTATTGTATTTATCCATGGTTGGATTCAAACCTGAATGGGGCCCGTGAGCCCCTCTGACATAATTTGATTATGTGGCATATCATTTCATGAACCCTTAAATGAGTGAATGTTTTACCAATCATTATTACATATGCGGGTCTTTAGCGACCCAGATCTATATTTAACAAGGATGGATCTTTTCCTGTCACAATAATATAAAACTCTCCTTATATTAGATTAACAATTACAGAAGAATAAAATAAAGCATATCATTTTGGAGCTTGGAAGGGTTCAGTTTGAACATATGTTTTATATCATCAATAATGTCCTCGTTGGAGCTCATTTACCAGTAAATTCAGCCTCTGGCTCAAATCATTTTAAACATATTCTCAAAATGATCATTTTTAACATCTTCAGATCTACCATAAAGTGCGGGTGACACTAATATTTGATTGCATTCAGTAAATTGCTGAGTTATTTCAATTTTTGCTAATGATACAGTAATCCCTCGCCACTTCGCGGTTCAAGTTTCGTGGCCTCAGTGCATTGCGGATTTTTCCAAAATATTTATAAAAAAAAAAAAGCTAAAATACTGCCATATCAACAGCCGTATTGTGGAAAGCAGCGTTGTTTCATCGTGATGCGCGATAGAAACGGTTACCCAGGACGTCAGACAAAGAGAGAAACTCGCCAATGAAGCTTTGTACACCCCCATGGGCACTCAGAAAAGACACCTGATTGGTTCCCGGCATGAGATCGACCAATGAGAGCACAAGTGTGTGTATCCCGTGAGCTGATTGGCTGTTCCGGAGTTCCGGTTTAACATTAACAGCGATAAACGAGGGATCACTATACTTTTTTATTTTATATTGTTTATAATTAATTGATTGAGGAATACTAGGAAGGTTGACGTCTAACTTTTAATAAAAATGAATGAAGTGGATGGTAGTAAATGTCGTCCCGAGTCACTAAAAACACTTGGCATGTGTTTAAGGGTTAATTCAATTACATTTAAATTGATTGACAGCCCCTATATAAATATATGCAATATAAACTGTAACTGTAAATGGATGGAACTATCTATAAGTACTATCTATTCAATTTCTTTACTTTTTGGTTGTTTGCAGTGTGATTTCAGTCAACTTTGCACAGGGAGGGCAGTCTCAGTTCTGTAAGATCGTGTTGTGACACGTATTTTTGACTAGAAGCTGAACTGTCTGTGTTTTATGATTCGCGTGTCTGGAAATTGTGCTTGAATGTTTCTGTTACAACAGAGAAAGATGCTAAAAGTGTGAAAACTCATGCGTGACTGGAGGAGCGCTTTTTAAAGCAGAGTGCTAATTATTGTCAGCCGGGTCAGGCCGTGTTTGTTTGCACCTGCGGTTTGCAAGCTTACAGAGTTTTGAGGGTGCTTTGAAGTGCACTAACTTAGGAGTTCACCAGAGCACACTAACCTCATAATATCCACCATGGATATTGTTAAATTACTGAACGTGTCTGGAATTGACATTTATGCTGATCTCCTCCCCTCAATGTTTTAGATGTGGACTTAGCGGACCGTATGTAATGCATCTCTCTTGGTTTGAGGTGAAAATAAGGCCAGTGGAAGTACAAGTACACTGTATTCCCAATAGACCATCTTTTCAGAATAAAGATAAATTGATTACTTTTCTCAATGTCTCAGTCAGAAAACATTTGAGTGGCTTCGGAGGTGCATGCTGAGAATACGGCGGAGAATTTATTTCTAAATTATTGCCTAACTGAAAGTAATGAAATGAATTATTAAAATCCATTTACATTAGAAATACTGTACAATAACCTGGTCGTTATCGCAAAATAAATCTGACAAGGCCCTGGCATGATCACAGGGCCTTGTATCACCCTAAAGTGGTTTGTTTAGCAGTATTGATTAGTTGGCTGCATATTTATCACATGGCTGCCTATCAAAAAAGTAAATAAATGAGTATAAATATTGATTTGAGTTGAAAATATTGTATTAATACTGAAATATTTCACCACAGGATGCAGTCATTGATCAATCAGAATCGAGTATTCAGTAGATATGTGTATAATGCAGTCACAGTGACAACCTAAGCGGGCTCAAACATGCTCATCTTTTATTTATTATTGCAGTGTTTTCATTACAACTTCATGTGAACTGCTGTTAGATTTTGCGTTCAGCTGTCAAGATGCAAGACACCCAGGGATGACCCTTCAGACAGCATGCTGTGACATTTTATGAAACGTCTTGCTCGTTTTATGTTCGGCAGCTTTGCTTTTCTCCACAGTACAATGTGGCGACTTGCTGTGCCTAGCCGTAAATAATCTGCCTCACGGTAAGAGAAGGTAATTGTTCATTGTAATATTCTGGCCCTCGACAGAATCACAGTTTAGATTGTTGGCTGTGCAAACAGCAGTAACCAGAGAGAGAGAGGAAGAGGGAGGCTGGTAAATGAGGAGGAAAATCCCTGCGAAAGGCGTTTGGCCGAGCTTCAAGACGTGTCTTTCACACACCGATAGATCTCTGACATTCTCTCATCTCACCTTAATGGAAGCATTTCTGCTTTTCATTTGATTCCTGTTAAGATCTGTTGTGCGTGATGGCGTGTTAACAAAATGAACTTGCGGAAAAATCCTTCCCTCATTCAGCGAAAACTCTTCCCTGTCGAACTTGAGCGAAACACTAACCTAATGCTTCTTTATTGCCTTTTTACGACAACCGGCACCACCCCCCTTTACGGAGAGCCAGCCAGGCAGTGCAGGGCCATCAGGCAGGGAGTCTCTGATGGCGTTTGTGTTGGAGAGCGCTGTTATTGTTCATTAGGTGAAGTAGAGGAGCTCCTGCGCTAATCAGAAACGTGCTGCAAGAGAGCTCCATGTACCAACAGGACCACAATTCAATTAATTACAACATATTGCCTAATAATGTGTGGAGAGGCCTGAATAATCCTGATGTGCCCTCCCTGTCCTGTCTTTTTCCTCTTTCTCTCTCTGTCTCTCTCGCTCGCTCTGCGGTGGCTGTGTTTGTTTGACCATGCTTTCAGGGTTGGAGCACAAGGTTTTGAGAGAGTGTGCTGTGTGTTTTGGCAGATGGAGGGAGTTACAGAAGGAAGGCTAGTGCCAACAGGCTGCAATGAAGAGAAAAAGGCCTCTCTTATTGCTTTTTTCCCCCCACCATTGTATCTCTGTTTTTCCTGCTTTCGTTTCTGGAAGTCAGTTTAGATGCATGGTGCCAAAGGCAATTGGTCGCTCTCCAGGTAACAGCTCCACCCTTCTTGTCTCATAGACCCCCAAATGATCATGACTCTCCAAATGATAATTAGGTAATTCTCAAAGGATGTGAACAGGTGGTTTTTGCAGGGGCTTTGCTTAGCAACTGTGTCTCGTAATTCTGCAGTGGAATATCACAGTCTTTATTTTCAGCAAGTCAGTTAGATCTGTCATCATTTTATCGGTGTTATGCATACAATTTGATGCTTTTTCTGTAATGTGGCAAAATCCTAGTTCATCATTAGTTTAATTAGGAAAATTCTATTGAAAATAGGTAAATACTTTTGTCTTTGAGATGTTTGTGAGTTTTTGACGGATAGAAATGTACGTATGCTCTGTAGAAGTGTAAGGACAACTGAATCTTCTTGAATCTCTTATTGGTCAGTGTTGCATCTTTTTTTTTGGGGGGGTTTTTTTTGTCAAGACTCTTGGAATCATGGACTCTAATTATTTGAAACATTGGAAAAATCATTGCATTTTACATCTACATCCATGTTGCTCTCTGGCTAAAGTAATGTGTAGAAAGAGGTTACACTTTATGCTACAGTGTCAATATATATGTCAGTACTAAATAATAATAATTAACTACATGCATTTGTCATAGGGTTAAGATTAGGATTAGGAATTGGATAGGGTTGTTTGCATGTATAATTATTACTAAATGAAAAAGGCCTTCCTCATCTACATAACAATTACACTGTAAAAATAGTGTTACCAAATAAAGTACGCAATAATATATTAAAAATGGAAAGGATTTTCTATTGCATTTTTGCCATACAGATGACAGTGTTATCAAAACTATCTTGGATAGTTTCGGACTATTCGCACGGATCCACAAAAATGACTAAACACCAGTAGTTGGCCATGTCGCTTGGTAAAGAAACACTACGTGTCTATAGAATAAGCATGTAATACGAATACACACGATAACCGTTTTCATAAATTTGAGTTTTATACAGACAATAATGGTTTCGTTTTCAAAAAAATCACACTTTGAAACCCATTTTTCAAAATGGTGCATTTTCAGACCTCCAAAGCTGTGTTATTGTGTAAATGAGTGGCCAAAGTACATAAAAAGTTTTCAGTTTTTAGTTGAAAATGGTGTCATGTAAACAGCCCTTTAGACAGATTCCAATTCAAAACCAGGCAAAAAACAAAACAAAACCGTTGCCAAGCTGTGAGATCTCCATATTTTGAGAAAAGTTTGCCATTTCTTAATTTGTTTTCACAGTTGAGACTCACAGTCTCAAAACCCTTAGTCTTTGATAGATCAAACTTGCTGGCAGGATTCATTTATGAAATAAATGGTCAGGTGATTCACTTTCCCTGGAGACAACAGTATTTAGCACCGTCACCTGGGGCCAAGAGAGATAAAGAGCAAACAAGAGAGAGAGAGAGAGAGAGAGAGAGAGAGAGAGAGCTGCCCAAATTGACCCATCTAAACTCCTCCATCCTTCATTCTGATGACTGGTGATTTGGGTCTAGGAAGGGCGGGTGAGTCTGCTCGTGGAGACTCTTGGCCCAGAATTCTCATCATGATTGATAGAAGGTGTTTGGAAAAAGAAAAGAGACAGGTTTACTCTGTAGCAAGTGAGCGGGAAATTAATTACACTGATTGAAAGAGAGTGTGGAGAGGAAGGATGGATGGAGGGAAAGCAATAGATTATAGCTGTAAATATAAAAAGACTATAATTCAGTTCAATGTTTAATTCAATGTGTTACTATCTTGGAGTGATTTGGCGTGGTTTTGATATTCAACCCAACAGCCAGATTATACAATTACTGTTTCTAAACTAAACCACAAAGCACAAACAAAGTGCTTCATTTTGAAGTAAACGGCAGCTTTAAAGTGTTGGTTTGAAGCTGCTGGTCCAGTAGCAGCGGGTGTTAGACGGGATTATGTCCACATCGATCAATCAAAGATCAATCAGTGTCTTTTTCTCTAACTAGATCATCTTTACCATTCCCTCATGGCAGCGTCAGATAAACCTTCTTACTGCCATTTGAAATGGAGTCCTTTGTCCCGCTTTATTTCACCCAGGGTTTCAAAGCATAAAGAGGGATAGCTTGAACTCAAGGCACAATCAATGAAGGGAAGGAGAGAACAAGGACAGATGTGCTGTTTTGGCCGTTTACAGGTTTACAAATTAGAGGTGACACAAGAATAATCCACATTCTTACCTTGGCAATGTTTTGATTTGTTTTGCTTTGTTAATTTCAAGTGTAAGCTAATAAAAGCTCTTTATGCTCATATATTTATGTTTCACACCCACATGTTCATATCACACACAGAAACCCACACAAAGAATGATATTTCTCTCTCTGTCTGTTGCCAAGGTAGCAAATGACAGGTTTGGCAGCAGAGAATTTTGTTTTCCCCCCCCCCCACCCCCACCCCCAAATGTTCAGTCCCCTTTTATTTGGACCAATCAGACGTTGCCATCATTTACTACCTCAGTCTGCGTGCTCCACACGGTTCAGTCCTCATGTAGCAACAGCCCCGAGCCGCAGGTACTTATTTGTCATTTTGACTTGATTGCATCACAAAGCTTCGCTTGCGAATTTCATCACGCCTACCGTTGGAATCTGATTTGTCAAGGTCCGGAGTTGAATTAATGCATTCCTGTTTTTAATAACTCAAGTAAATATTGAAATAAGCTTAAATAAACATCAATGGCCTACATTAAGTCAAGTGTTTTTAAAGGTCATGGATCATAGATGGAATCGTTCCTCAGCGCTGAATTTTTAAGACCTCTCATTCTCTAAAAATAATGACTTTCCACAGTCATTGAAATGTTAAAGAGGTAAAACTGTTGAATAATTCCATCTCTAATGTGTTGTCCTGATGCCTAGGCCTGGCGCTGGGACACGGCACAAAAGTAAACCCTCTCCTTGATTAGATATTCACCCGGCTTCCTGATCGATCTCTTCTCGGCTGTTCCACGGGCCAGAGAACACAGCACTGGCCCAGTCTGCCCTCTCAAATCCTTCCAGGGATTATTCTTCCACGCCGTCTTTTTTTCCTTTCTCTTTTATTTTGCTTTCTCCTTTCTCTCAGTTTAAGACACACAGACCCAGAGTGTATAATGTTGGACAAAGAACCAAACTTGCACTGCTCTTTATGCTTGTCTTTGTTTAAGATGCCTTGTGAGCTTATAAGGTGTATTGCTTGTATATATTGTATGCTTTTATTTATACCTTCTTAAAATGCTGCCTATGTATGTTGGCAGCTCAGTTGTTGTATCTAAAATACTCTAAACATAAAGTGTGAAATTGCATTAACTAATTCCGTTTAACATCTGTCAGAGTATATCATCTGTAATTACCTTGTCAATATATTCAAACAATTCCATAGCATAATGAAATTTCATTGGATTCTTAAGAAGAATCAACACATGACAGTTATATTTCAGGTTGAGAGGTCACCGTCCTCATTGACGTAGCTTCTCGCTAATGACTGTTTGCGTTTCTCTGTCACCGCTGAGGCACTTTGCCGTCTAATCACCATCCGGCTCATTTGAAGCTCCTCAACATCTCTTTGTTGTGTCTCTGTTTGCCTCCGTCTCCCTCTTTTGCTGTTGTAATGTCTTTCTACATGAGCACTGAAGCTTTAAGTGCCGCTAATTGACAGCCATTAGCTTTGACCTCTGTCCCTTTTGTGTCTCTGTCTCTGCGAGGACAGGACAGACTGTTCCAATAGGCAGATGTGGTTGAGATAGCATCTCTGTCCCGTCCACTGTCTGACAGCACAACCTTTGACCTTTAGGTCAGGATGGATTGACTTTGTAGTCAGTCCATCTTTAGGGGAAACATGTCATCGTTTAAAATGCGCCCAACCGATGTCCTCTGGCTACATCTGGGATTTCTATTTGTCTTCATCTATGTCTAGCCAAAGCGACTTCAGTCCGGGTAAATGCATGGCTGACCTTTCTGAACCTGATGGCCCCTCAGTCACCCCTCCTGAAAACATTTCTCCCTTTGTTTTACCCCTTTGGTCAGTGGAGAGCTCATCGAGAAACGACCTAAGAGCATAGACGCTCTTGGATATGTAGGGCTGATATTTGGTTTACATGACGGGATTTTCACATGGCACACGGACCACATGCAGCCCAATTTTTTCTGTCCTCGCAAACAGCACACACACACAAATGACTTAAAGTCCACAGTACTTAAAGTCCACTAGAACACGTCTTACACACTCAACTGAAAATAACCTGGGCCTTTAATATTCTTTGATTGTGGACAGCATCTATTATCTTATTTATTATCTTATTTGGCACTTCCATTGCGGACAACAGAAAAAGCAGGTTTTCAGCCAATTCCTTTTACTGATTTTTTCCATTTCATTTTGGCTAGTTTATTCATTTTATATACTACAATTCTGCATTTGTGCATCAATTTCTGTATTGTGTGATTTTGATGTGAATCTTTAATGTAGGAAACATGTCCAAGACGTAGGCTAATCCGTATTTGTCAGTTATTTGACATATAGGATAACGGAATGAAACACTGACAACAAACTTCATTAACTTAAGTGTTGAGACATATGGCTTTATTTGAATGTTTCGGGGATATAACATGACACAGAGTTGCTAAAAATGCATACTAGTGATGTCATTATGCGACGACACAAAAGAACAGTTGCACCTGATTCATTTAAGCGAATCATCTGAAAGATCCAGTTCACGGAAATGAATCAGGCTTTCCATCACTATTACCAAGTGAAAAAGAGGCAATTTAATGATCAGCTCTATTGAACTGAAAAAGCCTATTAAACATGAGTCAATTCCCTTTGATGGAATCAAATCTAACCTTTGGAATTGATTTTCCAATCCCAACACCTCGGAATCAAGGAATCAGTTTTTTTTTTATCGATTCCCAGCCCAATCTACATGTAGATTTAGACCCCAAATTAGCTATAACAATGACTTCTCTGAATGCATTTGATGACACAAAAAAATGTGCATATTGTTTTCAGTGTGTGTGTTTGTATGCATGTCATGTATGTTTGCTTTTTCATTTCTGGAGCTGGACTCTAAGGACCAGTCTATTTCACATCAGTTTGAGGTTATGGAATGACAGAGAGGCCCTGTTAATGGGTCTGTCAACACTTCAGGCGGGCGTATGTCTTTGTGAGACTCCTAGTGAGTGTGTTCCAGTACGTTTGTCCTCTTTTGAGAGATTGCGCGCGTGTGTGTGTGTCATATTACAGGAAAGGCTTGTCTCTCTCATCAGTCTGTCAACTATATGACTGCCAGTGAAACAGTAGAGTAAGTGTATCGTCCTGTCGTATAAGTCTGTCAGCACGAGTGGGGTAACGTTAACCCACTCTCTTACGTTCAAAAGCATTTCGAGTTCATCTCACACTGTCAAAACACGATGACCTATAAAACACAGATTCATTCTTTGAAAAATGGCCTCAGCTCGACCCACGGGGGAATGACATTGCAAACACGCCTACAAATACGCACACACACACACAAAAGAAAGTCGACTCGCCTTTGTGCTTCGTCTGAATGTTTCTTTGGCCTGTGTTCAGATTGGTTAGTGTACTTGGTTCCAGTAAGTCTATTGATTAGGCCTCTCAGAACAATGGCTTGGCAGATCCCAGAGGTTTTTATTCATCTAAAGTGAGTCACAAGTCACGGAACTGCCTGTTGACTGTTCTTTAAAAACAACATGAAATCATTGGACTCTGTTTACTTTGTTTTTGGAGGAATTGCATTAACTTAACTTAAATAATGCTTATTCTTTTTAAACCCAAATTTGGGTCAAATATGGACAAACCCAACCATTGAGTTAAAAAGGTAACCCAATGTCTGGGTATGTCCAAATGTGACCCAAATTTGAGTTGAAACAACCAAAGAACAATTTGTGTTTGATTCATCAGTGCATGACATTCAAAAGACAGAAAAATAAAGAAAATTGTTTGCTTGCTAATTTCATTAAGGCCACCTTCCGAATTCATCTCCCACTAAATAATCTTTGCTCAGTCAAAGTTGAGTTCCGAATTTCCTTTTGTGCCCGGGTTAGTATTTAAAAGAACTGAAACAGTTTTCAGAAATTAACTGAAATAAATTCAACATGTAATTGTTTGTTGTCACTGTAGATCCTTTATATATGATGATGTGTATGAGACAAAATGTCTGTGATGGCTATTTTGAATGTGTGTTGTGTGTGCGCATGTTCTCATGGAGGGCGGCCCCTGAGGCTCCGGGGTTCTTTGTGTGCAGACATCATGCTGCAGGGCCGTCTATAGCGCTCCGCTGTGCCATCTCACTCAGCACAGACCTTATTTCAAGGATTACCCAGCATGACATGGCAGGCTGTCTGTGATCAACTGGTCGTTCAAACACACATTTTATAGCTTTCCACTGTTCAAATGAATTAATCTTGCCTTTTTATTATTATAATTATTATTATTATGGTAGCTGTACCATGAAATGTGAAATAGGTGACTGCAGTGGCCCCAAAAAGTAGCAAAAATAATTTCTTCCCAATTGTGACGAATATCCAAATTTAACGGCTTCTTGTAAAAGTGGAAGGCGCTACTTGGTTTTGACTGATCGACATTGATTTGCTATTGGTGTCACTCCAAGAGCTAGAAGTTACTTAAGTTATGAAGTATTATTATAAATACTGCATTTTTTTCATAATGATTTTCCATTTTCATTTCATGATTACTTTAAAATCTGATATCTTTAATTCATTGACATTTAGACATTTGTAAGTGTCGCCAACTGTGTTCAAATATAATACTGTTTGTTGCCACTATAAAGGATGCAGTTATAGTGAATATTAACTTTATGTCACACTATAGACTTTACAATAAGTTTGAGCTTCTATTATTGGGATTGAATTAATGTTTTACTATAAAGGCCTTATGTTTTTAACTGTCAGCTTTTTCAAATGAACCATTCAATGACTCTGAATCCCACTCCAAAGCACAATAGAGAGATGTGTATGATATGGTCTCTCTCTCTCTCTCTCAGACATTAGAGGTTAATGTCTATAGCTCCCTTGCCACCAGGCTTAAACATTTAAAAGCCCCCCCCCCCCACACACACACACACACACACACTTTTACTGTCTGTATGTTTATATATTTTATTTTGCTGATGACCTTGATTTTCTCAGCAGAGAGCAGCGTCACACAGGGACTCAGGCGAGTTACTGATACTACATAAATCTTACAAACACATTAAAATGATTATTTGCTCAATAAACCGTCTCTATCCTCTGCCTTTCTGTAATCGCTATCACATAAGAACAACAAGGAAGCTGTAAATGCTAAATAAGCCAAACAAAACTGACTGAGATAGAGGGAGATTTCTGTTTTGAGTTGCATTTGAGCATCATTTGATACAATTGCTCCACACAGCTCTCAACATGGCACCACCAACAAGGGGCGACCTGCTGTATGTGGAACAAAATACTTTTATATTTCTCGGTCAGCAACATGAAGGCTTTAGCTGCGGATATATAAAACGGATATATACTTCAGTAGGTACTTATTTTGGATAAATAATTACTTTGCAACTGCTAAAGAAGTATGTTCTCCATAGTAAGTTTAAGTTTAGGCCAATGTGAAGGCCAATTATGGTAACCCATACTCGGAATTTGTCCTTAAATTAACCCATGCAAGTTAGTACACCCACATAGGGTGTACTATGGCACACCTGTGGTACTCCTATACCACATAGGAGTAAAAATGTGATCTGGACGTACTACATTCGCCATGTTGTCATTACCATGTGTTCTTTTCTGGTAGTATATTTGATAACTCCATGTTTCATGTGTGCGGTTGCAGGTTGCATTACCAGATGTTGGCAGCTTTATGATCTGTAGGGATAGTCAGAGAAGTGTCTCATTAGCATTTACTGTACATCAGTAAGGTTCACAAATCAAGAGTATAGAAAATCCATTCAAACATCCAAAACACTTTGATTTGATCCAGTTGTCCAGTCATTCAAGAGCATATTTGTCATAGGAATTAGAAACACATGGTGCTGGTTTAAATTTAGTTCTTGGAAATATAGATTCCTTTTGAATAGAGAACTTTTTCGTGCTTAAAATGGGAAATTACAGAGCTGTATTACTTTAGGCCTTCATCTTATCTGTATTGATTATTTGAAAAAATATGGCATATTCATCAAATGGGTGTTGGAAATAGCTGACAGGTTCAATGTTGGATGTGCCATTAAGTCAATATGATCCAATTACAGCTAAAGCTCATCACAAGTTAGCAACAGTTTGTCTCTTCCAGTTATTTTATGTGAAATAAAAATGATTCTCTCCTTGGACAAATTATTTTTTCTTCTGATTAAGATTTAATTAAAGAATGTAACTTTATTTAGTACCTTGTCATGTTTTCCCTTGGAAAGGTGCAGCAGATGTTGAAGGCATCTGGGTATTGTAAGCATTTGTAGCGAGAAACATCAGACAAAAGGCGCTTGTTATTTGCGGATTAATATTCATTACATTAATGCATCATTCAATACACAAAATCCTTTCTCTAGTATACACTACAGTATTTATTTTGCTGAGACTGAGTGCATGGTTCTAAGCATACACTACAAAATACAGCTTCTTAATCTGTATATTGTCGTTTTTTTCAATAAAAATGTGCAAGCATCCTTACAAAAAGATCAATTTAATCAAGGTGCAAATTTGTGAATGATAATACAACCTTTTATCAGCAAATTTTATTTGAAAACCAGATTAAAAAAAATATTCATTAGTATTGTTTGGTAACACTTAACAGTGTCCTGTTTACATATGTACTTACCATAGTAATAACATTAAATTATGCATAATTACATGCAACTAACACTCACCCCTAATTGTACCCTAACCCTATAGTAAGTACATGTTGTTAATTAATATTAGATCTAAAATATGTCATTATACATTAACAATGACACCTTAAAGTAAAGTGTAACTGTATTTTTTATTATTTATAGCTTCTCTGACATGCTGAGCCATGACGCTTAAGCTAACAATGTGAGTATACAGTACAGTATATTCCTCAATCAATCAATCAATGGGTAAATCAATATTGAGACAGGCCACCGCTGAGTCAGAAAATCCAGATATTTGAGTCAGAATTTACGGCGCGGTAATTTCTGATGGATATCTGGATTCCATCGAGATCCATCAGGATCTGTTCTCATCCCCACCGTCGAGTGTTTAAGTGACTTAATACCTCTGAATCCTGTTTGATTTCATTAGCGTTGGTGAGGAGGGTTTTATATCATACATAATGGAAGGCAGCGAACGAGAGACAGACAGCGAGGAAGATTAGAAGGTGCTCTAATTGCAGTGTGCCTTACACCCGGCCTGGGATGGAACGAGGGATCGATCGGGAAGCAGAAGTAAGAGAGGAGGAATAATCATGAGATGGAAAAGGATAGGAAGAGGTGGAGAGGCGCTGGCTCGTTACAGGAGGAATGATGTATTGATCTCGTCTGACAGGCTGGCGCAGAATGCATCGACCGTTTGCATGTGTGCGTGTGTGACCAAGAATGTTTCAGGTCACAAGGGTCTCGGCAACAATCACGCCAGGTATGACATTTTTTTTTTTTTTTTTTTTTTTTTTGACAAACACTACCTGGGCTGTATTTCTTTGTGTTTCTTTTTACAATAAATATTTCAACCTAAAATATAATTTTTAAATCCTTGAATTTAATTTAGAAGAAAACTTTTAATATATATGTTTCTACTTTAGTTGGGAATGGATTGAACATATAGTGAAGGTAAAGCAGCCAGCAAGTGTCCAGCATGTATGTGAAGCTTAAAAGTTTCCCTCCTTATTAAGCTGGTTGATGAATGTCCTGAGTGATCAGTTCTGGTATCAAAAGAAGCAGCTCAAATGCAAGATATTGTTTGGTCACTGCAAAAAATTCTTAATGAGTTTTAATTAAGCTTGTAAATTAACGTGTGTAACATGGGTTGCCGCATACGCCTATCAGCCCTTGCAGTGCAGTGGACGGAGGACAGTTACCCTCAGATGGTGATCTACTCCCACCCACGCGCCCTAGGGGTGCCAGTCGCAGCACCTGGGGGTATGGACAGATGAGGCAAGAGAAAAGGAAATGGAAATGTGAGGACATGAAACAAAGAAGAGAGAGAAAAAATTGGTCCGGTTCCCAAAATTGACTGCCATCCGGTCCTCTACCAGGTCATTGAACTCTTCCATGATGTCTGGTGGTGGTACTGGACAGCCCTCGGTGACTGGCTCTCTGACACATGGTTGACGGCGACAGCTCCTCTTGGTTCAGGCAGCCGGCAAGAGTCCCCCAAATCCCTGCAGCTCCCCATCATGGTGGACGCCAGCAGGTCTTCCTCTCGGACTGCAGTCTCCCTCCAGAACCCAGGTGGCCGGCAGTGAGTTTGTCTGTCCCATCAACAAGCCACTCCATCCCACCGCCTTGAGTGCCCATGGCAGCAAACTCTGCTCAGATGGCACTGCAGATTCCTCATATTGGCGAGAGCTCTGTGACAGCACGTTACTCCTTCCTCCCGGGCTTCGTCACCAGTGTAACAAGATTTAGAGAAGAAGGAGGTGGGAACTGGCGAACGTTCAAACATGCTTTAGTCTACAAAGTAAAGGGGCAGCCCTTCATGGATGACTTCCACACGTCCGTACATAAATAAAACACAATGAAATCCAGCTAGGATCCTCACTCGGAAACTTATGTGGCGCGCAAGTGATGCTCAATAACACTTGTGCCACCGGCCTCGCTTGGTTCCCATGGCTTTCCCATGACTTATATGTATATAAACAGTATAGTAGATGAACTAGTGTAAAAAAAAGACAAAACAAGAAATAAATGGGTAGGTAGTGACATGATCTTTGTCATCTACCATGATATTACCGTGGTATTCTTTGGCACATCATTTCAGAACAGCAGATAAAAAAACATGGTTTGTGATTGCAATCTTACCTCCATAGAATTACCATTTGATGTATCCACTGTAATTATTAAATCACATTTTGCTTTTGTAAGGAATATAAGAAGAGGTATTTGCTCTAGGCATCAAGATCTTATATCCAACAAGATCAGAAAAGATAGTGTTGTTAATCAATCACGAATAAATGATGATTCAGAGAAGAATCACCATCCTGACTGGATCAGTCTCAGGGAACATTAGGACATCACTCACGCTTAACAGGAAGTGAGAAAGAGACGAATGGAGACAGAAGGAGTGAGCTAATACATAGAGTGCAGTTCAACAGGAAGTTTGTCTGGCCGTATGCTCATCTATGAATGTTCCTCAATTGATTGGCTTTATAGGCAGGAACGGCACTCTTCAGAATCACAAAGTGTGTGTAGGAGGTACTAGCCGAGAGTTATGATCTGTTAAGACCACTTCACCGCCTGGACGTGAGCCTTTTCTTTCCAAATACACACACATGCACGCTCATCTCCTGTGGCTCCCTGGCTAATTGATTGCCTCATGTTAATTGAAGGCAGGCCTGAGTGGATTCTGTTAATGGAGGGTGAATCGCGTTGGCCTGACAATAAATTGCAGACCTGCTGCGGAGTGATCGGGCAAGAGAGGCCGTGGCATTGACGGGAGGGGGTGAGCGCGTGTATGCGTCTGGAATAGTTCATTTCAGCAGGGATAGAAATTTCTGAAATAGTCTTTCTGCTCCTATAATCCTAGAAATGAGATTGATGGAGAGGTGTCCATATAAATGAGACGGAAGCCAGGATTGTGAATGAATGCGGATATATTCCATTACAGAAGCTGTGGAATCTGGCTGAAAAACTCTCGCTCTGTAATCCGGATCGATGTCTGTCTCTCTCTCGTGTCCGGAACCACAGCAAGGCAGCCTATTTGCATTTATCCGAGGTAATTGCCGGCATTAATCACAGCCACGTTTACAAAACGTCCTCAGCCATGAACTGATTATGGTAATCTCTGAGCGTTTGAATCCCCCCAAATCTGCCTCCAACCATGAGTTCTTTCGGACGACTTGAACAACTTCAATCAGAATTGGAATTCAAAGCAAGAATTAGCTGGTGTAATGGTTTGTTATTTAGCGGGGTGGGCTAAAACAGAACATACCAGGAGAATGACGGAGCCTCTTCTGGGACCTTATTGATGTAAAACATGTCACAATTACCTGCCTCCTTGGTCGCCCCTGCCGAGAATACTAACAGGAATGCTGTCAGGAAGCCATCACAACAGGGTCACAGGTTTCTGAGACTCCTTTTCATCTCCTTCACTCACTCCCCCCTCCAGCTCGAAAATGTCACCGCCATCCTTTCCAAGACCGGACCCGTTTTTTACCCCATGAATTATTCAGCTGAAGATCCGGGGCCTTGTTCGGGTCAGTGGCTATCAAAAGAGCCCCGGCTCTAAAAACCGTAAGGCCACTGTTTTGCTTCTGTTCGATCTAAATCGAGCTTGAATAATAATAGCCATCTTTGAAGATTGATTAAACTTGGTTCATCGCTTCATTGACGCCACAGAGCAGGCGACGTTTTTTTAAAAGTCGTGTTAAATATTTTTTTCCTGAGCAGGGAGCCCACGCTGAGACAGAGGCAGGGCCATGTAAAAGAGTCACGGGTGGGTTGAGGCAATCTCCAAATTTAACGAAGGCTCCCTTCCTTCACCCTTCAGTTTTCCGAGATGGATTTTTTTGCTGTTGGTTCCGCTTCTCCTGATTGTTATGAAAAATCTAACTTCATATCCCTCTTTTTCTCTATGTGCAGTCATTCAAGACATTAGACAGGCTTGCAAATGCAAGAAAATGGTTTTGGGAAGCGGTATTGCAGGAAAAATGACTTTTCAGCCAACACAATAGATCTCAACTTCCACCCTTCTAAAATTCAGCATTCAATTCCCACCTCAGGGAACAAAGGCCAGCTTTCAGATTTTAAGCTGTGTGCGTGTTTGTGTGTGTGTGTGTGTATATGTATATACATAGACACACACACACACACACACACACACACATATATATAGTACTGTGAAAAAGAGTTTGCCTCCTTCCTGATTTCTTATTTTTTTTGCATGTTTGTCACACTTAAAAGTTTCAGATCATCAAAATAATTTAAATATTAGTCAAAGATAACATAAGTAAACTCAAAATGCAGTTTTTAAATGAAGGTGGATATTATTAAGGGAATACAAAATCCACACATACATGGCCCTGTGTGAAAAAGTGCTGCAATCAAGCGTTGCAGTGTCTTTTACAGCATTGTAGAGGAATTTTGGTCTACTCTTCTTTGCAGAATTGTTGTAATATTTCCACATTGGAGGGTTTTTGAGCATACACTGCCTTTTTAGGTTCATGCCACAATGTCTCAATGCGGTTCAGGTCAGGACTTTGACTAGGCCACTCCAAAGTCTTGGTTTTGGTTTTTTTCAGCCGTTCAGAGGTGGACTTTCTGATATGTTTTGGATCATTGTCCTGTTGCAGAACTCAAGTTTGCTTCAGCTTGAGGTCACGACCATATACATAAATATATATATTACCTGCTACTCTGTTATAAAACAATAGCGCAATAAGTAGCATTTATAGGTTGCTAGTTTCTCATGAAACTGTCGATGAAGGCTACTTTTTTTTGTAGAGTTGTTGTTTCGTCTTGATTCTCTGGTCTCATCTGACACTGATACATGACTTCAAACAGCAGCCATATGAAAAAAGCTGTACCTTTTTTCCTTTCCTCCTTTCCTCTTTTCTGACAAAGATATGCTCTCGTCTGCAGAGAGTTGAAGAAATAGATGGAGAGGGAGAGCGGTTGCCTCTCATCCGCCCTGTGCTCTTTCATGTTTCTGTCAAAAACCGAGGCATTTGAAGCCGAAGCCATGCGAGTCGGTTTTCCGACAGTACATCTGATTGAAGCATTAGAAATTCTGCTGACTTTGACCAAACCACTTTCTCAATATGATTAAATGCTTTAGAGTTTCTCTTCCAGTCTTTTCCAAGATTTCCGCCTTGACTGATGAATTTGCCGTGGTTAGAGGTCCACTTAACTGTAGAGCGGACACACTCAGAAATGAGAAGTCAGAGGTGGAACGGTGGCTATTTTTTATCTGTGTCGCTCTGTCTGCACAAACGCTTGATTCTCGCTCCGGTGCCCCGTGTTGAGGGTTATCTGGATATCTGCAAGTAGCAGATAACACACTGACACTAATTGGGTTTTACAGTGGCCTGCAGTCCAGCAATGGAGATTCATTACCCTGGGGAACAAGAGGCCCGGTTGCCCACGATTCCTCCTCTTTTCTAGCGTTAATGTGTGTTTGTGTCTCTTGTCTCTTTCTTATCTTTCCTACTGCACTGCTCAAGCCTTCACAAAGTTCTGGCGAGCCAGAACAATCATGCAGTTGTTTCTCTGCATTCACATGAGATTGTCTTATTGTAACAGCGCCCCACTAAACATCACCCCGATGGCCTCCTTTTGGTGTTGAAATGAACGATTTAAAATGTCATTACATCACGCTGGCCTTTCGTTGACCTGGAAGCAATCAGACAACATGGGTAACACTCTGACCTTTGGCCTTCATATTCAAAATCTCATATATTCATCAGTAAAGTCTCAATTATTTGAGAAAATAAATTATTTGTAGTTTATAGTTGTAGTTTAGATTAAGGTTATATATGTGAAAAAAATATATATTCGAAAAAAGTTATGGAAAATGAAAACATTTTAAACTTTTCACATTTACCAATCAATGTCTCTTCGATTTTTCTCACCCTATCTCCCCTTCTTATCAGTGGATGCTAAATCTGTCAGCCGCAGTCATGGAGGTCATTAGCGCTGGAAGAGAATGAGACGATGATGAAAAGTAATGATGCTAAATAACAGACCCTCATCAGCAGATAACGAGAGATGGGTCAATCAGTCTTGGCTTTGGCCATTGTAACCTCTACAGCTCAAGTTTTGTCGTTTACTCTTCTCCCTTCACACATTCTGAAATATTTACCATTCAAAGCAAGCAACACCCACACACTCTGTATCGTCAGGTTTCAGATTCAAGTGGTAGCCTGGCTTTATTGAATTATCACTATCAGTGGGTAGATTAGTATTGATGTGGTGTTTTTTTGTTGTTTTTTCAGTGGTTGTTAATAATGTTCTATATTAGGTCTCTAACTGAACTTACTGTGCCATTTAATTAAGATGTTGAATCTGAAAATGAGGAAAAGCCGTGTGGATTCAGAAGAACTCAACAGGGAGTTCAGCAAACATTATAGTAGAATATTTGTGTGGACCAGATGATGTCATTTCTGGTCCTGTGGACCCATTGCTCTCCATATGTTGTGAATTGCTCTTATTTAACACACCTTATTCAGATCATTAGATCATTAGAGGAGAGCTTCATGACTACAGAGTGTCTAAGAGTGACATACAAATTGAGAAAAGCAGTAGATCTCCAGGATCAGGGTGGCAGATAGAGTTGAGTATCATTTTGAGTTTTTTTGATACCGGTGCCAAATCATTACTTTTAAAATGGTACCGGTGCCTGAACCGCTACTTAAACTAAAGGATTCTTGTCAGTAAAAAACTGAAAACCTTTTTTTTAAGTAGTATATTAAAGGTTTAAAGAATACTTCAACATATAAATACAAAACATAACAAATTCACAATAAAACCTAAGCCATCTAACCCAACTAAAATAATTTTGCTCTAAATAACAGTCACGGTGCCATTCAAATATTAGCAGAGGAATGCAATCGTAGCAACTGTGATATTCACTTTTTTTCTTAATGGTACAACATTCTCGTTTTACACATTGTGCATGTGTATTAAATGTTAAATAAGATAATATTGATAACTGTGTTTATCATGGTGATTTGTGCAGAGTGTATTTGCACTTGCCAAGTTTAAACAGACAGCGAATGAGAGCGAGATTGACTTAGATTACCTATTTGTCCTTCAGGTCAAGTCAAATATTCATTAAAGAAAACGTTTGCCATGTCCAAGGAAAGTGAAATCTTTGTCGTAGTATCCTGTTAAGAGTATTTCCAATGAATCGCGTCAGCTGGTCAGTGCATTAATTCATTTATCCCTATGATGATGAAGCATCAGCTTCAGCTTTACCCATGCAATACATTGCCGGTCAGTTCCGGTCATTGCTGGTTCCAAGTTAAAATAATTTCAACAGCTTGTTTCATTCTATCTGAATTAATGAGCAGATTTTAACGTAAAATCAGTCTAAACTAAAAATCAGTCCATTGCTGGCGTCTTGACAACTCAGACATTTAAGTGGCATCAAAATCTGTGTTCAGTACATACTGCCCATATTGGCACTGGGTTTCGGTACACAACCCCAGTAGCATAGTGTGTAGTTAAAGAAACAACAAAAACTTAATTATAAATGTTTTCCAATGTGAGACTTTTGTTTTGAAGGACATGCATGAATGCTGTCGACTGTTCTGCAGCTACGTTTCCATTGTTTTTCTATGCAAAAACTTTGTATATGAACGTGTTTGATCGTGATGCTCACATCTTTCTCAGTGTGTGTGTGAGTGTGTTGTGCTGATTCAGTATCTATTGTCAGATGAGATTATTTCAGGCTACATGTTAGTTTTATTAATCTAACATAATTTTTTTGTTAGAGCTGTTTCACTGTTGTATTAACAGTGAACTAGTTAATTTACAGTCCATGTAATTATTGTGTATTTTTGAATACTTTGATTGCTCTTACAAACTTACTAACTTTATTATATTAGCATAAACTAATTTGGAACTGATATTTACCTTATTATACTGTTCATTGATCAGTGTTAATGAAATTCGTAGTTTATGTGTATATTAAGTAAAGTATGATGATATCTGTGTGTCAACCAATTTTGAGAAATAAATTTGCTTGGTTCAGTGACTTGATGGCCATGGGAAAGTAGTTGTAGTTGTATATCATGTCCTTTTTTTTCTTTAGAATAATGTGCACTGAGGAATTGTTCACAAAATTACTATGAATGTGCATAAAGAATAGTGAGCCGTCAGGTACAAATGTCTGCTGTGTAATGGAGTTTCTGTAGAGTAGGCTGCTGGATTTGCATGACAATATAAGTGGTCGTACCGCCAGGCACACACATTTTGGCTCTGTAGGGGGGCCGTTTCACAGCTAAACTCTGAATCAGACCATTCTGTTAGATCTGACTGATGGTTCTGCCTAAAACATGTTTTGCAACAAGATGCACTGCTCCATAGAAAGGGCAGCGTCACTCTGAGAGCGTTGGAAGATTCGTTCCCACTGCATTGCGGCAGCCAACCAATTACAGCGCAGACAAACACAATTACCTCCTGCAGCCTATGATGCAATTAACAGCAAGAGCATTGTACAAACGACTTGGTGTGTCGTGGAAAGGGTTGTGTGTGTGTTCGTTTCATCATGCGTGTTTATCTGTTTGTTGTTGTACAGTTCAGGCTAATGCTAACTGTACCGAAGGCCTAATCTCTTTAAGGATTTTAAGAAGCAGGTACAGACAGAAATAATCATCTGTTAAGGAGGCACCTGGTGTGTTATGATGTGCAGGTGTGTGAGGTACAGGATTGTGCACGTTTATGTAAGCTCTTCTGACAATAAGACTGAAGTTTTTTTGTTTTGTTTTTTGGAATGTCACACATAACAAGAGATGCAATTCTGTCACTGGTACTGGAATAATGTTCTTCCATTTTCTCACTCTCTCTCTCTCTCTATATATATATATATATATACAGTATATCCATCTCTGTCACTGTCCCTCTGTGTGTGTGTGTGTGTGTGTTTGATGAGCTGTGGCTAATGTTGAAAAGATGCTGAGTTTGCAAACGAACCAATGCATTTGTTTCACGTGTTTAGCTGTAAAGGGTTAGAAGCGCACTGTCTGTTTTCTTTCTCTCTTTTAGTTTGGTTCATTTAAGCTGAAGGTCCATTAATCTCATCCTCTGATGCAACGCACACATGCAACTCAACCACAAACGATGCAGAAAGATGCTCAGAATGTTCACATATCGCATTTCTACATCTAACTGACTTTTTTCAGGCACAAACACACACTAGTTTCTTTCCATCCATTCATAGCACAGACTGCTGTAAAGGTCATCAGCATATCCAGTGTAATTTTCACTCTTCCTCTCCTGTTAAGATCCATAAAACCATCAATAAATCATTTTTAACGTCAGTACGAGAGCTGAGAGCTGACTTAGATTTAACACTGGACCCCTGTTAGCTTGCGCTCTCTCTCTCTCTCTCTCTCTCTCTCGGTTACTCACATGTTCTCTCCCTTTCACACTCACACAGAGCAACCAGCCTATGCAAAGGTTATTTTATTAATATGAATATGGATGTGGCGGTCTTGAAAGGATAGATAGATAGAGAGATTGATTGATAGATAGATAGATAGATAGATAGATAGATAGATAGATAGATAGATAGATAGATAGATAGATAGATAGATAGATAGATAGATAGATAGATAGATAGAGAGAGATAGGTAGATGGATGGATATACAGAGATGGATGGATGGATGGATGGATAGATAGATGGATAGTTGGATATACAGAGAGATAGATAGATGGTTGGATATGCAGAGATCGATGGATGGATAGATAGATGGATGGTTGGATATACAGATAGATAGACAGATAGATAGATGGTTGGATATACAGAGATAGATAGATAGATGGATGGATGGATGGATGGATGGTTGGATATACAGAGATAGATAGATGGATGGATGGATGGATGGATGGATGGATGGATGGATGGATGGTTGGATATACAGAGATGAATGGATGGATGGATAGATAGATGGATGGTTGGATAGATAGATGGATAGATCGTTGGATATACAGAGAGAAAGATGGATAGATGGTTGGATATACAGAGAGATAGATAGATGGATGGTTTGGTATACAGAGATAGATAGATAGATGGATGGATGGATATACAGATAGATAGACAGATAGATAGATGGTGGGATATACAGAGATAGATGGATGGATGGATGGATGGTTGGATGGATAGATCGTTGGATATACAGAGAGATAGATGGATGGATGGATGGATAGATAGATAGATAGATAGATAGTTGGATAGACAGAGTTATATCCTTCTATCCAATGATAGAAGTGAATAACCTACACACAAACACGAAGCTGATGTGTAATGTTGTTGTGTTTTGTCACATGCGCACACGCTCTCACACACACATTTACACTCACTCAGACGCTCAGCACTGAGACATTAATGCCGCATCTCCAGCAGAGAGTTTAATTAAACAAGGGACACAGTTGATATGAGACACCTTTTCACAAACCACCATCCAGTTCAATTAACTGCAGCAAAGCATTAAACTAGAAGACTGCAATCAGCGCAAACGACACAGATTCCCTTTCAGCCCCATTGTGGATGTGCGTGTTGCACATAAGCGAAACCGTTAGCCTGAGTGATGCTCTATTGAATGCCAGCATTAGGCCTCCTCACAGAGCTCTGCCATGGGGCTCAAGTTACCCGTCTAAGGTCAGCCTGCGTTGTCAAGTTCAGAACACTGAAGAATGCATCAGAAATGATTTTAGCACTAATACTATCATTACTATATAGAGCTCACATGCTCTTACTGTATTGAAATGTTGTTTTGTGTGTGCGCGGACGTGTTTTCACAATGCAGCTGGTTTCTGTAACACCTAGCAGACCTTGCGTCACAGTGTATCACTTCCACATGATTGAATCCCACCAAAACACATTGCATGAAAACAATCCAAACATGATGCATGCATAGATATTAAAATCATAACTAAAAGGCAACTGTTCCTTTTGGGGGCGGGGGAGGGGGAAAGATTGATTTCAGCCCATTTCCAGTCTCATCTCTCATCTTCCAGTCTCAAACCCCACTCATCTGATTTGACATGTCTCTGCTAAGAACACACAGCCAAAGGGAAAATCCAAAAGGCTTGCTAAAACGTACAGTATATGAGTATATACAAGTATAAATTGACCACAGCTGATTCTACGAAAGGGTTCCCCAAGGGCACCCATGACGTTTTCACATCTTGACAAACTAATTAAAGAGCAGAGGAACGGATAGAGCAGAGGAAAATCTCAGGAAAGCCATCTTCTCAGCTACTAACAGACCAAACGGAAAGTTCACCACCTCCATCAAGCGATGGAGAACTTTGATATCTGTGGAATTAGGAGCAGCCTTCATTTTATTAATCTTTTTCTCTTTTCCAGTCACTCTTCATTGTTCTGAGCCATGTAGAAAGAGTAGATGAGCTTCAGAGGAGAGAGAGGGTTTGGCTTTTGATCAAGCGTTCACTGTAGCAGGTTTCTCACTGCGCCGCAGAGGCTTTAAAACTCAGCGGCTGTTCATTATGGTGGATCAGACGCACCGTACGGCTGCTGGAACTTTCTTTGGAACATGTGGGTGGCTTTTGAAGTGACTGATGATCTACGGTGTGTGTGTGGATCATGCTGTTCCCTGCTGGAAAACCAGCCCAGACCAGTATGACTTTCCATATTGGTCCAAGCTGGTTTATACTTATTAGCGCTGGTCTAGCTAGCATTACTCACCAGTAAAACATGTCGTTTTCTATGATTATTTGCTCTAGAGCTTGTATGTTTGTTTTTATTTCTTTGTTTTAAGAAACTGTATGAATTTCTTTCTTCCGAAGAGGTTTAGCAGAATCTTGACACTTGACACAGTTTTTATGATTCTCAGTGAAACACAAAGTTATTATATTGCATGAAAAGCTATTGTTGTACTTTAGAAACTTGATTTATTATATTATTATTTTACAGTAGAGTTCACTTATCTCAAGCTCAGTTAACTCACCAACCCTTTTATGTTGATGCTTTTGAAGTGGAATCACCAAATTATCTTATCGGTTATGTCGATTCTTTTATGTCACCGAACCCTGATATCTCGAGCACAAAAGAGGGACAAATTCGTCACTTCACATGGTTATCTCGTGACTAATGCTCGTACCTAGTTCACTGCGCATGTGCTGAGTTTACGTTGCACGTTGCGTTGCCGTCGAAATAACCGTATTCCATTGTATTTTATCTTTCTGTCCATCAGCATACCATGGTAAGGAACAGCATCCTCAGAGCTGGAAAACAGGATAACCATGTGTTTAATGCATTTTAAAAGTCACATAGCAACGAGTAAAGATGCTCATTTTGGTGTATCTTGAGTCTTCATAGACTTCAGTTCTTTCTTTGGGTTATCATGGACCGAATTGTGATACCGTGGTATCAGCGCCCACCAGAGCTTCACGCTCTACGGATGGTCGGAGGATCACTTTTACACAGGAAGATGGAGACATTTGGCATCTCTTCCAGACCCTGAAGAGCCTCCTTAAATTATTTTTTTTTGGAAGGAAATGTGTCTATGGTTGTGATGGGTGTTTAATTACCAAGTCGCAATGAAAATTAACCACCTAGTGTCTGTGTGCATTATGCAAATGCATGTTTTTTTCAGTCACAATTAAGTGATTAGAAAGTTGCCATTCTGATTTGCTTTTATACCGTTCTCTCCTCATCCCTCTCTCCTTCTCCCATCTTCCTCATTTTGTCTTTGCTTTTCAGCAATATCACAGTAATGAAGCTATTACTTTGAGTGAATTTTAATGAGTTTTTAGCTAACATTTTAATGAGCTATACATTACCATAAAGCCCGGGATTAGGCCAAATTGAATTTGGGAAGTGCATGTAGAGGACAGAGGAACGAGCAGGGAGGTTCATTAAGAGTTAATTATATTGTTTGCGATGAGCTTGTGTTCCGGAGCCAAGGGTCCAGTCGGAGGCGTTGGCATGGGGCGGAAGTCATTAGCGGGTTGGCTTGCGGCAGTCTTGTTAGCCTAACGTCTGAGGTGCAGCTTTTGAAGGTGAGAGGTGTTTGTTTGCCAGTACACGCACCTCCGTTTGACCTTCTGTTGCTGTAAAATGAAGCCAATTGCTACATTTTAACCCTACACCTTGGTCGTTTTTACATGTTGCGAACTGAGAAAATGGAAAAGCTGATTTGTCCAAATCAGACGAATTAACGAACTCCTTGTGGCGCGTAGATCCAAATGTAGTAGGACAAAAGAAGATCTGAGAAGAAACACATGGCACTGATTAAGGTTTCAACCTGCACCTTTTGCACTTTATTTGTGGCCTCTGGACAATAAGTTCATGTGAGCTTTTTGATCTACTTTTTGTGTGTGGATCTTCTTTTGTCATTGTTTCGATTGCATGTGTAGCAACACATTGTTTATTCCCTTTTCAAACTATTTTTTTTATGGTCACCACAAGTGTTGAGGGAAAGGTGTTACAAGTTATGCAATCAGATAAAAGGGATGTTATTTTCCAAAATATAGAATTTTTCTTATTAAACAAACTAGCAAGCCCAGTGCATTTATGAATAAGTAACAGATTTCTTTCTATAAAAAGTTACTTTTTAGGGAGTAACACAATATTGTAACGCATTACTTTTAAACTTTCTCCAGCACGGGTCACCACAATATCAGCACAGTTTACCTTTTTTAATTAATAGTTCACCAAAAAATGAAAGTTTTTATCAATATTTAAAGGCCAATTCCATCAATACAAGACAAGAAATTGTCATTCATGCATTGACAGGCAACTGCAATAAAACTAAGGCTTTTAATATTTAATTGTATGCAAAAGACTTATTTTCCTACAGAAAGACAAAGAGCATAGATGTAATGAAAGGACTAAAATTGTGAATATTATTTAGCTATCAATGAACGATAAAAAGGGGGAGAATTGTGATGGATTTTTATAAATGATATGTTTTCTTTTTCTTATATATGATGATATTTTGTTTCTTGACATTATTGATTATTGTGTAGTTGTATTTTTATTCTGTAGAACTAGTAAGTAAAATATAATAAGTCTGAAGAAATGCGTTTGAGGTATAGAGAGGTTAATGTGTTCCTTGCACATGTGTTCCTTAATGCCTTTAGCCTTGACTAGAGATATAAGTGCTGGAGCTCCCTTTTTTGTTACACTCTGCATGGCAGCTTTGGATGTCTGTACGACCTTTTCTTGCAAGAAAATAAACCTTTATAAATTACAACTGGGATATGTATCTCTTCTTCAGAATTGATAAAAGATTTTGCCACCACAAGTGGTATTAGTATGAATCCACTTAAAAAAAAAATCAAGATACATGTACACGAGATGCAAAAATAAATGATTAGAAGTTTTGTTTTCTGAAAAAGTATGAACATTAAGTGAGTTTGCTTAAAACAAGAAAATAAATCTGCCAATGGGGTCAGAAAAATAAACTTAATTCAAAGGAAAAACAAGATAAGATATTGATTCTTGTTTTAAGCATAAACTCACCTGACTTTTTTCATAAAACAAGACTTAATTTCTTAAATCATTTTGATTTTCAAGTGAATGTATCTTGATTTAAGAATGTCTGGATATTTGTGGAAGAAAATTTCTTTTTGCAGTGTAAACAACAGCTGAAGAGGAGTAGGAGTGCAATCACAAAGATAGCAAAACTTGACAGAGACTCTCTTTTTGTCCTTGCTCATGTTTGAAAACGGGTTCATACTTGAATGAGCAGTCAGAAGTGCTGTGATGAAGATTATCTGTCGATATTGTACTAGAGAGAATAACATGTGTGGATGTGGGATAGAGGCAGCAGTGTTTGCGCAGCTGTTAATGCTGCATTTAGGCCGTAGGGTGAGGATGGTGATGAAGTTGAAGAAGGCACAAAGTGTGTGTGTGTGTGTGTGTGTGTGTGCACGTGTGTGGAGGACTTTATTTGCAGTGTGAGGTTGTGTAGATGGGGTTTACAGGGGTCACTAGGGCCCTAGCTCATAACAGAACTGATATGCCCTGCAAACAAATGGAACAGGTTTCTTAGCCACTACGGACTGGGACACATTTTCACATTACTCTTGCCTGTAATTCTCTCTCACACACATAGGCATGTACACACACAGAGCCAAGGGCGGTGCAGCGAAAAAGTGCTATTTCTCTCAGAGTGACAT
The DNA here is from genome assembly GCA_037043235.1 of Rhodeus uyekii. NCBI lineage: Eukaryota > Metazoa > Chordata > Actinopteri > Cypriniformes > Acheilognathidae > Rhodeus > Rhodeus uyekii. The sequence continues at coordinate 474,516 of JAWRVZ010000153.1, read as the reverse complement.
ATTTACACGCTTTCATTCGAAAGCCACATCAGAACAGCATCAACTCCAGTGAACACTTTTGAGAGGCACTCAAATGAAATGCTATCATTGCTTATAGCATGCTGGGAAAGCACTCATCTGACTGCAATCGTTCTCTTTTTTTTTATCTCTCTTTCTCGATCAGTATGTTGTTGTTATAAAGTGCAGTAGAAGTGCGATATTGCTCTAGGCCAGTTCTGGGCAATAATCCCACTGTGTTCTGGCCTTTGCTGGCTCTGATACAGACACAAGCTACAGTACCAACACAAGTGCATGATGGGTAAACACAAGCAGATTTTTATGCAGACATTACCATGTTATCAACTCCACAGGTCTATTTGTATGATCTTACCAGTTCATCTTAATGGCATTTGTATTAATTTGTGAATGTGTATGTATACACACTGCCTGGACAAAAAAGTCAATATTTGGATATAAATAACCAAAGCTTAAGAGTCAATCTATTATTGATCAATATTGCAGTGATTATTATGTTTGGCAACAGTTATTTTAACCCAACTTGATAGAGTGTGTAGCTTCATTTCTTAAACAACCATGTAGGAAGACATATCATAGCCATATTTCAGCATGACAAGGATTCATTAGGCTCAAATATTGAAAAAACGGTTTAGAGAGAACATGAAGAATTATTTTAACTTGAATCCAGACCTTGAAATTATTTTGTATGTTCTGGAGGAGACTTTAGAGTTGAATCTTGCATTGTCAGTTCAAAAACTTGACCAAAATTGATGCACTTATTGATAAAAAATAACATCAAACCATTCATCACAATGTATGTACTGTATATATAGAAAAACCACTCATATAACTTATTAGAACATGTTATGAAACTATTTGTATTAATATATGCATACACTCACATAGATGTATGTGCATATGTGTGTGTGTATGTATATATAAATATAATTAGTTTAATAACGTATTCTAATAAGTTATATGAGTGGTTTTTTTTTGGTCTATAGTAGAATATGAGATCTCATTTCTAATTTTGTCACAAAGATTCAAATTTTTATTTTATTTTTTTGGAAGGTGTCAAACGTGTAGCCAAAAAAAAAAGGGGGGGGGGGGGGGGCTCTGATATCGGGTCCTTTAACTGCCTTTGGCATTGACTATATCTGACAACTCCAAACACACTTAAGTACAAAGTAGCATCTGTCCTGTTTTTAATGATCCTCTTGGCTTCCCTCCACTGCATCCTCTCCTGTTACATTTTTCCACCGCAAAACCCTTAACTTCGCTCCGAAAGTTTTGAAATCTCGCCAAAAAACTGCAAAGTTGCCAATGCTGCCCAAAAACAGCCCTTCCGCCTCTACCAGCCATCCTCCAGGAGGAAGAGAAGGAGGGTGGTAGAGGAATATTCGGCAGATAAGCCTCTCCTTTAGCCTCCAGCCTGACAGACAGATGCTGCTCTCGCTAGCATGCGGGGGAGAGAGACCAACAATACATAAATATTAATCAGATGGAAGATTGAGAGGCTCATCGCACCCAGACATAGAGAAAGAGAGAGAAAGACATGTAAGAAAGCTGAAAGTCAAGGCTTTTGGGGGGGATGAAAATGTAATTATGCGTATTGAATGTCTGTAAATGCCCCGAGGCCAGAAAAAGTCGTGAAGTTAAGAAATGTAAAAGTATACACACACACACACACACACACTCACGCACCACTTTGTCTTATTTTATAGCATTAATCATATTTTAAGAAAAAAACTAACTCTAAGTATTGAACTTCAGCATGTAACTAGCAAATTAAATCATGCCGTTTCTTGAGCAGAGGTATTACCTAACAAAAACATGCTGAATTTCACATTTTTACCTAGAGACCAAATGGGTAAAAACAAAGCCACAAACTTGAATTGAAGGATAGACTATATCTAGCCATATCTGGCCTCTATCTAAGACACAAGAATATCAAAGAGACTTGACTCAAGTGGACCAGTAAGCAACAACCTGATAACCATCCAGAACACCCTAGCAACTGCGTTACAACACGTTAGCAACCACTCAAAATCCTTTGCAACTGCCTAGTATTATTTTGCCATGTTTTATACAGAATATCTGACATTGTTATCTGAAAATGTAAGTCAACTGCAGTTTATTATCATTATTTATTTATTTTGCATTTTTAGTGAAAAATGATTTATTGTGATAAAGACTTTATTTTGCAAGAAATAAAAGTAACTATATATATGGAAGAGCTATAGTAAAATAGTAGTAATCCAAATAATACTAAACAAATAAAAAAAAAAAAAAAATATATATATATATATATTTATTTATTTATTTGTTTGTTTAGTATTATTTGGATTACTACTATTTTAGTACAGCTCTATGGTTTAATACTGAAAATAATATTTATACATTTCTGATTCTATTTAATATTAAAATAAATTAGCCACATTCATATCAAGTGGTATGTGGTCAGGGTTAGAGTTTTAACCACTTTAAATGCGGTTTATCCAATCAGAAGTCAGTGCTCTCCTTCATTATTATTATTATTATTATTATTATTATTATTATTATTATTATTATTATTATTATTATTATTATTAAATCACTTTAAAGTCATTATCTAATTCATAAATCTTAACTAAGACAAGAGCATTTTTCACTATTAACACATGATCAGTAAGACAAATCCTTACTTTTGTCTCTCACAGGTCAGTGCTCGAATATAATTACCTGCCTTTTGCATTAATAAAGCGGTGTTGATTAATGTGAAGATGTGTACAGGTGTGTTTACTAATTCATTGCATTTATTCTTTGCTGATAATCAGATGGCCTCATGTATGTTTTTGCTGTCGAGTTTATTGCTGCATTAGTCATGGCCAGAGGCGTAGTTGGTGTGATGAAAGGGTGAGCATGGGTGATTAGTTGGCAGAGATTCACCCGCCCACCCACCGCCTCTGTATGTGCGTTCATTCTTCTGCTACTGCCAATGGCTGACATGGAGCTGGAGGGCACAATATCTCTTCCCTCTCTCTGTTTATTCTCGTGTCTCACTAGGGAACCCCATTAAGTCCAGTTAAGTTTTTCTTGCAGTCACCCCATCAAAATAAAACCTCCTGCAGACGGATGCCTTCACAAGCACCGTCAATTACTACGTCTGTCGTTCATGTGACCTTACAATAGTCCCTTTCAAACAGGTGTCTCTCTGCGTCCCTGTTGAACGTGAGCTAACATTTGAACACTGCTGGAGAGTGTTCACACTTAATGAAATGGCATCTGTTTCAGCAACAAAAGATCATTTATTTGTGCCTCAGGGATTATAAGCATGACTAAATTTGCAATAAATTAGCTAATCTTTCTCTTTCTCTCTCTCTTTCAGTGTTACGTGATGATTTCCGACAGAACCCTACGGACGTGGTGGTGGCAGCTGGAGAGCCGGCCATCTTGGAGTGCGTTCCTCCTCGTGGCCACCCGGAACCCACCATCTACTGGAAGAAAGACAAAGTCAGAATCGACGAAAAAGACGACAGGATCAAGGTGAGAACTGGAGAAAGGAATCAGATGTAAATACTGATTAGCTAAATATTTATTTATTTATTTATTTATTTATTTATTTATTTATTTGCATTTATAGTCACATATATATATATATATATATATATATATATATATATTTTTTTTTTTTTTTTTTTTTTTTTTCACTTGCTAAAATGTTTTGGAAAATTATTATTATTATTTGTTTTATTTTGTCATATTTCTATAGCTAGTTTCATTTTGTTTTGCAAAGCTATTGTAAATCTAATGAAAAATCTAAAACTAAGTTGTACGTGAGTCCGTAAGGGGACATTGTGAGGGGGAAAAAAATATTGGCATCCTCTGGCAAATGCTTTGCGTTCCCACCGAGAAACTTTGCATTCGCTTGCAAAAAACGCAAACGCAAACGCTTTCTCTGGGAATGCAAATATTTTACAAGTGAATGGGAAAGCTTCGATATATGTGTTTTTCTTTCAATCAAATTTTTTTCCCATCAGCATGACCTTTTAGAGGCTGCGTGAAATTGCTATTTATTTTATATAATCCCAATATGTTATTTTTTTTTTATTAAACTACTGTTATTTTGGCAACGATTTACAATAAACTTTCATTTGATAACATTAGTTAACAATGGACGCTTGTTTATTCCACAGTATAAAAAATAAAAAAGGTAATTGCAACTTTTTTTCTCGCAATACTGTCTTTTTTCTTAAACTGTTTCGGCTTTATATCATGCAGTTATAAAGCCAGAATTGTGCGATATAAATTCGCAATTTTGAGGCCTTTTTTTCCTCACAGTTGGACTTTTATATCTTGCATTTTCAGGGAAAAAAGTCAGGATTGTAAGAAATGCTCGCATTTTCAATACAAGATTTAATGTTAATCTCAACATCGCCTAAAGCATTGTTAAAATCAAAACATTATATCTGTTAATGTTAATATTAGTTAATGCGGTGTGAACTAACATGCACATGTTTATTAACGAACATTTTCAAAGGTTAATGCATTGACTAATTTTAACAAACCTTTTTGCAAAGTGTTACCATTTTTCGCCACAAAGAAAGTCTTATTTGCGGTTTGGAATAGTGATTTATGATCTGGCCTTGAGTTTAGATGTTTACAGTTTCAAAACCAGCAAAAGGTGAATCATAAACCACATTCATTTTTCCCTTGAGCAAGACATTTAACTTATGGTTATTCAACGACGGCTGTAACGTTTCAGTGCTCTCTTTCAGATCCGTGGAGGCAAGCTGATGATCTCCAACACGAGGAAGAGCGACGCTGGAATGTACATCTGCGTGGGCACCAACATGGTCGGTGAGAGAGACAGTGAGACGGCCCAGGTCACCGTGTTCGGTAGGTGCCGATTCTGATCTCTGACATTTCAAACCTCAAGAAAATCGTTTTGAATGTTTTGCCCTGAAAATGCTTAACATTTAAAGCTCACAGTTAATGCTTTTGTAAACAAGCAAGTCTGAACGATTCCAATTTTTCCATCATGAGACAATGTCTCATGTTTAATTGCTCTGTTATGCTTGTTTCTTCAAGTTAGTCATAAAACATCCCAGGACACAAAGCGTATCACACTCTTACACAATAACACCAATCTCTGTGAGAGCTTCTGTTCAGGGTATGTGACTCAATGTTGAGTCACAGCGTCCCTTATGTCCTTTTCTCGTTATCAGAGAGGCCCACGTTCTTACGACGGCCCATTAACCAGGTGGTTCTGGAGGAGGAGGCGGTGGAGTTTCGCTGTCAGGTGCAAGGAGACCCGCAACCATCCGTCCGCTGGAAAAAAGACGAAATTGACGTCCCCCGTGGGAGGTTAGTCGTCTGTTAATCTAAAACATTGTTTCAGACGTCTACTCGTATATCCATCTGTGACGTGGGTGTTAAACTCCATGCTGGGGCCCATTTTCAGAAAGACATAAGCTCTGTCTTGAGGCCCCCTGCAGATAATATAGTCCAGAGCTGCGCCGTGGGCCTCAGGGGTTGGGCTTGGTTCTTTTTCTTCGTGCAGAGGCCCTGAGGTAAAGACAGGTGAGGCTGCAGGTGGACCGGTGCAGGTGAGGCTCTGGCACAGCAAAAGAGATGTTACTCAGCCTCAGGCCTCTTCATTCAAACTGTGATGGTGAGATAAAGAGAGGGAGAGAGGACGAGAACACTTCTGACAAAGATCATGCTTCTGGCGATACAAAACAAAAAAGATTTAGTCACGGACCAGATATATTGTGTCAAAAGCAATACATCTTGAATTGAGCTCGTGGGATGATCACAAAACTGGTTAATATTAAAATCTGATTTATAATGTTAAATTTAGCATGTATAATGTTAAAAAAGTGATAATGTCACTTTCTGTTCATCAAGGAATCCTGTAAAAAAACAACAACTTTGTATTAGTTTCCTCACAATATTAAACAGCACAATGTTTTCAACATCGGAAATGTTTCTTGAGCAACATATTAGAATGATTTCTGAAGGTTTTCCTAAGTTACTAGACACTCAGAATTTTTAATTATTTAAAACCATGGGCAAAAAATGCCATATAGATATTTTTAATATTATCTAATAATTTAACAGCAGGTATATTAGGCTATACTATACTATATTAGGCCATTATACTGTTACATGTGCAGAGAGCAAGAAAGCGCTATGAGTGATTTAGTATTGATATATTTATATATTTTGAAACATGAATATTTTTGACAACTCTATATCACATTTAGTTTTTAAAAAGACTACAATTAAAAAACTTACATATATATATGTATGTGTATATATATGTGTGTATATATATATATATATATATATATATGTGTGTGTATGTGTGTGTGTGTGTGTGTATATATAAATTCTAAGTTTATTTAATATATTTTTATATATATATATATTCTAATTTTAGTTTTAGTTTTCATCCATGTGTTACTTTTTTTGACATCCGCCATCAAAATGCAGATATTAAATATAATATGCTTTCCTAATAAAATATAGAATTTATTTATGATAAAAAAATTATATTCCGTTAAATTCTTATAATTTTGTGATTGTTAAATTCGTGAATCTTTAAAAAAAGATTTAATAAATCTTAAAACCCCCAAACTTATATACATGGTAGTTTATGTAAAGGATTACCATATTCATATACTCAATTGCAGCTTCTTCAGGAAATACCATGGTACATGTTCACAAAAACATAGTGTTACTCTTGTTACCATAGTGTCCAAAACCCATGGTAAAATCATGGCAATTTTTTGTAAGTGAATGATTTAAGGAAATTTTAAAATAAATATTCAGCTAGCAAATAAGAGTGCGAGCAGCGGCCGTGTTTTTTTACTGCTATCATGCCTTGTTTGTTTGTCTGAGTCTGTGATACGGTACAGGTCAGCGGGCCACATGCTCTCACAACAAGTACGCAGACAAAATAAACCATTGTGTTTTCGGACAGTCTCCATATTTGCACAGATTTGGCCATTGTTTTCACAGTTGCAAGTCATGTCAGAATATGTACTGAAAATAAGGGAATTTTGCTTTAAAACCAACATGGCTGAATTTTGATCCATTTATCGTGAGTTAATTGACGTCATTCTTCACTATTATATTCTGTTCTATAGTGTCCAAATTCTACATGTAATAACTCATAAAGATTGAGATATTATTACCTTACCATGTTCCTTTCATCAGATCACAAATACTCTTCCATGCAGACTTTTCTTGGTTTATTAGTTTCGTAAGAAACAATTAGATTAATCTACATTATTCAGCTTTCAGTTAAAACACACATCGTAATTAATTCAACGAGTGCGACAATCAGTGTATCTGTCAGGTAATAATTCAACACGCTTCTTTTCTTTCCAAGAAGCATATCGAGAAATTAATTAGGTTTGGAGAAGAAACAATGACAATCTAATAATTAAATAACTCACAGTCGTGGAGTACGTAATTACCGCAAAACCCAGACTAGACAAAACATGTGTCTCTTGGTTTTATTTTATTTCCTGCCTCTGAAACGACAGATTATTTTAATTCTGACATTCTCAGCCGTCGCCCGTTGTGCAGAGTCACTTGTATTTTCCTCATCGCCTCTCTCTCCTGATTATGTAGTTGTCTGACTTCAAAGAGCTTGCGCTTGTGTTTGATAACGGGTTGGCAACCAGTTGACCTTCAGGTTATACAATCGCACAAACACCCACATGTACAACACGTTGACCCATAACGCAATGTTTTCGTAACGTTTAAATGGTGAAAACCCTTGGAGAAGCCATCGGATTCAAATGGCAAATATTTGTTCTTGTCAGGGTTGGATTTTCTTCCAGAATGTCACAAGCTTCTTCTCGGGATGCCTGTGCTGTTCATGTAGAGATGAGATATGAACTCATTAGCTTGTCAAAGTAACACCAGGCTTTTGGCGCAGACTTTCACAGCAACTCTGAGCTCCAAGCACAAATTAACAAAGAAAAGACACTCAAAAGCTGTGTCTGCAAATGTTTACACCCCAAATCTGTCAGCAGCGCATGCTGCGTAATATGTGTGTGTGTTGTTTAGAGACCGATGGAGTGTAGTGTATCCTCAGAACTGCTTTGCTCATATGTGTAATTGCGTTCCTCTCCTAATAGAGAACAGATCCAGCTCAGAGAGGAAGCACATACAGAGCGCTACTGTTTCTGTGTGTGTGTGTGTGTGTGTTTCTTGTTTTTACCAGACTTGTTTCATGCAATATTTAGTCTTAGTGGTTGAAAATCTGATTAGCATCTGTTTATGTTGTTTCTTTAATCTCCTCTCTCTCTCTCTCTCTCTCTCTCTCTCTCTGTATCCAATCACGTCAGACTTTGCCTCAGGCTTTGTCAGAAAGATAGGATCGGAGTGTTTAGCTTCTGTGCAATGTCATTCTCTTTCTGTTTTCATTCAAATAGAATCAGCATCACATCTATCTATCTAAATCTATCTATCTATCTATCTAAATCTATCTATCTATCCATCATCTATCTATCTATCTATCTATCTATCTATCCATCATCTATCCATCCATCTATCTATCATCTATCATCTATCATCTATCTATCATCTATCTATCCATCATCTATCCATCCATCTGTCATCTATCTATCATCTATCCATCTATCCATCCATCATCTATCTATCTATCATCTATCTATCTATCTATCTATCTATCTATCTATCCATCGTCTATCCATCCATCCATCCATCTATCATCTATCTATCATCTATCCATCTATCTATCATCTATATATCAACTATCTATCTATCTATCTATCTATCCATCTATCTATCTATCCATCTTTCTATCATCTTTCTATCATCTATCTATCATCTATCTATCATCTATATATCAACTATCTATCTATCTATCTATCTATCTATCTATCTATCTATCTATCTATCTATCTATCTATCTATCTATCATCTATCTATCTATCTATCTATCTATCTATCTATCTATCTATCTATCTATCTATCTATCTATCTATCTATCTATCTATCGTCTATCCATCCATCCATCCATCTATCATCTATCTATCATCTATCCATCTATCTATCATCTATATATCAACTATCCATCTATCTATCTATCTATCTATCTATCTATCTATCTATCTATCCATCTATCTATCTATCCATCTTTCTATCATCTATCTATCATCTATCTATCATCTATATATCAACAATCCATCTATCTATCTATCTATCTATCTATCTATCTATCTATCCATCTATCCATCTATCTATCATCTATATATCAACTATCCATCTATCCATCTATCCATCTAACCAACCATCCATCTATCCAACCATCCATCCTCTACCTATCCATCTAACCAACCATCCATCTATCATATGTGTAACTGTATATGTACAATCATGCACATTTGTGTTATTAAAAGAAAAAGAATGCAAGGTTACATTTTTATTTTACTATATACATTCCTTTTGATTTTGAGGTGAAATGTTCTTCTTTATTTTCCTTATAAAGCATTCTTTGAACTGATTGAGTAGAAACAACAGACTGTTAAGTTAGAAGAATTGTAAGTTGGAATAGTTCTGGTCTTATTGGTCCTCATGTCAGGGATCCTGTCTCTTTCGCCACATGGCATGCTCTCTGAGCCCTGCTTCCTGTGGAAGGTCGGATCTAGAGTGACAGACAGCAGACAGAGTGTTGTCTAGCTGTCAGACAAAAAGCTGCACGGCACAACGCCCTCTCACACTTGCTCACAGACACACATACACACTCCAGAAATCCCAATTATAGCAACATGCTACAAAGAAGACCAACCTGCAAGGCATGTCAACTTCTCAGCCACACTTTCACCTCAGACGCACACACACACACACACACACACACACACACACACACACACACACACACACACACACACACACACACACACACACACACACACACACACTCACTCACTCACACACAGCTCATCACCTTTGGCTGTCAGTTTCTAGGACATAGTGCTCCTGAAGTACCAAGGAGCTGCCAGAGAGGTGCAGATCATAAAGGCTGGATTCTACATCTCAAATCCCTCTCTGTACAGTCTGACCTGGAATCGGCCTGTTTCTCTGATTAGCTCCAAGATACACCCACTTCTCTCTCGCACACACATCGGACGCCTCATAAATATTGGAAGCATCTGCAGTTCAAGTTGAAAGCCTCCTCCTTCTCTTTAGAGTGTGTCATTGTTGAATAATTGATCTTTCGCTGTCAGCAATAAAAAATGTAGTGTTTCCATACAGTGCTCTTTCTGAATATACAAGCTTTTCTTCATCTGGTATTCTAAATAGCATCTGAGATTATGCATTTTTCATTTTAATGGACAAACACGTGTCATGATTTTATATTTGCTACATATTTAAACACTGATGATTGCTCAAATGTGGCTTGGTAATAGTTTCATCATTTTAATATGTTCTATGCATTATGTCAGTGTCACATGATCCTTCAGAAATCATTCTAATATGCTGATTTGCTTAATTTAAAATAAGTAAGCATACTGTAATAAGCATGTAAATAGTATGTCTACATTGACAGTTGTTGTTTCTAATTGCCATGCTTATCTCATGGTCAAATGTGTTTCAGGTATGATATTAAATATGATAAAGATGACTATGTGCTGAGGATAAAGAAGGCAGTCGCGAGTGATGAAGGAACCTTCACCTGTGTGGCAGAGAACAGAGTGGGCAAAACCGAGGCATCCGCCACCCTCACGGTCAGAGGTCAGTCGAGTATCTGTAAAATCACTCTGCTTGCAACTTTAGAGCCCAACAGGGTGGTTGGTTGCCTTCAGAAATGTGTGTTTCATCGAAATGATTCAAAGCAACTCATGCAATCAGCTTGGTTGAATGTTTTTGATTGCATCATTGATTACTAATTACAGTTTTTGATTACTTGATTATAATTATTGATGGCTGAATTCTAACATTTTGCACCCCCTGCTTACAGAGATTATGTACAGTGGAGTTCACTTATCTCGAGTCACGGTCCTATTATGCCAATCCTATTATGTCTACGTTTTTGAAGTGGAACCGACAAACTCCCTATTTATCTTAGCATTTTCGATTCTTTAATGTCGATTTGTTCATTTTTTTTTATTTGTTCGTTTTTTTGTTTTTTTTGTCTAATATCTCGAGCAGAGAAAAAAGGGACAAAATCGCCACTTCACAAGGTTATTTCATGACTAATGCCGATCGCTTCATTCTCATTTAATTGCTCACATCATGTACATCAATAAATTTTCATTTTTCTTTCTTGCGAGGGTTGTTGTCTTTGGCACTCTGACAGCTGGCTGTGCTTCCACTATCATTCTGACGCTGGTGCTGATAGGCTGTCTGACCTGTCAATCATGCAAGAAGACATGATTGGCTGTGCTGCCATGAGGGCGGGCTCTTCTCATCTCATCCGATTATCAACACCTGTAGAATCGCTTCTTAAGAGACGTGCTGCTGCACAGCGCAGCGGGAGAGACTGCCTTTTCTTTTTCTTCGAAGTCTGACTTGTGTTTGTTTTTTTATTGTGTTTTTATTGTTTTTATTTTGCGCACAAGCACTGTGTACCGAGCCTGAACAGTTATGGATAATTGAAGTCATGCGAGCAACATTCGAAATTCGAAATGTGGTCTTACACAAAAAAGTTCATCAGTCTATGGGTGTGGGTTCTGCCAACCATTTTTTACACAAAACCCAAAACCTGCTGGCTATATGAGCGTGTGGATTATCTGCGTCTGTGGGTTATATGTGGGAAAATATATGTTAATATATGTAATATGGGTTATCTCGCTAAACGGTTCCCTCGATAGGCTGTCGACATAACCGAACTCCACTGTATATACATTTTCTTCTTCAGCGAAAAGAAATCAAATTAGTGCATCTCAGAAGCCCAACAGTCTGTTTGTGCTGACCTGGGTTATTTGACTCTATCATAAAATCTCCCTTTACTGGAAATCAATAGCTGTATCAGTCAAAAAGAGTGAGATAACCTCCTGACGTCTGTCTCAAATGAACTCCTGAAGAGTAATTTAGGTTGGGAGTGAGTTTGCCCTAGGCGCCAATGCTTTTTATTATTTACACCCCTCAGAATGGAGGCCACCAACCCCCTACACACACATAAACACACACTATCTCCTTGGTTCCACTGTGGCACTCCAGCCCATACCAGCAAAACCATTTCACAGTTTACTGGTGCAGACCGACCTCGGAAAGCCCAGCTCGGGTGGGCAAGGTTAATAATTTTTTTTCTTTTCGCCATGATCTCCCTTTCTGCCCTTCCACCTCTTCTCCGTCTCCCTTCTCTTCTCACCACATTAAATCAAACTGCTTAGATGCTCTACGAAGGGCTTTAAACACTCACATGGGTGGGGGGGATTTTGGTGGCCTTAAGAAGAGGCCTGGAGCTGCCAATGGAGACAGCCGTCAATTCTCAGCCCTTTTGAAAGAAGGAATTACAAGCGGACGGAGTTCAGCCGTGAAGGGATGTGTGGGGATGCAGAGGGGAGGGGTTTTACACAGGCTCCCTTTCAAGAGAGAGAGAGAGAGAGAGAGCGGAGGGAAGGAAGGAGAGGACAGCACTCTGAGCATGATTGCTCCCTCTTAATGTCAATATGGCATCAGCCTCCGCGACAGCTCCACTGCTGCATTAAATATGAACTACTTTTTTTGTCAGCTAGTTTCTCTTGGCCATTCTGTCAATATTGTCCACATTCTGTCTTACCAGTTCAACTTTCTCAGCGAGAGCTGTGTATATAGATCCCATTATTGCAGGTGAAGCAGATCTCATATCTGAAGTTTATCCCGGACGAGCCCCCATTTTTAATGACTTTATAAAAAAATAAATACCTGTCAGTTAAGGAGGAAAGCAAAGACTGGCTACTTTGCTGGTCTTCACTCTCCCTAAGCTCACACAATACAAATAAAAACACCCTATTATTTTGCCACTGGGTGGCGCTAGTCCGGATTAACTTTTTTTTCTTTTCTTTTCTTTTTTTTAAGGTTTCGGTCCACATTGAAGTTGAAAAATAAAATGTACTTTTTTTAATTCATGCATTTGGCAGACACTTATATCCAAAGCAACTTACATTGTATTCAAGGTGCATTTAAGGTACATTTCTCCTCTGCTCCTTGCATCTCTGCTGTGGAATCTGTTTCCACCGACCAACACTGTGCTGAAATACTGTGCCCAAAAACACATTGCCATTGTTCATTCTGAATTTTTAATTTCTTTTGTTCTTAATTCTTTTCACTTTCTTCTTTGTACGTCCTTTCTGTTTGTGTCTGTCTTTTGTTCATTTTTTGTTGTCTTCACTCCACCATTGTTGTGTCTTCAGCTCGCCCTGTCGGTAAGTACCCATCCCAGTCACTCCTTCATACTGCATGTGTTCCCTCTCCCTTCTGTGCTTCTTCCTCCTCTCCTGCTGCACACACACATACACACACACATAAACAATGTGGTGGCTCAACTTACCTTGTAGAGGTTCAGTATTTCCCTTTCCAATCCTGAAAGCTCTTAACTAAGGTAACAAAGTAGAGTTTTGTCCTGTACTAACCCGTGGCTGTACTAACTACCTCTATCAGGACTTGTGTAATAGTTCTGCTAAAAAAAAAAAAAAAAACTTACGAGATGATTGTGAGGAGTGTGTGATAAACTTGTGGTTTCTTTTTAGTGGATATAATTCAGCAATGAAATACTTCGAAACTATGTGTTCCAGTGGACCTTCGATTAGTCATTTCAATTTCTGTTTATTTTTTTGTCTCTGTGTGCATTACGGAGTGAGTGTGCATGCTTTTTTCCTGTTGTTCTCGTGTGTTTACTTACAGCAGAAGTGTGTTTAGTCGTGAACTCTCTCCAGTACAGAGCAGATGTGCTCTGTCATGAATTAAATATAGGAGCTGATCAGCTATTCCGCTCTTACAGGGCGGCCTTCTCCCTGCAGACAATTCCCAATGAAAAGCCTGTTTGTGTATTATTCACACAACACAGATGCATTAAATAATATACCAGAGATGTAATCAAATGCAATCACAGTTTATTTATGACTAGCTTTGTTCCACTCTTTAGAACCCTCCGTGGAACAAATAGGCGGGATGTGTCTTTGTATGAGTGTTTTCCTCCCGTCTTAGCCAAAAAGGACTTTACCACTCAACCGCACAATGGAGTTGAGTGTCCAAGTCATTAAACAATCACTTTGAGTGAGTGGCATCAGTAAATGCCCATCTTTTATGCCCGCTCACTCCAGTGCAAAAAAACAACCAAAAAAACTCTGGAGTTGAGTGAAACCGGGCCAATCTGTGATTTAAAGCCTTTGTGTGATGCCCAAATTCACAGAAGTGCCCGCGCCACCGTGCGCCCAGATTGGGAAGCCTGTAAATCCGCCACCATCTGTAACTTGCCTGAATGTGTCAGCCTTAGTAAAGTACAGCCTCACAAAAGAGGGATCAGCCACATAAATCACAAACACTTGCAGACTTCTCTTGTCCACAGTTGCCAGCTGCACAGGCTGTAGAGGGGCTCATTTAGGGATCAGAATGAAGGGGAGAGTGTTTTTCCATGGTCAGACCTTTTCTTTTTGAAGATGGGTGTACCGTGAGTAATGGTTCCCCAGCTAAACGAACTCAACTGTTTGGAGTCCTGCGTCTAGATTTATCGTTGTGACTGCAAGTATAAAACGAACACACTGTCAGAATGTTCAAATGATGTGATAATTGTTGTTTTTGGTCCATATTCATGACTACTTTGCAACTCATGACTGAAAATTATCGACTTTTAATAGTAGTAAGTTGTTTATTTTTGTTCGGTTAAAGATGATTGATTGTAGGGTCACAGTCCAGAGTTTCTAGCAGAAGAAAATCATTCTTTTATTTAGGTCAGCTAAAACATTTATTTCTCAAAATAAAAACCTTTGCTCCATCCTTGAAACCTCCTAAGAGTGTTACCACTCTTCAATAACATTTTATCTTCTCACAAACTCCAGCTGCCATTCCCTGCCTTAGACGACTCTGACAAAGCTTTTTTAGATGAATGATGCCCTAACCTTCTCATTAAGGAGAAAGTAGCATTGACTCCATGTCAAGGGGAAACTTTGGATCCCTGTTCCTGAATTCTGATGCCATTTTAAGGTCAGGCTAGACAGGGAAAGCAGGGAAGATGGCACTTTTAATTGGTTTATTTGAATGTGCTCTGCAGGAATGTTGGCTGAGTTTCTGTGCCGGGTGAGTTGAGAGGTTAAAAATACTTTGCTAAGTGTGACGCACAAGACTGGAGAAAATTCTCGTTCTGCGAGAACTTGACTCAAGTTGACACTTTGAATAGAGAATGATGTTCATTAAAATGCCAGCAGCCAATTCGATGTTTTCCAAGCTTGTCCAGCTTGTGATCTCCGCTTGTCTTCGATACAAGAATAGAAACTTCTTTGTGTACTTAGAGCAAATTGAATCAACCATTTAAAGCCACTTACAAAAGAAGTGTCCACGCAGGTTCACGATGTGGCATCCTCACATAGCTTCTCCTCTCCGTGTGTCCTGACCGGAATGACCCACCCTTCCCTCTGGTGTTGTGACCGCAGCACTGCCGTGCCTGAAAGCTGCCCGTCATTCATTCAGTACAGCCATCTGTGGGCTCACCTGGATGAATGGCTTCCTGTGGTTGCTGTTGCTGTCCTTGCTGTTTGTGGTCAAAGCAAACAGATAAACCAAGAGGCCAAATGCTGTCGGAAACGGGCTGATGCATGGAAGCTCTGTCTCAGTGACCTCAGCAGTCAATGCCTGTGGATGCTTGACGTTCCCAATGAACAGCGTGTGTGTGTGTGTCTGTGTGCGTTTGTGTGTTTGATGGTATGGTGTAATGTTTGTGTCTTTGGTTCTTGACTCAGCTGCACCACAGTTCGTGATCAGGCCGCGGGATCAGATTGTGGCGCAGGGACGAACTGCCAGTTTCCCCTGTGAGACAAAAGGAAACCCACAGCCAGCGGTCTTCTGGCAGAAAGAAGGAAGTCAGGTAAGAACACATTTTCTGTCTTTGACCCAGTGGTTCTCAAAGTGTGGTGTGCGCACCCCCCCCAGATCAGGAGAAGAAAAAGGCAAAAAGCCTTTGCAACAGCATTCAAGTGCATGAATAGTGTTCGGCGCTCTGCCTTTATAAAATCGCACCGAACTCCAATTCCACTAAATCGTTCTTCTTCAGACTGCTGACTCGTCACCGTCTGAACAAGCCCGACACAGAGTTTTCTCGCCATAGAAGAGCACCTCTTCAACAGACGGCATCACAATCTGCTGTGGTGAATGCGATGCTCCGCTGCCATGTTGTGAAAAGAAGATTGTCAAAAGAGCTTACTGAAAAGAGGCTACTGATTATGTATTGTTCATCCGAAGCATCAACAAAATATTTAAGTTAAAAGCTTTTAAGTTAAGTTATGTTCTGGTCTATTATTCTCTTTTGCTGTGATATTTTTCAATGATTTAACTGTCAGGTTTTAGGAGGAGTATACTCTTTTTAGGAGTATTGCAGGTGGAAGGGCTTTTCATTAAACAAAAAACTAAATCCAAACCAAAACTACCCCGTGTGGGGAAAAAACAAGACTGACTAACTAAAGAATGTGGACGGGACTTAACTAACGGAACAGACAGGACAGGATCAGGAACAGGCAGCAAAACAGGACAAAAAGACAACGACGCGACACATGACAGCAAACATGAAGGGATAAAATACACACAGGAGGAAGGGTAATTGATCAGGAGGTGGGTAGGGTTAACAAGGTGGGTAGGGTTAACAATGACAAGACACGAACACGCAGCCAATGTACTGCGCGCGACTAAAACACAACATGAAAAGCGTGCGGCTGATGAAAACACGAACCGCATGCTAAACATAACACAGACGAGAGAGAGTGCGGCTCTCGCAAAGCTTAAAACCACGCCCACTCACATGACGTAGGGCGTGTGAGAACGAGCAAACACCTGTTCTCGTGCGCTCCCAACAAGGACGAACACACGAGTCATGAATACCTGAATCCCGACACAAAAACCGAAACTGAACCAGACAAAAGTATCGGGACTAAACATCATAACCCGCACACAAGACGTCACACAGACAAGAGTGCGCGTGACTCGAATACTCGAAGCCGCGCGTGCACACAAAAAACACGTGACATTACGGTAGTGTCAGAGCTCTGCCACAACAACAAAATAATGACTAGACCGAATGTGGCAGAACCCTGACATTAACAACATTACAATTTCTATTGCAAGGTTTTTTGTTTTTTTTTAAAGCGACCATTCCTTTTTTTTAATAATTTTTCATTCTTGATACGATTTATTTTTAAAGGTTTAAAGAGGGACGGAACCCAAAAAAGTTTGACAACCACTGCTTTAACTTATTCTTGACTTTTTAATGAAGCTTTAGGCTAATGTTACCATACACGCTCAAGGGATACTGATATTAAATGCAATATAGCACTTTATGTCCTACTATTCCTCTCTTAAGTAAGCTATGAAGGTATTTGTTAAAAGGAAAAAATTAAAGCAGTTATTGAGTCATTAGTGCTGAGAGAAGCCTCTCAGTCACACTTGAGGATAATGGACCCAACATCTATCATGTGTGAGAGGCTAATTAAAAAAAGAGTGAAAGAAAGAAAGAAAAAACATCATTTGGAGCATAATTTGGAGCATTAAAGTCATTAGGTGTAATTGAATCCAGCTAATGCCTTTCGGTTTCTGTCGGTCAGCTATGAGGCCTCAGAAATCAAAAGAGAGAGAGAGAGAAAATGAAAGGAAGAGTAGAGAGATCTCAAGGATATAAAACCTGAGGTAAATGTGAGGGCTCTGTCAATGACAGCCATTAATGAACCCAGCTTGTTATCTACCGTAATTAGCAAACGGGCTAAACCGGCTGCTGGTGGTGAATTAGCTTTGAATCACCTGGCCTCCTCCCTTTGCAACAGATTTGATTTCAAACACGACAGCCATGTCAGAGAGAGTGAGTAAACAACGCAGCCCAAAGCAATTACTGGAGTCATTTGGATACAATGGATACTCACAGTGAGCTATACACAGTCAGGGTTAGCAAGAGCCCTATCTTTGGTAAGCCACTGTGTTCTGCAATATTGAAAATTTAAAGTCACGCCGCTATAATTTTCGTAAATGGATCATTTTAAGAGTTGACAATGCTGATAATTTACCACCTCTAATGCGAAATTGTTTTCCCTGGTGTTTCTATTCAAAGGTAGAAAACGTTTCAGGTAGAGAATTACTGGAAATACTCTTCACACTTTTTCTTGTTTTCTTTCTTTGTGTAGAACCTTTTGTTTCCAAATCAACCGCAGCAGCCCAACAGTCGTTTCTCGGTGTCGCCCAGTGGAGATCTGACCATCACGGCAGTCCAGCGGGCAGACGCGGGGTACTATATCTGCCAGGCCCTGACGGTGGCGGGCAGCATCCTGGCCAAAGCACAGCTTGAGGTCACAGACGGTGAGCACTGGGGTGAATTGGACCATAACAGGGCTTTGGGAATTTGGATGGATTATTTGCTAGCTGCTGTTTTATTCTGCTTCTTTACTTTTAGATTCAGGTTTTTTCTTGTCTTAACGGATTTTTTATGAAACAATTCAGTTCCTTCTAAAAGATGATCCTGTAGTAGTCACAAAAAATAACTATTTATTTTATTTATAAAAAAAATTAATTAAGAAAAATATGAAAATATGGGGGGAGAGGGAGGAATGTAAATCCCAGCCTTTTGGTAATAATTATCTTTTTTTTTTTTTTTTTTTTACTGTCCTGATAATTTAAATAATTTACATTTTAATAATTATTGGAATTAAATTTTATTTTTTATATATATATTTTACAATTATTACTAAAAATTGTATTAAAAAAAAAAAAAAAAAAATATATATATATATATATATATATATATATATATATATATATATATATATATATATATATATATATATAATTACATTTAAGAAAGTTCCGAAAGTACCTCATTCCTTTTTATCTCATGGTTTATTGCAAACAATTTTGCATTATGAACAAATCTTGATTAATACAATTCTTAGAATGAAATGGTGCTTTAATAAATGTTTTATTTATATTTTTTACATTTTACATTTTAAATAGCATTAGTTAAGGATGTGTTTTAATTATTTTGCTCTCTACCATTCCTTGTCAGTCTATTTTCACCACTCTTTCATTTTCTCTCATTCATATGTCAGCCCACATTTTTCACACCTGACACAAACAAAGGCCTCAATATCCCAGTACAAAGGTACTGGCAGAAAGATAAATGTCATATAAAAACCACTTCTGTTGCCTCTAGATCCACATTAAGAGCTGAATTGGAATGTGGCCTTGAGCTCTCCCCGCTCTGCATTGATTCTGCCTTGCTATGTGAAATGAATAGCAAGCCCAACGACCCTGAAATCCGCTCGCGTTCGAATATTACAGCAGCACATCTCTGTGAACTTTTCTTGACAGGAGGAAAACTTCATTTCAGCTCAAGAAGGGAGTGAAAACAGCCGTCCTTGAAAACTTCAGATAATGATGATGGAAAAATTGCTTTGGCAACAAAGCATGTTTTGGAAAAGTAGCAAAAAGTCTGTTTGGATGAACTTTTCAACTACATCTTTAGTCTAACAGTTAAATGTAATTCTTTTAAAGGGTGACAGCTGTTACGGTTGACAGTAAAGCATATAAATTAACCGATCTTTTCTGAAAAAGCAGATATGACCTAGACTGCTGTAAACAGCTCTTACTCAGAGTGTAAGTGAGTGGGAGATGTTGCGCAGGATGACAGAGAAGAGAGATGACAGGAACGAAAGAGGAAGAGGGTCACGGCCACACCTGCACTGGAGGAAGAGTGTGATTTAGTGGCTGTTGAGGTGGCAAAGGGAGCTGGTCAGGTTCAAGGAGAGATTTTATGAAAAATGTCTGCTGCCAGACGGCACCAAGGCCTTCGCTTCGCTGTCCGAAACTGTCCTGTCAGATTAACAGAATTCCATCATATCGCTTACACACACACATCACACCATATCAGTCCTATTACACTCACACGCAAACCACACTGCCTAGCCCTAGTAGAAACACTATAAATTATTTTTTATTCTTCAGTTAATTTCTGTTAACACTCGTTTTTTCCCCTCTTGGAAACGTCCCTGTATCAAATGTTTTCTTTTAGCAGGGATGAGATCAAACTGATTTTGAAACACCTGCAGTCTAGTCAATACAAATTCACATGCAACAGCGTAATGCTAAAGACTCATTCTGTACAGAGGATACAGCTTTAATCCAAATACAGCCATTATGCTTCATCAGTCTCTATCTGTCTGCACATGCATCTCTGGGGTTTATGTTGGCCTGATGGATGCGCCTGCAAAGCACTCTGGGGTTTAACCTCCGTGCGGGGTAATCCACATTGATGAATTAGGATGGCAACTCTTCATCCCTGAGCCCAAATGAGGCATTCCGATGGAGATTTGGACAATATAAATACAATCCTTTATTCAGAGTGAGACGAATAGTAACGCAACAGAGACTGCATTTGAAGCTGTATTTAAGGGTTAGAGGTGCAGACTTTAATTAGCACCCACCGGCTTTTTCCTCATTAATACACACCTGTTAATTAAGATGTCCTCAGTGGGGCAAGGGACAGGACGCGGCTGTGATTATTATATTATTATTACTTAGAGAAATAATTAATTGGTACCCCTCCTTTTTGAATTTGATGCCCATTTGTACCGCAGAACTGTGTCAGATTTATAACAATTTCAGTGTATATATATATATATATATATATATATATATATATATGTAATAGTATAATAGTTTATATATATATATATATATATATATATATATATATATATATATATAATAGTTGTATAATAGTTTTATAATAGTATAATAGTTTATATACTGTATATATAATTTTATGTATTTTTTAGTAGTATTATTATTATTTTAACCAAATTTAATAATGCTTTTTGCAGTTGATAGCAGTGCAGTTTATTTTTCATAAAGCCACTGATTTTCCCCTACCGTAAGTAGTAAAAAGTGAGATGAGAATTGAATTGAAATGAGATGAAAATTTATTGAACACCCAAACTTAATCAGCCCATCATTATAAACGTAACAAAACAAAAGTGGGTAAATAAAGTGATTAGGATGGTGGGTTCATGTTTTGAGAAACAGTTTATGAGTGTCTTTAGGGACATTTTCTTAGCCATCATGAGGTATTTAACCAACCGCACTCGTTGTGATAGTTGGATGTACAGTAATACTTGAAATTTTACTCAGAGTCTGGTTCCTAAATGAAGGATCACAGGCACTAAATGGAAGCAACAAAACCACCTCGCTGCCACATCAGTGAGCTAGAAACCAAGACTCAGCGTTTCTCCCAGTTTTTCCCAGAATGCTTGGGGGGTAGACGCTGCCCTGTGGTGTAACCTCAAAATGTGCATATAACCTTGATATGTCCTGGAATAAGGCAATTATGGCTTCATCCTGCTTCCTGTGCCACACGAGCATGACCACAATGTTAATGTTTCCAGACACGTTCAATGACAAACATGTTCTCACCGTCCTGTGCTAAAGCAAAAGATGATGTAAGAGCGGCTGTTAGTATCATGATGTAAAAATCGGTGTACATATTATTGTAGATGGACAAACATTCAAATAGCTACCAATCCAAAGTTTCAGTATTAAAAGTATATAAACCAACTCAAACACATGGCCTAGTTATAAGCATATGTGCTTCAGGTTTCAGTCAAGTCATTGCACATGCGGAAAATGTTGCAGATCTGACCTGTGTTGTGTTCTGGACACAAACTCTCTCTTCTTAATTATTTCCTGTCTGCTCTTTGGTGTATTTTTCCACACCCAAATATGTATGTAATCCCATAAATAGTGTGTGCAATATAATAGACGTCAGAATATGTGTTGTCTGTCCATCTGTCTATCTATCCTTCCATCCATCCATCCATACAAGGTTGCATCGTCAGCAGTGTATATGAATTGGGATCGCTCCCTTCTAAAACAGTAAGACCAACAGACGGGCTTAATTCTTGTTCTTTCCCCCCTCTTTAGTGTTGACCGATCGTCCTCCCCCCATCATCCGGCAGGGTCCAGCTAACCAGACACTGGGTGTAGACAGTGTGGCTCTTCTGAGGTGTCATGCATCTGGAGAACCGGTTCCAACCATCAGCTGGCTGAAGGATGGGGTCAGTCTGCTGGGGAAAGACTCTCGTATGTCTCTGCAGGACCTTGGCAGCCTACAGATCAAGGGTTTGCGGGTGAGTCTAAACACCATAGATAGATAGATAGATAGATAGATAGATAGATAGATAGATAGATAGATAGATAGATAGATAGATAGATAGATAGATAGATAGATAGATAGATAGATAGATAGATAGATAGATTGATTCTCAGAATTGGCATATAAATAACATCTCATGTTTGAATAATGACCCATTTAGACCAGTTTTTTTACATTTGCCTACTCTGAAATAGTCACCAATATATCCCTAAAATGATATATAGATGTGTATCTGTCATTGTGTATTTCTAAGACCATGTGTGTGCAATTGTGTGACTACCAGCAGTCAGAAACATCTCCGTCTAAGTGTGATGTATAAGCTTAGCGAAATTCAATCAGATATCGGTAAGACATAACAGAGACGGGCAGAGGGAATCATATTGCATTACGGGGATGAATGGGAAATATTGATTTTGGTAAATTGTTTGATACTATCACTTAGGAATACGACAGCTCTCCCAAGAATCATTTACAGAAGCCTGGACGGGCTCCAGCTGCACACACATTTGCACATGCACGCACAAACAAACACACTTTTAGGGCCATATTGAATTTAAAGTCCCCAAGCCCTCCCCTTCAGCTCGGGATGGAATAGCCATTATGTCTGACAGTGCTGCCCACCTCTGACATTTTATCTAATAAATGGAGGCGAGGCATCCTGATGAAAGGCAACAAACAACAGGGAGATCGCCCCGGAAAGGTAGAGAGGGGGGAGACATGTGCCAGCTGTCAACGGTCCAGAGGGTTTCAGCGACTACCCCTTTAAATGAATTAGTCTACCTCTCATTGCGGTTAGTGGGTGGGTTTGTGAATTTGCCAGCAAGGATAAAAGCTGGTTGAAGGGTGCGGAAGTAGAATATATCTACCATATTAATGTCAGCGCTTTAGTCGAACTGGACGTGCTCAAGGTTACCCTCTCCCTGGGATTCAAAACTTGGGCTTAAAATGAATTGAATGCTATGAAGGAGAATTCCCAATGCATGAAGATATATAATATATATATTCGTTTCTATCTTTCAGCTCTCAGATTCTGGGATCTATACTTGTGTGGCAGCAAGTTCCAGTGGGGAAACATCTTGGAGTGCATTCTTGGAAGTCAAAGGTACTTTTGTTCAACTTTTGATGTGAGACATTCTTCCAGAAACTTCCTGATATTCTTAAATTGCCTGATGTTCTCTCTTCAGAGTCTGGGAGTCTAGTTGTAGTTAAAGACCGGGATGAGAATGAGCTCCCAGGCCCTCCTTCCAAACCTCAGGTCACCGACGTCACTAAAAACAGCGTGTCATTGTCCTGGCAACCTGGCCTTCCTGGAGCATCACCCATCTCGTCATATGTTATTGAGGCTTTCAGGTATGAATTTGGTCATAATTTAGTCATACATAAGTTGTTTTGGATTAAAATTTACCTTAAATGTCCCTCAATCAAATCATATTGTCAAAGTAGATACCATTTTCATCTAACAGAAGCTCAAATTAGGATTTGAGGGGTCGTTTTCTAATCTGGCTAGTGTATAGACAAATATGGGTTTCAAACTGACATCACTCTGCCTCTTTGCAGCCAATCGGTGAGCAACAGCTGGCAGACTGTGGCCGACCATGTCAAGACCACGCAGTACACCATTAAAGGTCTTCGCCCCAACACAATCTACCTGTTCATGGTGCGAGCAGTCAACATCCAGGGCCTGAGCGACCCAAGCCCCATGTCCGAGCCTGTCCGCACTCAAGGTATTTAATAGAAACTCTCTACTTTGTGTATAATTGTTAGTTTTCTTTAGTAAGACGCCTATGTGAATGGTGTCCATGTCAACGACTTCCAATTAAATCCTAGCTGTATCTAGTCTAGATACCACATGGTCTAACGAACCCATGCGCTCATTAGTTCCAGAGACAGAGTATAATGTAGAACAAACATCATCTACTTTTGGAGTGTATAATTGAGTTAGTGCCCTGGCTGGTAACTTAATGATCATTAGGGGGGGGAAAAAAGACCAACCTTGACTGGAAAGAGATTCGATTAAGGTGCCAAGGAGTCCTCCGTATGTTCATTAGGGGTGACTGATTCTGAGACCTTGGGCGTATGTATCCTCAAAGGTTTGGTTGAAGCTGTGCTGTCTGCTGCTGGAGTCAGTGAAAATGACTCCTCATCACTCTTTTAGGGGATTAAATTGTATTTAAGGGATTATGTTGTACCGGCCAGTAATTTAGCATTGTCGGAGCACTGTAAGAAGTAATGGCAATGGTCTCTCTCTTTACAGACATAAGTCCTCCAGCACAGGGTGTGGATCACAGACATGTGCAGAAGGAGCTGGGCGAAGTTATTGTACGGTTACATAACCCTGTGGTCCTCAGCCCCACCACCATACAGGTCACGTGGACGGTAAGATGTTCTCTAATTGATTAGAGCTAAAGGTTTTAGCCCCGTTACTGTTATTGGAGAGAAATTGTAGCCTGTTATTGTAGTCAAATGGTTAAATATAGTTTAGTATTTTTTATAGTTTAGTTTGGCTTAATTTGGCAGTCATGGCTTAATGGTTGGAGAGTCTGACTGGTAAACCAAAGGTTGCTGGTTTGATTCTCAAGTGCTCCCCAAGCCCCACAATGGCTCTGGGTGTGTGTCACGGTTTGCAGTGTGTGTGTTCAGTACTCACTACTCCTAATGTGTGTGCATTACCTTGGATGGTTTAAATGCAGAGGAAAAAATCTAATTCTAAGATATTGTATAAGCATGATTTGGACTGTCACTGTTGGATGGCCATTGGATGGCCATTATAGCATCTGTACTGTGATTGGACAGAGGTTATAGATCATGATGTAATATTAAAGGGACAGTTTACCCCACCAAAAATTAATATTCTGTCATTGTTTATTCTTGTAATCAAGTTGTTCCAAACCTTGTTATTTGTCCTTACTATTGAAAGTAATTTTGAAAGTTTTGAACTATATTTTCTTGATAAACATCATCTCTATATGAAAACCAGTATTTTTGGCACAGATTATTGGCGAATATTATATATTAATGAATATTAATAATTATTAGTGCATCAGTTCAGAAGATTTCCCAACATAGTCTTCTAGCTCTGATACAAAAACTTTAAAGGTGTTTATTGTTTGTTGAATTGCATTAAAATGGAGATTTAACAGCTTTGGCTTTGTCACATTAGCTAGTAAGCACACTCCTGCGGTATATTAATGATTACCATCAACAATCATTACAGAGACTAATATAAGCGTCTGTCTGTTCGGCCTAAATGGGGGATAGACTGTTTCAGAGGTATTTTTCTCATATGAATAATCCATAAATCATCGGCCTACACGGCCCCTGGTTACTGCAGCACTCTCACGGTAAATGTAGGTGGTGTCAAGAAAGCTTTTACGACCCTGAATCATTCAATTAATAAAAGTTAAAAAGCGTAGGAAGGATGCCCATTGGACTGATTTACTCCACATGTAGGGAGGAAAAGCAGATGTTTAATATCTCACTGTGAAAGCCAGGTCCTACTGTTAGAAAGACAATGAGTTATGCACACACCTTCTCTAAATAAATTCAACTTTTCTTCTGGCGATCTGAAAAAAGAGAGATGCTTTAAATGAACGGAACTTGAATGAATGAACTTGTTCACCTTTTTGTTGATTTGACATTATGGGTTTCTTTTTTCTTCATATGTATTTAACATTATTTATTGATTTTAGTGTGCACATCTATTTTTTATTTTTTTTGCAGTTTGTCTGAATCATTACGGCTCAGAGCTATGGCAAGAGCATTTTTATCAAATGAATTTGATTGTCTGTACTGTATTTGTTTTTGTATGTAAAAACAGGTTGTAAAAGGGGAGGATCTAAAACTGGAGGATCCTTTGCAGTATTTATTACAAATGATAATTATTTATATGCTTTCGTAATCTTTAACCAAAATAACTTAAAATCTCCTCTTTTCTGAGGTGAGGCCCGAGGACAACCTGTCATTCACATGAGATCGGCCAATGGTCAATGACCCAATCAGTTTCCCGGTGGACAAAATCAAGTCCCACCCTACATTTTTGTTTCTTCAAGAACCAGTTTTACTGATATGCATAACAATAAGGAAGAAACGACTGTGGCAGCTTCCATTTCATACCATCTTTCAATATCCCTTCGTCTTTCAGACTTTGATCAGTAGAGCCTCATTGATTTTTCTTAGTTGTTTGACTAATAAAAAGCATTGCTGGTAAAGCTTGACAAAACACCTGATGGGACAACCATTCCACACTGCAAACCAGCACCCAAAACTATGTCTTTATAGCAGAGTTTCTCCTATATACTTTTTTCTATTTGTCTTTTGACTCTGTTGCACTCTTTTAAGTTTGAACCATCTTTCCCCTTCAGGTTGACCGCCAGTCTCAGTTCATCCAGGGCTACAGGGTTTTGTACAGGCAGATGTCAGGGCTGTCCTCCCCTGGAGCTTGGCAGAGTCAGGATGTGAAGGTCCCCTCTGAGAGGAGCATGGTGCTCTCGGCTCTGAAGAAAGGCATCGTCTACGAGATCAAAGTCCGTCCATACTTCAACGAGTTCCAGGGCATGGACAGCGAGTCCCGAACGGCAAGAACAACAGAGGAAGGTAGAGAACTTGGCTTCTTTGAAGTGATACAGGAGATCTGGGATGTGTGAAGTTAACATGAAATCAAAAAAGCACATTTAGTTTTTCTTATATAATTCATCTGTGTAATCTTTCTCCAAAATAAAATAACATCGTTTCTGATTCACTTTTTTCCAAATACAATCGATAGCCAGTAACTTATATTGTTAAATAACTTCTGTATCAGAACGCAGGCTTTTAAAATGGCTTGTGAATGCCGTTTCATGCTGAATTTAATGTCACAGAGCTTTGTAATTGATTTGTCGATATCTTATGCTTCTGATACATACAGGTCACAGATACTGAGAGACACAAATGCATACGTAAGGCCAGAGGTGGGATCACTCGCTGATTCTTTCCAGCTTGCTTTAAGTCCACAGCAATTTGGCCCAGTGATACATAATCCACCCTTAGGCCAACGTCGTAACAAATACCGTAGTAAGCAATACTGGCCTGCTTTCCACAGCACTGCAGTAAGCTTGTCTCTATCCCTGACGGGACTCAGATGAAAAGACACTATCGTTTTGGCAAAGGAATTGACCTTTTCAGTGTTGCGGGTAGTATGTGTGTGTGTATGGCTGACAGGGCACTAAAATAAGCATGGATTTCACTGGATCCTTCCTCTGTACTCATACCCATCACACAAAACTGACTAAAAGTGACTCTGTCAGACATTGAGCCAGTTACATATCAATTGACCGATTTCTGTATTGCTTTTAGACAACTGTCCTTTTCAAAGCTAAATTTTACTTTCAATTTGGTGCTTGGCCAGTTTTAATATTTGTATTTGATGACAATATCGCCTTGCGTTATTGTGTCTGAGACAGGCAAGTCGTTACTTAAAGTTGACCAATGTCCAGGATTCACCGCAATGCTTTGCGATGTTTTCCCAGGGTGAGGGATGGCTACTACCACACATAAATCTTGTGAAAAAAAATGCATTTTTGAGAATCGTTTAAACGGCATATGGAACTCTCGAGACATAAATTCACACACACTCACACGAGCACAGAAGGTTTGCTGATTAAAGTCTGAGCGCAATGACAGGCTCATTTGTTACCCAGAGTGTCCGCGGAGAGCCGTATCTCCTCTACACACACCAGCTCTGTCTCCTGAAGCCCCGTTGCACTGCCTTCACACCCTACACCTGCATGTCATCGCCATTACCAGAGCAAGACAAAACATTGGGTCCCCTGGCAGAAGGGCATCACGGGGCCCACGAGCTGCGATAGCCCCCTTTTGTTTCTTGTTTTCCACTGTGTGGTAGTTGAGAAGGTTTGTCAGAGTCACAGAAGAAGATGATTTATTGGCCATTGTCTGATTAGACAATTATAGCTTTCCTCTAGAGCTCTTCCATTTAGTTTCTCTCCCACTTTGTCTTTTCCAAAAAAATAAAAGTGCTTTCACTTTCATTTAGCCCTTCCGTTGAAGTGCTGAATTTTGCACGGTTGCATGAATTCTCTCATAAACATTTTACATGCAATCCATCCAGACCCTCCTCCAACTACAGTTATTATTACCACAATAAAACTGTGGTAAATTGGTATCTGTGACCATTGTCATCCAAATTTTTTATGAATAAAATGATAAAGATTGTACAATTAAAGTGAGATCTATATAGATTTTTCTGGATTACATCTTCCATGCCTAGTCCCAGACTAAAATGCATGTTTGAGCGGTTTTAATTGAAGACACCTCGCTTGCACTGGCATACAGTTGTGGTCAATCATTGGCACCTCTGGTAAAGACACAGCGAAAACGCATGAATCAAGCACAAATTATGCACAGATTTTCTGCGCTGAGCGTGCGTCGTATAAGTAATTCGTCGGTGGAACAAACGTGGACCATCAGTGATTGTTAGTGGATGTGCGTCGAAGGCGGTTTGTGCGTGATTTTGAGTTTTGAATGGTTAAAATTTTAGTCGGCGTGCGTAGTTTATGCATCGAGTATGCATGACTATGCGCGGGACACGCGTCGGCCGTCAGTGCTTATGCGTCGGAACTGGTTCGAAATCGCGCACGTCCACGTCCGTCCACTGACGCCCCACCTTCATATCACGCATGAACCGCACACGTATCACATTCATTCCACTGACATCCACTGACAATGTGGATTCTGAAAGTGCTTGTACGTGAAACGTTCGCGAAGCGTGTGTGTTTGGACGCGCTCCGTCAGTGATTCATGCGTCGGGTGTGCGTCGAATGTTCGCGGAATACTTTGGTCAATTTCTCGACGCACAAGCACGCACAAACCCAATCTGTGCGTGATTCGTGAGTGATTTGTGCGTGATCGGCTGTGTGACTGGCCTTGAAATATGATCAAAGATGTCTAGAAAATTAAATGTGCATTGTTTATCCTTTTCATCTTTCATTAAAAAAACTGCAAAAATCGAACTCAAGTAAAATAATTGAAAGTGGGGTGTAAATCGCATTATGAAATAAATTATTTTCTCAAAAGCACATTTGCCCTTACTTATTAGCACCCTTTTATAGTACTTTTTGCAACTTTCTTTTGCCAATATAAGTTTTCTCCTATAATGCCTGATGAGAACACCTGAAAAGAGATCAGAGACCATTCCTCCATACAGAATCTCTCCAGATCCTTCCGATTCTCAGTTCCATGTTGATGAATCTCCTCTTCAGTTCAGCCACTCATAGTTATAGATGTGGATAGCAGATAGATAGATAGTTGGATAGATATCATAGATAGTTGTCCTGATGGAAGATCCAACAACGGCCCACAATAATATTTCTAGCAGAGGGGGTCAGGTTTTTTTTTTTTATGTGCTGGTTTTTGATAGTATCCAAGATACCTTGTATCCGAATAAGAAGTCCAGGACCTCCGGCAGATAACACAACATTAACGATCCAGTGGTATATTTAACAATGGGTATGGCAAACTTTTTATCCCTGTTTGTACCAAATGCATTTGGTGGGTTTGCTGGCAAAAATCTCCTTTTTTAGTTTTATCTGACTATAAAAGCCGGTCCTTTTTGTTCCTCTTACAACTGAATATGCTGGAGTTTGTTTTGGATGAGCGTGGAGGATTTTTCTTGAAACCCTCCCAAACAACAGTCTTTGACCACTCAATCCTTCCTCCTCGCTGCACATCAAGACAATATGGACACACGTCCTTTTCCAGGCAGATCCGCAACATCTTTAGTTGTTTGGAACTTCTTAGTAATTTTCAATGCTTTAGCTATTTTCTTACAGCCACTTTCTATTTTGTGTAGCTCAGGGATCTTTTGCTGCACATCAGAACTATATTATGTGGTTTTACTCATTATGATGGACAATTAAGGGACTTTAGCTTTTGTGTTTCCTCACATTTATTAAAAAGAAGTCATAGCTTGACAATTTCATGTTCCCAGGGTGGTGTGCTAAAAAATGTAGATATGAAATTATATACAGTGGAGTTCGGTTATGTCGACGGCCTCGGGGGTTGCAAAAAAGCATTGAGATAACCGATGGCCGAGATAACCCATATAACATATATTACCGATTACTTTTTTGTGTAAGATCACATTTCGAATTTCAAATGTTGTTCGCATGACGTCAGTTATCCATAACTGTTCAGGCTCGGTGCGTGAAATTCACACAATAAGAAAACAAACACAAGTCAGAATCAGAAGAAAAAGCAGTCTCGTAGCAGCAGCTCGTCCCTTTAAGAAGCGTGCCTGATTAGATGAGAAGATCCCGCCCTCATGGCAGCACAGCCAATCACGTCTTCTTGCATGATTGACAGGTCAGACAGCCTATCAGCGCCAGCTGTCAGAGTGATAGTGCAAGTGTGGCGCGCCAGCTTTTAGAGCGCCAAAGACAACAACCCTCGCAAGAAAGAAAAATGAAAATTTATTGATGTACATAATGTGAGTTATTAAATGACCATTACATGCACGTATTTTTGGTGTCTTTTTACACAACAGTGTTGTGATTTGTTTGATGAATCGATCGACATCTAAAAATATATATATAAATACACTGTACTGTGTATATGTTTGCTAATATAAAATTATGTAAAATGCTAAATCTTTGTGCTCAGCCAGTCTGAGAAAGTTTTTTTCTTTCTGGATCAAAGACAGACTTCTCGTACATTTGCTTTATCACGTCGGCCTTCTTTTTCCATCCTGAAATGGTGTTTTCTGGAATGCCATGCTGACGACTAAGTTCTGCCGGTTTTGTTCCTTTTTCTAGCTGCAGTACGATTTCATACTTTTTTTTCTATTGATTGATTGTACAGTTTTCTCTTAACACCTCCAGACATTTTTAGAAGAAAAAAAAACTGAATAGCTACAGCGTGTTATCCCTCAGACGAGATCAACGACAGTGAGTGAACAGCAGACCGATCCACGTGAAAGGCAAACTCAGCGCAGCGCAGTGAACTAGGTACGCTCGAGTCACGAGATAACAATGTGAAGTGGCGAATTTGTCCCTCTTTTGTGCTCAAGATATTAGATTTCGGCGACATAAAAGAATCGACATAACCCACAAGAAAATGCTAAGACAAATAGGGAGTTTGGCGGTTCCACTTAAAAAACGTCAACATAATAGGATTGGCGAGTTAACCGTGAGTCAAGATAAGTGAACTCCACTGTACTTCAAAGATATTTTATATGTATTTACATTTCTGCATTTGGCAGACGCTTTTATCCAAAGCGACTTACATTGCTTTCAAGAAACACATTGATATTCTAATCAGTTCTTGCCTTCCCTTGGAATCGAACCCATGACCTTGGCGTTGCAAGCACTAATGCTCTACTGGTTGAAATACAGAAAATTATCAATTCTTTTAACTTTAATTAAAGGTTTGATTTTTGATATTTCTTATTAAATTAAAGATGAATGAATGAAGATTTATTTTTGCATCCACCTTTGATCATATTTACCAGGTGCTCCAATAATTCTGACCACAACTGTACCTCAGAGCCATTGTTTTGGCTCAAGATGAACACCAGAAATGTTTGTTTCTAAGGCACGTTTATCAAAGCTGCTTAATTGTCCTAATTAAAAGCCTAATCCTGGTTTAATCTAAGCCCTGTCTGTAAAACCAGGCATATATGTCCTAACTATATGCTATAATATGACCATCTGCTTTCTTTCTTTGAAAAGGCATTAGTTTCTTTGAAAAGGCATTAGTAGCATCAGTATTATTTTGTAAAATAGAGGTTGAAAAGGTGAAACAGGCCTTTTCAGAAACCACTCTGTGTTCTTAATCCATTTTATGGTTAATAATCAGCTTTTCAATGGGAGTTTTTTTCCCGAGGGTCATTATCACACATTGATTAGTCGCATGCTAAAGCAATGTAGCATTTCTTCACATTCTGTAAGCTAAAGCCGTCACCTGCCCGGGGTCTCAACATTAGCTTGGTTTAACATCACAGTGTTTTTATTTTTTATCCGCTTTTGCCTGCAGGCTACTGTAGCGGCAGTGAAACAGAGGTCACTTCCTCACTGGCTATACATCACACCGCTAATGGCGCTATTACCATCGCCTGCGCCATCGCTCCCCAAATGAGAAATATGTATTGTTTGGCTCAAATGTGCATAATGATAAGCTCCTAAATGATTTGCGGCATTAACTTTGAATGACATTGGCTTCATTGTTATGAGAGGGGTTTTGTCACTTGCGACGTGCTGAGTTAACTTATTGTTTTCTTTAGTATTAAAGAAGAAAAATGGGAATTTATGACATAATTAATCACTGTAAAATGTGCAAAATTAAGGGGAAAAACTCTTAATTACAGAGATAAAATTAAAGTATTGAAGAAAAAATATATTATATTATATTATGTTATATAATAGTATATGATGTTATGTTATGTTATGTTATATTGTATTGTAAAATATTATATTATATTATATTATATTACAGAAGAAAAACATGTGTCCAAATGTGCATAATGATAAGCTCCTAAATGATTTATGGCATTAATTAATCACTGTAAAATTTCCAAAATTAAGGGAAAAAACTCATAATTACTGAGATAATATTATAATAGTGAAGAAAAAAATATTATTATGTTATATTATATTATATTATATTATATATACTTATTATATTACAGAAGAAAAACCAAATATGTCCAAATGTGCATAAAGATAAGCTCCTAAATTATTTGTGGCATTAACTTTGACTGACATTGGCTTCATTGTTATAGCAGGGATTTTGTCACCGATTTGCGTTTGAAACTGCCGCTCTGTTCAGCTCCAGATGTTTGATGAAGGCAAGCTGCCGTTTGTCCTGTCAGGCCTTTTGGGGGTTAAAATGGGCCGCCCCATGTAAGAGATGAGTGTAGCTTTGGGATATGTGGCATTTATATGAGGGTCAGAGAGCAGGGACGGAAAAGAGTGTGAGCAAGCAGAGTTTACCGTAATTGAGCTGTCAGTATTCTGCTGTGTCGCCGCACCTCATGTTGCCACAGAAATGAGAAAAACATTTTTCTAAAAATGTTATTTTCCACGACAGACCTCTATTATTTATGTAATTCCCTTCCCGTGTTTCTGTCAGAGTGGCTCTGATGGGGTTAATAAAACAGGGGCCCGAGGTCTCGACTGTTTTCTACCAAGGACAAAACAGCATCTTAAATTCGCAACTGGCCTCCTTCAATCGATGTATCCATGTCAATATGTTTACCCGGCGCTTCATTACTCTTCCTCATCCAGCTTTCAAACAATACCTCCGTTCTTCGCATTCCTCACCGAGCTGAGCGAACTACAAGCCTGTCAGAGCGATTTGCTGAGAAAGCAGCGTTGTTTGGGCTGGATCATTATCTCCCAGTAAATGTACTTTTTTTGTTGTAAATCCCTTCTTTGCAGGGGCAGGATATGAAATCATAGTGAAATGTGATGGAGCAGCAGTGCCAGGCTGAAGAAAATCCCCATCTAACGAACTTGTGCACCCGTGGCCACCTGCCTTACGTTCTCAAGCTCAACGCGCACATTGACTGCTTAATGCTAACGCAATGACTTACAACAGAGTCTTTCAGAGGAAACAGAATGAGAGTGTGTTAGAGCATGAGTGTTGAGCGATGTATAAGAATCCCTGCCAAGCAACAAACGGGCTG
The DNA here is from genome assembly GCA_037043235.1 of Rhodeus uyekii. NCBI lineage: Eukaryota > Metazoa > Chordata > Actinopteri > Cypriniformes > Acheilognathidae > Rhodeus > Rhodeus uyekii. The sequence goes on along the minus strand of JAWRVZ010000153.1, from coordinate 440,503 downwards.
AAAGGAGCTGTAGCCTCAAATCTTGTCTGGAAAGACCAGAATGTCAATAGTGAATATCATGGAAATAAAAGTCTGTCTTTCTGTTTCTCTTCCTGTATCCCAGCACCCAGTGCTCCTCCCCAGCAGGTGACAGTTCTCACAGTGGGCAATCAGAACAGCACATCTATCAGCATCTCCTGGGACCCTCCTCCTGCAGAACATCAGAACGGCATCATCCAGGAGTATAAGGTAAACCACTTCCACTCCTAATTTTCAGAAGAAATAGTTCTGCATTACATTATATTATTCAGTATTAAATAAGATTTTTTTTGTATGCAATTATAATTCAGTATTAAAGTCTAAATAAACTTGCACTAGTAATTCTGAGTATTATATTATTTTATTTTATTATAATGAAACATCAACAAACATGTGTGACTTCATGTGATGTTGCTAAATTTAGCAGTATTTCCCATTTACAGTATTATGTGAAAATCTAAATGTACCTGTACTCATTTTTTGAGAAAGATATTTTTTTATTATATTATATTTGTCACAAATGCTTTTTTCCCATTGTTATAATATAATACAATATATTTAGATTATATCATATTATATTTATTAAAATAAAACAAAAACAACAAATGTATGACTACATGTGATGTTGGAAATTTAGCAGTATTTCCCATTTACAGTATTATGGGAAAATCCAAATGTACCTGAAACTAATTTTTGAGAAAGGTATATATTTTTTATTATATTATATTTGTCACAAAGGTTTTTTATTTCATTTTTATATTATATTATATTATAATGTTAAAATGAAAAAAAAACAAAAAACAAACGTGTGACTATATTTGTCACAAATGTTTTTTATTTCATTTTTATATTATATTATATTATAATGTTAAAATGAAAAAACAACAACAAACGTGTGACTGCATGTGATGTTGCTAAATTCAGCAATATTTCATGTTTACAGTATTAAGGAAAAATCCAAATTGACTTGTGCTCAACATGAAAAGCATGTTGTGTTATGTACTGTTATGTGTTATATGATGTTATCTTTTGTTATAAATCTGAGAAAAACGAAAGGTTGTAAGTTCAAGTCCCATGTGGGGAATTTCCCATTCATTTAATTCCACCTCAGGTTGCTTCAAGAGGATTGAGCTCAATAAACAGGTTATTTTGGATAAAGCTGTGTTTACTTTTTTCAAAATGTGCCTCATTTATGAAACAAGCAGAGCACATTTCTCTATGAATTGCCTGCAAATCCCTTCATACATAAACTGCTGTACTAAGTTGAACTCACCGATTTACATAAGAATAGCTTTACGAGTAATTTACACGAAAACAATTTCCGTTAATGAAGCCCAGTCATTAAAAATGGACATTTTACAGACAATTTGCTATTTTCCCTCTCTCTCAGATCTGGTGTTTAGGGAACGAGACCCGTTTCCATGTAAATAAGACAGTGGACGCAGCCATCCGTTCAGTGGTGGTGGGGGGTCTGCAGGCGGGGGTCCAGTATCGGGTGGAGGTGGCTGCCAGCACCAGCGCTGGTGTGGGAGTGAAGAGCGAACCACAAACCATCATTATTGGTACGAGACATTGTTTTCGATAACCTTTACTGTCCCACTGCATCTACCTTTTGTCTGTGATAGTCAGAAATGTCTTAGAAGCTCGCCATTCATTTGATGGTTTTGAGTGGGGTCACCAAAGTCAAAATTAAATCTTACGGTCAAGGCTGCGCTTTTTTTTTCTGTGCTTTGGGTGTTTACAGTGTGAGTTATGTGAGTTGTAGCAGGTTGTGACTGGTTTGACCCATAAGTGATGATTTGGTCAGTGACATGCCCTTATTCCCAAATGTCAAGCTCACTATCCATCTCCACGCACAGCCAGGGGCTGATAGACTATTTATCAACGCTGCGGTTTGCGTGTATGTGTGTGTCCTTCCATCTTTTGAAGTAAAAAGGCTGTTTTTTGGGGGTTTTTAACTACAAATTAGAGATTTTTAAACTTTACACAACACCTTTTTCCAATAAAAAAGAAAAGAAAATGTTTTTATGTGCTTTACCCGTTCGTTTACATGACAACAGCGTTTTGGGCATCTAAAACGACGAACTTGTGTGCAGTTTTCGAAGACAATACCATTTTCGCTTCTATGTACAATAACGTAAATTTGTGAATTGATGACATCGTGTATGCTTATTACTTGTTCAGTTTATAAGCAAAGTGTTTCTTTACTGAATAAGATCGCCAACTACTGGCCTGGCCTCATAACACAGCTTTTTAAAATCGTTTTTGTGAACGGGGATCGTTTTGACAACTATGTCGTCTATATGGGAAACCTTTCAAAAACGCAAAGGTTCAATTTCAAGTATTTATCATTGTCCTGTAAACGCACCCTAAATATCCATATTTGTTTTCTGAATGATTCATCAGTACACATTGCTCCAAAAGGGCAAAAAAATATATATTCATGAAATTTTATAATTTTCTTCTAATTTTCCTCCAAAACTGATTTCTTGCTGTTGGGTGGGGGTAAGTGAAATTAACCAATGATATTTATAGCTTAACATGATTCCATCCAATCAGAATCTGTAGTTTCAAATTACATTATTTCCGAATAACATTGAAATAATGTCAAATGAAAAAATTAAAAGTGCCATAAATACTATTTCTTGCTATTTAAACAACATTTGTATTATTTAATCAACTTTTTTCTTCAATTTTTCACCATCTGTTCACTGAAGTAACACTAAAGATCAAGGTGATGAGCTTTTAACGCTCTAGTTGAGTTGATTAAATCCTGTTCTGATGTTCACTGGAGCACAAGTGTTTGTTTTTTCATGCTATTAAACTGATTTAGAAACTCACCCTCAATTTTCAGTTTACTAAATAGCAGTTTTCTCTTTTGTTTGTGTGTATTCATGTAGGTAAAGACTTCCGGGATGTGATCATGAGCAGAAACAACAGCATCACGGAGCAGATCACGGACGTGGTGAAGCAGCCCGCCTTCATCGCGGGCATCGGAGGGGCTTGCTGGGTCATTCTGATGGGCTTCAGCATTTGGCTCTACTGGAGGAGAAAGAAGAGAAAGGGTCTCAGCAATTATGCAGGTAGAGACCAGACTTGCAGCGACACAAATACACCGTGGCGATTGTTTTCAAATGGCATTGAAAGTACAACTTTTTATAGAATTTAACTCTTGGTGCATTTCAATATTTTTAAACCATGGCCCAATGAACCCAATTGAAGTACTCTATGACAGATAACAGTATTACTTATTTTAATAAAACAAAGAGTGATGCTCATTGTCCAAGAAGTTTCAAAGGGTCATTTTGGGCTCCTGTTTGCATTCGAAAATTGGTCTAAGCTTCTCTACACAACGATTGGTCGAACTCAGAGATGGGCGGGACTTTGCAACAAACAGCTAACATTTCAAAACACTGATATGTTTTATTTATTATAGTATGTATACTATGGTAAAGGTACAGTTCTATCTTCTTTTCAATAAACAATGTCTCAGAAGCAGAATTGCTCAAATATTTTAAATAAAATACACGTTTTGCCATTGATTACCTGTGATATCTATGTTTCCCCACTCTTGAAAAGCACTAGCCACCACTGAAAGACACAATCTTGTGTTATTATTATTATTATTTGTTATTATTTGTGTCTTTTGTGTCATCCCTTTAACTGCTGTCTTGCTGTCGTCACTCTGACAGCATAACGCAAACCTTCAAACACACTCCAATATGCATGCAAATAATCATGCACAGATAAACACAAACCTTCCAAAGCCCAACTGAGCACTGCAGGCTTTTTAACACACACTCTTCTCTGTCTTCTTGTTTTTGCAGTTCAGTCGTTCACCTTCACCCCTGCAGGTACTGTTCATTTGTCCCGTCTTTTCGAAACCCCCATTCCTCCTTTCTGCATTCCTCTTGCTTTAGACAATCGAGTATCCCTTCCCATGATTCAATTTTAAGTCTTCAGATGATGCCCACCTGACTTTGTCAGCACAACATGGGGAGTAATTTAACTTCTGGCTGTTGAAGAATCAGTTTCAGGGCTCTCAAACACAAACACATTTTTTGTCATTCATAAATTGCACATATATATGTAAGCCAAAATGCAATTATTTGATGGATGTGTATAAACTGTAACCCCCATTTTTGCTTATTTTGCAAATATTCTTTCTAAACTGTGCTAACAGAGTAAGATGGAAGATCTGTGGAACCTGCAGTTCTCTATTTATCCTTTTTCTTCGGGTCATTTTTTTCCAGTGGTCACCTGTGCTGATTTTCTCACCTATGTTTTTTTGTCACCTCATCTTTATCCTCCTTTAATTGTCCTTTTCTCTCTTTCTGGATTTTTGTTTGTGCGGGTGTTTTGAACTATTTTTGTTCTTTAACCGACAGTTTTTTTTTTATTAATTCCTGTCTTTGTTATTTACCGCTTGAACAAACTTACATGTGGGATTCAAAATTGTTCTCGCCACACAAGGTTGTCAACACATTTTCTGAAGGTTTTCTCATTTCCCTCCAGGGATATACACATCTATATGTTCTGTTTTAACCAATATAGATTATGAACACAGCTCTGGGGTTTTCTTTTTTTTCTCTCTCTCTCTCTCTCTCTCTTTTCTATGGAATAGAATACTGTACAAGTTTATGTGAAACTGCAATAGTGTTATTTTAGTATTATTTATGGACTCTTATAGTCTTTACCATTTATTATTGGAAAGTCATCTTGGGTGGGTTACATTGTGGGATATTGCTTTATTGTTTTCATAATACATACAGCAGAAAGCATTCAGGACATAGCCATATTGCCACCCATCTCATGATTCTTTATCTATCAAATATCATCCCATTCTGAAATATGGTCACGCTGCAATTGATTTTCCACTTTGTTCACAATAGCAAAGCAATGTTTGTAATTCAATGGTTGGTTTGTTCACAAGTAACATTAAATACAGGAGATTCGCAGTCCTACAGAGGTTAACCAGTGATGACCTGATACAGTCACATGGTTGGCCTCAATCACACTGTAAATTGATAGCACCAAAAAAGCAAAAGGGAAAAAAAACCACTCCGCTAGTCAAGGTTCCCTCCGTGTCTCTCGGGGATTGTGTGCAGATTGAGGTGTGCTTCTATCTTGTTGGAGGGTTTTGCTCCAAACTTCATTAGCGATGAAATCAGGTTCCCTGCAAAAGTGGACAGCGCTGCACTTCACTTTTTCCCTGGAAGATAAGACCCTGGCAGTCAGGTGTCCAAGTCCCATGGCCTCAATATCCCCTGTCTTGGGTTTAATGCACTCCAGTGGTCTCTCCTCACCACTGCTTGAGTGGGCTTCAAGGTTGCCGACTCCCAGGGGACCACATCCTCCTTTGGTTTCCCAGCGCCCATGTGCCGAGTAGATAAGTCTGGCGCTCAGACGCATTACCGACATGCCAGACCCCATGTGCGTGACACTTGCAGAGGCAGCGGCCCATACTCTAGCGAGGGCAGCTTCTTGCACCGAGTTGAGAATCTTTGTTTTGTTCTTGTTTCCTGCAGCCAAATAGTCTTCGTCTCATTATCACGGTTCACTGCAAATCATGTGAACGTTTCAAAGGTTATGGAACAAAGAAAGACGGCCGTTTCTTAAAGGATGGGTTTGCATTAAAGCATCTTTGTTCTGAAAAGATATGGCATGCACTTGTATATTTTTAATTAAACACTGTAGGGTGTTGAGGATGGTAAAAAAACGCACAATCCGAATACACACAAACACACACTTTACCCCTTTAAACCTGTCATCGCCGCGAGGCTAAATCAAGCTGTGCTCAGGCGAGAAGGAAGGATTTGATGGAATTTTTATACGGGTGATTTTGTCGTGCTGCAGTAAATGCTTATTAAAGAGGAGTAATCAGTTTTCATATTGGAGAGAGTGCTTATCTGGAGCTCAGCCTAAAGCCGAGACCAGCGCCAGTGTACGGGCCACATCAAAGCGGCAGCAATGTGTCCCATTGTAGATAGCCACTTAACCGACCCGCACACACACATAGTGCCACATAAAATGAGTCCCTTGGGGAGAGAAAATACCTTTAGTGTTTGTTCTCAATTTACTGAAATGCCAAATTCTGGAATTAGCCATGAATGCAAATAAACCCAACAAACAGCAGGCTCAGAGGAGAGAGGGACCTTGTTAGTGTTCATCAAGTTTAATGTTTGGACTGTCTGTTTGTCAGAAGAGGTGATGGATTGTGGAGTGGAGAGAAAATGGCACTTATTAAATTCTGATTGGCTAGGTTCACACTGTCAGTTTTTGGGATTGACAACCGTATTTACTTACAGGTGTGAGTCAGAAAAGGGCGTTTTGAAAGCTGTCTGTCTGAACTTGCAATGGTACACAAGCCTGTATGCTCTTACCAATGACCATAAAAATAAAAGTCCAATTGAGCTGCACATTTTTTCATCAATTATTTGTTAACCGACCACAGTTTTAATATCTGGGTGGAGAGAAGAGCATTTGAGTCATGTCTAGATCACAAAACTGACTGTGAAACCACACAGGAAAACCTGGATTACACGGTAGACATGTGTTTGTTCATCGCAGAGCAATGTCCAGATTATCTCAAGTTAGTGTACACTGAAAACCCTAATAAAATGAGATTACTAATCTGATTGAGTAAACTCGTTCCCTCAATTCAATTGAGTAATGGCAACAAAAAAAAAAACTTGTATATTTAAGTTTACCTAACTTGGCACTCACGTTGACTGTTCTTAAATTAAGTTCACCAAACTCGGTCCTTATATAATGTACTTAAGTTCACTTAACTTGGTGTGCATTTTAAGTGCATATTTAAGTTAACTCAACATGAAAATTAAACTAAAATTAGAAATTATTTATAAATTACAATTATAAATTTCTTATTTTTTACTCTAAGCTTTGTGCAAACATACCAAAACTGGAAAAAACAACAGCATACTGAACATACAGAGATTATTGATTGACTTTATTGACCAACGTTTCATATGAATGAAATTTAGTTGTGAGTTCGGTTAAAAAATGTGGTCGTTTGAGTTACTTTTTGGACTGAAGTGTTTTCACTCACATGATCGAGTCACCAACTCAGGGCGCAAACGGCATTATTAGTATGGCTAACTCCTGAAAATGCGGTCCAAATAGTCTCCTTTTCATCAGTCATCCATCCATTCTCTCTTTTTGCACACTTTTAGTTTCAGTTGCTTTATTTGGCAATAATATGAAGACAAAACTGTGGAGATAAAGCGTCTACGATGCTTCAATTTCATAAATGTATTGTGCATGCTCGCCTAATGTGTGCTCCAAGCAATTCAGACACACACACACATGCATAAATAGACTATTTATTTCTTAATCAGCACACTTAGCTTTTCAGTGTGGAATGATGTTTAAAATCATGATGCACAAGAGATTTTTGCTATATGTTTGTTATGATGTTACGATGACTCAATCTCTTTTTCTCTCTCTCTTTCTCGCTCTCTCTCTTTGTTTTCTACCCTCTTTCTGACCCCAGTGACGTTCCAGCGAGTTGATGGAGGCTTGATGAGCAACGGGAGGTAAGATTCCTGTCATCCACTCTCTCGTTTCCCCTTGTTTTTTCACGGCATGCCACAAAACAGCGCTGGTTATTATCTTTGTGCCAATCACCTGCCTTTAACCTTCAAAGTCCAGCCCCTCAATTCCGAACCTCATTCATATTCTGTCCATCATCCCCTGGAAGGTCATCAAAACCATTATCCTCTACAAGTCAGTCGTCTTCCAAGCCGTACTCAGCTTTTAAGGGTTCGCGCCATCCCAGCACTGTAAGAAATTCATCTTGAGAGACGCTGCAGAGGAGAGAACAGAAAGGTTGTTTCTATAGGTTTCCGGGAGAGCTCTTGTGGCACACAACCGTTTCTCATGGGTCAACAGCTTGATTAACCTTCTAAAAGTCACAGTAGAGTCCATCAATGCGGAACAATTCTTTGCATAACCATTAATACAGTTCTTTCATATTTAAATAAACAATTCAACCAAATATATTCTTAATACTCAGAAATATGGGGGTTTTCAACAGGGGGTGCATGCATTGAAGACAATATTATGTATACACATTTTTATATTTGATATTAAATTGATATATTATAAATCCATTAATTAATATAAATTAATTATTAAATTTTGATATGGTTCATATGAATGGTTGAATATGAATATGGAGTACCTATGGTTATTATAAATTAATGCAATTATTCATATATATACATATAGCAGAAAATTAGATATAAATTGAAAATATAATTTCTATATGAAATAATTTGAATTATTATGTAAAGTGTGATATAATTTAATATAAGCATTTAGATAGACAATTTAAGTTTATAAAACATGTTATAAATTATTAGATAAAAAGGCATAATATCCCTTTAATATTTACATATTTGAGACTTAAAGTTAAAAAAATAACAATAATAATTTAAATTTTAAATGCATTTGTTACTATTATTATTACATTTTGGCTATATATTAAATTATAATAATTATAATATCAGGCATTGTTAACTTATTTAATATACATTTAAATTTAATATAAACAATACAAATTTAATAGCTGTAAATTGATTTTAAAATAAATTGAATAGCTTATTGTATAAAATACATATTTTAAATGGTAAAACTTTACAATAAGATCTCATTTGTTAATGCTAGTTGATGTATTCACTAACATGAACTAAAAATAATCAATACATTTGATACACTATTTATTAACATTTGTTCATCGTTAGTTCATGTTATTTCACAGTCCATTAATGTTATGAAATACAACTTTTAATGTTAATAATGTATTAGTATATGTTGATATTAACATTAAGATTATTAAATGCTGTAGAAGTATTGATCATTCTTAGTTCGTTAAGTAAAGTACAATAATACCTTGAGATACGAGCATAATCCGTTCCAGGACTGAGCTTGTAACTCGAATTGCTCGTATCTCAATTCATTTTTTCCCATAAGAAGTAACAGAATTTATCCATTCCGGCCCTCTAAAAAACTCCCTTATTAGTGCTAATAACAATGGAAAAAAACATGTTTTTAATTGCTATAGAGACAGACACACCAAAAAAAATTATAGGATATAAGGATTCCTGTGATATAAAATAAAATGTGGTTTTAATTATGAGTTCTTACCTTTGAGACAGACGATACAGTAGAGGAGGTGGAGGAGGGATAACGTAGATAACGCAAACACAATACGGTAGGGTAGTGTAGACTACATGCACAATAATATGTCTCAGAACCCCATATTAATTTTTATTGAACACACATAACTCGTGCTGCTCCCAGCTTAATACTCGTGAATCACTCGTCGCCCCCGGTAACCTCCCGCTGTAAAACCAAGTTTTTTAGTGGAGATCATATGCAATAACCCCATAAATGAGGCAGCTTGAGCTGCTCCGAGGGCTCGAAGACCTAGCGTCGCCGTCTGTAAGCTGCCCAAATATTTACTCGTAACTCAAAGCAAAAATTAGCACGAAGGCTTGCTCATATCTCTGAATACTCTTATGTTTGGGCTGCTCGTATCTCAAGGTATTACTCTAGTTAACTGATGTTAAGTAATAAAACCTTATTGTAAAGTGTGACTTTAAAATATTTTACCAATGTTTAATATTTATATAATATAATAACATTTAGTTAAACATTCAACTGAACTGGTCATAAAGAACTTTTTTTCCGATGGATCACTACAAAAAATTGTATCAACAGATCAAAGTACAGCAAGTCTGCGCTTGTACACCAAGCATCAAGCTCTCTCTGATATCATCATGTGACTGATGGATGAAAATATGAGCTCTGCATGTTTGTGCATCCTACATGCTGTCAGACACACACCACACACACACACACACACACTCACACACACTGTACGGACACATACAAATCTTCGCACATCTCCCTTCACGGACGACTAGCCGCTCATAAATCTCACCCCCCAAAAAGAATTAGTAGGAACAATTTAAGCAGAGAGGGATTTTATTTTATCATTTGTCAGCCCCCCTTCATCCCCGCTGCCTGTACGGACCCCCGCATTGATAAATTTGCCTGTCACCTCAGCTGGGTGGCTGGAATATGAGCATGTGTAGTAATGTAAAAATAATTACCCCAGGGAGAGGCTAGACTAACCCTTCCGGAATCTTCTGGCGGGCTTCTGGTTTTTTTTAGAGGGTGGAAAGAAGAGTAAGGGTTCGTTTGAATGACACCCGTTACCAGGAGTGGAATGTCTGTCTTTTTTCTGTCCGGGTGACTTTTATCACACCTGACAGGCCAAATTCACTCCGAATCTGGGGATCTTTTTTGTATTAATTCCTCACACCCACACCTCGTCTCATTGTCTCTGCTGCTGCATCTATAGATTGAAGGTGTTTTAGAAGCCGAAATTAAAGCCCAAGGAAGTGTCACCTGATTTCCCTGCAGGAAGTGAAGTTCTGCTGATTGATTTGAAGATTCCATTCCAGATCCCTTGGGTCTCGTATCTAATCAAAAAGGACGTCCAATTGTATTTTTTTAATAGTGGTACCTTGTCTTTAGCTATATAGCACCCTAGAGAGCAGAGATGAGCACTTACCTCTGTAGATCTCAATTAAGACATTTTTGGTAACGCATCATACATAATAAAGCCATTGGCAATGCTTTATCCGCTGCCTTATTCTCAGTTAACCTGTTATGTACACGTTATCAAACATATTCATGATAATTCTAAGTTGTTCTGTAAAGAATTATGAATGCATTAAAGATATGCAAGATACCCAAAACAAGGCATAAATTAAGAGGGGATCGTGCTTTTACGGCGGCAGCACCAAAATTATGGAATGACCTGCCACAGCACATTAGACCGGCCACTTCAATGTTTCGTTTTAAATCTCTTCTAAAAACCCACCTTTTCACTTTGGCTTCTATCAGCAGAAGTTGACCTTTTGTGACTTAATTTTATTTTATTTTTATTATTAATTTACTCTTTTCTGTACAGCACTTTGATCTACTTCGATTTTTAAAGTGCTTTATAAATAAAGCTTGTTGTTGCTGTTTTTATAAAACCTTTTTTTATGAATTCCTAATTTTCATTTACATATTGTTCTTTTGAACAAATGTACCTTTTTGTGTATATATAGTAATATATATAAAATATGCTATATATAGTAATATATATCTATACAGTAATACCTCGGTTTACGAGTGACTTAGTATACGAGCAAATCGGTGTACGAGCATTGTATCGGAGTGCGAGAAAAATATTCCCTCGCCCACGCACATTTTTGTGTGGAAAAGTCCTAACGCTCAGCATCGACGCTACTCAAAGCTAAAGTGTGCGTTACAGTAAATTGTCAAGTATTTTTAGAGTTTAATTGTCAATTATTAATTAGTATTTATATGAGATCGTAATAGTTATAATTTTAATAAAATAAAACCAAAAAAATATTTAAAATGGGTATTTATGGTCGTGTGGAACGAATCGAGTGATTTTTAGTGCATTTTTATGAGGAAAATTGTTTTGGTGTACGAGCATTTTGAGTTACGAGCTCTTGGAACAAGTAAACTCGTAAACCGAGGTATTACTGTATAATTTCAGAGAAAAAGCAAGTAACTTTGAATTAATCATGACATTTTTAAGACTAAAATAGTATTTTCTTGCATTATATTTAAAAAAAATTCTTCTTTTTTCTTTACAATGTATGTAATTAACATCCAGTGGGTGATTGGCATCTTAGCTGTTACTATATTGTTTTTTTTTATATTACCGTATTGTCCGCACCATAAGGCGCACCGGACTATAAGGCGAATGTCCGATTTTTGAGAAAAATTAAGTATTTTGGGTGCACCTTATAGTGCGGAAAATACGGTAAGTATTGACCAGTCACCATCCAGACCTTAATATGATGCATAGCAAGTGTTGTCAGAAGTGGGTTTATGCTGTGAAGGTGCTCTACATGCATCACAACACTTGATCTGCTTTCTTCTGTCAGATCAGGATGAATCCTCATGACTAAAGCTACTGGAGAGATGATGGGCAAACAGAAGAATGTGTTCATTTGTTACAGTCTTGGTTTATTGCATTAATTAGACGATGGCAAATGAAGCCGCGTCTGTTTCTGCAGCTCCTCATTGGCTGCTGCCAAATTGCTTGTACTGAACAATTACGCTTAATCGATCACAAAATAAATGATTCATGGAAGATGAATAGGCAGCATATTGGTCAGGCCTTGAAATGATGGAAACTGATAATGGCTGTTTGTTTTTTTGTTTTTCCTATGCTTTCTTTATTCCTACACAATTTTTTCCCCCTTTTTTTCCTTTTTTTTTACCAAGTTTCTTCCTTTTTTGTGGCTCCAACAAGTCTTTACTCCTTTATACAAAAGCAGATTGCTTATATAAATTCAGAAAGTCTTCTAGTTTTGTGAAATTGCACACACAGACCAATACAATTCCATGAGCAATTGAGAGGCCATAAAGCGTTAGACCACTGGATTTACAGAAATCTGTTTTAGAAGAGATTGCTTAACATTTCAACATATTTTGCATATTTAATACTAATATTACATGAATTATTATTTGATTTATCTCTCTCTCTCTCTCTCTCTCTATATATATATATATATATATATATACAGTGGTACCTATATATATACAGTGGTACCTATATATATACAGTGGTACCTCGAGATACGAAATTAATCCGTTCCGAGGCAGCCTTTGTATAATGAGTTTTTTGTATCTTGGAACACATTTTACAAGTAAAATGGCTAATCCGTTCCAAGCCCTCCAAAAACACCCCATTAAATTTCATAATAAAGCTAAATTGGCCTTATAAACAATGAAATAACGTAAAATGTCGTGCTTACCTTTCGAGTGAGGCTATCTCCGAAAGTGGCGGCAGAGGAGGAGGAGGACAAACGGCAGATAACGTACGTACGTACACTTAACTTTATGAAAACACATACAAAATGTAAAGTTTGGGGTGCGGAGTGTCTGAGCTAAAGCACGCCAGCACGTACGTATAGAAGATGCATGATGGGAGGGATGCTGTCCAATTAGAGAGAAGGATCTCATGGCTTGGCTAGCATCAGGAACCAATGGGAGAGCAGGAGGATGGGGGCGAGTCTACTATAACTAAGATGGCGGCGTGCGGCACGAGTTTCAAAATTGTTATGGGGCGAATCTCAGACTTTCAGAAACCTTTCGTATCTTGAAAATTTTTCGTATGTAGAGCAGTACAATTTTTCGTCTTTGCTTTCGTAACTTGGATTTTTCGTAAGTTGAGCCTTTCGTATCTTGAGGTACTACTGTATATATATATATGATCACACAGTTTTATTAAGAGATTAACTTGTCTTTCTTAGTTCCGTTGTTTCTTTTCCTTTTTTCAAAGCTCCTCCCTTTCTGTAAATGTTTATAGAGGGATGTTTGTGTGTATATGGGATTTTCACTGCGCTCAAAGTACTTGACAGCATCCTCCAGCTAATGTAATCTGAAGAGCAAATGCATGTTTCAGCATGCCTTAAGCAGAATTTAATGTGCAGGCTCTTAGTTCAGTCTCTCGGTCACGTTCTCTCTCTTTCTGCCGCTGTATTGGAGGGCGTGTGGGCCTGTAAAGCCCGTCTGATTTATGAAGTAGGATTGGGATTAATATTGCTCACTCGGCTTGTTTACGACGATCCTCACAGACGCGCTGCGAGGTTGTATTTCACAGTTGCGCGCGTGTCTAGGAGCGTGGCAGGGAAAAATGAAGCCAAATCAAATCTCTTTCGTTCTCAAGGCCACATGCACTCTTGCTGTCTGAGGAGAGGGATTCAGGGCTGGTGTCAGGGCTGGGATGAGGGCCCCTGGCCCCGCTCCTGGTGATTTGCAGGGCAGAAATATGCCCGCTAAAATCATATTTCTCAATCTAATCATCTCGCACGGGAAAAGATGAATGCAAGGACAGGGCCGCCGTTACCACAGTCAACATCATCATCACCCACACTTACAAATGATCCCTGCGAGGCCCGGCTGGGAGAGTATGCATGTGCGTGTTTACAAGAGAAATCAAAGTCAAACTCATGAAACGTCCATTTTTCTGGCTCGCTCAATTTACCAGCTCCTCAATTTGAAGGAGACTGCATTCACTACACATTTAGCTTTCACGGTAAAGGGACGTTCACAGCAAGAGTGATGCCTATGAAGGAGTGCTGTCAAAATTAACGCAGGCAATTGTTTTTTCATTAAAATTATTTCACAGCATCTGTCATCTTTTGGCAAGTGTTATGTTATATGATCACGCTCTTATTCATGCAAATGCTTTTAAACCATTCAAGTGCGACAAGACGCAAAAGAGAATGCAGTGCGATACTGGTGCACATCTGCGCCCAGAAAACCCCTTCAGACAGCTCTTGGACAGATAAAAAACACAAAGTTGAGTCAGACCTGTTTTTTCAGGTATTTGTGACTTAAATTAGTTAAATGAAGTCTTAAATGAATGTAAAGCTATCTGTCAGATCTGCATCGTGTGCAGCAGCTCTTAAAGTGACAGCTGCCTAATAAACCTGTTGTTGTCTGCGACTTAATGTTAATCAAAGAACAAAATCACTCGCTCAATAACTTTTGTAGCTTTAATAAGGATTAATCTATGTTTAATTTATAATGTATGCATTGAAGACTGTGGAATGTTTGATATCTTTATTCAATTTATGTTAGAACTATTTATTTATGTTAGACCTACCTGAAAACATTGTTTACAAGGCTAAATTTTGTCAAAAACAACAGAAACAATTTTGTGCACATTTTGTGCATTTTGACAGGGCAATTAAAACTCTGAACTAGTCTGACTGGGTCAGTATTTAATGAAGGGCAGGTAAATCTGACATTGATTATATATAATTTAAATAAAATTTATTATTTTATCATTTTATGTGACGATCGTTTTAAGTTCACTTAAATGAAAAGTAAAAAAAAAAAAAAAAAAAGGTAGATTTTGATTATAATGTATTGTTGAATGACTAGTTAATTTGAGAGAAAAACAATTCCATAGAGACATCAGTCTTGATAAAGGTGAGACTGGACTGAAAAAAAAACAAAAAAACATTGAGTAAATATTCAGTTTTAGACTACTCTCTTTGTTGTTTATACATTAATTTAGAGATTTAGTGTGAAATTTAAATTGAAGTACAATACAAAAACTAAACTACATTTATTATTATTATTATTATTATTATTACTATTATTATTATTATTATTATTATTATTATTATTATTATTATATTTGATTTATTAATTTATTGTTTTAATCGATTGACAGCACTACTATAAAGCATACGCACTAACAAATTATAACTAATTTATAATAGTAGTTTATTAGTAGTACAATATAGTTTATTGTAAGCACATGGGAACGGATTCTGATTGGCTGTCAATCAATACCATTCTGAAAGTGATTCCAGCCATATCATTTATCTGTGGCAGTTTTTATACACACTGACACATTTTTGACTGAACAATTTGTAATAAATCGTCGACAATAATGAATAAAATGCTCAAAACTTTAGCTAAACATACAGGAATATGAGTTCCATGTGAAATAGAAATAATGTTGGGCAGGACTTGCTGTAATTTATAAGGATTTATAACATTCTTCTTTAATATTTTTTGATGAAACAGGAAAGAAAACCATTTGTCCTTTAAAATAGCACGCACATTTATTTGAAACACAGGGGAAAAAAGTAAATTGTTAAAACATTTGAGATTTAAATTGAGAGAAAGAAAAGTAGCTCATAAAGATCACCTGAGGGCCAAACAAAACAAAAACAGCGAAGGAAAAGAGCACCTGATTGTAAACGGGTTGGAAAGAGCATTTCGGTGGAGGTGAGGAGGGCACAGGATTGTTTTTCAGACAGAAAAAAATAAAGCGCTGGCGGAGGGGGAAGGTTTGAGAAGTCCTCAACGTATTACCTTATAAGAAGTCAACGTGTCTGAGGAGGAACCATCAATTTGAATGACTCGTCCCCCCTGAGGGCCTGTTTTGGCATTCAGCTGCCACATCAGGGGGCGCTTAGTCTGTCAGGACCCCCGCCTCCTCAGCTCGAGACCCTCCATTCGGGCTCTGCTGGTTCTTATTAAAACCTGTGGCTTAGAGCGCGACAGGCTGCTACACTGCCATTACCGGTATATTGCCCCCGGCTTCAAAAAAACGCACACTGTTCCCCGGACCTGGGGGAGACAAGCCACCTCAGGGCAAATGTACATCCACAGAAAGCAGGAGTGGGAGGAGACGAGGGAAAAAGGCACGGTGAAATAGAGAAAGAAAAGAGACAAAGACGACTGGTGTGTCTTGATGCACATCTTCAGAACGCCTCAGTCACTGGATGCGCTTGTTTGTGCAAGAGACACAGGTCAAAATAGGAGATATCACAACCCATAATATGACAGCTGACAGAAATGAAGCTTCGACTTTTTAAAAGCTTGATTTTGGGCCAATGTTGTGGGTTAAATATGCATATACATAAAAACACTGAAAATGGAAGATAATGCAACAGCTACGGTTAAACCGAAATAGAGACAAAATAGAGAAAAATGTGTTTTTGTGAAGTAAATAACGTGGAAGACTTTGTTTGTTTGGTTTTTAGTTGCTTTGAGAAGTAATCATGGACTATTTATAATAATAATAATAATAATAATAATAATAATAATAATAATAATAATAATAATAATTATTATTATTATTATTATTATTATTATTATTATTATTATTATTATTATTATTATACCTATTAATAATTATTGAATTATTTATTCCACAATAATATTATTATACAATACAGTAATGCTATTTGGAACAGCAATATCATATTTATGTATGCATTTAATTATTTCAGAATCATTAATGTTACTTTATAATATTTTTGATTTAATATTTAAAAAATGTATGTGGGTAAATGGCAGAAATTGTATATATTTATTGGAGGGGAAAAAACTTTGGTTAGGTAAATGACAGAATTATAATTAAAATTCAATTCAGAAATGTTTTAAAGGCTTTATACAACTAATAATAATATTATTATTATTATTATTATGTTTATGTATTTATTTATTGACATGACAATACAATTATGCAGTAGTATAATGCAATTTTTAATGACAATTTAATATGAATTATTATTTATTTTAAATAATAATACTTTTCTTGTAATTATAATGTTTTTGGAACAATATGCATTTGGGTAAATGATAAAAGATTACTAATAATAATAATAATAATTATTATTATTATTATTATATTTATTTATTTATTGACACAATAATACAATTATGCAGTAGTATAATGCAATTTTGAACGTCAATATAATATTAATTATTATTTATTTTAAATGTTTTTGGAACAACATGCATGTGGATAAATGATAAAAGATGTGCAAGATGTACGCGGATTGAACTGACTTGTTTTAAAAAAATGTCTTTTTGTTTGTGCTCTTTCAAAATCTCTCATTCGCACCAGCATTGCTCCGTCTCTGTGACCATGACCACAAATTGGTCCTCTAACAGTGATGAAAGGAAAAATACATAGATGTGGGCCAAAAAATGAGGAAGTCCTTGAGTGCTTCATTCATCCACCTCTCCGCTGATTCTCCATTCCTCTATTGTTACATTCCCAGCCTTGCCGCAACCAATGGCTCTTTATTTCCATCTATGCTCATTCTGAAGAGAAAGAAAAAAACAGCAATTTTTATAGTGGGAGTGTTGGGTTAGTGATGGGGGTAAAAACACCACTGGGAGGTTGGAACACAAGCTCTCCTCAGCATCTGTTGCCCATGGCAACAAGCATCCGAGAGGTGATTGCACAGTAAAGTGGTCGTAATGGCCCACAGCACTCACCCATGACAGCTTAAAGTCTTAATGATGCCTTTACACCACACACACCCTTGGGAAGACGCACAACACCTGTTAAATGAAACCTCCTGTGTGAGCCGATTGTCATATGTGGAGGAGTGTGTTGTAAAACACAGGAGTTTGGTGAGCTAAAGATGGTGTATTACAGTCAGGGGTGATCTGTTAAATGAGGGTGTGTGTCTGTCGGTTAAAAGGGGTTTCTTATTCTTATGTGTCTATAATGAAAGATGTATTCATTACAAATATTGAGTTGACCCCACTATAATACTGCATTTCAAATAAGAATAGATTGGAAACATTGGGAAACAAATGAGCTTTTTCTATTGTAAAGAGATCCCATGAGAATGACACACAACATTTGTTTGCGTTGTGTCTGTTTTTGACTCTTTTTTTTGTCATGCGTTTTCATTTTATTATTTCTCAATCCTGTAGGAAAATATTACATGGAGACAGAAAGAGAGAGGGAAACCAGACTCTTAATATAAGAGGTTAACATTTGCCCTCGATTGTCTTGATCTTTTGACATTTCTGATCAATGCATTTTATTTTTTATTGTTATATTTTTAACTTTAGTTCCAGTGTGTTCTTGGCCTCATTCTATCATATACAAATATTTATATTTCCAAAAGCAATCATCACGTTTGAACAACATGTGTTGGTAATTTAATTGGTTGCACTTTTAATTGGCAATTTCTTTGGTTGCACTTTATTTTACAGTAAGTTCACTTACATGTACTAACCTAAGAAAGTGCTAGTTAATATAAAATAACTACAATACTATAATAAAAGCTAATTTCATTGGATAAGGTTTGGTGTATTGGTGGATTCAGGGTGACATTAGGTCTTTTTATTTTTATTTTAATATTTTTTTTCAAGATAAATTTCTTTAAATTAAATCAAACCTTCATTTTCTCATATTGAGAAGAGAAAATTCATACAAAATTTGTTCATTTTTACTTAATTTTAGTATTTTCAGAGTTATGTAATCAGTGTTGTGTAAAGTAAAACATGACTAGTTATGTTACTAATTTGAATAAGTAACAGATATTTTGTAGTAAAATTAAAAGTAATGCATTACTGGTTACTTAAAAAAAAGAAAAAGTAATCTGATTACATATCTTGTAATTCGTTACTCCCAACACTGTCTGTGATGAATAGACTTATTCCATGTGCTTTTGTGGAACGTATGAATAAAACGTTCATACACAAAATACTTCATTCCAAGTCAAACCAGTTCACTGTTATTAAATGATTCTGAGTCGATCATGTTTAAAAATCCATATCCAATAATCACAAATGAGTTGGAAATGGAAATTCAACTTGTGTGGAAACTCAATACGGAGAATGAAGTTTCACATGCATGATTTCTCTTCCCACAGTCGTCCTGGTCTGCTGAATGCCAGTGATTCGGGGTACCCGTGGCTCGCCGACTCCTGGCCGACCACCAGTCTGCCTGTTAACAGCGGTTCTGGAGGACCCAACGACCTCAACAACTTCGGCCGTGGAGGTAATTGTTCTGTCCAAGTTTAGGACATATTAAAGTGATTAGAAATGTGGTTGAAGTCAAAAGTTTAAAGTGTTAAAAGCAAGCTCTCTCCATCATCTGAAAGAAAACGTCCTCTCTCATATTCCTGGACAATGATTCATTCAGGGTTGTCCCGGTGTTGTCCTGATGTACACCTGTATGCATATTGCATCGGGCGTGTTTGGACACAGGCGTTTATTCATCATGCGCTGGAGACAGACCTATATTGCCACCCGCATCCTGCTGTCATGCTGAAACTAATGGCTGTCGTTCTGACCCACTGTCAGACAGAGGAAGGACCGATAGCAGAGGAGGGGGGCGGGGGGGGGGGGGTTTAGGAAAAGATGGTGGTCGAGCAGTGAGTCGTGAAGGACAGCCACAGCTTGAGTGGTGCAGATGCAGCTGCTGTATATCATTTTCCCTTCAGTACACACACATACACGCAAATGTAGAGTTACAGCATTATTTCATGCAGAAGTGCAAAGAAAAAATGCAAAAAGAAGATAGCAGTGAAGAAAAGACTAAAAATAAATTAAAGGCCTGTTCACACCAAATAGTAAAACACAACAGTATAGCATATTCAGGAACTTTGAGTAATCAGTTTATTTTTTAATAGAACTGTATGGATATATATATATATATATATATGTGTGTGTGTGTGTGTGTTATATTTTGTTGCTAGATTTTGTTATCAGTGTAAAATTATTATATACATTATTTTATGCTATTATAATATTTAAATGCATATAATATTTAAAAATGACATTATTAATTATATAAATTAAAACATGAATATGTCTACATGCTAACATGAATGAATGATGGGAAGCTAAGACAAAGAGACATGTGAATTAATGCATGCGGTGTGAGGGACTATATATATATATATATCAGTTGCCATTGACACTCATAATCATCTTTTCTGTTCATCACCATGTGTGTTTAGTTCTCCAGCTTCACTTTGTGTTTATAGACATACTGTTGCTGTGTGTTCAAAGTTGTGGTTAAAGTTTTCATTAAATAATTACCAACCTCTAAAATGTAAAGTTTTTTTTGTTACAATTAACAATTCTTCGTCTTTCCGTCACCTGACCCTTTTACAAGGAGACACTTAAGTCACTGGTTTGGATCAGGGCCAATTACTTTTTTTTTCATATCACACGTTAATTGTAATTTTTTAACATTACATCTTACATCTTTTTTAACAAACTTCTTTATTGATAATAATAAATATTATTGTTATTTTGTTGTTTATTAGTATTATTAACATTATTATTTACACCCAGATAACATTTTATAATCCCATTATTATTTTAATATTATGTACATGTGTGAAAGTGTGAGGTATAGAATATTAATTTCTGAAACAAATACTAAATTTCTAATCAAATAAACATACAACTTTCATGGAAATGGCTTGAAATATTTTGTTTTGATTTCTTTCTTAAGAGTCATCACTTATGCCCTTCTCTCCTTCCTTCCATCTTCCTGTGCCTCTCAGATGTGATGCCCAGTGCCCAGGCTGATAAGACGGGCACTATGCTTTCAGACGGAGCCATTTACAGCAGTATTGATTTCACAACCAAGGGTGGATTTGGCAGTCCAAGTCCCGCCTCCCAGGCCACGCCCTACGCTACAACCCAGATCCTCCATTCCAACAGCATTCATGAGCTGGCTGTCGATCTGCCCGAAGCCCAGTGGAAGACCTCCCTACAGGCCAAGCAGGAAATGGCCAACCTGGGCTACTCACTGCCAGACAAGAACTCCTGCAACAACAGTGAGTCTGGCTGGAGGGCCTGGGGTGGGTGTATGTGTGTGTGTGTGCGTCTATGTGTGTGTTACTTCATGTGAGCTTGTTTTTGTGCGGTTTTTATGTCCAAAATCTTTTGAAACGCAGCCAATTGCTCTATTTCTGGATATTGCCTGAGGTTTTTATCAGTGTTAATTCGACCAACATTGTATTAATGTTGCATTTTTTTGACATTCAGGAACAATAAGAATGTGTATCATCGGGCCATAACAAAATCCATGACCCTTGAATGTGTTTCCGACCAACCAGACAGCATTTATTATTTAAATTGTCTTTGGGCTAAAATAATGTAACATCATTATCCAAGATTTATTCTATTTTGAAAAGCTTTTAGACAAATGCACTTTTTTTTTAAATCAAGAAAGAACCACTATCCATATTAATGAACTTATTTTTTCGCAGTTGAACAGAATGATGAATTATAGCCATTCCTTAACGCAATTAAAAACCATTTGCGCTTTCATTTGGACTTGAATAAACCTCCAACTATAAAATTACTGTAAATCACATGAATAAATGTCTCCATGAACTGGTTAACTTGCCAACAAATAGAATTAATTCCAGGAAAATTAGCACTAATGTATGTTGTTAACATCTGAATGAGACACTTTCCCAAGAAACTAGACAAATTAAGAGATTTTAAAGCAATTAGGCTCTGTTCCAAAATCTAGTGATCTACCATGCTCCCTGCTGCCTATGTAGGCAGCATTTTAACCGATGCTAATGATGCATTAGTTTGCAATAAATCTGAGATTGCTTTATCCTTCAAGAATGCATGCAATATGTCTCGAATGCTGCCAAAATGAGAACATTATAAACAACCGTTGCCTATGACGCTTCAAATGCTAAATGGGCAGCTTTTTCGATTTGGGAACAGAGCGAAAAGTGTTCAAATTCAAAAGAATTGCATTTTAAATAGGAATGTGTGTGTGAAATCAGTGCTTTGCTTGTTGCTCTAACTGCACGCCCTTGCATGCGCTTGTGCCATCTTGCCCTCCACCTGATGCCACTTTTTTGCCCTTCGCCTCCACTAGCACTCCTTTTCATTCCTGACTACCGATTGGCTGACGGATTGTCTAATAGAATGCCACACAACCAATCGCAGGATTTCAGCACCACCAGCTCCCACAACAGCTCAGATCGGAGCAACAGTCTGTCAGGTTGGTATTTCACCGGTCCAGAGTCAGCCGCCCACCCGCATCTTTCCCTCAGTCTGTCCCTCTCCCCTTTCACCTCCACTAACCGTGGTGCACACACCATGACTCCTGCTGTGTACTGTGAATAGTATTGTTTGTATAATCATTGTATTCCTTGTATCTGTCATCTCTACTGGAGATACTGTGTGGATGCAAAAGTCCTTTTTTATCTAAAATATACAATTTATACAAACCAGCAGGTTTGTAATAGTAAAATATGATGGATTTTACTGTGCTATTAGGTCCTTCAGAGAAGGACACAGACCTTTCTTTAAAAAATAGTTGGAGTCCATAAATCAATTCTTAAAAAAGCAGTTTAAAATCAAAACCAGAAGCGAGCGGTGCGATGTGTAGCGACAAAAGCAGATCGAACCCATTATAATGAGTGATGCTGTCTACACTGGATTTTTGTTTATGAATATAACAATGTAAATGACTTCATTTTGTTTTGTTGTGATTGTGGTTGTCATCTGTTATCTTTGCACAAGCAGGATGTGACTGCTGGTCGGTTTGGTATTTGTCCCGCCCCTGCTCCATTATGATTGGACGGTTGTTTAATGGCAGTGATGACCACTTTGTTTTACCCAAAGTTAAAACTTTTTACAGCTTCCAGCGAACAGAAATAAACGGCAACCATGCATGAAATAGACGTTCAACACCTCGTCACACTGCTGTCAATTATAAACACACAGCACTCCCATTGGAAAACAATTCAAAAAAATGCACTGGCCTTACAAAAATGCTTTGGTGGACACATTGCCTTCAAATTTAAAGAATTTAGCTTTGAGTTTCTGGTCTTCTCCTTTGGTTCCTCACAGCACTTTTCACATGTGAAAGGGAATGTGCATCCACTGTTTGTCAACCAGTGGGTCGTGGAACATTCCAGAGGGGGTCGCGAGACTTTTACTGTGTTCTCATATTTTCGAATGTCGTATGTTTAATCATTATTGTCCTAACTTTCTAATGTTATTTCTAAACCCACAATAATTTATCACTGCAGCGAACGGCACTTATTGGACAAGGTTCTACTCTCTTTACGTAAGCGGTTTACTCCGTTTCTTGGTAACGACGGCGCAATTGCATTGCATCGCTATGCCAGAAATATTGCACGCAGCCACGGCCTGTTAGTTGGACAAAAATGCATCCTTTTTTAAGAAGAAAACAAGTAGAGGATTCTGAAACTCCTTCCACTTCAAAGACAGCAAATTTAGTGACTAAATCTTTATCTATTTGACAGGTTGCACACTAAAATTATTTTGCAGAATCTTTTGACGTTGTCATTAACGTAATAACATTGTCATTAATATGTCAATGTGTTTATGACATAAGCATAGGTTAGTTTTTCCATTGGTAATTATTGCGATGTAAAAGAAGCCACTCAGAAATGCACACACACTCTTGAGTTGATTTGAGCGAATTCCTCCTGTTAATGGTTACAAGCTGCAATAAAATTCATGAAGTGAAAATTACAATGTCATTTATAGGACACAGAGACGGCCCCCATCCTCTTGTCTCGTCGTCCATGTGGCTCTCTTTCTCCTCTCTAATCAAGTTTCATGCCAGTGCTTTAACTGTGCAGTAACCCTACACAGCCTCAGACATTAGATGGGAAACTCTCCAAGCATCTGGCTCAAGTGTTCATGGAGCACAATTAGGACTCCAAGGGTAGTTTTAGGTCAAACATCTCAATCTTTTTATTGTTCGGAAGATGGAGATCATGACTAAATCGAATCAATCTGATCTTGTTTAACTATTGCGTAGCATTTTTAGCCTGTGATTATATAACCCTAACATGAAAACTTTTGCCATACTTAATTTCTCACCGTTTATGCATATCATGCTTTTGAAAATATACATTATCGTTCAAAATCAATAAACACAGTAAAGCTGCGAGATATTTGAATTTGAATCCAGAAGCCATAACTCCAGTGACACATGATTCTTCAGAAATCATTCTAATATCCAGATTTGCTGCTCAAGAAAAATGTCTTCTTATTATGAAAACAGGATTCGATGATGAAGCTTAATTTGTTTGAAATACATTTTTTACAGTCACTTTTGATTAGTTTACTGCTAGTAACATGAAATAATAATTGTATCAAATGTACAAGTATTAAATAAGTGGGAAAGCTGTGCGAATAAGCAAGGGTCACATTTGCACTGCCAAAGATTCCAAGAAAACATATGCACTTAATTTGTTTGCTGTGGGTCATTTTGGCCTACGATCACAAATAATTCTGAAATATTTGGACTTTCATTATTAATCCCAGTGATTTCCACACAGAACATGTGAATCTTTTCAGTGCTTGAGTTTCATTTTATATCTGGATTCATGTCCCTTTTAGCATCTGCTCTTCTATTATAGATGTCAATGCAGGGTTTTAATGCATTTAAAGGGGTAAAAGGAGAGCAAAAACAGTAAAACATGTTTCACCCGTTCAGAGGGTGTGTTTGCTGTTTTGAGCATGTTTTGAGCGCCAAAATTCACAGCCTTCCTTAGTGAAAACCCTTCTTGTCGTAATCAAAAACACATGCGTTTCCCTATAATAGAAAGCCATAAAGTCTTTGTACTGCCCCATTAAATGCAAATTATTTTCGAATACTGTTATTACTCCTTTTTCCCACCATAGCATTCAATTAGATCATAATTCGTTGTACAAGACAGAACAGATCTGAGTTGAGTAATCTCTCACTGATGTGTTAAAGGTGTGGAACTTCAGCTTATGAAATACAGCCAAGTTCCTTCACCACTGATCCGGGCTGATTTGCCTAGAGTTCAGAAAGCAACCTCATGTTTGTCAATCGAGGAACTGCCGCTCCACGACACCCTTCCTGTCGGTTTTCCTCACATTTCTTAGATTGGTAATTTTAGGAGCTGCCCGACTCCTCAGCAGAGACTCGTTTACATTATTGATGCCCTCTACTCAACAAACAGAGGGAGAAAGAAAGGAGGCGAGAGAGAGAGAGAGAGAGAGAGAGAGAGAGAGGAAGTGAGGGAGTGATTGAGTAATCACGCCATCTCTCCATTTATTGTCCGATGCCATGCGTCACCCAGAGGAACGATTAGGAAACCCAATTACTTCCCCCCACTCTAGCCACTTCTGCCTCTAGCCTGTTGTTACTTTTTTTATTACTAGCATGCTTTATTCATCTTCGTTTGACACTTCCATCCCTCCGCAAGACTCCTAATGTCTCCCGCTCTCCCTCGCCCGCCGGAACAATAGCGCACCGTCAGCGAGAAGTTCCGGCGAAGAGAAGGATCTCTAATAGGCCGGCTGCCGAGAGTATCATAAACGTCAGCCTCCGTATGACAAATCTTCCCTAAACTGTGCATAGCTACAGCACTCATCCTATAGCTTTCTCATTCTTTCTGACTCATTTTTGCCTTTCTTAAAGGAACAGTGCACCCTGAAATAAACATTTTGAAAACACTCACTCTCAAGTCAATTCCAATTTTGTACAACTTTCTTCATTTTAACACACACAATATTCTAAAGCTACAGATGGACTGCACAGTAAATGGGAACTGAAACTTTCAAGCGTGAAGGAGTCACAAACTATATTTTTTAATTGACGTTTTGTTTCCTGAGGTCCACTAATAATGTTAGTATGATTTTGAAACTCGTGCTGTTTGTTTACAGCTCTATGATGACGTCTTAGAAGTCAAAAGATCAACAGAAATTTGATTTCATGACCCATGATTTAAGAAAGGACTAAAATATGTCATAAAAGTGGTCCATATAAAGTCTTCTAAACTTTGAGGAACACATGGAATCCCTTATATGAATTTTATTTAAATAATATTTTAAAAGTATTTAAAAGAATGACTCTCATTGCACCAAGGATAATTAGTTATTTAATGATTTACATTTCTGACAAACAAATCCTAAAGTACTATAAAATCATAAGGTATTAGTCATAGGAAGCACTTTTATTTTGATTTTGCGGACAGCCTCAGTCTTTAATTCAACTCACTGACCAGCACAGAATAAGGAAAGTCATATCATTTTTGGGTGGAATATTACTTTAGCATCCGTCTTTTCATAGCCCTTGAATGTGATTCAGCATGGCTTTTATGGAGTTTTTTTAAACTTAATGTATAGCCCTGTCAAAGTCCTGGCATCATATTAAATAACATGATGTTTGAAGCCACAGAGCTGCTTGAATCGGAACATTTTGAGGCGGCAGGGACGATTAGAGGCCATTGGCAGACAGAAGCAGATGATGAAAGATAGGATCCCATACAGTACAAGTGCTGCCAATGAAGGTCCCCCCCCCCCCCCCTCTTTTGGCCGTGTGTCTAACTCCATCAGCCTCAGCTATTTTATGCCTGGCTTGAAACACGGGAGGATCTGGCAACATGCACCAAAGCACTGGTCACGTCGAGTTTGCCAGTGGCGGCATTAATAATTTACAGTAATGAATCCTGCCGCCTCTGCATGTACTCTGCGGAGGACACGCATATACATCACTTCCTCGTCCCAAATGTCTTCATCTGGCATTGATGGCCGTTACATTTAGATGGTTTTGTTAATTAGATTTGTGACAGAAGGGTGATTAATTACCATCCTATGTACTGGTTCTTGGGCAAGTTTTTGATTTGAAAAATCTTTTGTCCTGGGAGATTGTGTGTGCGTCATGTTCAAGTTCAACAGACTTTTTTCTTTCCATCTTTCACACAAATATACGTTTTCTCTCAGTAGTTGCTTACCAAAAAAGAAAATGAAGTGCATACGCGTAAAACGGAACTAGAGGTGCAAACAAAGATGAATGGAAATCATGCAAAAAAGGAGGTCAAAGGTTTTTTCAGTAATTTCGTTTTTGAGTCTTAAGTTTTTGAGACATTGACATGCCGTAAACTGTTTCTTTCAACAAACAGCCTTGAGATTGCTTTTATGGCTGTGTTTGCCCAAAAAAAAATTGAAAGCATTTGTGTAGCATTGTGTACATGCTAAAATACAAGTAATTGCATTTGTCAGTGGCATTGGAAGAGCCTTCGTTTAGAGTAGAGAATTTCAAGCACAAATCATGTGTGAATCAGTGTTCATTTTTGGGTGAAAACATGGAAATTGGCAAATCATGTGACAACATTCTGTGTACAAGCTCTAAATCATGTCCCTGACTTTTGCTGTTATAGGTGGGAAAGGTGGAAAGAAGAAGAAGACCAAAGCAAACGCCAAACCCACCAAGATGAATGGCTCCAATTGGGCTAATGTACCACTGCCTCCCCCTCCCATCCACCCTCTTCCAGGCACTGAGATGGACCACTACGTCTCAGAGCACCATGATGGAGGAGGGTAAGGGTCCTGAGTCGCTCATTCATCTCTACTTAGTTCAAGTAATAGTGACAATCCATACTGCAAATTCAATGGTCACATCTATAATATCTAGAGATGATGATCCATGTAATTAAGCATTGAATTTTTGCCCGTCAAGTTTAAAACAAAAATGGCCATGATGTGCATAGTAAATTGTTCAAAGCCTCATTCTTGCTGGCTAATACCATCTGTAAATAACTATTTATTTTTTCCTTGGAGAGTTAATCAAACCGCTAGCACTTAATGATTTATATGTTGTCCATTATAAATAGATGGGATGCTTCTGCCAATGTGTGATCATCTTAAAACCTTGTTTAACAAACTCTTCACGCTCAGCAACTTTTAATCTACTTTCGCCACGACACTCCACTCTGGTCTGACATCGGCGTCGGCCCATCTGTACAGTTAAAAGAAAACATGAAGGTGGTGATACAAATTAAATATCCTTCTCGAGAGGTGTACTTGCCTTTCAACCCTGTTAATTTCCATCTCTGAGAGTCATCCGACTTAATAGGCTTTCTGGCAAATGAGTAGTCTTCTGCGCTGTAAATCTCACCACTGTCTTTAATGGCTTCAGATTAAAACTGTTATGTCCTACGGGATGTGCACTGACAAATTCCTCTAATGAATGTTGGCTTTATGACATGTATTATTTCAGCATATATAAGCACAGTTCTGGGAAATAAGAAACACAGTTCTTCTGCTAGATCAGCCTATATTAAAAAAACAAATAAAGCTGTGAAAATCCCTCTATATTTTTTGCATTTCACCCAAGATTTACACCGTTTACCACCATGTTGTTAAACCCGAGTTTCACTATATCCGTAACTTTTGGCTAGGCTGACATAAAATAAGAAGTTTAAAAAAAAAACATCACGCCTAACACACAACTGGTAGTTCACAAAGACTCGTCTGCGGTCCATTTTAATTTTGTTTCTGTGCTTTGTTCCAGATATGATAGTGATGGTTGGGGCCCGCCATTGCCAGTGCAGACCTACCTCCATCAGGGTTTAGAGGATGAGCTGGAGGAAGAGGAAGAACGGGTGCCCACTCCTCCCATAAGGGGGGTGGCCTCCTCCCCAGCAGCAGTTTCCTTTGGCAAACAGTCCACAGCCACACTGAGCCCATCCCCACGTGAAGAAATACAGCCCATGCTCCAGGCCCATCTAGATGAGCTAACCCGCGCTTACCAGTTGGACATGGCTAAACAGGCTTGGTAAGATCTGAGTGAAAATACAGAGCTCCACTAGCCTCACTTGAGCAGAGATTCTGAAATCAGGATCCCATGGCATTTTTTGGAAGCAATGTCACCCTGTAGGCTAAGACTGGTTGCCCACTGAAGCTAAGCAGGGCTGAGGCTGGTTATTTCCTGGATGGAAGACTCCTTGGAATGACTAGGTTGCTGCTGGAAGTGGTGTTAGGAGGCCAGCAGGGGGTGCTCACCCTGCGGTCTGTTTGGGTCCTAATGTCCCAGTATAGTGACGGAGACACTGTACTGCAACAAGCACAGTCCTTCGGATGAGACGTTAAACCGATGTCCTGACTCTCTGTGTTCATTAAAAATCCCAGGATGTCTTTCGTAAAGAGTAGGGTTTTAACCCCGACATCCTGGCCAAATTTGTCCATCATGGCTTCCTAATCATCCCCTTTCTCTTATTGGCTTCATCAATCTGTCTCCTCTCCACCAATAAGCTGGTGTGTGGCGAGCGTTCTGGCGCAATATGGCTGCCGTCGCATCATCCAGGTGGATGCTGCCCTTTAGAGGCGGTTGAGGAGATTCCCCCATTCTATGGAGCGCTTTGAGTGTCTATGATAAAGCGCTACATAAATGTAATTCATTATTATTATTATTTAAAATTTGAATTATTTTTCGCATTTGATAGTAGTTTTTCAATAAAAGCAAAATATTAAATGGGGGAAAAAATGAATGCAGCTGAATTAAATATGAAAACTCTTCATAGTCTTCCACCCCAGAAAGCATTCGCATAAAGCCCCCATGCTAAACCCATGCTTCAACCTGTCTTTCTGAGAGAAACCGACTTCCGCTTATTACAGTCGGCACTGTGAGGGAACGGCCTCCACTTGTCAGGAGGAAGATGTCATGTTACCGCCATAATGAGTATGTTTCTCATAGTGAGTTTTTGACGAGCCCATAATTATTTCCAAATCCTGGCACAAACCGCATCAAAGCAGCAGCAGCACCGCACAAACACACACGATACACATATATATAGACACACAGTGGGGCTGTCATCGAACCTAGCTGTCTAGAAGGTGACAGCCACAGCAGAGACATGCCTGTGGTGGTTGCCATTGTATCCTCTTCAAGCTGCAATTAGTAGGTCATTGTGTTAGCATGCAAACCGTGGCACTGCTGAATTAGCCGAATTGTCCCAATTCATCGGAGAGATGACAAGGAATGTTCCAGGAATACCACATTTCGCCTGACAGACAGCACACCCCACACATTTCTCTTTTGTCTGGGCTTGTCGCTCATTGACACCCTTTGTCTCCAACTGACAACCCTTGAAGCTCTTGCTTGGTTATGTAAAAAAGCATGGTATGTTCATGTTTGACTTCTTTGGAATTCTCCGCAGGCACATGCAGGGTGGGCCTTACCCCCCTCAGGCCCCCGCGCCGCCCGTGGGCTACGTCTCCAGCACCCTAGTGTCCGATATCGAGACAGACCTCCCTGACGAAGATGACGAGGATGAGGAGGATGAAGGATATGAGATGTCGCCGCCAATTAGGGGCATTGAACACACACCAGGCTCCAGCATGGACAACTTGGACAGCTCTGTTACGGGTAAGTGTACATTTTGTGCACTTTTGCTATTAACTTTTCCTGTGTAAGAACTTGAAGTTCTTCAAAAAGAGCATAAAGCTCTTATCTAAACCTTTAAAAACCTTTCAGTTAGATGTGCGGTGCAGATTGCGATATTGCACTGCATTAACTAAGCACTGCAGAGGTTGGACATTTTATTTGCTCATTATCCCATCCGTTGTCATCGTAATCTGGCATGTCTATCTCAAAAATCGTTTCTGGACTCAGTTTGAGCCCAGCATTGATAGTAGAGAAAGAATCTTTGAATTTTTTATTAAAACAGTTAATTACAATGCAGACCATTTAGTCAGACACCAAACGATATTTGTGATATATCTACTCACAAATCAAATTACTATTCAACATCATGTGCCCGTAAAGATAAGACAATAAAACAGAGGTACTGATCTCTAATCTAAAAGCGGCATATTTCAGTCCAGCGGGCACTTTGAGATTGCACTGCTGATGTTTACATGGGAAGCGGTCGAGGTTTATTCACATGCGTAGGCTTTGTTTGTACTAGCGTGGTAAAATATAATGTTTTGCTCTGCTTGTCTGTAAATATCTGCCTTGGACTGTCATTATGCTCACGTGTGTGTTTATTTTCACCTCACCTGAAAATGGGCGCATTGAAATTTGTTCAGGCATTTGAGTATAAACTCTAATCACCATAATGAGGATTGGTAGACTAAAGGGATAGAATAAAAAAGGGTAGAGGTAAAGAAACCTAAGAAAATGAAACAAATGATTTTACTCAATCACAGCCCTCGTTTTGAATAAATCTCACGTTCATGACTCCATTTCCATTTTACAACTTATTGAAGGGGTTTATGGGCCGTCTGTCATAAAGGACATTTGAAGGGTATGACATTGCATGGTTAAGAACTAAAAGCCCACTGTGCTCTAATTTACCACAGGGCAAAGACAAAATGGACAGTGGTGCGCCTCTAATCTGGCCGAGGCATATGCATTACTGTTGCACTTAGCATGGGTGCAGATACAATAGATGGATGACAGACAGACTGATGATGAATAGATGGTTGTCTCTGACATCTCTCTGGAATGAGATATCTGGTGGAACACAAAGCAAGTGCTGTTCAGTGGTGGCTGTGTCCTCCTGTAACAATCCTGACAGCTTCCTTTCAATGTTTTCTTCCACCAGTGTCCTTAGTTTTTTGCCGACTGTAGAGCCAAACTGACACTATGCTAGTGCTGGGTTACGACAGATATTGGTCCTTCCTACAGAAAAGAAAACCATTTTAACTAGGGATGAGTGTGAACTGGGTGTGACTTGGACTGGGTGTGCCTAACCTGGAAGTGGGCGGGATTTAGCCAGGAAGTGGTTAGGTTGTCTTGAAATGGGCGGGGCTTTAACCGGTATGTATTTTTAATCATGCAATTGATGTGGGTTGATCAGAAATTGTTGTATTTATTGCTGACTAGAAAACTAGTTACATGACGGCATCAGCATTGAGCTTCAGATCAATGGTTTTGATCTCGATAACAAACAAACTATATACAGAACAAGTTTTGCAACTATGAATACAACACATGCGGTTGCAATTATGAAGAAAAATTTAATGAACAAGTGTATTCATCTAAACATAACTTTTTCATTCTACCAAGCACCACGTCTGAACAAACCCCACGTTTACCAGAACTCTACTGGTTAATAAGTACCACAAACAAAGCAAAATAAAAAACAAACCTGAATCTGAAGAAACCCTCAACATTAAGAGAAAGAGCGCTGTTCTCTTCTCAGTGTTCTGTGTGAGTGAGCTGAGCGGGACACAGCAAATCTGTATGTGTAGGGGAGGGGCGCTGTGACTAGCCTATCACAGAACGCAGACACAGTCAGCTACCCAATGAGGATTTTTATTCAATCCGAGCACAGACATTGTCTTGTTTACTCGTATAATACTCATACTCGGCAAAAGTGCTTTATCCGTACCGGATACTCGTTTCAGCCGAGTATCCGACTCAGCTCTAGTTTTAACCACCATTTTGTTAGTGCAGCTCAGCTAAGGAGGAACAAAGATCACTGTAACATATTTTTTTCTTTATTGTGCTCGATTATTTATTGCATGCACAACCCTCAGTAGATCCGTGAGTTTGTGAAATAGTGAGGGTGTTTTATAGGAGTTGTAATGCAAGCAGTGAGCTCACTGTCCTGCTCCACTCTGCTCTCATAAACACTTGCACCGACTGCAGATCGCGAGGTCACGTGTCCTGAGGCGGGCGTCTCCGCCTGCTCGTCAAGGGGAATGATTACGATGCTTAACGATATGCAGATGAGGGCTCAGGGCAGTGTAAATCAGCTTTAGTGGCACCAGGGTGCTGGATGAGTTTTACAGTCCTGTGTAACTCCATTTAGCTGAGCTGTGAATATTAAGCATGGATTATCGGAACAGAAATACATTCTGACTGTCAAAAATAGCCTTTATTGAGTCCATAAAATGCTCAAAAACCATGTCAGATTTTTCTATTAGCTCCATATTTATAGTGGCTACAGTATTGTAGCTTCAGACATTTGTCGTTGTGTCTGCCAACTTCAAATTAGTAACAATTTGTGGGAAGTTCTCTTCATGGTGTGCCACGCTGTATAAAAACATTTGGGTTTGTGAGCATGGTCCAGAATTTATTTTGGCTGGAGAATGGTTATTGTTTTGCAGCTGCCAGCGTTGCTGTATGGCGAAGAGTGAAAGCTTGGTGTTTTCAGGGATCTGTTTTAGGTGGCTGGTTGTTAGAGAGGATGTCGTCTCTGGAGGAGGCAGGAGGCGCTGAGGCGTAGTGCAGGTATTCTGCGGGAGCCGTCCCTTCTGATGTAGAGCACTGTACCTGCCTCTGTCTCTGCCAGCACATTCAATTCATTATATGCAGTCTTGCTTTGCTGAGAGACAGTCTCGAGGGACTCAACTTTTTTTTTGCGAAACAAAGCCGTATGCAGTTTCTGAGAAAATTAAAAGGAAGAGACTGCCAGGAAGAGTTTTTTTTCTTTTTCTTTTTTTAGTCTGCATCCTATTATTTTATCTTTTAGACACGAGAAAAACTAAATTTATGTTGGTGCTTTGAAAATCTTTGTTCTATTTGCAGGTATTACAATATTATATTTTTAGGGTTTTATATGCTAGCAGACAGTGTTTACTTTACAATGTTAATATAGTGTTACATTTACAATAATATAAATTGTTATTATAATATATTTTATTTGCAGGTATTATGATAAGATTTGGGGATTACATGCTAGCAACAAGCGGTATTTACTCTACAGTACAGATTTTCAGTGATAATAATAAATAATGAAAAAATAATAAAATGTTAAAACAGGAGAACTAAATAATGTTTTGAAAGCATTATAGTGTTTATAGTGTCACGAGGAACTACAAATCTGTCACCAAGACCTAATTAACTCAATGTTAAATCTTGAAGCATACTTGAAACTATGAAAAATATTACCCAGGCAACACCAGTAACCATTATAACCCTCTTAACTTTACTGTTGGATCATTAAACAATAGTCGCGCCATCTCACATCATCTTCCCCGAGGATGTTTGTGCCGGGTTGCCATCAATCAAAAAAAGTCCATGCCATAAATCTGACAAGTGCCAAAGAAGAAGAACAGCACGCAGCCGTGTGGTTGCTTTGATCATGCTGCGTGTTTCTGTGTGAGATATCAGCTGCTTCACCTCAGGCCTCGTGCAGGTGCGTGCGTTCCTTCCCATCAGAGCAATCAAAAGGAAGTGAGGTCGTGATGTGTCGTCAGGTGGCTGGTGTAAGTTTATATGCAGGATAAAAGCCTGACAAGTTACTCAAGAAAAGAAATCCTAAAAATGCCAGAAGAGCACGGAGTAGTGATTTTAAATTACTTCTTCAATAGCAGTCAATGAATTATGCATAGGATACCACATTGATTTATTAACCTTTTAAGCTTTTATTCTGTGCTGTTTTTCTTTTTTCTTATGCTTTTTTGTTTTGTCTTTTTATTTTTTGTTTCAAACTTTTTGTTTGGTTTCCTTTCTTTTTTTTGTCTTGTGTTGTTGTGTGCCCTGGTGTTTTGTTTCTCTTTTTGGTTGGTTGTGTTTGGATAAAACTCAGCCCTACTCAGAAATTTTGTTTTGGTTATTGGCTCCATAACAATGACTACCTAATAATTATGAAGGTGGCTCTCTTGTCAAACATAACTCACCTGTGTTATAACACATCTTTATTCAAATGAGAGGATAATCATTCCCAGCACACATTCAAAGCCCCATTATATTGTGTAATTGTGGTGGCAAAATCTTTTATCAATTCTGAATAAGAGACAAATATCCCAATTGTAATTTAAAAAAAAAATTTATTTTCTTACAAGAAAAAGTCAACAATCATACTGTAGGGGATTTACAGTTAAGACCCGAGGACCAGATATGTTGAATGAAGACCAGGAGTCAGAAGTGCAGTCAATAGAAGAAATTTTAGTGAAGTTTAGTTTGCAGTTTCATCAGCAGAAGCTTCAGGTCTCACAAGGAGTTCGTAGGCCACCCCAAATACAATAACATTGTTACAGCAACTATACTCTAACAGAGGGTGCTAACTACGTCAACGATGACGGTTAAATGATTCTGATTGGCTAGAAAGAAAGAAAGAAAGAAAAACAAAACTAGTAATTTTCCACACAAGAGCAGACAGTCTGAAGCATATCTTCGTTGATCACGTGGTTGACGGGTTCGTGACGTGGCTTGTCGAGAACAACAAGTTTTATGGTGCCAGCTAATCACCTCACCAATACTGACCATATTAACACACACACACACAAACAGCTTCTCCAAGGCTGAACTCGGCTCAGGCTCCAACTCTCAACAGAAACAGTACCCACAACATTCTGATAACATTCTCTATCTGTTGAGAAGTGCTGACAATATTCATCCTTACTCTATGGAAAACTACAGAAAAGTAAAGAAAGGTTTTTAACTAATAAAAAGCCTAACTTGATTATAAATCACTCTTTACAAATCATTCAAATAAGAAAGGGAAAAGAAACATATGAAAATTAAGACAAAGAAAAGAATATAGGTACAAATAAGAAAAATGAAAATATATATATACAAGCGGCAATGGATTTCCGAATAGTATCTTTCAATACATCTGAAGCAGAGTGTGACAAAGAAGGGAGGGCTGCTCCAGCACTTACATCTCTAGTCAAGGCTAAAGGCTCAGTTGTGCTCAGTTTCCATTCCTTATCAGGAACACATTACTCTCTCTATACTACACACCATATGTGTTTTACATTCTACAGAATAGAAAGTACCATTAATGTCACACAATAATCAATAATGTCAAGAAACAAAATATAAGAATGAATAAGAATATACAGAAAACAAGAAACTAAATATAGTCATGGATAATAATGAAAAGAAAGTCATTTATAAAATTCCATCACAGTAATAAACGATAATAAATGTATTTTTATGTTCGCCCTCATAAAGGCATCAATAACTTATTAGTGTGTACATTTTAATAAAGCGCATATCCTGTTTCAGCGTACACTCTGTTTATCTGGAAAATAATAAACTAGAAAACCTGGTCAATCTAATGCCCATGCGGCCGCTCCTCTTCAGGCTCTATGGTGAACGGTTGGGGCTCGGCTTCAGAAGATGATGACAGAAACTTCTCCAGCAGGAGGTCTAGCGCCGGCAGCTCCTCTGACGGCTCACTCTTCACCCATTGCAGCTTTGCACGAGCCCTGGTGGCAGCCGCAGACAAGGCTGGTTACCGTCTGGACGGCACCAGCCTGAGCAAGAGAGGTCGGTTTGGCGGAAACAAAGGAATTCGAGTCTGGAAGTCTGGTGTTTGTTGACTGCAAAAGGCTCACGCTTAAAAGAATGATGCTTCTTTCTACTTTCTGATTTTTCGCTGGTGAACTCTTGCTTGTATCTGACGGGTTTATGAAGCAGCATGGTGGAAATACTAACATCTTGGTGGGTTTTGGCGATTAGCAGTGTTTGGTTCTATGCTTCAAGTTTACACTACAAGTGAGCGAATTAACTGGGAACAGATCTGGCGTTTATGTCTTCAGATTCTTTCATTATGTACTTCAGGTTCGACCCTTTGCCTCTTTCTGGCTCTATAATAATCTTGATTGTTTAAAACTTCATTCAGAGATATGCATTCACCTAAACCTTTTCTCCAACAGACTGTGCAATAGAAATGAAATGTACTGACTGATTCTGCTGCTTCTGAATCAAACTAACAAGCTGTCCGCCCTACTTCAGAGTAACATGCCATGCTTTCCTCACAAAATCAGTTTACCATCTCTAGCATTTCAAAAACATTACAGACTAACCATAATTCTTTTTTGCTCCCTGTAGATAAAGGTCTACCTCATAGACCTCGTCCCGCTAGCCCGTTTTCCACAGATGGAAGTACAGTGGGCACACACAGCCTTGGTCACCAGCGGGCACCGAGGCCCACCCGTAAACACAAAGGCCCTGGCACTGCCCCGCATCGCCGCGATGCCAGTGCTGATGGTAAATTTAAGTCCAGTTTTAAATTAACAGATAATAGCAAAGTCTGCTTTTACATTAGTTGACAGACCTCTCTTGTTTGCTTTATTGAATGTGTAGTTAACATAGGTCAAAGGAGACAGATGGGGTCGTAAGCAAATGCATTTAGCAATAGCAAATATCTAAGACATTAAAATCGTTTGTCAAATAGATTGAAATCAATTTTACCCTGTTGAGCCCGTTTATGTAGATACAAAGGACACCTACTCTCAGATTATGACAAATGCATAATGTACATAAATGGAAATGCTGTTCCTGCGTTTTGTATTCATAAGGCCCTTTTTGCTTATAATCTAGATCTGCCTCCACCACCAGAGCCTCCACCCTGCCAGACAGCTCGCATCCAGGGGGCGAGGAACGTGCCCAACCCCTCTGACCGCAAGGCTTCCTCCTTGGAGAGGCAACCCATGATGGGCCTGGAGGAGATGAACCGGCAGGCCAGAACCTCACTGGAGCGCCATCGACAAGCCCAGGACAGACTGGGATCCATAGAGAGAGCAGAGGAGAGCAGAAGAGGACAAAAAAATGGTCCTGTTTCAGGTCAGACGATGGACAATTTACCTTGAACGCATTACAGAGCTCTGTTGACAGTTTAGGATCTTAAATGGAAGAAATAGAGCAGAATCAGGAATCCCTGTTTCCAAGCAGGAATACTAGTTTGGCTAACTTGTCCACCAAGGGATTTTGGTCAACCAGCTTGAAAGGAAAGACCGTTTTGGTCAACCAGCTTCCAAGCATTTAGGTTTAGGTTTACTCCTAATCCTGCTCCTAGAGTAGGGTTTAGTTTAGCTCTTTAGCTCTTAGCTCCAACCCTGATTAAACACATCTGAACCAGCTAATAAATGTGTTCAGGATTTCTTACAATAGGAAGGTTGGAGCTAAACTCTGCTGGCAGGCCATCAATGCCCATAATTGGATACCCCTGAGCTAGGCCAAGACCAAACTTGTGCTAATCAATTTAAGCACCAAGACTTACTTAGTCAACCAGCAGGACAATTTTGG
Source organism: Rhodeus uyekii (assembly GCA_037043235.1). Classification (NCBI taxonomy): domain Eukaryota; kingdom Metazoa; phylum Chordata; class Actinopteri; order Cypriniformes; family Acheilognathidae; genus Rhodeus; species Rhodeus uyekii. The sequence goes on along the minus strand of JAWRVZ010000153.1, from coordinate 402,375 downwards.
TCAACCAGCTTCCAAGAATCCAGATTAGCACAGTCATGCTGTTCAACAGTTATTCTAATCCTGTTCCTGGAGGGTCAAGGTCCTGCAGTGTTGACCTCCAACCCTATTTAGAACATCTGAACCAGCTAATTAAGGTCTTAAGAATTACTAGAAATCTCTAGTCAGGTAGGATGGAGATAAAGTCTGCAGGAAGGTGCCTAGGCCAATACCAAAGTAGTGCTTTGTTCTTCAGCACCAAGATTCCTGAGTTGACCAGCTTTTCCCGAAAGACATTTTGGTCAACCAGCTTCCAAAAATTTGAATAGCTCACCAACTAGACCAAAACCAAACTTTCTCAAACCACCCTGAACCTGGTTTTCAGCAGACTTAATGGATATAAGAACTGTCCTCTTGGGGGTTTTACTTTAAAAATGGCACAAAAAATGTAATATGTGTTGTATGAAAGAACTGAACCTGATTTTGCATGTCTACATAAGTTAAATCAGCCTGACACAGTAAACACGCTCTTAATTCAGCAAAGCAGGTCTGTAAAATATTATCTTGCTATCGTGGTCATCAGAGGCAGATGTTTGACAGCGCCAGCTGTGGACCCTTGGCATTCATTTACGGTCCCTTCTGTAAGGAGGCCAAGCTGGAGCAAACAGATTGCCTTGTCTCCCCCTCTTAGTGAGCTCTTCCATGGCCAACACCGGCCTTCTCCAAGAACCAGCAGACAGGAGGCACACTTAGCTGCACAGATGTACACTAATCGTTCCAGCCCTCATTTTTCACTGTATACACACACACGCTGCAATGAAACCGAGCTCCATCTGTGCCTGTCTGATCATTAGGATCCACCATTCTGGGTTTCCAGCCCAAACGAAGCATAAAGAACCAGGTTTGGATCTGGCTTGACACAGAGGGGGATGTGGGTTGGGCAACCCGTCTGATTTAGTTTCCAATGTCTTTATTTTCATCCTGAACTTTGGAGCTGGAAATTCGTTTAGCTATCTGAACATATTGCTAATGAGTACAGTTTGGTCAAAGCTGACAAGAGTTGGTCACCTCAGTATTAAGCAGGAAAAAAATCATGGACTTTTTCTAAGCTGAAAACGCCCAATAAAAATGTAATGTATGGTTTGGATATTTATATGGTTTTCAGAAGAGGCCATATTGCCATACAACAAACCGTCATTCCCATCACCCGGGGGGCACAGCTCGTCTGGGACGGCCTCCTCTAAAGGGTCAACAGGTCCTCGTAAAGGGGAAGGGACGAGGGGACAGCACCAGCGCTCCACCACAGACCAGGGTGAAAGCAGCTACATGGGGATGAACGCGCAGTACTCTGGAGAGTTATGTGAGTTTGAATAGATTATTCTGGAAGTAGTACAACACTATGAAGAAAGTTAACAAGCAACACTTGCTGATTGAAGAATTTAAACTATTTGAATGAATACATTTTTCACATTGACCTTGAAGTGTGAATATGAGTCCATACAAGTGAAAGCAGTGTACAAATTTAAAATGATTTGAAATGAGTTTGTATAAAGAACTACGTTTTTTTTTTACCTGACTAGTTAGAACTTTAGTCGTACTTTATCACTGATGTAAATGAAACATTCTGTATAAACCAGGTAATTAAGGTAAGTTTGTGCAGTTGTTTTTTTTTCTTCAGTTTCTTCAAATCTGACAGAGAATATGAAATGTAGTGTTTCATTATATTTACATTTTTCAAAATTCACTTGCATTTTCATTTTTATTTTGTTTACAGAGTGAGCCTTTTGATGGAAACTGAAGAATGCCTTTATCTGTTCTGGAAATGCCTCACCTGCTTCGTGCAATGGACTTGTGAAGCGTCTGAAAGGAAGAAGGAAAAAAAGAAAAAAAATATGAAAAGGACAAACTGTAAATGTGATGTAAAGATGGACATGCAACCCACAAGATCCGCAACATCCCTCACCTTCCTCCTTAAACTATTCATTCACAGAAAAAGAAATGTTCGAGATGAAAAAGAAGAAAAAAAACAACGGAAGGCCTGAGATCCGAGTCGCCCAGCTTTGGTGAACTTGCGGAAAGGAAATGGAGTTTCCTGTAAATATATTCTTGTCATCGGAGATTGAAAATGACATTATTGATATTGCATTGCTATGCAAGCCGAGTTCTGTTTCTGCGCCCTCCTCCCTCTTACGCTGTTGGTCGTTTGTACGATATGTGAATTGATGGGCTGTGGTGCCATAGAAATTATGTTGTCATCCATCATTTGTTAATACTTCTCATGAATTAATTGTTGTCATTATAATAATTATTATAATTAATTATTTTCTTTTGCACTGCAATTTTGGTGATAAGCACAAAACCATGGCTCCTGCTGACATGAAGAATTGGAGGAAAAGAAATGTGAAGGGGAGTTTCTGTACTGTAACTAGAGATAAGAAAATATATAACCGTGTACAGAGATATATTAAGAGATGCCTGAGTCTATGTTGGCAAAAAGACTTACAGCAATGAGCGGGTTCCTTTCGGCAGCGGGGTTCCTGCGAGAGGAACCAGACCTTCTCCATGCTGGAAATAGTCCGAGATGGGTTTGGAAACTGTTTGCAGGGAAATTTATTCTATATGGTTCTCTTTTCGACACATTCAGCTACCCCTACTAGTTAACACAACTCAATCTAGTCCACTTGGTCCAATTGGAATATGTTTAGGCAAGATCTTTGAACTACACTGGACTACAGGTACCATCTTTGCCTCTTCCCTGGCTCACTGTTTGTCGCTTGCTTTTGTTTTGCATTTAATATTGTGGCTATTTAATTTGGTCCATCTGAGCATAGCAAAATTAATAGACACCTAACGTTTGGAGGTGAATTGTTTGGGGTTTTTCTCACTTGCAAGATAATTGGGCTTTTATATTTATGCTTTTTGTTTTTAATCTCCACTCAAAATTTGATTACAAGCACTGGAAACGCGAGTAATTTAAAAGCCATATGAACAAGACTACAATGCCCCTGCCTTCCTGTAAGGCTTCTGCCTTACTTTAGAGAGGTTTTGTAGACGTTATGATCCCGTGCTTGTCTTGAGATTCTGTGTACGTCTCAGATCACGAGTGGAGAATCAAAGTCAGGTAACTTCATTTCGATTTTTTTCCCGTTGAGCACTTAATTTATCTTGTTTTTATATTTCTGACGATGTCCCAACGGCTTGTTTTCAAGTCCTACTTTACCTATGCAGGGCACTGAATCACTAGAGTCCATAAATCCACATTCATTGGTATCTTGATTCAGATATTCGTCCTGTAATCATACGCGGAAGTCTCAAAATGACTGTATCGAGCTAAAGCCAATAACTTTTTACCTTTCAACTTGCAAAAATACGGCAATATCTCTCACACGATTGTTTGGGCATGGTGGTCGTACGATTGTCCACGTCCTCTGTGTGTGCTGTAAAACATCGATCGGACCTCCAAAAAAAACGTTTGCCCACTGTCTTCTGCCACTACACGCAGTACGTTTACCGGACATCCCAGTTGGTTCTTTTTGCTTGATGAAATTTTACATATATAAATATATTATAAAAACAAAATGTACAAAAGGCTGCTCAAAAAAGGATATTTTTTACTGTGGAATCTTCAGGAGTTACTGGTGAAATGACTGTTTTCTTTCGTTGTTTCCGTCGTCGTTTTTGTACAACGTTACTGAGGAGAGCTCTCCCATACCGGGCCGATGTCCCATCCACGTCTTTCTCTCAGAATTCACGTCATTTCAACGCTTGTGTCCAGCAGTTTGGAATAATGAGGTGCGAACGAGTATCTCAGGTGATTTTACATCTATATCGGTGGTGTTGATGTGGGTGTATATAAATGTATATATTCATATGCATCCTCACGTAAGAGAGTTCATTCCATGTTCGCTATTGAAACGTTTCTCCACCCCTTGTACCTGATGGATTGCTATGCTCTCTCTTCCTTTTTGGCCCTGTCGACAGTGGTTTCCCATTCCTTTCTCTTCCATCTGAAAACGTCCCGGTACACTAAATGTCCATAAGACAAAGATGTCACTTACAGAACATACCAAAATTAATATTGATATTTCTAATGTCTAATGCATTTTAGTGTCTTTTTTAATACTTGTTTCTTTAAACATCACAGTGTTGTTGTTTTTTTGTATTTATTAAGATAATAAAGGTATATTGTGAAAAATGCATAAAGGTTTGTGGCGTGTTTCTCCTCCACTTACTTCGTTTCACACCAAGGCTTTGTTTTCACAGGCTGAATTGGCTGATTTTGAGATGCTCAGATCATTTTTTATCATTTGTATGCGCAACCTCCCACTGCTTTTTCAACAGAAAGGCAACAAAAGGATGATAAATACAGAAACGCCAACAAAAGTCATCAATCCTTTCCAGAGATGGCACACATACTGTATTTTAATGCTCTGTGCTCTTAGTCTGCCCCACTTTCCTTCTGTATTTTAATAGACAACATGCTTTTCCACAAATACAGATTGCATATTATAAAACCGGAAACTTGAAGGAAATCTCTGGAATTTTCTCTAGATAGATAGATAGATAGATGGATAGGATGATTTTTTTTTTTTGTGCACTTTCACAGTATACTTACCTAGAGTTGTTCAGACAGTTGCTGTATATTTAAGCTCCCAGATCAAAGGTCTGATGAATGAGATTTAAAAAATGACACATTCATCCTGCCAAATCCACTAAATTCTCTGAGTACCTCGTGCAGACGTGGAAATTCAGGTGACTAGACTTTGTTTTCGAGTATTAGAACATGCTGTTCCCTGCATGGTGAAGCTGCAATCCAGATGCCAAATGATCACAATACATGAAGTTTGTAAAAACTTTTTATTTATTGCTAATACTAAATCCAAAAGTACTTTATCAAAGAATTTAAAGATAACAGGTCATCATTTACTCACCATCAAGCCATTGCAAGCCCGGATTACTCTTTCTTATTTCTATTTTATTTTTATTTTTTTTGCATAACATAAAAGAGGTGTTTTTAGTAATGATGATTTTAGGTGTTGTTGTTTTTTTTTGCAATGATGAGGCACAAACCAATGCTGTCTTGTGACATATAATAGTAAATGATGACACTTTTAAATGATGACACTGTTAAACTAATTGAACACAAAGATAGATGTGATGTTTTGTCATTTTCAGCCATTTCTACATTTCAAAGTGATTCTTTCTATTCTTTGATGGGCACTGCTTGGATTCAGACTATGAATGAAAAAAGGACCGTACAGAGAGAAAAGAGAAACAGAGTCTAAACCAGCCTTTGTATCCACTGAAAAATGAGTGTTTTTGTGTTCATGCCATATCCCGACTTGTGTTTTCATTTATGCTGACCCTTTGAGTAAACTACACACACACTGCTGTATAAGCCTGCAAGGCTGAAAAATAATGACTAGCCCTTTTGTTTTGCCAGCAAAGCAACTTTTCGCCTCTCTCCCAATTTCATGGCTTTTTCCTTCTCATTTTTCACCTGCTTCGCCTAAACGCATTTTCCCCTTTTTGCCCATTTATTTGGGAAATGATTGCCTTCTACCGTTGCAGTATTAACACCCCGTCTACACCTTTTTTGGTCCTCATAGCGATAAGATATGAGCTCATGCTTGACTATTGACTTTTAATTGTGTGTATGGAGCATGACATTTGGTGTTTGATTTCATTGTGTTGGTTCTGCATTTGAATCCATGACTGTAGCAGATAAATGCATGAGAGTGTTGCCATTTGTGGTTGTTGGAGAAGTGCTGGTATGTGGGTTAATTAAAGGAAACATCCCTGGCTGCTGTTGCTGTTTTTTTTTTTCTTCCCCTCTCTCTTTCTGTATTCTCTCTCACACACAGTAATGAGGAATGGAAGCAGAGAGGCCGGGGGTACCCGTACAGCACAATTCATCATTCATGTCATCCATACCAAAGCCAGCTGCTCAGAACAGACACGGAAAATTAGCATTTCACCCCCTTCTTTTCTTTCTCTCTCGCTTTGAGTTGCTCAACCCCCATTTTGTCACTTCCTCACTGTTAATGTTCTTCTCTTCTTATCATTTAACTGGGAAACTAATTTCTGTCTTTGATTACTGTCAACCGCAGCACAATGACCCATATCCGTCTCCTCTGCTTCTGCTGAAACTTCCATTTTCCTGGACTGGATGTTGAGGCAAAGTATTCTCGTTTTAAACTTCTGGTTTGAGTTTCTGTCAAGGTAATCAAAGTCAAATAAATAGTTATTAGACCCATTTCTGCAGACTGGCATTGTTGACTGCACACTAGATGATGTGCTGCATCCGCTTCCATATATTTAGGGTCATTATTAAAAGTTGTGAACAGAAATGCGACCTGTGCAAATGTTGTCTTTCGTGACACATGACGTGAACTCACATTGCTGACATTTTGCCATTAGAGGGCGTAAATGTGACAGATTGATCTCTTGGCTGAATTCAGTGAACACGCTCATGGTTTTCAGTGTTGTGGTGTCTGAAGTACAGCATTTCTGCTGCTCTTTCCTTCATAGCTTAAGACTACAAGATCCCTGAAGGTGTCCTGTGGTATCAGAGAGCAAGACGTGAGCAGCAGATCCTTTTTTTCACTTGTGCCACAGTAGGCAGAACCTGATTTCACCAAGAACAACTGGATGAATATCTACCTGGAGCAGCATTTCAATTAACCAATCAGATTTAAGGGACAAGTTTACAGTTTATGTCAAGTTTAGGCTTACAACCAGGGTTAGGTGCTTTTACATTAGTGTTATTCCCTCTGATTTTACAGATAACTTAAGGCTGAGCTTAGGTTTAAAAGTAGGGATAGGATTAGGTCTACATTTTCAGTCTGGAATGTTGTTCGAGTATCAACAAAATATTTTAATCCATGAACATATCTAACTGTCCTCTAGAAGGGCTCTAGAAGGTCAGCTCTGGTGCACGTCCTGATTTTCCAGAGTTAGATGTATGCAAAGATGTTGATCGAGGAACTTGGTGAAATCAGGTTTTACCCTTCTTTACGGTATAGCCTTCAGTGAACGTGATTTCACCAAGTATAGCATTCTGATCAACAAATCAGATTTGAGAGACAAGTTTACAGTATGACAAGTTTTAGCCTTTCATCCAGGGATAGGTGCTTTTACATCAGTGTCATTCACCATCATTTCCCTCTGATTTTTAGGGATAACATATGGTTATGGTTACATTTAGGGTAGGGATAGGGTTAGAACTAGTTTTGGACAGGAAAGTTGTTTCAGGACCAACAAAATATGTTCATCCATGAACATGTCTTACTTGGCAAAATGACGATGACCGATAGCCTTCCTTTCCCTTGTGTATTGATGAGTTTAAGAGTTCCACACCCTGCCTCCGGTTTGTGGTTTGTCCCTCCTCGAACCACTGTTGGTAAATGCTCGCCACTGCACTGCTGACCAGGAGCAATCCACAAAACGTTCTGTTATACTTACAAAAGTTACAAAATTAGCAGCATGAATTCTAACATGAGGGTGATGGTCATATTTACATCCCAATGGTACTACTCTAAACTGAAAGAAAAAAAAAAGTGTATAATTTAAATAATCTTGTAATACGAACAGTGCTCATGAGTTTCTTTCTTTGAAAGATAAAAATATACACTCACCTAAAGGATTATAAGGAACACCTGTTCAATTTCTCATTAATGCAATTATATAATGAACCAATCACATGGCAGTTGCTTCAATGCATTTAGGGGTTGGTCCTGGTCAAGACAATCTCTTGAACTCCAAACTGAATGTCAGAATGAAAAAGAAAGGTTATTTAAGCAATTTTGAGCGTGGCATGGTTGTTGGTGCCAGACGGGCCGGTCTGAGTATTTCACAATCTGCTCAGTTACTGGGATTTTCACGCACAACTATCTCTAGGGTTTACAAAGAATGGAGTGAAAAGGGAAAAACATCCAGTATTCGGCAGTCCCGAAAATGCCTTGATGCTAGAGGTCAGAGGAGAATGGGCCGACTGATTCAAGCTGATGGAACAGCAACTTTGACTGAAATAACCACTCGTTACAACCGAGGTATGCAGAAAAGCATACTGTGCAGGCTGGTGGTGGTGGTGTAATAGTGTGGGGGATATTTTCTTTGCACACTTTAGGCCCCTTAGTGCCAATTAGACATTGTTTAAATGCCACGGCCATCCTCTGAGTGCTACTTCCAGCAGGATAATGCACCATGTCACAAAGCTCGAATCATTTAAAATTTGTTTCTTGAACATGACAATGAGTTCACTGTACTAAAATGGCCCCACAGTCACCAGATCTCAACCACATAGAGCAACAAACCCACAACTGCAAATCCAAAAATCTCCATCAACTGCAAGATGCTATCCTATCAATATGGCCAACATTTCTAAAGAATACTTTCAGCACCTTGTTGAATCAATGCCACGTAGAATTAAGGCAGTTCTGAAGGCGAAAGGGGGTCAAACACAGTATAAGTATGGTGTTCCTAATAATCCTTTATGTTACTTATTTACTTACCCACATACTTTTCTTTCTTCTTTTGACATGCCATCTGACCAAGAAATTTCTCATCTCATTCACAAATCAAATTCTTCCACGTTTACTTGACCCTATACTTACTCACTTGGTAAAGTTTTCCTGTTCCTGTTTTCCTTCTCTTTCTTCTCTTATAACTCGTATTATTCACACTTCATTTAGCTCCGGTAATGTTCCATCATCCTTGAAAATAGCTGCTATTACCCCAACTATCAAGACCCGGCACAGACCCTGGCACAGACCCCAACAATTCAAATAATTTCCGTCCCATCTCAAATCTTCCTTTTATTTCTAAAGTTCTTGAAAAAGTTGTGGCAGCACAGGTCCATGCTCACCTTAGTCATAATAAGTTATATGAGTGTTTTCAGTCAGGGTTTCGTCCCAAGCATAGTACGGAAACTGCGTTACTGAGAGTGACTAATGATCTGCTAATGGCTGCTGATGGCGGATCCTTATCCATTCTTGTTTTGCTTGATTTGAGTGCTGCTTTTGACACCATCTCACACAATATTCTGTTGAACTGTCTGTCCGCTGCTGGTATCACTGGTATTCCTCACACCTGGTTCACTTCATACCTTTCAAACCGTACACAGTTTGTCCAACTAAAAAAAGTTCAATCCCTACCTTCTTCTGTTAGCTGTGGTGTCCCCCAAGGTTCTGTCCTCTGTCATTTATTGTTCCTAATCTACCTTCTCCCGCTTGGTAAAATTTTCTCCAAATTTGGTATTGAATTTCACTGTTACGCTGATGATAGGCAGATTTACGTTTCCACAAAGCCTGAGTCCACTTTTCCATTTGCCTGTCTTACAAACTGCCTTCGCAAATTAAAAATTTGGTTTTCTAACAATTTTCTCAAACTTAATGGCAGTAAGACTGAAGTACTCCTTATTGGCACAAATTCAGTTCTCTCAAGGTCTTGCAGTTTTTCTTTATCCATTGATGGTTCTTCTGTTTTCCCTTCCGGGCAGGTCAGGAACTTGGGTGTCATCTTTGACAGCACCCTTTCTTTCAAAGCTCACATCAACAATATAACTAAGTCTTGTTATTTTCATCTCCGCAATATTGCTCGTCTACGTCCATTTCTCACTCCACGCAGTTCTGCTATTCTTGTTCATTCGCTTGTCACCTCTCGCATTGACTACAGTAACTCTCTCTTAATTGGCTTATCACACAAATCTCTTCATAAACTCCAATTGATTCAGAATTCTGCTGCTTGTATTATAACCCGGACTCCATCTATACAACATATAACCCCATCACTTCAACAGCTACATTGGCTTCCTATCAAATTTCTGATTGATTTTAAAATTCTTCTCTTCACTTACAAATCTCTTCAGAACGTCTCTCCAACTTACCTTTCAGATCTCTTACAGCCCTATATTCCTTCTCGCACCCTCTGCTCTTCTTCTCTGGGTCTCCTCCATACACCCTCTGCTTGTTTAACCACCATGGGCCATAGGGCCTTTAGCCGTGCTTCTCCACGCCTCTGGAATTATCTCCCAGTCAATATCCGTGATTCAGACTCACTGTCTCAATTCAAAATTAAACTAAAGACTAATTTATTTAGAATGGCTTATGCTTCATGATTATTGTGTTCCCTCAAGTCTAGCACTTTGTTTTTGTTATTCTTACAGTGGTCATGTTTGTATTTGCTGTTTTCTACTTATTTATGGTTTATTGTCATTGTTCTTTACTGTTATTCATTAATATTGTTGTTGTTGTTGTTTCTTGTTGATGTATGGTGACCTTGGGTGATCTGAAAGGCGCCTAAAATAAAATGTATTATTATTATTTATTATTATTAGGTGAGTGTATATCTTCAATGCATGCTTGTTGCTTTGGATAACGTCATCTGCCAAATACGTGTCAAGTGCAAATCATTTGCATTGAGTCAGATTTACTGAATAGAAAGTGTTTCTGTATTTGCCACTGCATGCAAAACTTGAATCACTCTCAACAGACATTTTATTTTAACCTGTTGGTGAGTAGAGTTTATTCCAAAGCCAATTTTACAGAATGTTATGTTAAGTGTATAGTCCAATTTTTTATTTTAAGTTTTTAAGCAACATTACATTGCTTTTGTGTGTGGTTAGAAACATCATGTTTTTTGGACCATGTCATCTGTACTGCAGTAAGATCTAATCACTGCAAATTAATTTAACATTTATGCTTCCCAAACTGATCAATTCCTTTAGTTGGAGAGCAGATAAATTCGAATGAGGTCTTTTCTTTTCATTTCACTTTTAACTCCAAGGTCTTGTTTTCCCTCTTATCTCACAGCTCTACAATCTTTTCATATACTCAGGTCCGCTAGGTTCTCATTGCCATCTTTATAAGCTATCCTTCCCACGGTTAGCTGAAGAACTGCTGTAATTACCCATGAACCCTTGCTGCAGAGTTTCCTTTTGTCAGCTTAAAGAAACCAGAAGGCCAATATCAGAGAGGCTGTGACATTATCTTCAGATTGAATAAAAGTTGAAGAAACTCTTTGAAAGAGAACATCTATTCAACCTAGAATCGAAAAGATTTTTTTCCCTCCAGTCCACACAGTCCATATCCACCTGCAAGTTCACCTGTTGGATGTTTCGGAGACTGATATGGTCCGAGCCGTGGCTTATCTTCAGGTGGGATTTCCTTGATGAACATCTCTTAATCAAGCTGTAATTGTTTGAGCATGACCTTACTCGACCTGGTTAATGCGAATGGCCCTGATTAACGATGTGTGCTCAGTCGCACAGTGGGAGGCGCCGCCCACGCCCATGAGTCATTGGTTCGCTAATTCATTTATTAATTAAAGGGTTACAATGAGGCAGAAAACAAAGGACCAGCCAAAGGACAATGAGGAAGCGATTGTCTTCCTGTAGTTTGCTGTTTAAAATGATTTATGTTTATACGCATGATGATTGATAATTACAAAGCATCAAATTGCTCTCAGTTTGAAATTCAGCAAAGGAGGATATAGAACCGCCACATGTAATTTAATCATATCCCCTGATGATTCTAATGGGATAGGAAAGGTGGCCTAAATTAAATGTCTATTTGATGTTTGATGAACAATGTCATAGTTGCAGTAAGTTTAAAACAAAACTAATCTTTCCAATCCCTGAAAACCATTATTTTACTTTGATCTACTTTTATTTTGATCCTAGAACAAACAAACAATCTTAAAAAATATGTTAGCATTTTCATCTCATCTCAATGATAGTAAATTATATGCTTGTTTGGACTTGGAATATGGTACACAAAATGTTTAAACTGTATGTTTCTGTAATGTTCATTTAAATTAAGGTATGTAAATTATGATAGATTATTTCTTTAATAGATATCTACATGAAATATACTGCTTTTTAATGTATTTTAAAATAAATGTAGCTATAGCCTCCCTAACCTTAATTATAGAACATTTGACTCTCCAGCCAAATACTAAACATTCATACACTCACATAAACATACGCGCATATTAATCGTGACTGTTTGCTTAGCTTTAATGACATATACCTTTGCAAACAAACATGTTTGGTGAAGCAAATGTCATATTGAGTCACCGTTGCGTTCCAAATACCTTCTGTATTTGTTCACACTAATAATCGACAGATGTTTATTGATGTTAGAATGTCAACACTGAATGAAAAAGTAGATCCATTTCACAAACTTTGGTGATATGACTTATCACATTCGCCTCACTTCCAGCAATCCACGCATTTGAGGAAAATGCCACTCTTTTATCTTTGTATTAACTTCTGAACTGGAGTCAAAAGGAAAGGTTGGGTTCTTAAAGTGCACAATGTAGTTTTAATAGATCCTTTTCACATTTCTATAATAGTAAAAGAAAAACTCCACAATGGTCTCTTCACAACTTTCAAAGAAAAGACAAAAATAGAGGGATATTCATAACGGCAGTCAGAAAAGAGAAAAATTTAACCGCAAGATTTGAGAGAAAAATTTGACCATCAGTCCCACAGCATGCTGCAAAAGTAATATAATACTAAGTATGGTGTTATTTTTGCCAGAGGATTTTGTGAGACTACCTCCGTCCCTCATGGGAGTTCAATTCATCAATCTGGAGCACTTTGAGAGTTCAAAATTAAGAGCTCAAACCCATGTTCAGTGTCCAAATTGAACAGACACACTTAACTTGACTTATTAATATAGTGCCTCAGTCTAAATTAAAACTGGTGTTTTAGGAAGCCAAATAATAATAAAAATAATGATTTTATATTATTAGTAGTATGACAATAAACAAATACACTGTAAAATAAACGAAGATGAATATTTCATATGTATATTATTTTACTTTACAATACTTCGTCCTAATTTCTAAACTTTTACTTTTACTTTTAGATCACGAGCACAAAGTGCGCACTTTGCAAACAGACGATAGGCTTATTTAATTAAATCAATCTTTTGCAATTTGATAAGGGCACAAAGCCACAATACACTTTCAAATTTAGTTTGTTTGACAGATAATTTGACAAAGCAATTTACCTTTTATGTTATTAGAAGTTTTAAAGCATCTGTAAAATATTTCAGTTCATTATGAAATTGTGGCAGTACAGATGTCACAGTCATGTTGTGTTTCGTCACTTTCCGCCTTTGTGATCCTTCTGTGTTTCCGTCACTGTCACGTCAGCCACTCCCCCTTATTTGGGGATTCAGGATACCCTTTATCTTGCCTATTTAAACCCTCATGTTCTCCCTTGTCTTTGTCGATTGTTGTAACTGGTTCCTTGTCTGTGGATGCTCTTCCGTGTCTGTAAAGTATTCCGAAGTTTTGCACTGGATGGACAGATAGATAGATAGATAGATAGATAGATAGAGAGATAGAATTTTATTGTCCCTTAACGGGAAATTTGTTTTCACAGACGTGTCGTCGCAGCAGAGCATGCGCCGCTTTTTCTCCAGAAAAACAAGAAATACAATGCAGTTTAGCAAGCCTTACATAGCAAAACACAAACAAGATAACAAGACATGTCACAGCACACGTGGTCACATGTTGGAATTTTTTTGTGTGGTGGGAGAGGGGGGTAGGTAAGGATAGATAAAGACATGCAGACGGATCTGTAGAAGGCATAACATCAGATGTTTCAGTTCAGTTCTATGGTTTGTCCTTGGATATAATGCAGTTCGCAGGGAAAGAGAGAGATACCAGGCTGTCAGGCTGTTTTTAATCCATTTGATGACCTTCGTTAATTTGTCCGGATCATGAGCTACGGACAGTGTCTCCAGGCACAGGACCTGCCAGTTGTTCCATCGGTCCATCGCATACCCAGCAGCAAAGGTCCCGTCCGGGCAGGTGGGCTCTCCCGGAGAAGACTTTCTTTGTGAAATCTTACCAATCGCCCTGATTGACCAGTTAATAAGTTCCATTTCAGTATTTTCAGGAGTCCAGCAAGCAGCGGGTCAGAGAAAAAAAGACAAATAGACGAAATACCGAAGCGCCAGGACAGAGCAGAGGGCAGAGCAGATGAAAACACGTCTGCACAGTTCGAGATCAGGAAGTAGAAGTGTCGTTTATGTTGCTCTGTAGTGGAATAAAGTGCTTTCTGTTAGATCTCCACGTCTCCCCTTGCCTCCGCATCGTACACCACGAGCTAAGTGTAACAACAGATTATAAAAAGCTGCAATTTAAAATGTTTTTGTAATTAACAAATATCTTTTGTGTGATGAACTGGTTAAACAAAAAGATAAACACCAAGTATAATGAATTACTGAGTAATGGAGAAATTAGCATGCTAAGGAGCATTTGTTTGACTATAGAAATAGCAATAGAAAATATAGAATATAGAAAACGTGTTAAGAGTTGACTTCATTCTTCATAATGCACAGACAATATAACATTAGCCAACATCCCACAATGGCAAGATAAATTAATTTAAAGTTTATTTGTGGTATTGGTGTACACAAAAGGTTAGTAAGGTTAGTTGCTACTTCCTGTCGGGTGTGTCATGTTTCACTTCCGGGTCCTTTTGTGTATCTTCCTGTGCCCTTCCTGCACCTATCTTGCCAATCACTTTCATTGTTAGTCTACCCAGGTGTTCGTCATTCCCTTTTGTATAAAACCCTCTTGTGTTTCCCTTGTCTTTGTCGGTTGTTTAAGTAATGCAGTATGTTAATAGTCTTGTGTGTGGTTCCTGTGTCCTTGTTCCTTTGGTCCCCAAGTTTTTTGAACAAGTGTGCCTTTTTGTTTTGATATATAAAGTATTTTGTTTTGTCTGCCTTTAGTTTGCGTTTATTAATGAACTGATTTTGAGTTGGATCCTGCTCTCTGCATCGCACACGCCCGATTCGTAACAGTGAGTTACACCACCTGGAAGTTGCAACAAGACATCAGTTTTAAAGGCAAAGACAGGTAGCAAAAGCTTCCCAGTCCCGTCTTGCGTGTCTGGTAAATCCTCTGATTTAGGGACGCATGCAAGTGGAGGTTATTTTTAATAATTTGAGTGGCACCTGAGCGTGTGACTCTGATGTGTTTTTTTGCGTGAAGGCGGCTGAAGTTATTAGACATGGCGCTTTCGATGTAGCGTCTCACTGAAGCAGCAAATTAACACAAAGACACGGCGACACATTAAGAAAGAGGGAAAGGGGGATAGGAAAAAAATAAATGTTCCTTTCCTGCTGTATCCTTCTACTCTCACCTCTCAATTTCCTTCACCGTTTAATCTCACGATCTGTTCCAGTGTTGACACATGCACGTGTGTAATGCAGAACCCATTAGATGTTGAGCGTGTAACTGAGAAGGGCGTCCCTCAGGGCCACAACACGTCTGTCTGTGTACAAAACACTCTTCTGAGAGGGCATGGAATGCAATCAGCTTGAAATTACGTTCATAAATCCATAACAGCGCGATATTTTGTTGGCGCACTTTTAGTCTCTATGCAATTATTCCATCTGCAGATGGTATTTAAAACAATGAGTCAGAACTCTGTTGGCAACACTTTCATTTAGTATTTCAATTAAACACAAACCTCATCTGAGGCACAGGTTTCTCCTGAGGGCCAGACAGTGACACTGCAGTTCAAGAGTCAAGAGGGTTTGCAGCTGGTTGAGCAATGCGAGTGTCATCACAGTGAAAATTAAGAATGGAATGTCCTGTTGTTCTTTAACAGCATTTTGCCGTTACATTTTCAAACCTCCGGTGCTCCGGTCACACTCATAGTCCTTAACACATGAAATATAGCTTGAAATATAGCTTTTTGAAATATAGCTTTTTGCTATACCTGAAATATAGCTTTTTGTCCTAGTAAAATCTAGAATAATATTCTTTTTAAATTAATTTTCAATTAATCCCTGCGTTGTTGGGGATTGTATCCCCCCATTAACTTAAATTTAAATCTTAATGTGTGAATATTTTTAAAAACCTTTTAGGAAGTCATGTCCATAATATTTTATATTATTATTATTTATTAATTTTCTTATTTGTGTGTTTGTGCGTGTGGTAATTCCGATGAAGTAAAAAAAAATCTAACGCAACATTTTTCAGACAAAGTGACTGAAGACCATTAGAAGGTTAAGAAATGTAAGTCATCAACTTGGACACAAACATATCTAAAGACTTAGTTTGTATTTCGATCTACTTATACTTTCAACTTGGATTTAAGTGTACAAAAACATTTTAGATTCACAGCATAGATACAATCTCACATTTCAGTCTTTAGAAGTTCATGAAATCTTTCAGACTAATAAATGTTAAAGTTTTGTCTCGCTGTTCTCAAGACAAAGACTCCCAGACCAAATTGATTATAGAACTAAAGATGGAAGCCACAATTTCCAGTTTTGCCGATAGAGTCCATAATGCAATAGCATACAATAGTATTTTTAATTTTGCAGTCTAAACAGTCTGGTGAACACTTCATTATTTCATTGTTTATTTGAGCTTCATGCAAGTAAATTGCAATTTTTATCAATTTACATATTTCGCAAACATAATGCAATCCCCCATAAAATGTTTTGAAAAAGCGTGTAAATGAAGGCAACACTTTTTACATTTTGAATTTCCCAACACATTATTGTGCAGCTTTTTATGCCTTGAAGCCACTTAATCTTTATTTCATTTAGACTGGTGACAGAACATACATTTGTCATACTGAATTGTAAAGCAATCATAAATACCTCCCCTTACACAAAGCCATAGTGTTTAATATTATCGTGGGTTTATAACCCCTTCACGTGGGATTTTATCGCTAAGCCTGCTAAGCATTCTGATCATAAATGTGTACGTGTGTGAGTAATAAAACGTTTGGAAATGTGCAGAGAACAGCATTGTTCTAATGGATGTGCAAATTCTGCCTCGGAGGGATAGAAACCACATCACGTTACCATCCAATTTGTGTTCCACTCACCAATTACTTTCATGCTCGGCTTCCCCCCATCTCAGACTGAAAAGAGATTATCTGTATTTCGTCTGAACGCTGCGGTTCCTAATTAAAAAACACAAACGAGAGGCATGTATGCTGATAATGTAACTGCGAGAATATGGCGAACGTATAGGTCCTTTTAACAATATTTCTAAATACTCAAAAATGTGATATGATGTTGGCTGATAATGCTAAAATCTTATCAGTGTGACACATCAGTATTAGCGGTTTCTGTTGCATGGTCTGTTTAATAAAAATACTTTTTAACATGAAATATGACTTAGAATTATTAGATATTCAATTTATATTCATAAATATTCCACTGATGCTAGTGAATAATGACAGAGGGAATCCCTGTTAAAACCTTTGTTTAGATACAGTTTTTAGCTGTTGTTAGCATTGTTAGCATTTGCTTGCTAGTGGATTGTTTTTGTTTTTGAGTTATCACAGATTTTACCCAAAGACAAGTGGAATTACTGATTTCAGTGTGTACTTTTTCATGTACTTTTTAGGGATGCCGTATACAATTTTACAATTGGAAAGGGAAATCAAATCTTTTATGTTGTTAAAGGTAAACTGTTTTGTATGTTTTTCCTCAATGCAGGTTCACAGGACTGAGACTAGACTCGACTCAACACTACCCAGATCTAATTAATTAAAGAAGTAAAGGTGGATGTGGAGGATGGATGGCAGATGTATTGTCTAAGAAGTAAGGTATGCAGCCTGTCTGTGTATTTATGTATTTATTTATGGGTTTTGCATCTTCAGTTTGTTTGGATGCAGACATTTTTAACCTTAACCAGTTCAGCGCCAACTTCCTACACCCTAACCAATTCTAACCTACTTTCACAAGTCTAACAAACAAAAACCTAATGTTTTTATAGTAAATTTTCATTTAATAAGAAATATAAATGGCTGGTAATTTGTTCTAACTAGCTTGCTGTTTGAAATATTCAGCGTGAGAACATCTTGAGATCAACACAAGATTATCTACTGACATCCTGCTGTCATCTTTTTTTTTGGAGACCGTAAGACTGGAAGTAATTGTTGCAGTGGAGCTACAGATGTAACTGTTTATCTGGTCTTGATCTTGGATTAGCATCCCTGCTGCAAATACAAACTAAGATCCATACATCTGTGAAATGTACTAACCCTAACGAAATACGTACAGTCTTTCTCAGCACTGAATGAGAAATCTCCCAGTGCAGAAATAGCAATTTGTGCATTTTTTATTATGCATAGTTTGAAACCATCTATTGGATTTCTATTTTAAATGATTAGTTATGCAACACATTTATAAGAGCTTGTTGAACAAATGCATGAATGCACACATCAAGTAGCATCCCTCTTTTACTTCCCATCGACCTAATGAAGATGGATTTATCCAATCTATTCTTTGACACCAGAACCAGAACAAGCAAACCCGTCCCCTGTGTCGTATCAACTCTTCTTCTCCTCCTTAGCTCCTTCGTTCCTCGACTGTGCGTTTAGTTCCCTTCGCCGGAGATGAGGCCACCTTCGATGCGCCACCAGACCAAAAAGCGAAAAGGGCAAGAAATTTGTCACCTTCCCCAACAAGACCTTCACCAGACAAAAGAACAACGGCATTAATCATCTGACATTTCAATATTGTATTACCCTTTCTGGTGAAAATCAAGGGGGTCATTAAACTGGTAAAAGGAGACGGGGGTGCTGATCAATAGAACAAGCCTCGAACAGAACCTTGAGCTTTACTGCCGTCTGCAGATTCACAGCTGCTGTCAGTAGGTATGATAGGAGACGGCCTTAACTAATTGCCTCTACGTGAAGGGCATGAAGTGGCGTTCAATGCATTGACGGCGGCAGTGAAGAGAACACTTAATCAGCAGGCAATGAATATAAACAGGCAGAGACCACCAGAGGGGAGCTCCTT
Source organism: Rhodeus uyekii (assembly GCA_037043235.1). Classification (NCBI taxonomy): domain Eukaryota; kingdom Metazoa; phylum Chordata; class Actinopteri; order Cypriniformes; family Acheilognathidae; genus Rhodeus; species Rhodeus uyekii. Next base: position 383,602 of record JAWRVZ010000153.1, on the reverse strand, counting down.
GTTTGTGATGTCGCTCGTGATGAGGGTCATTGCTGGTGTGAGGTTTTTTCTCGGTAATGCAGTTAAAACAGCATATAGTGGAGAACTGGGAATGTTGAGTTTGAGATGTCATTACAGAAATGCCTTTGACAAAGAGATGACAAAGAGACTGTGAGGGTTGAGGGGTTTGTGCCCTCCAAAGGTTGTTATTCCGCTTTCTGTTTTAAAGCAGAAACACAGGCAAAGTTTTTCTTCAAGGGTGAATTAAACAGAGCGACAGACTAATAGCGAGAGATACCCAATTCATTTCTCTTCGCTTTCACAATTCTTTCCTGCCCGTTCACCCGTGTCTTCACCTCTCATCACTCATCATGCCGCAATCGCGGAGTGTCTGTTCAGCAGGTCGTCTGACTACAAAAACATGCCAGTTTAGCAGTTTGTGTGTCCTCTTCAAACTCTGTTTGGACGTGTTCAATCATCGTCCTGTTTTAGCTTGGTCAGAGTTCAGGTGTGTGACTGTGGAGCTCTTAATGCAAACTGTGATTAAAGACTGAAAAGCGTCTAATCTTTTTTTTTTTTTTACTTTCCCCACCATTGATGGAATTTGCTGTCTTTTCACTGTTGTGTGGTAGGGGACACTACTACACCTTCGGAAATAGTACAGAATCTCTGGATCAAAACACAGGCAAAAAAAGAGCAGAAACAAGTGATAAAAGCATTACTTATGCACATTGCAATCTTGGGGGAAAATGCAGTATTTTAACAGAAACCTAAGAAAATCACACTTTTTTGTTTGTTTGTTTCAATGAAACTTACCCCCATTCAAGTGTTGATAAAAAATAAATATATAAAGAAAAAATTTAAAAACAGGGTAATCTGTAATTTCCTTTGATATATTGCACGTTCATACTAAACATTCTGGGGTCCATGACATTTTTGTGAAAATTGTGGTGGCTGGAAACTTATCTTAATATGCATTCGTTGGTAACATTAAATAACAAAAAAATAAGTCTTTGATTTGTTGTTTTCCCTGAAAGCGCACAAACTTTGGCCCAAGGTTTGTTTGAACCTGTTTTTGCCTTTTTTTAGTGATGTTAGGAAGAACGATTGTGCTGGAGAGATATATGAATCCAAGATCGAATAAATGCTTGAAGGTTTGTACCTGTGCAACTCAATTTTAGATGTGAAATGATCCCATGAATAGCTTTTTGTGCAACATTTACCTGTTCTTCTAGATTAATGCATAATTTGAAAGGTTCACTGAAAGTCTTTTGGCTTTAACAGGTTCTTCTAACATGTACCATGTGGCATTGCAGGTCTGTAAGGAATTATGCCATTTATCATCTTGGCATGTCATTCCTTTTAATCATCGGTTTATAGAGACATCTTGGTGCATAATTCATCCATTCATTTTTTTTTTAAAGATGGAATGTCTTTGTCAGCAACTGTTGATTGCTTCACACATTTACGTTCTTCCTGTCATCCACCATCGATTTGGCTCGTTCCAGCGTTCTGCTTTTGGCAGGAGATAGTTGCATAAATTTGACTGAGCTTCTTCCTTACTATGTGAGCTTTATAATGTAATTGATGAAAACTAATAATAAAGATGAAAAACTGTCCGTGACTCATAGGCTGGTGGGACACGTTAGGGTTACGTCAGCCTGTGAGATGTGTGGGACCGACTGCAGGGAGGAGAGATGAAGTTCTTCCAGGTTAATTGTGAAGTCTGAACACGGATGGAGTGAGTTCTGAAAGAGCTGAGCAATGGAAGAACTTATTAAAATGGAGTTATTTGAAGAAAAGGAAAAAACCCAGCAGTTTGGTCGCTGAGATACTCAGACGAAGACCAAGTCCGCTGCTGAGAGGCAGAAGATTGGAGAAAAGTCAGGAGTCGGTTTAATTGAATTTGACAAATTTGTTCACAAAGTTCAGAGAAATTTTACAGGGTGATGAGCTGTAGTTATTTTAAGTTCTCGTCTTATCAGGAGATATGTGCTCTACTTGGAAGGAAAAAGAGGTGAAGGAATGATGGAAAGGATATGATATGAGATGGAGAAGTGTATACAGAGAGTGGGATGAAGTGAGGATGGAAGGGGAAACAAAGAGAGAAAGAATGAATCGATTCCAATCAAAATCCTGTCATCTCTTGTAAATGAAATGGAGGGATGCGGCTTGTGAGCAGGTGGGATGGAGTCTACACTGCTCTCTATGGGAAGCAGCAGACAGGAGGACGGCTTTCCTAACAGTGTACAGCTGTTACTCTTAATTATCTCCCGTTATGCGTGTGGGGTTAATTAAACCAGTTTGGGTGAAAAATAAGACATGAATTCCCTAACAAAGGATATCAGGTTAAACCCAGCACATCAACAGAAAAACGCTGAACGTTTGCCTGTATTAGCTCCGAATTTAGCGTCTCATTTAGCTAGCGAGCGCTCATTAGCGCCACAGCGACGCTAGCAGTAAGCAGGTAGGATGTTTAGTTCATTTCCTTTTTCCTTGCATCCACTTCTACTAAAAAAACAAAAGCTTGCATTTCCTTGTCAAGCGCATGCTGTTTTTAAATAAGTTAGCCAGTTCGGTGAAGCTAACGGTTGTGTGTTTGATAGTAATGAGGGACTGAAAAGTGACCCAGAGTCGCCATGTACTGTATGCCGTCATGATAATGACCGAGATGTACTCGTCTCTAGGCTACATATATTCATAATATTTGCAGCACAGTCAGTGTCTGCGTGTGTACTACTTTTAATCACCTGTGCCTCATTGTGTGCTGCTCATTAAAGTGATGGATTGAGCCAGAGGGGAAGCTCTCGGTCGCTCTAGATTTGTTCTCGTTTAAAAGGTGTTTAATAGGGGAACACCTGTAGGGAACTGCTCTCGTTTTCTGACAGCAACCAAGATGCCTGGCAGATGCTCAGGAGAAGGTATGAGTTTGACACTTTACTTTACTTTCTGTATGTCCCAATATTTGTCTGTGGCTTTGGAAGCGTACGTACACGGCATAGTTGTCATAGTGTAGAGGCTCTCAATTGGGATGTGCTGAACACTATATGCTTTCAAAACCGTATCTAAATCACTAATAGACCTTAAAGAATCCAGATATAATGAGGCTGGTGCTGACTTCTAATCAGACACATTTATTACGGGACTGTATACCTGTTTTTGTTGTTGTTTAGTTTTTAAAAACAGGAAAATCTGTAGCATTGAATTATTACTTGTAACCATAATATGCTTCCCATATCAAATTTGTGTTTAATGTTTAATTTGTTCCATGTTTTAGGCTGGAAAATGACAAGTATGGTCATTTTTGAGACCTGCAGTTTCACTTGATGTATACAACGGTGTTATGCAAATAATTTAGCATATTGTTGTTCCTATGCAATTATTGCAATAGTAGAAGTCGTTTTTTATTAGCTACTTTTCAGTTGATGTCTACTGTAAAAAGCTTAGAAGAGCTACACAAGCTACTATGATATTTCTCAATACGTTGGTCACTTTTTCAAAACTCGTCACATGGTCCATGTTTACATTACAGCGCAACATTATTCCTTAACGTTCCCCTTTTGTTTAAAGGTGTAGGTGTTCCGCAATAGCTAATTGTTTCGATTCTGAATATATTTCAATATGTTATTATGAAATGCAGTAAATTGCTGTCTTATTCAGTTTTGTATTATGTATAGGTTTGAAAAGATCATGTAAACATGTGCAAATTGGTGTTTGCGTCTCAATGAAAACTATTCATGTCCTTTTGAGAGACATTTTGTATCAAAACAATGATAAATGATCTACAGTTTAGCTCACGTAGACTGATGTTGTACTCACTGTGTGAAGAATATTTGTAAAAGTGACCAGAGTGTTGTGAAAAAGTGTTCTAGTGATTGTTAAATGTTTTGAATGGAAGTTTAACAGTTTTTTTTGGGGGGGAAAAGAGAATATAAATGTGCAAATGGACACCATCTACTACAACCACCACCAAAACTCTGAACACCATTCTGGAAAGATTGAGAATTACAATTTATTTTTTTAGTTTCAAACAGAGATCATGATCCTCCCATGAATAGATAACTAAAGAAAAAAATTACATGAGTTTGAGTTTTACATCAAAATGAGTTTAGTCGAATTCAGTTTTCTCTGTGCTTTCTAAATCTCACTCATAAATACTTCACTTGTTTCATTTACTTCATGTATTTGACAGACGCTTTTATCCAAAGTGACTTACATTGCATTCAATGAACACATTGACATTCTAATCAGTTCTTGCTTTCCCTGGGAATTGAACCCATGATCTTGGCGTTGCAAGCGCCACTCTCTACTGTTTGAGCTACAGGAAAACCTGTACTGCATGAATCAGCGTTTAAGAAATCTTTTGAATAATTGATTCAATGACAAATACAGTGGTACCTCGAGTTATACGAAATTAATCCGTTCCGAGGCGGCCTTCGTATAATGAGTTTTTCGTATCTTGGAACACATTTTACATGTAAAATGGCTAATCCGTTCCAATCCCTCCAAAAACACCCCATTAAATTTCATAGAGTTAAATTAACCTATAAACAATGAAATAACGTAAAATATCGAAGCTTACCTTTCGAGTGAGGCTATCTCCGAAAGTGGCGGCAGAGGAGGAGGAGGACAAACGGCAGATAACGTACATGCGTACGTACACTTAACTTTACAAAAACGCATAAAAAATGTAAAGTTTTGGGTGCGGAGTGGCAGAGCTAAAGCACGCCAGCACGTACGTATAGAAGATGCATGATGGGAGGGATGCTGTCCAATTAGAGAGAAGGATCTCATGGCTTGGCTAGCATCAGGAACCAATGGGAGAGCAGGAGGATGGTGGCGAGTCTACTATAACTAAGATGGCGGCATGCGGCGCGAGTTTCAAAATTGTTATGGGGCGAATCTCGGACTTTCAGAAACCTTTTGTATCTTGAAAACTTTTTGTATGTAGAGCAGTAAAATTTTTCGTCTTTGCTTTCGTAAATTGGATTTTTCGTAAGTTGAGCCTTTCGTATCTTGAGGTACTACTGTACATTGTTTTAACGGTCACTTGTCTCCACAGTGATTTATTCCATACAGTCATTATTTGAAGATTGTCATGCTTGTTTCAAAAGGTGATTTGCAGTGTTTTGATCTACAGTAGATCTGGGTGGTTGAAAAGACCGTTGTGAAGCGGTTTCACAACTGCTCTCTCTCTGTATCAGCGGCAGCGCCAATGCAGATATGAGTGTTCGTCTGTGATCATTGTCATTTAAGCGTGTTTGAATCACGATCAGTCTTGCAGCTCAAAATGTAGCAATGCCAATAAGCCAAAAAACAAAACAAAGCAGGTCAGTTTCAGTATTTTGATTTTATTTTTTTCTTCCTTTTTTTAAAATGCTTTTTTGTTTTAAGAAACAATGCTTGCAGATGTCAAATGAATTAACACTCACATCCTCACCCCTTTTACAGCGTGACTGACACGACCGACCCGTGAGAGCCGGGTCCTCGGCCAGCCAATCACGAACACCCCACAGATTCTCAAACCGACACCCACTTCCTGTTAAGTGCATATGTAAATCGAAAAATAACGAAAGTGCACAGGTGGAGCAATACTTTCGTAAACATGACAGCCCTGCATAATTCCTGTATATTTATTTCATTTCTGCAGGATGTCTTGAGCTGGAATGAGAATCTGGAAAAGACACCGAAGGTAAGGATGCAGGGGATTCGTTTCCATTCATTCACTCGTTTGTAAACAGCTTATCCTTTTTTTTTCTTTTCTCATAACCCTACATCGACAGAAAGGCCTTTTGTCGTACCCTCCGCGCTCCCCTCGCGTAAGACGAAAAGGTTAATCAATAACATGGTTCAAAATAAAGTTTAGTGATTGTGCTTTTAAAACCAAAGTCAAACATAGAACAACAAACATCGACAATGACAAAAGAATAACAGTGCATTACAAAAATCCCAAAAACGAACAAACAATAACCCTCAAAATGTGGCACTTTTCCTGGGGCAGTTTAAACACTATGACAATTTACAACCAGGATGGCGGCTATAAAAAAAAAATTATATTAACTGGCGTAATTTAAAATTATTCAAATAAGTCAAGGAAGACCAATTTAATGTACCACAACGGATTATAAAAGACAGTTAGATATGTATACACGTGTATGTACATGTCAGCGAGTCCCTTTGTGCCTGGAGTTTCATTACAGTAACAGCTGACTGACAACTTTCTCGCCGAGGTGAACAAAGCCAGTTTCAGGAGCTAACGGACGCGTCATATTGCATTGGCATCAGAACAAAACTGCTTTAGCCCCTCTCAAATGTTCCCTTCTTTTTTTGTTTTGTTTTTCTTCAATCTTTTTTTTTTCTTTAAATGCACACTCAAATTAAGGTAAATAAATGAAGAATGGTCGTTCAGTTTTCCAAATGTGACTCTGGGTCGGTGGTTTTCAGTAAACGATCCACCGAGATGCTCAAACTGCACTGAAGATGGTTGCTGAGGACGTTTAGACAGCAATATGTATATATATTTTTCATCTTCAGCTCTCCACCATCTGAAAAAAAACCACAAAAAAAACTGAGTGAGTGATGAAAAGTGAAAACATCATACAAGGATAAAATACACGTACCAAGTGTTCTAGATTTCTATTTAGCTTTATTTCAGTTAGTTTTCAAGTCAAAATTACAAATTTTCATTATTTTTATTTCAGCATTATTTCAATTACTAATACAATATGGTAATAGTTTAGCAGTCACTACCTTATTTTGCAACTGTGCGACTGTGAAAGACATCTTATTCATTATTCACAATAGGTAAATAACTAAAAGAATAACCGTGCATCAATTACAGAACTGTTTGTGTATGAATACGATATGTAAAAAATCATATGCAATAACAGACAAAGTAACTAGAAGCGGAAGACACCAGGAGCCTCGCACATTCAAGTTACAAATGGCCATTTCTGATTCTGTGGTGTCAAATTGGACTGCAGAGTTTAGCTCCAATCTGTCTCAACACACTTACCTAGAAGTCTAATAATCTTGAAAAGTGTTTTCAAAAATATGGATATTTCGATACGTGTCGATACTGAAATATTTGAAACTATTCCAATACTCCATTTTTGCAGCTGCCGCCTCTGACTCGCGTTAGTTGGATAGTGCTTGTATTGTAATTCCTGTGGGATTCGCTCACACCAAAAGCACGTGCAACACTGATCATATTAGTGGCGCTGTCATCATAAAACGAGTAGCAATTTGACTTGTTTTTTGTGGCTTGCCGCGCTTAAACCGTCAAATACATGTAAAATGTTCATCTTTCCGAGTATTCAGGTGAGTTTTGGAACGTATACAGTTTTGAGCAAAAAAAAGTATATTGGATCAGTACATAAGCTCTTAAAGTGACAGTAGCCTAATAAACCGGTCTAATAAAAAGTGTTATATTAATCAAAGAACAAAAGACAAAGAGAAAATCACTCGCTGCTCTTGACTGAATAACTTTTGTAAGCATTAAACTATTATTATTATTTTTTTATATTTGATTACTTGCATTTCTGCTGTATTGCTTACCTGAATATGCCTTTATTCAATTAAATTTTATTACTGTTTAATTTTCTTTCTTTTTTTTTGTAAATGTAGTTCAAGTACTCAAAGCCTCCCTGTGCTGTGTGTAAGCTATTACAACAAAATTACCACAACTTTTTAAAAATTACGAGACGATAAGAAATTCTGTATGGCAGTGTATATGGCAGTTTTGTATTGAAAATGGTATTGACTGTCAATATTTTTCAAGGTATTGTACTGAAGTTGGAAACTCCACTAACCCTAATCAGGTTCAGGTTTATTTTTTGTTATATTATTAACTGCAGGACAGTGGCCTTCTAGGAACACAACTTTTACAGCCGAGGTTGACCACAGAATGCAACTGGCCAATCAGAAACAAGCATTCATTTCAATTGAGGTAAGTGAGGACTTACCTCAGGCTCCTCCCCTCCTGTATGGAAGGCTCCTATGGTGTTTAGCCCAACATCTGGAGGGTTTCTGCGGGCTCCTGGAGCCCCCTCGCCTCTCCGCCGTCCACCAGACCCCCGAGAGGACAGTGAACTAGAGGAGCTGGGGTCCCTCTCTCCACGAGGACTGTGGACGGCTGGGAAAGATGGGCGACTATAAGGTAGGATGTCCTCTGAGCCTGAAAGAGACAAAACAATGATAAAGGTAGGTAGCTTGAATACTATATATCGTAGGTTTAATGTCAGACAATAGAAATGTAGTGCGGTACCTGGGTGCTGGCGGCTCTTCGGGGCTGCTCCGGGATCTTGTTTGCTGCTTTTCCCCGATCTTTGACCCCTCTGTATATCTTGGCCCTCCCGTCGTTCTGAAGAGCTGGTCCGGGGGTCCGAGCCATCCCGGGGCCTGGGTCCACCCGAACCTGTTCGCCTGTCTTTGCCATCAGCAGAACTGGATCTGGGTGACATGGCCCCCCGTGGGCCCTCCGGGATAGTTTTGGCTGGGTGTGTTGGAGACTTCAGCATGGCTGGGGGAGGAATCGGAGGAGGGGGGAGATCTGTGAGGAACCAAAAAAAGCATTAGTTTTGTGAATGTTTGACAATAACATTTGCCATAAAAGTTTACATTTTAGCTCGCTCAAGACACGCTATATTCACACATGCTTGTGTCCTTCAGAACCAGACGTTCTGCTAATTGACACCAGAACTCATTTGTCTGGCACCCGGAAGGTGCCATGGAAACACAGCTGTCCCGTTGCATTGCAACCCTCCAAACAGCTGCATGCTGGAGCTCTTTCCCACCGAGGTGCTGCTAGTCAGTCGAGAAACTGTGAATGACGCTTCTTAACTGTCACTGGATGTCTCAACGCTTCCCGTGCCAGTTATTCAGGGTTGTTTACAATTGCTGTTCTCGTTAAATAGCATTGCCTAAAAAAAGTCTTCCAAGCTCTGTGCAAACGGATCAAGAAAACTCTACCAGAGACGATGAACCCAGATTACGTTTGAAATCAACATGCATATGAGTGACCAAAGGCACCGGAGACACAGCTATACCCGATACGAAAACACTGTGACACTAAGACGCTTGTTGTCTAGTTTAAAAAGAGCTAAAATTGTGCTCGGGTGCTGCGTCGACATTTTTACACATTCAAGGTCAAAGCACACCGAGCGCGTGTCTTGTTTTGTTGTGGAGAGCTTAGCCCGCCTTCATCACTGCTCTGACACTCAGCAAAATAGGAGCAGGATCAGTCGATCATGGACGTGGATGGTTTTTCAAAGTCCTGTGGTGTCTTGCAGTAAGTCAGGCAGCGGATCAATGCTAGGGTGAGAGAGATAGGGCACATTTGACAGAAGCAGAAGAGAGCCATTACAAGGGGGGTGGATGAGCGAGGGAGGGCCAGACTCAGCTAGAGCAACTGTCCTTGTGTAGCTTTTCCACTGCCGTGAAATTACTAGTAGTGTAAACCTTGTCCTTCTAGCTTAAGTGAGGTTTGAATGAGAGCATTGTGCTTTTAAAATAGAAAACAGTTGTAACGATATGGTCGTTTTTACCGCATTTGATCAAATACAAGCAGCCCGAATCATCAAGCAACCCCAAACTTTTGAAAGGTAGTGCATGTCTTTGGAAAAGAAGCATCAGTTATTTATAAAATTGTGTGTTATTTGAGATACGATGGTTGTTTTAAATCAACCTAACTGCAACTGCATTCAAGCAGGCACATAAAACCTATTTATACAGATTATTTCTTAAGTCTTCCTGTATTTTATTTTTACTTGGCTCCAGTGCAAAGAAATCAAATTGTAGCCAACCAACCGAAACCTCGAGAAAATGGCATCATCAGCTATGCCGTGTCATTCCATTTACGTCGTTTGCACAGCTCTGTTTTTAAATTTGTCAAAAACATAGATGTTATTTGTTTTAAGTTAACATTTTACAGCTTAAAAAAACTGTCGACTTGCATTCTAAGAATATTCATCACGTTCACAATATTTACATAGTCTTGAATAGCTTCGCGTCATGAATTTCTATTTTAAAATTCTATATATTTTTTTTCTGATTATGTCACTGCAGCTGGAAATGTTGTGGAAATTCATTCAACCTACATATATTATTCTTTTCAACCGCTTTACACGTTTCCTACTTGATAATCAAAGATTTCTAACATTCTTGCAGAAAACTTTTCCCTTGAAATCTGAATAAAAACTTTTAATAGAAAAAAAAGACAAAGAGAGGGAGGAGGAACGTCTGGAAAAGACTGGCTCTTTTCTCTCCAGACAGAAGTGGAGGCAGATGAAAGGTTAACAGGGCCTTCTGGAGAGGAGTTGGAGGAGGACGAGATAATAAGCCTGGTGTCACCCAAAGCACTGAGCAAACAAGAGCAAAATTAACAGAGGCGGGAGGGATTGCATGTTTGACGCGTGGTATTTGGGTGTGTGTGTGTATGTGTGGAGGGGTTGGTAGGCAATCTGTGTTTCAGATCATTTAGTTTTGAGTGTATTTGTGTGAAACGCATTCAAACGACAACCTTCTTCTCAGTGCGAAACACTGTATTTAACCCTCCCACACAAAGTAGCTCGACTAAGGCCTATCAAATCAAATCACACATTCAACAGAAACTTGAGCTGACACAGACTGATCAATCTGGGTCTCTTCAGCGGCCAACAGCGAACAAAGACGAGAGAGAGGGAACGGAGAAGATTAGAAGAGGGGGAGGAAGAGATTACAGTGAAGGGAGGGAGCGAAGGACAGATGAGAGGAGCTAGTCGATCTGATAGAGCCGACCAAGGCCTGTGTGTGTCTGATATTAAATCTTAGTGTCAACACACAAGGACAACCGACTCAATGATGAGACGCAGCAGATGAGAACGTGTGCACAAATACACACTAGCACAAATGCGAGCAGACATTTCAGATGCATTTGTGAGGACTTTCTTTTTCAGTTCCACACACTCACACAACATGACCTTTCTGAAAGCTTCCCAGAGCTTTTCGGTGAAACTCTGGAACCTGCAGCAATTTCATTAGAGGCGCAACAGGACTTGTCTCTTATGACACACTGGAGCTGGACGCCACTGTTCCACCTCTCCATCCCTTCTTGCTTTTCATTATATATAGTGTATGTACTTTAGCATTATGTGGATTTCTTAATCAACATCAGTTTAAATTCACATGAACTGTATATGAATGAATGATGTTCACCGCCACGTTCGACTCTAAATAATCTTTTTGCATTTCAGGCTCATGAGATGAGTTTTAATTAATATTATAATTTATTTCTTTACATTTATGTACATGAAATATAAAAAAATAAAATATTATATTATTAATATTAATATAAAAATATTAAAACAAAAAATTAAAATATTACCAAAAATGTATTGTTTATATTATAAATTCATAATGTAAATGATAACACTTTAATGTCATCACATGTATAAGTCTACTGTTTTTTTCTTAAAATTTAAGAAAAGAATAACAACAAATGACAAATATTATAATGTAAGTTATTTGTTTGAAAACATTTGTTCTGTTTTTTTTTTATATATAAAATGTATCTGGAATTTATAATATAAAAATATTATAAATCTCCCCCCCCCCCAAAAAAAACAACAACAACTAGTAAACAAGTATTTAGTATTCATGACTCTCATCCCTGAGATGAATGATGGTGTACAGAAAGCAGAAGCTTGTGTGTGTGGAAACGTACCCTCTGTATAGGCCTCTCGCCGCTGGTAGCCTGTCTGAGCAGCTGGATGTTGTTTTTGCCTCTTTAGGGGCCTCCTCTGACCCGGGGCTGCGCTAACGTTACTGTCTGTGGACACTGGGCTGCCTGGACGGTTCCCCGCAGGGAGGTTTTGGTATTTCCGTGCTGCTGGCAAATTAGAGGACAGAGAGCTTGCTTAGTTCAGCTCTATTAAAGGCTGCAGATTTGAATACAAATGAATTCAGATGCTGTAGAATATATATAACTACAGTTAGTGTCTCTATTTAAAATCCTTAGCATTTAAAATCAAGAGCAAATATTAACAACGTCTGGTTGAACACTTTCATATCGCTCTTCATGTGGCATATCTCCATGTGAAAAATGTATTTAGGAGGAGATTTAAAGAAAAAAAAAAATCACAAATGTTTAGTAAGAAATTGTATACACTTTCCAGTACCTCCAGACACTGGAAGCTGATGGTGGCCTTTCCCAGGATGCTTTGCCACTCGTAGACCAGCATATTCGGCCGCTGCAGCCACGGCCTGAGCGAAATCAGCATCGGTAAAGAAAGATCCGTCTGATGAGCTGACGGCGCTGGAACGACCCGACGAGGCATTGTCCTCCTCTGAAGCTGAGCCCCAGCCGTTGATCATAGAGCCGGTGACAGAGCTCTCCAGGTCGCAGGTGCTGGAGGCCGGGGTCTGCTCCAGGCCCCGCAGGAGAGCCCTCTGCTGGGGCAAGTGCTGCTGGTGAGGGTGGATGTGGTGCTGGTGGACTCTAGCCACCTCTGCATCTGTCTCATCACCCTCTTCCTCGTCCTCTTCTTCCTCCAGGCCATCCGTGTCCAGACCCAGGGGGCTGGAGATGTAGCCATACGTGTGTGGCGGGGAGAGGGGCCGTGGTGGAGGGGGTGGGCTCACCAAGAGTCGCCTAACAGACGTCAAATATATCAAAACTGTAAAAGGTGCAGAACGGTTTAAAAAGAAAAGCATCATCAAGCTGTTGCGCACCTGCGCTCATGTAGGTCAGGGTTTTCCTGCAGCATGGGATGCATCTCCTCCTGAGGGGATGGGGTGAGGGTTGCGGTGGACTGGTGACTGTAGGACACGGCGGCAGGTGAGGAAGCCGCTCCCCGTATAGGAGGCGTAGGTCCGCGCTCCAGCTCCACCTCTTCCTCCTCCTCTTCTAGCTCGTCAGGCTGCAGATACATCCGAGATGGAGGCAAAGGGCACTGCAGGTCGGTGTCATAACTGAAGAGAGAACAAAAGTTCAAAACATAAATTAAGAACATTTTTGGAAACATCTTGCAAACCTGGGTTTCCCACTTACCGTATGTTCCCGCATATAAGCCGCAGGTTATACCAGATTTTACAAACCCCGCATGGGGTGCGGGTTATATAAGAGCGCGGGCTGTATCACTAATTTTTTACAGTAATATTTCAATATATTTGTTACGTCCCTAAGGACATTGTTTTTTGGGGGTTTTTTTTGCGCTATTTTCTTTCTGTTTTTCTTTCTGTGCTGTGCTGCCATGAGGGCGGGCTCTTTTCATGTCATCCAATGATCAACACCTGCAGAATACGCTTCTTAAGGGACGTGCTTCTGCACAGCAGACTGCTTTTTATTTTTATTTGAATTTCACGCACAAGCACTGTGTACCGAGCCTGAACAGTTATGGATAATTGATGTCATGCGAGCAACATTAAAAATTCAAAATGTGAACTTACACAAAAAAGTTAATCAATCTATGGGTGCGGGTTATGCCAATAATTTTTTAACACAAAACCCCAAACCCGAGGACTATATGAGGGTGCGAATTATCTGCGTCTGCGGGTTATATTCGGGAACATACGGTATATCCCCTGTGTTAAGTTTTAATATTTACTAAACACACTTTTTATAATAGTAATTATAGCAATGATTTATATATTAATACCATTTAACAATGTTGTTATAAAGATATTTTTTGTCATTCATTTTTTAAATAATTCATACTATTCTATTAAAATGATATATGTCAATATGAATGCTATGGTTAAAACGCTTGGAGAAATAGTGGAAAGCCTGTCACCTGTCGTCCATTGAGAGGGTGTATTCCTGACATGGTGGTGGATTAACCGGAGGAGGCGGCAACAGTTCAGTCCAATTCATTGTGTTCTGTTTGGCCTGTTTCGTAGTTCGTCCACCTTTTTTCTGCCCTTGACTCCCTGTAAAGCAAACAAACAAAAAATAAATAGTGTGACAAACAGCTTTAGTAGTTCTTAGCCCACAATACCATCTGAAGTCATAAATTCATCTGATTGCAGACTAAAATGCGTTTATAAACTCTGGTTTGTTTCTTTTTCTGTTAGTTTGATGCATGTGTGTAACAAATGGCACTTTTACGCTCAGGAGAAGCAACATTAATGACACCCACACCATAATTTATGCGGTGTAAAACGCTTATGTGCATTATCTCTCTATTTGTAATTAACGCTGCGCTCTCCATCAAAAATGAGTCATTTTTCAAAACTAACACTCTCCATTGCCCAGAGGAGAGGTAGAGTGAGAGAACATTAAAAAGAGAAACATCGGAGGCCAATTAACAGAAAGGAATTAAAATTCAGAGCCAATGAGCTGTGAGGACCTCCACGCACTCAGACCCTCTCTTTAATTACCTGAACTTCAAATACAATATAAAAATAGATACGATGCATTACGCCAGCAGCCTTGCATACGCCGCAGAATAGGGCTCATTTATCTTTGTCCCGCAACAAACACCGGCTTTCTGACAACATTATCCCCCCTTTCTTTTGAGTCGGATGGATGAAAGCCGAAGTAATTAATGACGTTGTGGCGAAACGCAAAAAGGGAGGGGGGGGATATCCTCCAAATCAGAAACATCCCGGGAAAATGCAGCAGACCTTAGAAATCCGCAGGGAACATGGCCTTAACTAAAGAAATTAGGAGTGAGGGAGTGATTGTTGCTGCTGTGTTTAAGATATGCGGCCATGCACCTCAGAAATCGTGAGGAAGAATCACCCCCTTTTCTTCTGAAAGAAATGTTTCTCTTTGTTCCCCGCAGTTTCTCAACAATGAGCGAGCAATTTGAAAATGTCCTGTTTTGCATATGATTTACTGCCTCTTAAAGTGATGAAAAGGCTCAGAAATAATGGAAATGAAAAGAAAATGGAATAAAGGGTAAACTGCAAATGTTTGCAGGTTTTATGAGAAACGAACCATCGGCGGGACAGATAAGATAGATCAACAGAACAATAGAGGGATGTCTTACCAGAGTTGCTGCTCCCCCTGTCCGAGCTGCTATATGTTCCTCCTGTGAGGGCGTCCTGGGCCTGGTTATAGGGGATGGTGACTGAGACAGGAACCTCACCTCGGTAGTGGTCTAAGGGGTTACAGTCAAGAGATTGAGTTTTTACTATACATCTAGTCATAAAACAGGCTTTTATGTACCAGAGTAACTGAAAAAAGTTATTTTGTACTAAACTAGACGAATGAAAGCTCTTATAAAAGCAGCCACTCTAAAAGAGAACGCTTCAGAGTTAACATCAGACAGTCGAGTGGTAAAAGGTTACAAAAGGGTTTCAGATATAAGCTGTTATGACTTGTTGGTGACTGGTCTCAATTGTCCACCAAGTGTGAAATATTACACCCACACACAGTTAGATTCATGCAAGTCGAGTGAAAAAGCAAACACAATGACCTTTTTAGTAGCACAATATAAAGCAGCAGATAATGGATAGCTTTGAGCTTGAGTTACATTCCCCCTTATTTGTACAGTAATCTAAGATCTCTGGCTTCACACTGTTCTGAGACATCCGACACTTCACAGCCTCCTCTTTACCTTCATCCCCATCCAGACAGTGAAACAACAGCTATAAATATGGTTAAGTTGACTAGTAGAGCGTAGAGTTAAATTACACATATACGCAATACGAGCAGCCGTGACACATATAAAAGGAAAGAGTCCCGTGTAAAGGTGCCAGAGGTGCCATTAAGAATCCAAATTTGTGTAACACTTTTATTACAGTCTAAATATAAGGAGACGACTGAACAACAAGACGAGAGGAGGAGCAATTGGACGACACCTTTGTGGTGAACCGAGTAAACATGGCATGGGTTTCTTTGACGAGTTTGAACTAGCCACAATCAAATTTGCATAAATCTGCTGTAACGTTTTGGGGATCGCAATTAAATCCGCAGAACTCACCCTTGTTCAGTTTGTTTTGCTCCATGACGTTATACTGCAGTGGTGTGTTGATGTCGGCCTGTTTCTGAGGCGTTCCCTGGCTGCTCTTCCAGCTCTGCTTCTCGTTAAGGTCGGCACTTCCTCCTCCACTTCCGCCGCTACTGCTGTTCATGTTGTTGTTGGCCAGGCTGGACTGGATGAGCTGGGTGGTGGCGTAGGGCGTGGGCTGACCACTGGGGCCCAAGAAACGGCCGTCCTTCAGGTTGGGGCTGTTGAAGGTTTTCATCTCGTTGATCTTGTTGGAGAGGTCCACGTCGCTGTAAAGGCCTGTGTCCGGAGCCAGCAGATTGGCGGCCTTGTTGTCCATTTGGTTGCTGTAGTTGGCAATGCAGTCGGCTGGATGATAGAAGAGGGGTAAGACATTTTGATAGCCAAAGGACTTTAGGATCTGTGGATAAACCTGGATTCTAATATGTTGCAGGTTCACACTGAAGTGCATAAAAAATAAGTTAACATCCACAAAAGATGCTAGGTTGCTTTTATAAATGCTGATTAGCTTTTACATTTATGCATTTGGCAGACGCTTTTTATCCAAAGCGACTTACACTGCATTCAAGGAACTCATTGAAATTCTAATCAGTTCCTGCTTTCCCTGGGGTTCGAATCCATGACCTTGGCGTTGCAAGCGCTACGCTCTACTGTTTGAGCTACAGGAAGGCTTTTAACCAACGAGAATGAATTTTTTAGACTGAAAGGACACTTGAAACCAGACATTTCTAAGATGATATGGAATACCCGAAATTCAAATACTAAGAAAAAACTTGTTAGTCAAAATCCCTGATTCCACACAATCTTTCTTTTCCCTACTGCTTCTCCCTCGTCCAAGACACAAGCCAAGCGTGTCACTTTGAGTTTCTCGAGCAGCCGCGCGAAAGGCATCCCAGCTCATCAAGCAGGATGTTCCAACACGTTCGAATCAAAAGCCTCCAAAACGAGGAACGCTGTAAAAGACCATCCTCTGACAGATCCAATTTTCCCCGGCTCATAAAATATTCAAATCCTCCCTGGGATCTGAGCGAGAAGCTTGGCGCGTAAATACCGCTGTCTGCCATTGGACAGATTTCGAGCACGGCTCGTGTTTCCATAAGAAGGAACGGCTCTGCACTTCAAAGGTTGACGTATCAATGATAAAAGATCCCATGGAATGAGACAAACTAAGTCGTCTTTCCAGAGAAGCCCTGTGGGTACTGATCCGGTTAATATCCTGGAGATTTTTTAGTATTTGGCACACCAGGCAAGCGGGTGTCAAGCTTTTAAAATGTCATGCTGTGAGAATCACTCGACATTTATCCTTCATTCCTGCTTTGATGAAGGCGACATGGATAAAATCTGTTAGTGAAAACACACTTCCAATAAACGGATCTCAAAGGTAAAGCAAAGCTTTTGGGTTAGAATGGCTCCATCTATGGTTACTATGAATGGTATGAACAAACACAAAGCCTAATCCTCAGGTCGACCCATGAATATAAGCAGCAAATTTCTTATATTCAATAGAAATGCATTTTTTTGGAAAAGAATTGGATTCATTTAAGGGTTCTGTTATGAATGAAATACTCTCAGCCAACGGCTTAGTCACACTAGCTGATATCTGAGAACAAAAAAGCCCCTGTAGAGATGTTTAAATATCACTAAATGAACAAACAGTGACACCGCTTCCATACTAAGACTTGCTTTGTGAAAACTGGGTGTATATTAACACCACTTTGTCACTTTCAGTGTGTGTCTCTTTGGACTCACGAGTCAACCTGGCGTTCTTTTGTTTGTAAAGTAAGTTGCTTACTCCTGAAATAAAGCCACCTGGAGGTGCTCCATCACTCCTTATTTTTCCTCGCCCTCGCTTTTTCTCTCTATTTTGACCTCTGTAACTACTCCTGGTTTCCTGAATAAGCGAGCACTTAGAGAAACTGCATTAAAAGGTTCTAACGGCGGTATGGAAATCAGGCGGCTGATTGGATTAGCTGGACTACAGCCTGGAGCGCCTTTTTTAATATCGGGAGCTTTTATTTTTGCTAAAACATCCACGTTCCAACAAATCACACGCAGTTGTGTGTCAAAGGAAGGACACAATACTTATGTTGCATTCCATTATACTTGGAAAGTTGGAATTTTCTGCATGGAGCGGCGCAACAGAACACCACTTCTTTCAAGTTGGAAACTTCAGTGGAAATTAACAAGCCGAAACTTAGACTTAGGAGAATGTCATTGCACGAACACTGCGGTATAAGAGGGAAATGAACACTGTTAATAGTAATTGCTTGCTTTAAATCAAATAAAACACATCATTTAGTCACAGTTACAATAATAAAACCTGTTTAGCTAGACGTTAGTGAGCCTTTTCCTTATTTTTACATAAAAAACCCTTTCAGAAATCGCTTTTCCTCATTTAACGCTGGGTAAAAGCGCTTACTAAATGAATAAATCTGAAAAATAATCTCGATTGATAATCATAGTCTAGTTTCTTTACACATCAGCCTTCACGCATTTTACGCATGTATGGAAATACAATGCTTGTAAATTACTGCATCAGCTACACACACTCACACACATGCTTACCTGGGCGGCTATAGGTTGCCAGGTTGCTGTCGCTGTTTCCGTTGCTCCCGGTGCAGCAGTTGATGGTGCAATCGTTGTGATTGGAGCAGCTGTTGGGCCAGGTGTCCGCAAGCCACGGCTGGGTTGCCGGCTCACCTATATTCAATAAACCCGGCCTGAAAAACACAGACACAATGTTTTTCATTACTAACTGTTGACTTGAAAACGGTCAATACACAAGGTCTGATCATGATCAGTAGTATCCAGTCATGTTTTAATCCTATTTATAGATATGTGTCACTTTTATTGACACAATACAGACAGGAATCATTTGAGGCCTACACAGTAACACTGGAACAGCCAATGGTATGAGTTTCAGGACTGTTTGTCTGAACAATGGCAAGAAAAGGCAAAACTATTCCATTTAGTGCTGCAGAAATGACACACTTCAGCTTTAAACAAGAAGCCCATCCAATATTCTTCTATCCCAGTGCATCTCAGGGCATTAGGCTACATCTCGGCTAAATGGATTGTGTTTGCTTGAGTTGCTCAAGGCTGATGACACCGTTTCCCTGAGGCCTCGTGACCGTTAGATCTCCGTGTGCATTACCCAAGCGCTGGAGAACATTGCTGCTCCAGCCTGGGAAAGAAAAACACAAATGAACCCAGCCATCGCTAAAGGAAGAGCTTGGAGCTTCCAGCGCATGCCAGGGTGTCACAGTCAATCACCGTGATCTCAAGAGCTGAAGAAGCCTCTGGATAAACTCATATCCACACACAGACTAACCGCTTCTATCAAATCTTCCAGTTAAAGTTAGTGCTATGTGATATTTCAATTGAAATGTGTTCACTGATTTTCATGAGGCGATTAGCCATTGTGATAAAACAAGGTCACATTAAAATGATTCTGAGGAAACAGGGATTCAGAGGGATTTTTTTCCAGGAATATTTATCAAAGACACAAAAAGAACATCAAAGAAAGAGTTTTGTGCAATGAATCTTCAACGTGATGCTTCAAAGCAAAAGCGGCTTCCTCTTAACCCGACTCGTACCTTATATCCCTGCAGCGTGGTCTGTCTCTTTCTTGTATATTTCTAACAGACTCTTTAAGCTTCAAAAAAGGCTTAAACCTTTCCTTTAGGCAAGGACAAAGACCTGCTCTATGAAAAGCTGGACTCCAAAAGACAACATAAAGGGAAGAACACGGGCTAAGTATCGTCTGCAACTATTCAAATGAGGACAAAGATGTCACACATGCACAACTGCACATGAGCATGGGCGCATGGTTTAATGAATTGAAGTTATTGCATTAACGCGGTAGAAACAAGGTGCTTTTGTCTCATCTGGGTTCTGCAGGACTCCGTCTCAACGTACAACCTCGAAAGGCGTCTTTGCAAAGACAAAAATGCCCCCTAGTGTCCATAAAATGTAACTACACTACAGTACACACCCTCCACAGGACATTGTTGGCTTCTGATGAATATTAACTTGACTATTTTAAAGTGTTAAATAACAAAATGTGAGTGTTTTAGAGCATCTCACCTTCCTGCACTGCTGACAGCCTCTCCTCCTCTCTGATAGGCCACTGTAGAAAAAAGAAATTACATTACTGATGGAAAAAAAGGGCAAAGACAATTTCTTTAAAATATTTCCTTTTGTGTTTCACAGAAGAAAGTAAGTCATACAGGCTTGGAAAAAAGCGTGGATGAATAAATGATGAGTTTGAACTATTTCAAGCGAGGAGTGCTTCTCGCAAGCCCACGTTTCATTTAAAACCAGTAAACGTGGAAATAAAGCTTGTTTGGTTGCATTTGCTACGAAAATCAAGCCTTCCCATCCCTTTGCCAAAAAAAGTCCCGAAACCAGGTGAGTCAACAGTGGTTACAGAAAGATTGCATGAGATGAAAAATAATGAAAGGGTCTAGGCGTCTTTCTCTGGTGTGTAAAAGTCATCCGAGTTCAGTCCTCACGCGTCCTTCATCTAATTGGCCTGAAAACTTCTGATGTCACAGCTTCCTATCCGGCGTTAGGGTGGGTGCCGATGCTTTGATCAACTCCTTTGCCAGTTCTAACAGCCCTCTTTAGTCAAGCACTCTTCTCTTTAAGCATTTTCCTCCCTCTCTGTCTTTTATTTTTTACTTCTTTTTATGCTGACAAGTCCATGCGACTGAAGTTCTCTTTGATTATCCATGTAAACCTCAGACTGGGGTTCCTTTCTTGTGGTGAGATGTATTTTTAAAGAGAAACCGTGCCTCCCACACTTCGCCTGGTGGTGTCATATTTGTTTTGAGTTCTGCCGGGCAGAACGAACGTGACTGAAGCGAGTGCTGAGGGACGCTTCATTACAACGGCTGAAAAACATTATACTGCAGTGCGCTTTCCAACTCCACTGGGCAGGAAGTCGTCACACTCTAGGGATTGTGGGAATTATGTGCATATGCGCTGTGAGGAAGGTGTGATTACCTGTGGGGGTGAAGGTGAAGGAGGGCACTGCAGACACACAGAACAAAGAGAAAGAAAACGAATGCATTAATAATTCATCAGAGTCATATTTAGAATTATTCATCATGGCAGTTCAGTGCATTAAACTCAAATATCTATGCAGTTATTGGAAAAAGTTTTCAACGAGTCTCTGATGTAACAGGTCTGGTACCAATTACTCAGAACATTAAAACCTCATCATAAATACAGAGTTCATTTCATTCTCCTTGTCATCTGATCTCTGTGGTTTTACAGTTGTGGGTTTGTGTGTTTGATTCACTGTATATATATCTATCACAGAGAGGAGAAAATATTGATATCTAGATTTTAGAGTATTCAGAGTGGTTGCTTGTACTTGCCCAAATAAAAAGAGCTCTCTTTTTCTGGTAATTGTAAATCTATTGAACTTTTCATCAATTTATTTAATCGTTTATTATATATACTAAAAAAGCTCTGCCAAATGTAATTAAACATGATAATAAATCATATCTCATATATTATATAGTATTATTACAATAAATAATTCCTATAATTATATTAATATAATGCAATTCTATTAATGTAATTAAATAATAATAACGATTAAATTAACCCGGACATGTAATATGAGATGAAAAGCACGAGGCTGCGATTTATTAACTCTGACTTAAATCTATTATAACACAAGCCCTCGATCTGATCTGAAATCTAGTTTCTTTCATGTTGATCAAAGGCTCCAATAAGCAGAAGAACACGGCTGAATCAATCTGAGCGCTATGGGGTCAGAATTCATAATAAACAGCCCATCAGAAACATCAAAGTCTCCCGTGCAAGAAGACGTTGCGCTCGATGCCGTCAGGATTGTTTTTTTGGCAGCGCTACACCGATACATCAGAATTCAACACCTGCTGTCTTCACCTTCTCATCTTCGCATATTTACGGAAAAACAACCTTTAAAATTGTCAGCCGCTGCCGTCCTTTTCAAATGTCACGTTTATCGGCTGCGCTCGTCTGGTTCTTGGCAGTGCTCTGAGAAAAGATGAGTCTAATAGATTGGCCGTTGTTTTTTGATGATTTTATCCTGTATGCATGAAGGTTTTCAAGCAGAAGTAGATTGACGCTTGGCAGGCCAAATGCATCATGGGAAAAAGATCATTTGATGGACTAGAAGTAAATCAAATCTCTGAGGTCTGGGGATGATCTGTGTATTCAAACACACATACACAGGTAAACGCACATGCACACACACTGCAAGATTACACATCTCTCCCCGTTCCGCCCGGAAAACAGATTACCACTTCATGTGTTTACTATTATCCACCTCTGCTCAAACACGTTCACGCTCAAGAGACTCGCAGCTACCGGTTCAAACGTGGCAACCTGTGGATTCTTGTGGCTTGCAGAGGAATACAGGAAGTTAGAACGTCTTTAGTTGCTCAACCAGAGGTCAGACGCCCTTCATGGTGCCAAAAGTCCCTTTTGCAGGAACAAAAACACTACTTTTTGACATACATTCTCCAAGGCATACGTTTATACTATCACTCACACATCAGCGCTCAATGGAGATTTTTTTATGGGGCTCAATGGAGATCTAGAAAAAATCCAAGACTAGATAACATGGTTTAACTAACTAGACTAGGAGATGACTAGACTAAATAACATTATTCATTAGTGTTGAGTCTCTGTTTCATGTAAGATTTATATAACTCCACTAACATCTACAAAGAATGTCTCTTTAAGAGCTGCCTGTCAATCTCGTGCGTTGTTGAAACAAGATGTTGTCGAGTCATCCCGGTAAATGAATTCAGGTGCTCTCAACCTTGAAAAATGGACATATTCATTTAGGCTTTTTTGTGCTCTTGTGGTCGACACGTTCAATTAACTTGAATGCGGCCCAGCCTTGGGAGTCTATGAATGCTAACGCTAATGAATAGCTTGGATCTTTTCCTTTAGATTCCTGCCAATAAACATTCCATTAGCTTCATGTCCTTGAGACGCACATCGGAAAAACAGCATTGTTCCGTTCACCATCTCTGTCATCTCTTCAATGAAGGCGAAAGCGGAATGAAAGGAAAAGCTGCTCTGAATTTAGACTGTAAGGGATCGGTTGTGATTCATCAGGGTCAAAAGAGGAAACGGCTTTTTAAAACACCGGACCACAGGGAGAAGAAGAAGAATTTTTTTTTCTATGGCAGTGAAGGGATCAGACTCATCTAATTTCGGGAAATGGGGTTGTCACAAAACCTGAAGGGCCAGTCACACAGCCGATCACGCACGAATCACGCACAGATTGGGTTTGTGTGTGCTTGTACGTCGAGAGATTGACCAAAGTATTCCACGAACATTCGACGCACTAATCGATACGAGCGCGGTTCATGAGTGATATGAAGGTGGGGCGTCAGTGAACGGATGTGGACGTGCGTGGTTTCAAACCAGTTCCGACGCATAAGCACTGGCGGCCGACGCGTGTCCCGTGCATAGTCACGCATATTCGCTGCATAAACTACGCACGGTGACTCATGAATAACGCACACAAAATTTTTTAATTTTTAGAAACGTTCAACTCAAAATCACACACAAACCGCCTTCGACGCACATCCACTTACAATCACTGAGGGTCCATGTTCGTTCCACCGATGAATTACGCATACGACATACGCTCCGCGCAGAAACGAAAATCTGTGCGTAATTCGTGCGTGATTCATGCGTTTTCGCTGTGTGACTGGCCCTTGAAGTACTTTCATACTAGCTTTGACGTTTGAGACAACACAAGCCAAACGTGAAACCAGAGACAGAAAGAAAAAATAATAGTCGATAGTGAAACGACCAAACATTTGCCTCTGACAAACACTATAGTAAAGATGAGACGCACGCCACGCCTTCACGCAAACTCATAATTATTAAGTTGGGGTGACTAACCTATTATTGTTTATGTATTTTTAAATCATTATTTGTGATTACACAGTAAAAATAAATCAAGTTAAGCTCTGAACTTTAGCCTAAAGTGAGCAGACTGACCTTTGCGGATGCCGGCGTAGCTGCTGCTGAGGCCGTTTCTCTTCTTGCGGTGGCGGTAGAGCCAGATGCTGAACACCATGAGGATGATCCAGCAGGCTGCGCCGATGCCTGCGATGAAGGCCGGCTGACGGACCACGTCCGAGATCTGCTGTGAAATCGTGTTCTCATCGCCCAGCGGCGGAGGAAGAACGCGGCCTGACGAATCTGAGGAAAAGAAGATGAGCTATAGATTGAGAGGTTCATAAAATGTTTGAAGATAGACAAAGTTCATAGAACTTGCGTCTAACCCAGATTACTCCTTTAAATTTGTACAATATTAACAACAACAATAATGATTATCATATCAAAAAACAAGCCATAATTCTACTAGAAATATAAAACAACAACGGAAAATAATAGTTTTATTTAGTGCTGTGAATTCATTTTGCTATGAATTGTTGATTTTTGTATATGTGAAATGTGAATTCTGCACAGAAAAAGAACTGGAATATGAAGTAAAATTCAGAGCTTTTATCTATAATGTAAAAGATAAATTATGAATGACAAGACATTGTTTATCTGCAAACAAAAAAAGCAACTTCCCTTCAGTGCTCTCTCTCTCTCTCTCTCTCTCTCTCTCTCTCTATATATATATATATATATCTCCTTCGTTCTCTCTCTCTTTCTCTCACTCTCCCTTGCGCTCTCTCTTTCTCTCTCTCACTCTCCTTTGCTCTCTCTCTCTCTCACTCTCCTTCGCTCTCTCTTTATCTCACTCTCACTTTCCCAAGCGCTCTCTCTTTCTCTCTCTCACTCTCCTTCGCTCTCTCTCTTTCTTTCTCTCGCTCACTCTCCCAAGCGCTCTCTCTTTCTCTCTCTCACTCTCCTTCGCTCTCTCTTTCTTTCTCTCTCTCACTCTCCCTAGCGCTCTCTCTCTTTCTCTCTCACACTCTCTTTCGCTCTCTCACTCTTCCTCCCTTGCTCTCTCTATTTCTCTCACTCTCTCTCTCCTGCTCTTATTTCTTACATTAAAGAAGAAACCGGAGCTGTCAACTCCAAATAATTTTTTCTTTGATTTCATCTTTTCCTCCATATTTCATATGGGCATCACTTTCATCATTCCACTATGTTCAGTTTTCTTTGTCTTCTTTTCCAGCCTGGGGCAAACAGGTTCCTCCGAAACCTGAGCATCTCTTCGTCGTCCCCCTGTATTCCCTCCTCCGTTTCTGTTAGTCTCTCTTGCACTTCCTGTCTCAGAGGTTTTGTTTGTTGTTCGGTTGTGACTGAGACTCCGCAGAGAAGCGAGGCCAGGACAGATGCGTAGGATGCAGAGATGCAAGAAAGCTCACAGTGTGACAAATGCTTTTGAGATCAGCATCCTCTGCTTCCAGTGGCCCTTTCATACCTCGGTGTAAGGCCACAGAGGCACACTCAGCAGGGAAACGGTTAATGGAAGCAGATCAGTCACTCCGTTCAAGAGGAGCCGAGTTCATTCATCCCGCACTCCTCTTCAATGCAGAAGCAAACCGACGGCCTGAAAATCTACTGCTCTCTGCTGAGGATCTGTGTGGGAGGATACAGTTCCACTCCGTACTAGCGAACATCTTTCAATGTGGGTTTTAAGTATTAGTATTAGCCAGAACGCAATGTACTATTACTCCAAAACATGCAGACAACTATATAACTACCATTCAAAATGTTGGGGTCAGTAAGTTTTTTAATGTTTTTGAAAATAGTATTATTTTAATCAAATAAATCCAGAGACTATTATTACAATCACTGTTTTCTATTTTAATATGTAATTTATTCCTGTGATCAAAGCTGAATTTTCAGCATCATTACTCCAGTGTCACATGAATAAATCATAAATCATTCTGCTCAAGAAACATTTATGATTGTTGAAAAGTTTTTGTGGATTTTTGATGAATAAAATGTTCAAAAGAACAGCATTTATTTGAAAGACTTTTTACATTGTTACTCAGGATTTCTGTTACTTTATTGTGTCTTAGCTGAATACAATTATTTGTTTATTATTATTATTATTTAATAGTTACTATTTGAACAGTAGTGTATGTTTTTAATTTAGATTTTACATTACAGCATTTATCGCTATACGGTCAGACTAAAATGAAAAATATTTTAGATTTAATGTTTCAGATCAGATTTTTGTACTGGAAGAAGTACTGCGTATATGACATACAAGTGTATGACAAATTGCTTGTTCATCATTTGGTTGCTTGGGATAAAAGCGACAAATGTAAAGTACCATGATATTTTCACCATGATAAGTAACAGTTTTGCATATGAAAATCATTTTCAATATCTCCGCCCTTAAATATTTGTTTTGAAAATGTCCAGTGTTGAAAAAAGGACAAGCGGTGAGATTCACCCATACATGTTTGATCTCAAATCGGAAGACATGAACCTACTCCTCAAA
Source organism: Rhodeus uyekii (assembly GCA_037043235.1). NCBI lineage: Eukaryota > Metazoa > Chordata > Actinopteri > Cypriniformes > Acheilognathidae > Rhodeus > Rhodeus uyekii. The sequence continues at coordinate 357,253 of JAWRVZ010000153.1, read as the reverse complement.
TACTAAAGATACTCCAAAGTGCAACAGAGTGGTAGAAAATCATCATTATTTATCTTTATTCATTTTATATTAGTGAGAAAGAATTGTATTTTATTATGTTATATAAGTGTTGAATTGAAGATGCTACAGAAAGGTGTGTATTTCATTACATAGTTGAAACATTTGCCAACTGTGACGCATTTATGTGTTTAAATATGCTTTGTACGTTTTTTGTTGTGGCCAATAAAAGTTACCACAAAGTACATATCAAACCATTTGTAACAGACAAAGCAATAGTGACTCATGGTGAAAACACTGTTCCTCACACCTGTGTGTTGCGACATTTATGCCCGATCCAAAATAGTCGGCACTGCATCATATTTCAACCGCTCTGAAAAGCCAGCATTAAAATATCTCATTTAAAAACAAAATGAACTGAGTGTTACTGACGTGATCTGACTGGAACTTAATACTTTCTTAATGGATCAGAAGGCAATGCAAAGACTTCAAAATGTTTTTGTTTCAGGAGTAATCCTGTGTTTGTGTCTCTCCTGTATTAACTACTACAATAGGTGTGAATTGCTGTATGTGTGGCTAATGAGACAATGTAGAATTTTCAACATCAACTTTCTTCTGCAATGATTTAATGCTGAGACAAAAAACAGAAAAGAGACGTTCTGGGAGTTTGGTTTCAATAAAAGCTGTTCTTAAACTTACAGGGCATTTTTACAGTACAAGCAGGGCGGGGCCGAGTGCCGTGAGAACGGAGCGAGGCCGGTCGCGTGTAATGAGCAACTGTATCTCCTGGAGGGGGCGGAAGCATTAAAGTAAGAGTAAAGGACCAGGCCTGGATCATTTAGGCATGTTTTGTGTGTGTGTGCGGGCGGCAGTTGTCCCTGAGGGGCTGCCACCCTTACTTTTATTTTGCTGTTGTTTTCTTTGGAATGACCACTTATGACAACATTTGATTTCTTAATTCATGACCCATTTAAAACTCACTTTAATGAATGTCTCTCTCTTTCAAAAATACTATTTAATCTCTTTCTGTCAACACCTGACTGTAAATTAATCTTTGAAGGTGCTGTGATTGATATCTGATTAAAAACAGATTTGAATAACCGGACGGCCTTTTATCCACCCGCATGCACTGGCACAACACCAGCCAGCGCAGCGATCATTCATACTCAGTGCAGTTTCACCGCTGTCATCGATGCCTTGAAGCTAGACGAGTTAAAGCTGGCGAGTTTATGAAGAAATAAACCTTTAAAGCGATTAAAGGCTTTAAACTGCACTTTACGTGACGTCTCCTTTATTCTCGGATGAGAATGAGGACTCTGATAAGGTTGTTTTTTTAAATTACATACTTTCTGGAGGCTAACCACAAAGCAAGTTACAACCGTGCCATTCACACGCGTAAAAGTGGCGGCCATTATCATAAACCTTTCCCGTAATAATAACACAGCCGGGTGTTACAAAGAGCTGTATCAAGAGTGTCTGTTTTCTTTCAGTAAGAGAATCAAAAGTTGATCTGTACTCTTCTTTAGCCGCTAGAATTGAATAACAGCAGTTAGGAAGTGTTGAGCGCCTCGGTTAATGAGAACAACATGCCGGTCCGACTCACCCAGCTGGAAGGACGTAGCCTCGCTCTTCACCCCGGGACCGGCTCCGGTGCTGGCTGCCACCTCCACCCTGTACGTGACCCCTGCGACCAGCCCGGGAATCAGGACCGAGTATGTAGACCCATCCACAGTGCGGTTCATGTGGTATCGGCTTTCATTACCGAGACACCAGACCTAAAGTTAAGAAAACAGCATGGGAGTCAAGCATTTAGCACTTAATAAAAAATAATTTATGTTGAATAACAAGTGTGTTCAGAAAGTGTGAAAGTTTTAAAGTCCTACTCTAACACAGACATTACTATTTTACACTTTTTTTAAACTAAAGAAATTAATATGTAAGATTTATATATTGTAAAGAACTAATTTTAAGCATGTCTTTTGAACAAAATAATTGTATGATCCTAATAAAGAATAAGTTTAATAGTGTCTCTAAACCTTAGCATTTTTTAAAACAATTAATTTCCATATTTTGCCTGAAAAAAATAATCATTTAAAGTCATTAGAAGAAATATCAAGAAAGGATAAATTCCCTAAAGTGATAGTAATATTATTAAGTAATATTTTTACAGTATAGTTAACATTTTTAAACTTTAATTAAACTAAATAAATGAATTTGTAAGACTTATTTATTATAAAGAACTAATTTAAAGCATCAATTTTAAGCACGTCTTTTGATCAAAATAATTTTAGGAGTTTAGTGGTAAACCTTAGCATTTTCTTAATTAATGAATTTCCATATTCTGTCTAAAAAACTATTTTCAAACATTTAAACAAGTCATTAGAAGAAATATCAAGAAAGGATAAATTCCCTCAAGTAATTTATTTCTGTATTTTTTTTCTTCTAAAAAATGACTTTCAAGCATTTAAATAAGAAAATAAATAAATAACAATAATTCTTATCATCATCATTATATTTGTTTCAAAAGCTATTCTCAAGCATTTAAAGACATTTCTGTACAAACTTGTTTCACTAACTTTATCAAATGCTACATATAAATAATCTCTTGTTTGAAAATTATTAAATAATAGTCCAGTTTCCTTGAAGCTGGTAATAAAATCAATTTGAATATTGCAGTCAGCCAGGGTTGCCAAGTCTGCGACCTTCCCATGGAATTAGGATACCCTTAAACTGTTCCCATGGGTTGATTCCCCCCTCGGGTTAAAGGTTTGACACATTGCATAAATTACATTTGATCACTACATCTTGTACAATATCATGGTGTTTATTTTGCATAACAGATGGTTGGATTGAAATGGTATTTTTGAATTTGATATGATCATTGGGCTATTTTTGTAGCGCAGACCTGGCAACCTTGCCATCATTTGTCCTGCGTAAATTCACACACAATCCTGTAGCGCTAAAGTTGAGACATGTCATGAAAACAAGATTCACCACCTACAATAACACTCCCTATCTACGGTACCGACATTCCGTCTTCATGTCAAAGATCTGTTTTTCCGTCGTGAAAATGCAGAGTTCTTTGTTTTCATTGCACGCAGTGAACCCTGGTCTGTTTCCTCCTCTCGGGAAGCTCAGCCAGCCATGCCGTCCAAATGAGCGTCAAAGTGTGTGCGCGACCCTGTGCGTGACCAGAGCTTGGATCGCCCACCCTCACCCTAACACAATCACAGGCCCGGCAGGGGGACCATTCACCGGAGTGAAATGTGATATATCCCCCTCTCTAACCGGCTAACTTCCATTATAGGGTCGGCACACAGATCTACACTGAGCTCTACGGAAACACATCGAAGCAAAAAGCTTTTTTACAAGTTTTTCCATGGTGACATCCTCTTTTTCAGAAACGCTAACCATATTTAAACATCCCTAAAGGCCTAAACGAGAGTAAAACGAGTAAAAGTCAGGAAACGAGAAAAGACGTTCTGAAGTTCTCCTGAGGCACAATGGGGCAGAAAAAAAAATGAAGCGAACGAGAAAAGTGATTAGCGAAAAACCCTCCTCTGCCCAATTTAACAAGCATGAAATTACTGACTAACTTCCTCTACACTGCCTGAAAAAATACCTGGACAATTAACCGGGAACGAAGGACTCAAACCTCGCCTCTTCCCATCAGCCGCGGCCTACAAACTAAATGCTGAAACGCCGCAAACCCATTAAAATTTGAACGCCTGAGAGGAATATCGCATGAGATGAGCTCTGTTATCTTGTTTGGACAAGAAAAGCACATAAAGACATGCAGAACGAAGGGTAGCTGGGAAATTGTTCCCGTAATTATATCTGTTTGTCTAATCATATTGCAATTGTAGCAAAGCTAGCACTAAAAGAGTCCACAGCTAAAAATCCAATTTATAATTCTTAAACAAAGTTATTAAACATAATGCCCCGTGTAGGAACATTATTAAGCAGACACAAGGATATTTTGTCAAAAAGACCACCAATACAACCTGGCAATTTAGCCAATAACAAAACAAAAACACAGAACAAAACTAGCGGCTAGTTGTAAGCTAGCCGTAGCAATATAAGGATCTGAGCATATAAGCCTGCAAATACAACTCAAAACATGCTCTAAGGGAATTTTTTGGCACATTGTTATCCAGGATATTGAAGTACCCTCTGACATGACCCTCTATGCCAGGGGTGCCCAGGTTTTCCTGGATATCTTCCTCTCTGATGGGTTCAGATCCAACCCTGATCAAACACACCTGTCTGTAATGATCAAGAGCTGCTGAAGAGCTTGTTTAGCTGACTCAGTGTTGCTTGATTATCGTTGGAGCTTTTCTTTACAGGAAGGTAGATCTCCAGCAACAAGATTGCGCCCGCCCAACGTTGTGGTAACACCATATGTTCACCACTAGGTGGCAGCATGTCACAACAACTAAATTCCCCTCAAAGAAAATCAAACCAATATCCACTAAACTCTCTTCATTCATTCACCAACATACCATCATAAAATAAACGGACTGTAACCTAGTAAATATAATTTCCCCTTCCACTTCCTATTTCCTTCCACTACTTCCATCCTTCACTCTATTGTTTTTCTTCACTCTCTCTTTGTCTGCCTCTCTCATTGTCTGTTTCCTTTGGTTCGTACCTTATACTCCTGCACCACGCCGTTCTGCTCCTCCTCTGGGGGCGGTTGCCAGGATACCAGGATCGCTGTGCTGTTGTCTCCGCTTCCTGTTACGGTGACCCCCCTGGGAGCGGCACTGGGCGCTGCGATAAGAGACACGAGCGAGATGTTACACACACTTTACAATACACACGTGTGTTTGTGCATGTGCATCTATGATCCTAACATCTTCAATTATGCGCAATTACATACATACTTATGTATATATGTACATTTCACAGACCATACAAGTACATCTGTCCATTTATACGCATTATGTGCTCATGCATATGGACTATATGTCTGCATGCAATAGCTTGTGAATATGTGTGTGTTCACCGAAACACATGTAAGCACTCATTTTAATAGTACACACTCAGCTGTATTTGTGCACTTAAATAATGAGCGGCGAGTGCCAAGCAACATTATTCGGCCATCGCAGTGCCAAATACCAGCAGAACGACTACTTCTGGGTGAACAGAATGTTGTCACTGTACTTCACATAACTATTATCCACTTAATGCATACATGAATGTTAACACAAAGCCCTGTAGTGAAACATTTGTTTTGCGTTTGCCGTCATTTCCATTTGTGCTTCAAACGAAAAAAGCAGCCGCACAGACAGGAAAAGTTGGAGCAAACCGAATCCCTGGCGTTCTCCCGAGCCACAGACGGACACACCCTCGGAGCAATTAGCACAGCAGTTGTCTGAGCTTTCGGTTTTTGGCTTCTTGTTGGCTGCTTGGATTTCGTGAAGCTTTTTAAATGGCCTGCTTTGCCCTCCCTCGCGGGCCGCAGACCACACGCTAACAGAAATGAGAACGATTGAATGCAGGAGAATGCCTTTCTTATGCTAGAGGTCTGCATGGGGATGAGGGAAGCTTGAATGAAGCCTGTGAATGTGATCGAAACAAACCCCAAAAGAAATTAAAAAAATCGATGTCTATCCATTTCACCTAGATGCAAATGCAGAAACGCAAAACGAATTCACCCAGGAGTGTGCATGCAAAAAAATATTGATATTTTAAATATATTTTATATAATTTTATTATATTATGTAAAATATATATAAATATATCTTAATTATAATGTATTATTAAATAATTATATTAGGCCATTATACATACTATTTATATATTATTATATACTGACTCAAAAGTTGTGCAAAAAATGAATTGTTTTATATATATATATATACAGTAGAACCCCAAGTTACGAAATTAATCCGTTCCGAGGTTGGCTTCGTAAGTCGATCTTTTCGTGTGTCGGTCAGGCTTTTACATGTTAATTGCCTAATCCATTCTAAGCCTTACAAAAACACCACATTTAGCATCCCAGCTCCATACTTCTCAATTACCTCCCTTTTCAACGCAATGTATAGCATCCTCTTCTTCCTTTTCACTTCAGCAACCATGGTGAGTGATTAGAAAAAAGTTTATGTTAACTAGGCACAATGCTGACCAATAGGAGAGCAGGATTGTAAAAAGTGTTCCCCTTCTTACATGGACTATTCCAGCCATCCCTGTCATTCAGTGCGAAATGGACTATTGCAAAACTTTCCATCTGAGAGAGCTGACGGATGATTAAGGTAAAAGAGATCGGCTGAAGATTGTATATAGTTTATTGAGTGAAATACAGGAAATTAGTGCCAATCGTTGAAATTTTATCGATCATGCGTAACCACACATCTATGCACCTTTAATAAACACCAGTTTTGGATTATTCCCTGAGTGTGACATCATTGTTCTGACCGGACAAATGTAGCCTTCATTCAACCCGAACCAAAATCGGCGCGAATTTCAAAACAAAACTCGGAAATGTTTTTTCGCATCTCGATCATTTTGTCGTTACTCGGGCGAAAAAAACACCAAAATCTTTTATAGTAAGTTGAATTTTTCGTACGTAGAGCGTTTCGTAATTCGGGGTGCTACTGTATATATATATATATATATATATATATTTTGTTTTTTTAAGTATAGTATATTATTAAATAATTATAATAGGTCATAACAAATAAGTACATACTTTTGCATATATAAATGCAAAAATATATACAGTGTATATATATTATAAACTGACTCAAAAGAAAACCAAATAACAAAGGCAACAAATGTTCTTCAAAACACATATAAGCACTCATTTTAATAGCCAAATCTAAAAATAATTAACACAATTTACGCAGCACCTGTTTTTTCTTTGGTTTTTGGCAAGAATTATGTTATATGATCACGCTTTTATTCATTAAAATATTTTTAAAACATTTAAGCGCAACAAGACACAAAAGAGAACACAGTGCGATACTGCCGCAAGTGTGTGAATCTCCTGTCTGGGTAACACACACACTTGCACACAGAAAGCCAATGCTTGAACAGATAAAAAACACAAAATGTGATGTTTATCATAATGTTATTCAAACAAAAAATTTAAATGAAGAAACAAAAATGAGAAAAACACTCACAGCTCTTGACTGAATAACTTTGGTAGCTTTAATAAAAATGTATTTATGTTTAATTCATAATATATGGAGTGACGACAGTGAAGTGTTTGATAACTATTTAATAACAGAATATTTCCATGTCAGATCAAATGTTTGAAATACACTGTCTTTATGTTGTTTCTCCATTCATTTGGAGATTAAATGTGAAATGATTACAATATAAAAATATACTAAAAACTTTAATGTTCGGTGCGATAAATCAAATTACTCAAAATGCAATAAAAAATTACTCAATTTTAGTCTGAAACCCAAGTATTTAAACATGCAAGGCAGCTAATCACATTTTTCATATGACATTTGTGTGAAGTGAATGAGAAAGGAGTCGTGGAACATTAAGCTTTAAAGCACACAGCAGAACGTTCTCTCACCTTCCTCAAGGGTCTTTCCCACTTTGATGTCGCTGTCGGTGCCTTGGAACTCGTTGAAGAAAGGTCGAACTTTGAACTCATAGGTCACGCCCTTCTTGAGCTGGGTGACGACTGCGCTGTGCTCCCCCGGGGTTCGAACCTCAAACATGGCCCATTCCACACGCTGCTGAGCGCCTTCTGGGGACGGCCGGTACATCACCTTATAGCCCTGAATGTACTGAGACTGCTGCTCCACCTAGAAGAACGAACATGGCAGAAATTAAGGACAAAACCACTGTTTTAAATGCCTGCTATTAATTCACATCAGCATTACCCATGACTAGGGCACTAGGGAGCAGTGGAGAATGAAAGTTTTTAGTTTTTGTTTAGTCAGCAAAACTATGCTTTATTATCAGACATTTTATTCAACATAAGTTAAAGAGGACGATGAATATATACCATATATATATTTCAGAATATAAGTTTTTGTCATCTGAAAAATGCTGTGTCTTGCTCGTAGTTTCACTTAAATAATGAATCACAATGCAGTTTGTTGTGTTGTTTAGATATATATACAGCTCTGTATTTATTTATAAATATATAGCTCTGTATCTATATATAGATATATACAGTATATAGCTATATAGATATATACAGTATATAGCTACATATATATATATATATATATATATATATATATATATAGACAGAGTGATATATTTATATATACATATAGATACAGAGCTATATATATATCTACAGTAATACCTCGGTTTACGAGCGACTTGGTATACGAGCAAATCGGTGTACGAGCATGGATGCGAGAAATTTCCCTCACCCATGCGCATTTCTGTGTGGGAAAGTCCTAACGCTCAGCATCGTCACGCGCATTTTTACTGGAAATATCTTAAACATGTGGTTCCAACCCCTTTATCAGTGATTTACAGCAGTTTTACCTCCTGTTGTTAACATTAATTAATTGTGATCGCTATTGTTCACGTAGTGAAATATACATGTACAGTACCTCTAAGCAGTAACTGTCAACGGTTCATGAATTCATTGTCTAGTTCTGCCTGTGTGTGTGTGTGTGTGTGTGTGTATGTCACTGAGCACTGACATGCCTGATTCTCATACCACGCTTTCGTACGCGGCTCCCGCAAGTTCGTTCGTTCGCGGCTCCCGTGAGTTTGTTCGTTCGCGGCACCCAGTCTCCCACGACTTCCACTCTGGATTATCACTTTGCTTGTTTTCTGCTCTATTATAATAAATTCACTCATTTGCACTTGAATCCTTGCTTTTCCCGCTCCCCCCTCCTCTATCCTCTCCTCTGCTCAGCTAAAGTGCATTACAGTAAACTGTCAAGTATTTTTAGAGTTTAATTGTCAATTATTAATTAGTATTTATATAAGATCTTAATGGTTATAATTTTAACTGCAATTAATAGGGTAAAACCAAAAAAATATTTTAAATGGGCATTTGTGGTCGTGTGGAACGAATAAATTGATTTTTAGTGCATTCTTATGGGGAAATTTGTTTTGGTGTACGAGTATTTTGGGTTACTAGCTCGCTCTTGGATCGAATTAAACTCGTAAACCGAGGTATTACTGTATATCTATATAGATACAGAGTGATATATTTATATACCTACATATAGATACAAGGCTCTATATACATATATATATATATATATATATATATATATATAAACTTTGTGTGTATGTATATATATATATATATATATATATATATATATATATATATATATATATATATATATATATATATATATATATAATAACTGTATCTATATGTATATGTATGTATATATTGCTCTGTTAATAAATGTAGTTTGTAATGAAAACCAGTTCATATAGATGCTCTGTTCTGTGTTGGAGTGAAGGAAACTTATTATAATTTTTCTAGGTTTAATATGCAAATATCTCATTTGAAGATTCAGATTTGAGCTTTGGACTTTTTATGTGAAGGGATTTTTATATGATTTTTATATCAGAGGTGTTCAGCACAGGGATCAGTCCATATGGCTGTGGAGGGAGGAGAATTGTACACGCTTGTAAAGATTTTAATCAATTCTTGATCCGCCCCAATAAAAGCAGATGCCGTTTCAGCTGTTCTTGATTAAATTCGTATAAAGTGCGAACAACCCAAAATGTTAAAAAGAAACATGCTGGGAATATTTCTGTTCGAGTGTGCATGTGATTTGACCTCAACTTCAGCTGTTTGAACACACAATTAACACTTCACTCATTTGTTCGCTACCACAAAATTTGTGAAATGAATGATTAAAATGAGAAAAAAAGCTATTTTATTCAAGGAGGTGTTTTACTTTAAGGATGTTTTCTCTGGAAAACAATTTAAAACAAATAGACTGTGACATACAATGAATACCATGTGAGTCTGTTGTGACATAATAAGAATCAGTTTTTAAAGTATCCAGTAAAGTAATTTTACAACAAAATATCTTAGTTACTTTTCCATATTAGTAACGCATGTTACTTTGTTTTCTCATGTATTGATTGACAGCTCTCCTGTCCTCAAGTTGAGAGAAATCACAAATAAGTGCAAAGGTGCTGTGAGTGAACATGATTATTATATACATAATTATTGTATACATAATTCCTCATGATTATTGTAGATCTAGATTAAATGTGAACATGATGATTATTGTAGATCTGGACTGAATGTGAATGAGCATTTACTAATTTCACTCTCACAAAAATAGATTCAGGGTTCCTCAAAATGAATAAAAACAATGATATGGAAACTCAGAATATTCACAAACCTTCACTGATTAAAATGTTACTCACATCTGCTTATCCATGATTCAATTATCTATGCCTTTAGACAACATCACATTGGTGTTTCATTATTCATTTTTATTGCATAAGTATTGAACTTTCTTCTTCTGCGTCATATTCTCCAGCGAATGCTAAAGGTAAAGCTAAAGGTTTGTTTGAGCTGAGCCCTCTACTGGACAGGAGTGAATTTACATTTTGGTTTGGAAGGGCCTTTAAAATGTCAAAAATAGGACTTTTGTTTATTAAAAACAAAAAAGGAAGCCCAGAAGTTACGCAAAACTAACGTAAAACATTAGTATCCAGTAACGTAGTTACTTATTAGTAACTTTTTCATAATTAATTACTTACTAGGGAGTTAGGCAATAATGTAACAGATTGTTGCATTCGCTTTCCACAACACTAGCTGTGTTACTAAACTAATTTTTAATTTCTTTGCGATTTGTTCCTTTAAAAAAAAAAAGTGGAGGTACTTACAGTCCACTGGACTCTCACGGAGGACGATGAGAGAATTGTGGGATTGTGAAGGTGAATGACAACATCTCCTAGTTCCCGCTGGATCTGGCCATGGTCCACTCCCTGACTGGTTGGTGGGACATCTACTCACATAAACAAACCACACAAAAAAATATGAAGTGCATGCATATACATTTCTAAACACACATTTCTGTGAAGTCAAAGGTGAACTGACCTTGTGTTTTGACAGCGTCACTGATGGAGCTGGGGTCGCTCAGGCCGTACGCATTGGCCGCTCTCACCAGGAACAGGTAGACGGCGCTGGGCTTCAAATTCTTCAGGACGAAGCTCTCCGACTTCACGTGATCCGCTAGCGTCTGCCAGCTGCTGCCTGCCGCATGGCTGCCGTCCACACCACACAAATCAAACATGAGTATTTATCCTGCAAATTACTGCAACCCAAACTTTATATCGAAATATCGTTACAACAAACATTAAACCAAACAATGAGGTGACCGCAAAACGCTGGCCCTACAGGAAAGCGCGGATATGGGTATGATTATTTATGACATGCCGCAGCAAATGGACTTGGTATTTACAGAACCCCCATTAGCTTGTGAACTGTATTTACAAACGCATGCTTGTACAACCAAACCAAACGATGACAAACTATACAGTCAAAACTGATGATGTCACCTGAAGGCCTCTATCACATAAGAGGTGGGCGTGGCTCCAGCGTTCAGGTTGGGCTTCCAGGACAGAGACACTGAGGTGCGGCTGACATCTGTGACCTCAGGTTTGGAAGGGGCACTGGGGATGAGGTTTGGATCTGTGGGTCGGCCAGGCTGAACCGGAGCACCAAACTCTGAAACAAAGGCACACACACACACATATAGGCTTGTCATCCTGTGCATTACACCCAAAAGTATTTTCCTGCATATAACCCGCGGGTTATACCAGATTTTACAAACCCCGCCGGGGAGGGGTGCGGGTTATATACAGGTTTTTCTGCTGTATTTTCTTTCTGGTTTCCTTTCTTGCGAGGGTTGTTGTCTCTGGCGCTTGTACTATCACTCTGACAGCTGCGCTGATTGGCTGTCTGACCTGTCAATCATGCAAGAAGACGTGAGGCCAGGCTCTTTTCATCTCATCCGACACGCTTCTTAAGGGACGTGCTGCTCCACAGCGGAAGAGACTGCTTTTTATTTGTGTTCTGATTCTAACTTGTGTTTGTTTTCTTATTTTGTGAATTTCACGCACAAGCACTGTGTACCGAGCCTGAACAGTTATAGATAATTGACGTCATGCGAGCAACATTCAAAATTCAAAATGTGAAAATACAATATTTTACACAAAAACCAAACCCTGCGGGCTATATGAGGGTGCGGATTATCTGCGTCTGCTGGTTATATTCCGGAAAATATGGTATACATGTTCATAACATGTACATATATGCACTGATGAGCCAAAACTTGACTAGTAAGAGGTGAAGGACTTATTTTTGATCATCTCCAAACAAGGCCACATATTAAGGTCTGGGTAGTTTAGATCATAAGCAAATGAGTTATTGTAGTCAGAGTGGGATGCTGGAGAAATAGGCAGGAGTAAAGATGCCTGATGACCCCATGATACTGTCGAAAGCGTCTGCAATGGGCACGTGAGTTTTGGTACTGGACCTTGAAGCAGTGGGAGAAGGTTGCGTTTTCTTTTACATTACATGGACAGACAAAACCAAGGGAAACCTTGATTCTGGACATGAATTTGACACAACACCTACTTAAACACTGTAGAACCAGGTACACCACAACGGTGTACCCTGGTGGAAGTAGCCTCTTTTAGCAGGATAACACACTCTTTCACTCTGCACACAATGTTTAAGAATGGTTTGGGGAACATGATGAAGAGTTCAAGCTGTTGCCCTGGCCTCCAAATTCCCCAGATCATCTCAATCCAATTGAGTTTCTGTGGGATCTGCTAGACCAACAAATCCAACCCAAGATGGCTCCACCTCTCAACCTACAGGACTTGAAGGACCTTCTGCAAACTTCTTGGTGCCAGTTACCACCCTCACCTTCAGGGCTCTCGTAGAGTCCATGCCTCGCCAGGTCGGCGCTGTTTTGGTAGCATGCGGAGGACCAGCAGCATTTTAGGCGGGTGGTCATAATGTTTTGGCTCATCAGTGTGTCTATTTTTTCCAGTAAAAATATCTAAAATCTAAAAAACATATACATTTGTTTTGGATATTGTTTTTAGAGAAATCAATCAAAATTAAAAGATATTTATGTTTAAAAAGAAATAACAAATATTTGTCAATTAGGCTAAATCAATTATTTTCCCTCACCCACTAGCATATAAATTAATCTTGCGTTAAAGATGTCTAGTTATTTATATAGGACAACAAGATAAAAATACTGAAAAAGGAAAAAGCAGTGCAGTGGCTCAAATTTGAATCAAGAAGCAATGAAAACCATTTACGGCTGGGTGAAGGCTTAATTTTAAACTCAATTTCCTGTCATTGGTTTCTCAGTGGCTCCCTTTCTATTGTCTGTTATCTTACGGTCGGTCTGTCGGCCGTACCTTGCACCTCCAGGTAAGCCTTCCACGACGCCTCTCCGCTGGGGGTGGACGCGGTGCAGGTGTACATGCCAGTGTCTCCCAGCTGAAAGAAGAAAAAAACCTCTAGAAATGCAAAAATAAGTATACATATTTCCTACATTCAGCTCCAAAATAATTCTTAGTTTGAAGCTACAGTTTCATATCATACAAAAACACATACAATATGTAAACCTCATTAAGTCGTCTATTCAATGTATCGTTTATATATTGTTTTTAAGCAAGTATTTTTTGCTAAAATGTTAAAATGCCGTTCAGAAGATACAATTTCACAATTGAAATTGGATGAAAAGCTTATTGTTTAGACAAATATTAGATGATTGTACACAACATAATATTTATACGTGATGCGTGTGGTTTCTGCACCGCTGGATTTGAAAATAAAATAATAAATCAAAACAATCAGCTTTGTAGTATTCCTAATTTTCATTAAAAAAAAATTCTTACTTTTTTCCCCTTGCCTTTATTTATAAAATAAAATTAAGTTAATAAATTTAAGATGAATCTTTTTTTTTTACTTGGATAAATAAAAGCTTCTGCTAAAATAAAATGAAACAAAATTTATTTCTTTTGAAATAATGAAAAAAAATGGCCAAAAAAATAAAATCAAGCCAATAAAATGCATTAAACTAAAAATTGAGAGGCAGAGAAAGACAGGATGAGACAAAGAAAAAAAGAGCGAGCCACAGACATAATTCATAAATAATTTAAATAATCCGGTAGTTACCTGGAAGATCCTGTAGTTAATTAGGTAAATACATAAATATTAACAAACATAGTTGAGAGAAAATAAACATATAAGAACATCTACATATACGTTACTTTCTTAGAAAAGAATGACAATAATAGTGATTGTATGATGTAGGGCTGGTGTATGCTAATATCTTTAGGAAAAAAAAGGAAACATTTAAGAACTCGTCAGCGGATCTGTCAGTCAGTTTACACAGGCGGTATGAACATCTCCAGAAATAGACAGTCTATCTCGAGCTACTGGTGTGCGCGTGTTCGCTTAATGACATGTTCATTAATGCGGACCGCCCGAAGCGCAACAGATAGAGATGCATCTCCTCGTTTCGCTTTATCTCTCCTCTATTCTTTAAAAGAAGCGAGACGTCATCAAGTGAGACATCTACGTTAATTAAAGTCGCAATCTGACAGCCCACACCGCAAGGACCTTTGACCCCCGTGCAGGAGGAACCCGGGCATTCATGTGTGGTTGGCGTGACAGAAAACGCTCCCCTCCCCCTCGCTCACGTTTGGAGGGTGTGTATAGTTTCACGCAGCTGACGGGGGATGACAGCGGGAGTGTGTGTTCGCACATCAAAACCGCCAGGCTGACTGACGGCTCTCTGAACACTGGCCGTCTGTGTCTGAGATGATGTTTGTGAGGGATGAAAGGAAAGCCTGTCTTATGGAGAACTGCACACATGTATGTCTATGTTCTCACACATACAAAAGTAGACACAAATATATTATGCTTGCTTTGCAATTTTAATAATTAAAGGTACACCGTGACTTTTGGCCCTCTAGTGGTTAAAAACAAAACTGCATGTGGAATGGCATTGTTTTGGTGTTGTTTCGGTTCTGCGTGACTGTGCTGAATATGGTGAAAATGCTCATAAAACATTCTAGGCTTAAGAGATATAACCAGTTTAGATGGAAAGGATCTCAAGTCTACTTGCTGAAGACATCACTGTATCTTTACCCATTAACAGACAAAGCATTTCCTTGAAATGTCAATTTATCTTTTTAATAAAATAGCTCACTCAACTCTTGAGTAATAAAACGCCATTCCCGTCCTCTTTACAACTTTTCAAATCACGCAGTTCTTGGCATCTACAAAAGGTAAAGCTAATGTTGATTCTTGTTTTATTACGAGCTCTGTCATGTTCTCCTTTTGACACTCCTCTGCTCTGCGTTTGTTTAAAACGGGTGATTCCCCGCAAATTAGAGATTTTTATAGATTATTTAGATTGTAATTAGATTTTTTTTTTTTATTTACAGTGAGGCCCAAATGTAAGAGACCACAATCAAAATATGGCATTTAAAATCTAGTTTAAAATGGGAAATAAACAGATGTATTTAAGAAAAATACATGCATGCAGCAAATCATGTCTAGTTTTTAAAACAAGATCAATTTACTTGAGAAGCAAAATGCCATATAAAATATGAAATATTAATGAGATTTTAAGTCTGTCAGAGGGTTTTAAGCTTAAAAAGAAAAGCCAGTAGGTTAATCCATAGGGGAGATTTTCTACTGCTCAAACAGCAGTGTGGCACTTGCAACACCAAAGTCATGGGTTCGATTCCAAGGGAAAGCAAGAACTGATTAAAATGTCAATGTGTTTCTTGAATGGAATGGAAGTCACTTTGGATAAAAGCATCTGCCAAATGCAAATGTACAAATTCATAAAATAACTTATTCTCTTATTTTAACTTAACACACTTTAATAAAGTGAATATGGTTGATAAAATAAGCTAATAAGCAAATCAGTTAATACAAAGTCACATTTTTATCATGAGAATCTTTCTGTGGAAATATGGGCCCTTGCAAACTCAGTGACAAACTTGCAGCGAATGCAGTAAATCTGCAGCAATGTTACCCAAACATGTGCAAAAATGATTTGAATGACAAAATCTTCATAAGGGAAGCTGTGTTTTTTGATTCTGTCAGTGAAACCTGCAGTGCTTTCTGAGATATTCTGAAAAAAAAATCTAACGTTTAAAAAAAAAGAGAAAAAAATCTGCTAACTTCAGCTCAGAAAGAAGCAGCAGTTTAACTGCATCCAATAAACCATCCTGCCACATTCACAAACCTCCATGAATAAAATATTAATAAAAGTAAAAAAGAGAGGCGCTGGGTCTCAGACGAGCGGCACAACACAACCGCTCACAATTCCCTGTAAATAGTTGTTCTGTGTGGTGTGCTTGGAATGGAAAATTCCATAAAAATCTGTTACTAAGGAAAACCGAACAAGGGAAACAGTACTTTACGAGAACAAGTTGGTTTGGTGCACCAAATGAACACATGCTCAAACCTCCATACGTGAGCGTTTTAATGCATCAAAAGGGTCAGAGAGGAGTTACAAAGCTATAAATCCATGAAAGGAAATGCTTCTCATGAACTGGAGTCACGTCCCATGTTACTGTACATTAATCTGCATGATATGTCAGGCTTTGATGTAGTCCCGACCCCTCAGTGCCACCGTACCTTAGCGTAACGGATCTGCAGGGCTCCCGTGTCGAGTTGTTTGAGTCGAGAATCATGGGTCGACACCAGGACCCCGTCTTTCTTCCACAGGATGGTGGGAGTCGGCGTGCCGGTGGCTTGGCATCCCAGGACCACCGTCCCGTCTACAGCCACGGTCTGGTTGGTAGGACCTTGGCGGACGATGGGTGGAGGTCTGTCTGAGATCACTGTGAGAGTGAATGAGAGAGAGAGTGTGCCTTGTTTAAGAGTATAATAATATGAAAGTATAAAAAAAGGATAATAATATGTAAGTTAATTTTTCTCTTCCTTCTTTTTTTCTTTTACTTTTATTTATTTTAAATTAAAATAAGATAAAATACACTTTTTATGCATGCTACAAATGGTTTGGTGATAGAAATGTAAATTATCCACCATGCCTCTAAAATGCATTAAACTATAAAATGAGAGACAGAAAGACAGGATGAGAGAAAGAGTGCGACGGAGTGAGACACAGATATATTGGTCTCATTTGATGCTGTCCCAGACCTACTAATATAATTATAATAACTATAATAAAACCCTACTGTTCTCCAAACCAAAATCCAAAATACCTCCTTCCACATTTTATAAGAGCCACAGAAACGAGTGCGTGTATAGTCAG
The DNA here is from genome assembly GCA_037043235.1 of Rhodeus uyekii. NCBI lineage: Eukaryota > Metazoa > Chordata > Actinopteri > Cypriniformes > Acheilognathidae > Rhodeus > Rhodeus uyekii. Next base: position 340,010 of record JAWRVZ010000153.1, on the reverse strand, counting down.
AGGTAAGGAGAACGAAGAACGCAAATAAAAATAAATGTAACCAAGGAAAAAGAGCATGCGAGAGTGGAATGTCTGGCAGCAAACGAGCTGAGTACATGTTTTAAGAACGAGAGAGAGAGAAATAGAGATGGAATCCAATTTTTTCAACTGGAAACAATTTTCTAATCAGTCAACAGCAGTAGCCGAATGAAGCCAAGCTAGAGACGGGCAATTAATATCGTCAGCATTTCAATAGCACTAAATCTCCCTCACACACACCAGCCATCATCACCACACTAAAACACACCGAAATACGCCACGTCTATTAAAATTGCCCCATGCTGCGTCCTCTTCTCACACAGAAGACCTAGGCCGCCTGATAAACGCTGGGATGTTTACGTCCATATGATTGTTCGACACTGCTAGAAGCATTACCGCCATTTGCACGGCTGCAATTTGCATAACTGCCACTACAGCGCGTTTTCAAAGCTGTACTACACTTTTGTAAGGACCATCAAAGGCATGAATTATGTATCAGATGACACGCTCGCACATGCATGGTTGTGTCCTCACCACGACGCTGTTGTAATTACTGAATCATCATGGCGGTGACCTGTAATTACGATCCGTGCCCGCAGTAAGAGCGAGGCCAGAGAGCAGATTGGTGCTAAAATAACTGTTATTATTCTTTCTTTACCTCTCTCCTTCTTTTTGTTTTGCTTTAGTCTTTATTTTTATTTTTATAGACAGGCACTCACAGGAAATTACATTGGATGAGAGTAAGCTGCCGAACAAGTGTCCTATTGACTATATGAGAATACAAAGTAATCAATGTTGGGTTACATGTATTCCTTATAAAATGTTATTTAAGAAGCATATAGGATTTTGATTGAACAATAAGTTCTGTCATGAAACTCTAGTTGATGCAGGCCAATGGGTCCTTAATGCAACTGATATTTCCGGTAGCTGAGCTTTCCTATTGGTCAAAACAGCGTAGTGTTTGCAATGACAAGGTCATGGGTTCGATTCCCAGGGAAAACAAGACCTGATTAAGTCAAGTCACCTTTATTTATAGAGTGCTTTTTACAATGCAGATTGTTTCAAAGCAGCTTTACAGTGGTCAAAGGAAAATAATAAAAACAAAGTTTGTTTTTGGTTGAACAGGCGAATCAAAAAAGAGGCGAATCAATAAAATTGAAGAATATTAAGTGTTAAGTTTCCCCAACTAAGCAAGCCAGAAGCGACAGTGGCAAGGAACCGAAACTCCAGCAGGTGACGGAATGAATGATTCGAATGTTAATGTGTCAAAAGTCTCTGGTTAAAAGCGTCTGACAAAGTGTACCATTGTTTTTTAAATTTGTGTTAAACATGGTACAAGCTGATTGGTTCATGTCGCATCTGCAGCCAATGAGCTTGCAACATTAGATAGCTGGTTAGCGCTTACTTTAACGGTGTGCTTTCAGATTTCAGAACCCACACCTTCCCCAGCTCCACCTGTATAGATTTGCTATGGGTAATTCTATACATCCTAATTTGTACAGCCGCAGCATCTTACTTGTCTTACTTTTCCAGCACAGGTCGTGATGTCTACTTAGCCAACAAATTACTTATATTTATAACACAAAAATAGTCATGAACTTGTGGATGAGTCAAACTCTTTCGGTCAGCGAATCGTTCAGAGACATTACATAATTCACAACTGACATCCTTCATCACACGCATTGCATCATTTATGATATTCACAAAAAAAGAATATTAAAATTTAAAACGAGTTCGTTACGAAAAGAAAACGTTCCTGGCAAATAACACCTCATACTAAATTGTGCTGAAATAATCAATCTGTTAAAGCATTTTCCATGGCTACACAAAACTAACAGCCAAAAAATCTGAGTAGTGAAGGACAAATCGGTGTTTATCCTTATAATATATCATATAGAAAAGTCTCATATGGGTTTTACAAATAAATCCATAAGTAATGTATAACTTACAGTGCAAAACTAAGTAATTAATGCAATAAGAATTAAATAAATATAACTTCCCTAAAACTAAGAATAAAAAAAGGAAATATTTGCACACGTGTCTTTGAGTTTACTATGCGTGTCCATCTCACCGTCTGTAACCTCCAGCAGGGCTTTGGTGATCACACTGCCAGCGATGTTCAAAGCCTGACAGCTGTAGTAGCCTCCATCCGAACGCTCCACCGCCATAATGGTCAGATCGCCCGTCTGAGAGACAGAGAATCGACTGGAAGGAGGAGGAGGTTGAGAAGAGAACAGGAGGTTCTGGAGAAGGGAGAAAAGGATATGTATGAGTTTTATCACAATAATAGAACAAAATAAGTACTAATTTGCCTGAATTCCTGAATGTGCGATGAGTGATATTGATCAAACCAAGATGCCTTGAGGTGTGCTAGAGGTGTGGAGTGTTACAGAGCCCATTAGATGTGTGAATGTGCAGATGGTCTTATAAATCTACCAGCCTCGTAAATCTGACTGACTTTAATGGGAGAGTGCCATGCATATTATATGTTACTGTAAAGGTGTGCTCAGAAAATGCACCTTTGCATTACAAGCGAAAACACAAACATACACAGATATACTCACCTGACTGCCTTCTTTCTGCCAAAATATGGCAGGCTGAGGACTTCCCGTGGCTTCGCACTGAAAGGTCACGGTGCGGCCCATCCCGGCTACTTGATTCCTGGGTCGAACCACAAACACCGGAGGAACTAGAGAAAGAGAAATCAAACAAGTCAATTACCAAAGGTAATATTTCAACTCTTGGATTGTAAATACAAACAGAACAGCATTTATAAAAAAAAAAAAAATCTTTAATCATTTTATTATCAATTTATTAATTTGTATATATATATATATATATATATATATACATAACAAAAAAATAATAATTCTAATGGAAGTGTAATTATAAATGCATTTCTTATGTCTTTAAACAAAGCTATGAAATGGTTTTTAAGCACAGTTTTTGGTAACGCTTCACTTAGCGTGTATGAATGCATTACAAAGCTATTCATAATGGATGGTTCTGCTGCCTTACATCTTTTCATACATAATTGTAAGAAAAATTATAATATTTGCTGATTATTTGTTACATCTAAAATTGGTTGTTTGATACTTTCTAAAACTTTTATAATATTTTAGAACTGTGGTTACAATAATGAGAACATACAAAACACTATAGGGCATAATTAATGCATTATATATATATAAGATAAAGAAAAGATTATTACCAAATCAATTAATATCATTTATATATTTATATATATATATATATATATATATATATATATATATATAAATATAAATGATATTAATTGATTCAATAATACTCTTTTCTTTATCTTACGATAAAGATGAATCATTCATATTTTTGGTTTTTGAGAAAATACAATTTACTAGTACATCTCTAGTTTGTATTTTTTAGGGGGTCTTTGATATCAGCCAAATTTTAGTTCTCGTAAATTCACTGCAGACTGACTGAGCTCAAGCCTTCAGCGTCACATTAACAGCAGGAGATAAAACAGAGTCATACTGGTGATTAATGGAAGGATATGCAGGTATGCTGGAACATAAAAGCACATGTAGACGCAATATAAAAATGGCCACGTCTGCTTCATTTGCATGGACAAGGGCACAAAGCAATAAAATTTACATGGAGATGGGGGGGGGGGGGGGGGGGGGGGGGGTAAATTTGGGCCATCTGTCCCATACTGACACTCTTTAATGGCACTGACGTCGGTTTTTCATGCATCTTAATGACAAACTCCATCTTTGAGTGGAGAGGCGTTGATTCCTGATTCCTGAACTCGACTTCATCGGCCATAACAGCATGGAGCCATTTCAGCTGGTAACTGGGAATGAATATGTTCATAATATGTGACCCCACTATGACGACAATAGCCACATACACCAGCACCACTTCCTTCTACCGGTGAACCAATCAAAAACCTGTCAAATCATACACTGCCGTAACGCGTCCAGAGGAATAAAAGAAGACTTTTCAACTAGGTGAGAATAAAGTGAGCCGATTTTGACGTTACCTTGTACGCTCAGAGTGAGCATTAGTTTTACCCGGGCCTGCTGTGCTGTCACTGTTGCCGGTGACAACCCAGACAAGCGTGCTGATTGGTGGGAGGATGGAAGGTGGATGGATGGTGGTTCTGACAACTTCCTGTTGCTGTCAATGCAGCAAAAATGGTGACGGGTGACATTTGCAACTTACCAGACACAACTGAAAGAGGAAAAAAAAATAGAAGCATGATAAAACACAGATGTGAGAGATGCGCAAATTAACCGCACAAGACATGAAGCAAAAATGACAGGAAATGCTTACTGAACAAAATCAGCGCAGTGATGTATTTATGAGCAAAACACAAAAACATACAAGAAACATAACGTGTGGCAAGCGCACACACACACACACACACACATATTGTAAATTGATCATGAGGCTGAAATATATGGCATAAACCACACAAAGAAACAATTCTATCAGTCTTGAGTTGTGGCGTGAGGTATGAATGGAGGTTTTATTCTTCTGGTCTGGCTTCAGGTTTTATTAGGTGGACGATGTAACCTGGGATCTGACCCTTTTAAAGCTGCAGTGTGTCATTTTTACACCTCTAGCCTGACATTTTCATCTCTGGCTCAGAGTTTGGGGGTGAGACTACCTGCACGTCTGAACATTGGCAGACAATAACTTTATTTCTCAAATATTTTTTTTAGTTTTGCAAATCTGTTTATTCCAGCGAGAGTGTGGAAATTAAACACTTTAAAAGGTTCAGTACGTAATATAGACAACTAGTGGTTGAAATAGGAACTACATGTCAAATTTGAAATATCGGAGATATTTGTTGTTTCTCCCTCCCCCTCTTCTTCAGATTCAACGCTCGTGTGGGTTGCCAGATTGAGGAAACAGCATAAATGAGCGCAATTGACAATGGAGGGAAGAGTTGATCTGCGTTTTAATATGCCTCTTGACATAGAGCTGAGACCTTAAAGGTTGGGTCTACAATCACTGATCCAATTTGTTAGCTGGCTTCCATGGCGGCAATCGACTGTTTTCACTGCTAACTGGCAACCCAGGGTGTTGAAATACTATTGGATAAATTGGCAGTGGGTGGGATCACACAGTCCAAAACAAAACCAGACATTATGACATGAAACGCACGTTTCAAAGTAGAATAACTGGCTGTCGCATCGTTTTTTCAGAGAAACAAGTATGTGAACTTCACGTTTCTTAAATCTCTGCAGATATATTATGGTATTTTTTATGTTTTAGTACAGTCAAAAAAAATGACATAAAAAATGACACACATTTTTTAACATTTCTGCAGCGTTTTAGCATTTTAAGAAGCTTCTTTTTGTGTAAAACCCCTCAATATCATGACTAAAAGTTGGGAACCCACTCCACAAAACAGGAAATTGCATTAAAAACATCCATAAAGTGACATATTTCCAAATTAAATCTATTATTTAGTGGGAATAATGCTGGATAAGAGTTATTTGATTATTTGAAAAGAAGGATTTACTGTAACACTTCATGATAAGGTTTCGTTTGTTAACATTAGCAAACTACATTAGATAATGAACAAGACCTCTACAACATTTAACAATCATTATTAATGTTAACATTTAATAATCAACTTAAAATGAAAAGCTGTTCATCTGTTAACATTAATTAATGCACTGTGAACAAGAACAGTATTTTCAACTAACATTAACAAAGATTAAAAAAATGCTATAAAACAGATTTATTAGTTTATTATTAGCTCATGTAAGCGTTAAGAAATGAGACCTTAGAGTTTCTGAATTTCCTTTAGAATAAAGATGAATCGCGCACATTAAAATCGAGGAGATGAAATTTAAAAGCAATAACTCAGGCCATTTGGAGTCAATCGTACGAGATGGCCAGAGTAACACAAATGAAGGGTGAGAAACGAGGGAAAGCGGTAGATTTGAGAACAGCTGCTTAAAGAGAACCCGACTTGGACGGGGCAGTTTGCTCTTTTGGCAATGGTTGCGCCTCTACTTTGTTTCCATGGCCCATTAGCGCAGCTACTCCTGGGACTCGCATGGCATTCTAGCACTTTCCTCAAATACATCAATACTAATGACTAAATCGCCAGCTGAGAGAGGCCTCGTTTGTACCCAACATTATCTTTTCATGGCCTTTTAACAGAAAACTGACTCTTGTTCAAAATGACTTATCTGGGAGAACCTGTGTTTGTGTGTACATGAGTGCTTGAATGTGTCTCAAATCCTTGGGAGCTGCTTTACAAAATCCTTTATTTAATCTGTTGACTGTTCGATGCACCTATGATGCCCAAACATGCTGTCTAGGACACAGTTCTCTCAAAAGAGCAACCAGACAGAAGACATTCGCTAACAGAAGTCGTCATGTTGATGAATCTCATTTCTTGGCATCTGAAAAGCAATACTGTGCCAAAAGCAAGGGAAGTAATAAGCCTCTTCGTTGGATAGACTGGTTATTGAAGCAGACGTGTTTATAAGTCTGGTTCCAGTGTTACTGGCCTGCTAAACACACACATGTAAAATAATATTTCAGCAATTTCTGTAAGCAGTAAAAGCAATAAGAGGTGGAACGAGGAGGAGGAAAAAATGGCTCAGGGGTGTCAGGAGACAATTTGAACATTGTTCTCTAAAGAAATTAGCCTTCAAGAGTGTGACATGAATTCAAGGGGACTTAAAGTGAAAAGGACAAAGCAAAACAGACCTACTTCATGGGTAAAATAGATGTGTTATGTGTGTTTCTACAATTAAACGTTTACCTTAATCATTTATATTCTAGGGACTGATCCTAGGGACTAACTTTTTTAATTACCTAAATTATAAATGAATTACAACTACTAATAATTTTTCTGTCAAACAGATGAATTTGACCGTTTAACTAAGCCACGTTTAACATTTGGTGACTTGAGACGTTTTCTTTCCATACATTTAGCATTATTAATCAGCATATTAAGCATATTTATTATTTTCATAATAAATAATGTTATAATTTGGTAAATTATTTAGAGGTGGCTAAGGGAGACAAAAAAACTGATGGAAATTCCTCCAAAAAAGTATTGTCCGGACCTCCGCTGGGAAGGAAATATTGAGACGGTACCTCTTGAACACCAATATCCGGGACCTTTCGATTTTAATTTTGATAATTCATCACCAAAATGATCATTTTAAACATGATGCTACTCTAAAACAAAAGACTAACGTCAATCTGAACCAGCTGAAAATGTAAATATTAATAATGAAAAATATAAAATAATTTGAAGCACAATTTTCACCATGACGAACAATTCTGACCCAAATAAAGACTTGTCAAAAATCTGTGGTGCAAACTTGAGATAAAATATGAATATGAACTTTATTAGTGATAAAAGTTCCTTAAAGTTGGGAATTTTGTCTAAAAAGTTATTTTGTCTTATAGTTTTAGAATGCAAAAAAATATGGTTTTCCAACAGCTAGGTGAAAAAATGGAAGAAATATTCACAACAATCCAACACACATTCAGACAAAACAATCTGGCAACCTGTCAAAGCTGAAAACGTAGGTCTAAAAACTAACTGCTGTGAATAAACAGGTCAAAACAAACACACACACACACAGATTCCCGCCCACCAAAAGCATCGGTTACTTCAAATCATAGATTAATGCTGGCAGGATCCGAGCACTTTGTCAAACAACGTGAGATGAGTGCGTTCTTACCGTGGACGGTGAGGGTGGCGCTGGCCTCCGTCTTCCCCATCATGTTCTCCGCCTGACAGGTGTAAGTACCGGCGTCTCCTGAAGTCAGTCTCTTCAGTTTGAGAGTGTGGTCCTCCCAGATCTCATGCCTGAGAAGACGACAATACACAAACACACACAGACGCAATTAAACAAGGCCATCCTGAAACACTTTCTGGACTCATATCTTACCAAGAGCTTCTTCAAGGCCCAGTTTACAACTGGTATTAAGATGCGTTTTGGTCGATCGCCTCACAAGTAGACAACGCTAGATACAGGTGTAAACGTTTGAGCTTGTCCATTTTCAACCACTTCCAGAAGTATTCGAAAACACACTTGACCAGATTGCTTTCTTAGTGTAAACGCTCAAGTGGTCAAACGCATTCGAACAGCAACAAAAGACCACCTACTCTTCTACTACCGACCAAACGCGTCAACATTAAGGGAAGCGTGCTAGACAAAAGAGATTTAAACTTTGTCACATGTAGATCCAAGTTTGTTTTAAAGACAAATAACATTTTGTGAGCTTATTTTGTCCATTAGATCGAAAGATTTGAAAAACATATACAGTACATTTACCAACCTATAGACTATCCCGTCAAAGAAATGAGGACAGAAGTGTTTGAACGTGGACCAAAGAGACAGATTATATCTGTCTTCCTCGTCTACTCGTGAACCGATCGACCAAAACGCTTTGTAATACAGGTGTAAACAGGGCCTAAAGTAAACAGGGACTTTAAAGGACAGAAAAACCCATTGATTTCTTTCTGGGCATTTCTCATGCACATTTAATTAGCTTAATATAAGCTAACTAGGCGTTTTATAACTCATACCTTCCCTTGGGTAGATCTCCGTCCTCTTTCCTCCAGCGGATGGTGGGCACGGGGTCTCCTTGAGCTTCACACCTGAACTCAACACTCTGCTCCACCAGAACGGACTGACTGCTCGGCTTGCGCAAGAAGCTGGGCCTCTCTGTACACAAATATGAAGTGCATTATGTAATACAAGAAGTTTCCCAGTCTTCCTTCTCTGATCCGATTATGAACTTACAGTGAACTGCATCTATTGAACTCTGACTTGTTGTTTTAGCCTAAACTTTCATGCAGCTAATCCTAAAATAAGCTTCCTATCTGATTTATATATTAAGATTATATTAGGATGCTAATAGTCCACCCAAAAATGACCCAAACCTGGCTCTCTTGTAGCTCAGGCAGTAGAGCGTGACGTTTGCAATGCCAAGGTCATGGGTTCGATTCCCAGGGAAAGCAAGAATTGATTAGATTTATGTCAATGTGTATCTTGAATGTAATGTAAGCCACTTTGGATAAAAGCGTCTCCAAATGCATAAATGCAAATGTGGACAATCAGCAGCTGTTTGTTTACCCACATTCTTCAAAAGATCTGCTATCCCTTTAAGATTAGGACTGTCTAACCCACTGTTATGAGGAAACAGGCACTAGTCCCTTTAAAGGCATGTTTATCATGAAGTACATTCATGTGTTCTGATTTCTTGCTATGTTGAGTCTAGTCTATGTTATTCTTTCCATTTAAATCACTTTGCATGTTATGTGGGCTAGCTAGCATTATCGTCCTCTTTGTTATTGTCAATAAAAAACTTTTTTTTTAATAAATTGTCATAAAATAAAATATAAATATTAGTTCAAATAATTAAACAATTAAAATGAGAACTCTTCCCTCAGTAGCAAACTGAAATACATACCTTTAATTTGAAGAACTCAAGAGGAATATTATTAAAAACCCAACAACTGATAATAAAATGACAAGAGCAAACAATTTTAAAATTAAGAAGATAGTAGTACCGTACTATAAAATCAAAGAAACACTATTAAAATATAACTGATTGTCATTCAGGAAAATGAGCAGAATGAATCTTTGTATGTAATTTAAGGTGGTGTGTGATCTTTTATTGTTAGTTCTCATCAACACTAACTCAACCATATGAGTTGGGGGCGGGGCAATCCGTTTGAACAACCAATGGCAGAGGGAGGAGCATTCATAAACTGTTATAAAATGCTTGCCATTCTGTTTTGTGACTTTACTGCCACTAAAGATGGTCACGTCACCTCTAAATTGAATTTGAGGAGATGTTTCTGGAGGAATCATGTTTCGCTCCATTCCTTACTCTTGATCTAAATTGAGAATGACAATAAATTTGACTTGACTTGACATGGTTGGCGACTTTCTCCCTGAAATGTTTAAATACGCAAGCAGATATTGAATGATGATTTTGATGAGAAAGACTGTGTTTCAGGGATAAAGAAGGGAAGGTCAAAGTTCACAGCTCTGATGTGGAATAATGTAAACTGATATGTTAAGATGATAGCAACTCAATGTATATGTTTGTGTGTATGTGTGAATGGAGTGTGTGAAGGCTGGTATTCATGGCAAACTCTGATGATAAGGTTTAAGGATCTATGTCTCCTAAACGAGGTCAATGACACACTGGACCACAGCTAAGCACACAAACTCTAAACATCTGGACTCTCTCCTGCACTGCCTATAAACAAACAGTTCATACGATGTGTGTGTGTTTAAGTGAATCCATCTGCATGCTTTTCACAATCAAATGCACCAAAGGTTTGTGTGGGAACCTGATTATATATACATCTGAGTCTTAAGGAAGGGAGATCATATGCCGGAGCATTGGAGAATCAGAGTTCTGATTTAATGAAATACAGAAAAAAACGTACCGAGAACAGTCAATTCTGCGATCTCGCTCTCTCGTTCCCCCATCATGTTGGTTCCCACGCACACGTACTTCCCTGCATCCGTTTTGCGGGTGTTGGTAATCATTAGTTTTCCTCCTCGTATCTGGAAAGAAAATGTGAGAAGTCATAAATATTAAGATTAAAAAAGGACAAAGGTCAAAATCCTAATGGTGGGCCTCTGTGACACAAAGCAAACCCCTCCTTAGTCACACAGATACTACTGTGCCCTATATGTGACATGGTAGTGTGTGTGTGTATACATATATATGCACACACACACACACACACACACACACACACACGCACACGCACACGCACACACACACACACACACACACACACACACACACACACACACACACACACTGTAGTATCAGTATGTGTAAATGTGAGTATTGGCTATGCAGGTTCTCAGGCTCAGATTACAGGCCAATGGTGCACTTTTTTGTTCTCAGGCAATTGTATGGGCAGCTGGGGGTCCTCATTCACCTGAGCAGATCAAAATCTCATACTCACACACACACACTCACAACAAATCAGAGCCCTGTATCAGGGGACCACACGGTGAGAGTCAATGAGGGGGAGCAGAATGTAGCCGCTCTCCTCCTGCCCCCTACCTGCCTGCACTTACACAGGTCAACATGTGCGTTCACTTTATGGCAGATCAAGTCATGTCTCATTGATTATCATTCACTGCGGTCAGTGTTGAGTCCAGCGGTGTATCTGACTGTGTTTAACATATGGAATGTGTAAACAGAGTCTCAGTGATAAAGACCAGAGGCACACGCTGTATATCCCATAAATTACAAATTAGATACAGATATTACACTTATGAGACACAAATGTCACATACACTCTACAAGTCTGTACTAAAGCGTGACAGTCCAGCTCAAAATTCCCAGTGATGGATGGATAGAATGAAGAAACAAAAGATGGATGGATGAATGAATGATGGATGCATTGATGAAACAAGATATGGATGCAACGATGAAACAAAAGATGATGGATGGTTGATGGATGAATGGAACGATAAAACAAAATATGGATGGATGAATGGATGGATGGATGATGAAACAAAATATGGATGGATGAATGGATGGATGGATGATGAAACAAAAGATGGGTGGATGAATGGATGGAACAATGAAACAAATGATGGAAGGATGGATGGTTTGAGGAAACAAAAGAGGATGTATGGTTGATGGATGAATGGAACAATAAAACAAAAGATGGATGGAATGATGGAATGATGAAACAAAAGATGGATGGATGGATGGTGGATAGCTGACAGATGGATGGAATGATGAAACAAAAGGAAGATGGATGAATGATGGATGGATTGATGAAACAAGATATGGATGCAATGACGAAACAAAAGGTGATGAACAGTTGATGGATGAATGAATGAATGGAATTGAAAAGATGGATGGAATGATGAAAAAAAGATGGATGGATGGATGGTGGAAAGTTGACAGATGGATGGAATAAACAAAAGGAAGATGGATGAATGGATGAATGATGGATGGATTGATGAAACAAGATATGGATGCAATGACGAAACAAAAGGTGATGAAAAGTTGATGGATGGATGAATGGTGGGTGGAATGATGGATGGATGGAACAATAGACAGACAGTCAGATGAAAATATGGAAAAGTATATAAAGAATGAATACAGCATCAATGTACAAACATTCAAATGTAAATTTTTCACTCTCAGTTCAAAAACTCTCAGAGGTGTAAAATGAGAGTTTTATCTGTTTGGTTTTACAGTCATTTACATTTTAAGCACAGCAAACATCTAAACAAAACATTCACGGGGTCTCATGGGACGTCCCTGAACACTTCCAAACCGGACACGTTCTAAAACGCTCTGAAGCATTCTTGAGCCCTGTCGCCTCTCCTAAATATTAATGGTGGAAAAGAGTCTTTAAACAAAGGAGAGGTCAGAGGGGAAAGGAAGGAGGCTGAGTTTATTTAAGGCACCCTATGGTGTTGGAGAGGGTTTGAAGTGTCATTATGTTACTGTTTGTTTGAGCGAGAGCTTAACGGCTGAAGCGGCACAAGACTCGCAGCGCAGACAAGGTCAGGTCAGACGTAGGAGTGAGAGTGTGTGTGTGTGTGTGTGTACTGGAGAAATTATACCAAAGGAAAAGGGAGAATGTGCCTCAGGAAAAACTCTTGTTGCTTGTTGCAATGCATTGTGATCTTGTCAAAAAAAATGTTGTCTTTGCTTGATTCATAACAAAACTACTATCTTTCTATCTAGTATCTACGGCTTTCCTGTAGCTCCAACAGTAGAGAGTGGCGCTTGCAACGCCAAGGTCATGGGTTTGATTCCCAGGGAAAGCAAAAACTGATTAGAATGTAAATGTGTTTCTTGAATGCGATGCAAGTCACTTTGGATAAAAGCGTCTGCCAAATGCAGAAACGTAAATGTAAAATACATCACATCAGAACTTTGCTAAAACTTCTCTTCAGATGCAGACACATATTTGGAGTTCCTTCACAGCAGGACGGCTTCACTGTCGGTCCAGAGTCAAGGAACCCACCTTTGCTCCCTCCATCCTCGGGCTGCTGAGGATGCGATCAATCTGAGCATTGGGAGATTGCTTTATTCGCATGCCTTGTCTGGTTTGGCTGCGCCGCGTGAGCAGAAGTGCTCATACAGGGCTCACGGTGTGGAGTCACTCAGCAGGCCAGATAATCACACACCAACTCAGAACAAAAAGCTGCAAAACAATTCGGAGCGCAAGCTTCAATGTGCCGTGCTGCTCCAGTTAATTTAAGCACACTGCAGCAATTACGGCTGAAAAGCAATTAATGGCCACATTGGAGCTCTTTAATTTGGAGATAACAGTGGAAAGCAAAACAAATGAATAATGTTGATGCTCATTACTGTATGTCGAGCTGTAGTTGAGCCAACGTTTCAACAAAAATCAGTTCATTGCTGTAATTTGCATTTTGCCCCTAAATGAAAAACAAAGACAAAGATGCTTACACGTTTTTTGTACAATTAAACCATTCTCCATTCTCATAAATATGTAAATATAATTTTATATATTAAAATATATCATTTAATTAGTTACAACATCATGTTAGTATTATTGTACCACCTTTATTATGTATTATGTTAATCAAAAAACCTTACTTTCCAATAAAAGAAAGAACTTTCATAGACTAGTAAGGATTATTGAGAGTAATGATGTATATATATATATGTGTGTGTACAATGTATATGTACAATGCATTACATCTATATGCACAATTTAATGCATGTTTTTAAATATTTATATTTAAATATTTTATTGTACATATAGATTAAAGTAATTTTTGTGCTTCCTCTAATTACGAAAAAGATGGCTGGAATGATGAAAAAAAGATGATGGATGATTAAGGGATACATGGATGTAAAGAAGAAAAAAAGATGTATGGATGGTTGATGGATGCATGGATGGAGCGATGAAAAAAGCAGGATGGAAAACTATATACAGTAATACCTCGGTTTACGAGTTTAATTCGTTCCAAGAGCTCGTAAACCAAAATGCTCGAACACCAAAACAAATTTCCCCATAAGAATGTATTAAAAATCAATTGATTCGTTCCACACGACCATAAATGCCCATTTTAAATATTTTTTGGGTTTCACCCTATTAATTACAGTTAAAATTATAACCATTAAGATCTCATATAAATACTAATTAATAATTGACAATTAAACTAAAAATACTTGACAATTTACTGTAATGCACTTCATCTTTGAGCAGCGTGCGTGGAGGAGACAAGAGGAGGGAGGAGGGGGAGCGGGGAAAGCAAGGGAAAACAAAACCTGGATTCAAGAGTAAATGAGTGAATTTATTATAATAGTGTAGAAAACAAACAAAGTGATAATCCAGAGGTGTATCACACACGGGAGCCACGAACGAACAAACGGGAGCCACGAAATAGGCAGATGATATGAGAATCAGGTGTGTCAGTATTCAGTGACCATAGCCCCTTTCACACACACATACACACATGCATACACACACACACACACACACACACAGGCAGAACTAGGAGAAAATGAATTCATGAAACTTGACAGTAACTGCTTAGAGGTACTGTACGTATATATTTCACTACGTGAACAATAGCGATCACAATTAATTAATGTTAACAACAGGAGGTAAAACCGCTGTAAACCACTTATAAAAGTATCACTGTGGTGAATGATGCAGCCAAACCGAGCGACGCTGAGAGAATGAACGAGTTAAGGGGTGATAAAGGGGTTGGAACTGCATGACTGTGTTATGAGAGGCTGTGTTTAAGATATTGCCAGTAAAAATGCGCAAAAGGATGCTGAGCGTTAGGACTTTTCCACACAAAAAATGCGCGTGGGTGGGGGAAAATATTTCTCGCACACCGATACAATGCTCGTATACTAAGTCGCTCATTAACCGAGGTATTACTGTATATATATATATATATATATATATATATATATATATATATATATATATTTTTTTTTTTATGGGTGATTCTCACGAAAACATGGTTTAAATTTTTTTTAAATGATTGAATTAACAAAAAATTATTTCAGACATTTGAACCAAAGTCTGAATTATTTGTGCACATTATTTTAAAAACATTAACTTACTTTTTTATTTCACTAAATAACATGTTTTATATTTTAAATCCTTAAGGCCATGGTGTTTTAATGGTTTCGTGAGAATCACCCATTTATTTATATTTACATGTATTACACAGTACGTATAGACATACAGTAATAACAATTTTGTGCTAACTTTAATTATTCAAAGTGTGTGTGTGTGTGCGTGAGTGTGTGTGTTTGAGATGACCATCCAGTTTAATGTCTACAAAATTGTAGACTGTAGACTGGAGATAAGCTACACTCACACACACCAGCACCCCTAACATTATCAACAAACTTTAATCAGTACAATCCCAACAACATCATAGTTAGACGTTGTCGGAGGTTTGGAATGCGTGGCACATTCCTTCATTGCCTGTTTAGCCAGTGCTAAGCATAAAAAACCCTGTCTAGGGTTTGATTAAAAATAACAAAACCCCCCAAACCACCTTTAGCCTTATTCTACACAAATAAGCCACATGGCAAACGAGCAGCGGCGTGCACATCAAAGTCACTCTTTTAACGACAACAGAGGCTTGATTGATCCCGTTACTTAATTTCCCACACATTTAATTAGAAAAACCTAATTGGTGGCCCAGGTTTAAAGACTGCATTAAATCAGCAGAGGGAGAATGTTCGGCTCGTGAACGCTGGCGAAGGCAAACTTTCATTCCCACATGCCCTTCCAATCAGATGAATGGGCTCCATTAATTTTCCCTGACAGAGTCGGCCGCGACACAGTTTAAACACTCATCAGCAGAAGCCCTAATCGGCCTTCATTTGCTTGAAAAATGCAGCAGAAGCAATTGTTATCCTCAAGCATTAAGGGAACTTCTTCTCGCTGTCTTTTTATTAAAGAATCAGCAGGTCTACGCTACTAAGTCTAAAATGAAAATTAGGAAGGGACCTGGTTTAATTAGCAAAAAAAAATAATTGCTTATTTTCAACCTGCTTTATATTGTTAGAACTTCAGTTAAAAAATGCAAATGAACAATGTTCACTATTTCTCCATGCTACAGGAACTGAGATATTCATTGTTATTTCATGGTTATGGTGACTTTCATGAAGAGATTATACTTCCGCATTTCTACCCAGTCAGATAAACAGATACCTTGAGATACGAGTGTCCCGACATACGAGTATTCCGAGATATGAGCAAGCCTTCGAGCAAACGTTTGCTTTGAGATACGAGTAAATAATCGAGATACGAGCAGCTTATAGACACTGATGCTAGGTGTTCAGCACTCGGAGCAGCTCAAGCCACCTCATTTATGGGGTTATTGCATATGATCTCCACTAGAGGGCCAACTTGGTTTTACAGCGGGAGGTTACCGGGGGCGACGAGTGATTCATGAGTATTAAGCTGTGAGCAGCACAAGTTATGTGTGTTCAATAATAATAAATATAAGGTTCTGAGGCATACATTATAGTGTGTGTAGTCTATCCAATACACTACACGGGAAGAAACACTACACTACCGTATTATGTTTGCGTTATCTACGCAAGTCTCTATAGCAATTAAAAATATGGCGGTGTTTGACTCTGTTCAAGTGTATGACAGACATGCCCAGTGCATCATGCAGGTAACACAGATTTCTACTTTCTGTGTACCTTTCTACCTTTCTACTGCAGAGACAGCCAAGTTTTACTGAAAGCCCATTCTGCCAGCATTGTAAACTGTAAACCACTCTTCCACCAGCTAGATCAGGGGTCGGAAACCCAAAATGTTGAAAGAGCCATATTGGACCAAAAAAACAATGCAAATATGTCTGGAGCCGCAAAAAAAAATTCTTCCGTTCTGTCGACGGGGTGGGGGGAATGGTGGGCCGATATAGCGTAACGACCGCGCGATACTCCTTTCGTCCGGGGGTGGAGCGATAGCGGACCGTTCGCGGAGAGCGGGACCGCTGCTGTAAGTTACGTGAAGGGAATGAAAGAGCCGCAGCACAGGAGTGAAAGAGCATCCGCTCTGGAGCCGCGGGTTGCCGACCCCCGAGCTAGATGAACCAGCTGGTCTTTTCAACAGGAACCATTATCAGATATGCTTACCGTTATCCTCTCATCCCTGTCGTCGATTGTGACTCCGTCTTTCTTCCAGGAGATGGTGGGCTCCGGGTGTCCGCGGGGCGGCTGGCACTCCATGACCGCTGGCTCGCCTGCAGCCACCATCACGTCCACAGGGTTCTGTCTGAAATCATCTCGAAGAACTGATGAACAAGAAAGAAAGAAAAACAGGGATATTAGAAACACGAACCGCATTACTAGAAGGAAACTACTCACGTTAACATTTAAAGGAGAGGAACAACAAATTAGAAACCACGAGTGGAACATTTTTCTTCTCTTGCCCAGTGCAAAACTCTAATCTATTTCAAACATACAAAGATTAAACCTAAAACTTCTGTTTACTTTAGCTAAAAACGCTCAAAAGAGGGTTTGAAATATAAAGTGCTCTTCCTGCATGTAAGTGATATTAATGTGGGACACAAGTGATCAATGAAGTCTGAACATTCATCTCGAGTGTGCAATAGCATCTGAACCCAAAAACACAGAATCGAAGCATGTTAGTCGCCCCTGTTGCCCTTCTGATGGATTTGCTTAGTGTTCCCATTAATCGGAGACAGCTTTCCTTTCAGTGGCATGTAGATACTGTACAGCAGCACACTAGATTAGTCCAATGTTTTAAATTATATTCACATGACATGGGAAAAACGCTTGAGGTGAAACATAGCCACTTGACTCGAGATATTTCCCAAAACCCAGTGAGCTGCCAATCGGAATCAAAACACATTTCAGATCTTATTATACATTATTACAAAAACAATTAATGTTGGAAACAAAGAAAATCTTTTTGGAAACATTTTTAACGAAAGTGCTCCCAAGGCTGAATTTATTTAATAAAAAATACAGTAAAATAAATATTTTACAATAATAATATACAGTAATATTTTAAATTGATACTTTTACTTAAAATAACGGTTTTCTATTTGAATTTATTTTAAGATGAAATGTATTCCTGTGATCAAAGCTGAATTTGCATCATTACTCCAGTCTTTAGTCTAGAAATATTTATTAATGATTATTTTTTGTTGCTTAACATTTTTGTAGAAACAATAAAACCATTCATTGTGGCAAGATAAAAAAAATGAGACATACTGAAAAAAAAATTTCTCAATAAGAAAATAAGAAATGCTACTTCTTCAAATCATCATATCAGAATGATTTCTGAAGGCTCATGTGACTGTTACGGGAATTCACAGGGAAAGCGTGCGATGCTGAGAAACGACGGAGAAGCAGGTTCTAAACTCAAACAGTCTTTATTTACAATGGAAAACAAAACACTTTAAATATAAACTGAAAAGGCACACGTGCAAAAACCTGAGAACTTAAAGCAAGGAGACAGGGACCATGGAGACAGCATTCACACACGACGTAAACATTCAGCAGCCAGTGACGTAACAAAGTCAACAACCGACCAGGACAAGGGAAATGCAAGAGAGTGAAATACACAAGGGAATGACGAACACCTGGGAAAACTAACGATGACAGTGATTGTGAGACAGGTGCAAGAAGAACATGAGAGGAAACACAGAAGGGACCCGGAAGTGAAACAACACCTGACACGACACACAGGAAGTGACATTAGACCTCACCGACAGGAAGTGTAACACTGACCTCACAGGAAGTGCACAGATGACACAACAAACGTCTCGGGTTACTTATGTAACCCTGGTTCCCTGAGGGGAACGAGACGCTGTGTCGAAGCACTAGGGGAAATAGCCTTGCGTGAGTCACGTGAAGATCTATGCAACCAATGAGAAGCGAACGCGTGTGAATGCGTCACTGCCGGCCGCAGCCGGTGACGTCATGAGGAAGAGCATAAAGCGCGTCTGAAACCGGGGCGCGTCAGCCATGAATGCCTGAAGCGGGCCCGGATGCGCCCGGAGCTGAGGCCAAGACACAGCGTCTCGTTCCCCTCAGGGAACCAGGGTTACATAAGTAACCCGAGACGTTCCCTTTCAGGGAACTCGAGCTGTGTCGAAGCACTAGGGGAACGCTATGCCAACGCCACCTCAGCGAGGTCAGCATCCGGGTGTGTCCCAGCTCACTGAGAGAGCACCCTGGTTCCCGGGGCGGCATCGAGGTCTAGCTGGTAGAACCTCATGAATGTGTACGGCGAGGACCAGCCAGCCGCAGCACAAACGTCAGGCAAGGAGACTCCGGAGAGGTGAGCCTTGGATGCCGCCATGCTCCTAGTGGAGTGGGCTCGGACCCTCAAAGGAGAAGCATGTCCGGCCGACTCATAAGCTAGACAGATAGCCTCGACTATCCACCTGCTCAGAGTTTGCTTGGAAGCTGGGGCACCCTCGGGGGCCCCAAAGCAAACGAACAGTTGGTCCGACTTACGCCACGTGGCAGTCTTGTGAACGTAAGCGTCCAGTGCTCGCACTGGACAGACCTTGTTCTTGTGCTCCTGCTCATGATCGTCAAATGGGGGAGGGCAGAAGGCCTGCAGCGTGATAGACCGAGCCACATTAGTGGGAACCTTGGGGACGTAGCCCGGCCTCGGGTGGAGGAAAGCTTTCGCCATCCCGGGCGCAAACTCAAGACATGATGGGGCCACTGAGAGGGCCTGAAGGTCCCCGACCCTCTTAAGCGAAGTGATAGCCAGCAAAAGAAGGGTTTTTAGCGAGAGGTACTTGATAGAGATACCCTCTAGAGGTTCAAAGGGTGGCTGGGACAAGCCTAGGAGTACCATGGACAAGTCCCAGGCAGGCACCCTGGTCTGTGCCGCAGGTCTCAGCCTTAATGTACCACGGAGGAAACGAGTGACTAGGGGGTCCCTGCCCAAGGACACCCCACCCAGAGGTACGTGGCAAGCCGCTATAGCAGCCACGTAGACCTTCAAGGTGGAGGGGGACAGCCCTGCCACAAATCTTTCTTGCAGGAACTCCAGTACTTTGCCAATTTGGCAGGTTACTGGGTTCAGCTGCCTTTCACTACACCAAGAAGTGAAGAGCTTCCACTTCAAGGCGTAGAGTTTCCTCGTGGAGGGAGCTCTGGACTGCAGGATGGTCTCAACAACCTCGGCTGAGAGACCGGCCTCTATGAGCTGGGCCCCCTCAGGGGCCAGACCCACAGTTTCAACGGCCCTGGTTGCGGGTGAAGAATGCAACCTTCCGCCTGGGACAGAAGGTCCCTCCTGATCGGGATCTCCCAGGGGACCCCGTCGAGGAGGGACACAAGGTCCGCGAACCATATTCTGGACGGCCAGTGGGGGGCCACTAGCGTGAGACGGACCTTGTCCCGGCGAACCTTGGCCAGAACTCCCGGGAGCAGAGCGATCGGGGGAAAAGCATACAGGCGTAACCTCGGCCACGCCTGCGTCACGGCATCCCGCCCCAGAGGCGCTGGATGTGTGAGTGAAAACCACAGAGGGCAATGGGAGTTTTCTACCGAGGCAAACAGGTCGACCTGTGCCTTTCCGAACCTTTCCCAAATTTGCTCCACCACCTCGGGGTGGAGTCGCCATTCCCCTGGTCTCGCCCCCTGTCTCGACAGGGCGTCTGCTCCCACATTCTGGACCCCCGGGATGTAAGCCGCCCGGATGGAGAGCAGCTTTCCCTGGGCCCAGAGGAGGATCTGTCGCGCCATCTTGTAAAGTGGTCGCGAACGCAGACCCCCCTGGTGATTGATATAAGCAACCGCAGTCATGCTGTCGGTGAAAACAGTGACATGGTGGTCGCGAAGGTCCGGTAGGAACGCACGGAGTGCTTTGCGGATCGCCAGTAACTCTAACATGTTTATGTGCCAGGTTTGGTGCCGACTGTTCCATAGACCTTGTGAGGAGCGGTCTCTCAAGACCGCCCCCCAGCCCGAGAGGGAGGCATCTGTCGAGAGAGAGACTCTCCGAGCCAGAGCCCCTAGCACTGGGCCTTGAGACAGAAACCAAGGATTCTTCCACATACTCAAGGCGCGTAGGCATCGCCCCGTGACCTTGATAATGCGAAGCGGGTTCCCTTTCGGGGAAAACCCCTTGGTCTTTAGCCACCACTGCAGGGGTCTCATGTGCAGCAGGCCCAACGGGATGACGCAGGAAGCCGCTGCCATGAGCCCTAACACCCTCTGGAAGTGTCTGACAGTGAGTGGCTGGCCTAACTTGATGCTCTTGACGGCTGAACAGATAACTTGGATGCGCCCGGGGGAAAGCCGGGCCGACATCGCTACTGAGTCCCAGACGACTCCCAAGAAGGTGGTTCTCTGAGCAGGAGAAAGGACACTCTTCTTGGCGTTCAGCCTCAACCCCAGCTCCTTTATGTGTGCGAGCACTACATCTCGATGTTGCTCCGCCAACTGCGGCGACTGGGCCAGAATAAGCCAGTCGTCTATATAGTTTAAGACACGGATGCCCCGTGACCGCAGGGGAGCTAGAGCAGCGTCCACGACTTTCGTAAACGTGCGGGGTGAGAGCGCTAGGCCGAAAGGAAGCACCCGATACTGGTACGCCTTTCCCCCAAAGGCGAACCTCAG
Source organism: Rhodeus uyekii (assembly GCA_037043235.1). NCBI lineage: Eukaryota > Metazoa > Chordata > Actinopteri > Cypriniformes > Acheilognathidae > Rhodeus > Rhodeus uyekii. The sequence continues at coordinate 318,380 of JAWRVZ010000153.1, read as the reverse complement.
GAACTTCCTGTGTTGCGGAAGGATGGAGACATGGAAATAAGCGTCCTTGAGGTCGACTGTGACAAACCAATCCTCAGATCTGATCTGCACTACGATCTGTTTGAGCGTTAGCATTTTGAACTTTAGACGCTTGACCGCACGATTCAAGAGACGTAAATCCAGAATGGGCCGCAACCCTCCATCCTTCTTTGGAACTATGAAGTACCGGCTGTAGAACCCGGACTTGCTCTCTGCGAGGGGTACATACTCGATGGCCCCTTTCGCCAGCAAAGTGTCTACTTCTTGTTCCATGACCAGAGCCTGCTGAGGGCCTACAGCAGACTGTAGGACCCCCGAGAACTGGGGTGGTGAGACCCCGAACTGAATGGCGTACCCTAAGGTGACCGTGCGCAGGACCCACTGAGAGATACCGGGTAGCCGTGACCACGCATCCCGGAATTCTACTAGGGGAACCAGCCTCCCGGGGCTGGCCTCTGGTGCTGATGGCATGTCCACCACTGGGCCGGGATTTCCGGATTCCCGGGTGGAGTGCTCTAGGACCCTCCTCAGAGGGGGTGGTTTTCCCATGGCGGGCTGACTGGTCAGCTGCTCCAGGGATACACCACCTTGTTGCGGCTTGGCGTCAGGGCCGCTTGCTCTTAGCCTTCTTAGCGCTCAGGACAGCCCTCAGATCGCCCCTCTTGCCAGAGGCTTGAGCCTGTCGCCCCGACCCCCCGGGATTAGCCGGAGGAAGACGGGTGGCGACACTTCGTTTTTGAGCGGCCCTGTGTGAAGAGCTCTGAGACCCCCTTTGACTGGCGGTCTCACGTGGAGGGCGGCGGGGAATAACTTTACTGAACGCCACCTGCTGTCGTGCAGCCTCCTGAAACTTGTCGACAACGCTTTTTACGGCGTCGCCGAACAAGCCCGAAGGGGACAGAGGAGCGTCCAGCAAAACAAATTTGTCCCTATCTTTGATGGAAGACAAATTGAGCCAAAGATGTCTCTCCGTAGCCACCAGAGCTGCCATGGAGCGACCGACAGAGTAGGCCGTCTCCCTAGTGGCCCGGAGAGACAGATCCACGGTCCGGCGCAGCTCTGCCACTGTCTCCGGACCGATACCGCCGCCCTCGTTGAGGTCCCCCAGCAACTCAGCCTGATAAGCCTGCAGCAGAGCCGTGGTGTGCAGGCACGCTGCGGCTTGACTAGAGGCTGAGTACGCTCTCCCCACCAAAGACGACGTGACGCGCATCGGCTTGGAGGGGAGCGCCGGAGCTTTAATGGAGGACGCAGATTGGGGCACAAGGTAGCTCGCAAGCGCCTCATCCACCTTCTGCATCCCCCCATAGCAATAGCTTTGAGCCCCTGCGAGATTCGTATACATCGAACTGTTCCGTGTATGAACTCTCTCAGAGGCTGGCTTTTCCCACGATCTGGATACCTCGGCATGCAAATCGGGAAGGAAAGGCATAGCTCGGCGCGGGGGAGTGACGCGAGCCGGCAGATAACGCTCGTCCAACATACTTCTTTTAGGACGGGCGCTTCTGGTCTCCGCCGGCCATTCAATATCCAGACGAGAGACAGCTCGCGCCACAACCTCAACTAGCTCTTCAAACGCCGGCGAGGAGAGTGGCGAAGCCTCCTCTGCCGGGTCAACACTAGCTAAGTCCATCTCACTATCGGAACTCGACAAAGCTAATGTTGGAGTCACAGCACGAACATCTCCCGAGGAGTGCCCGTGACTGGAACCCGTTTGGTCTCGTGAGGGCTGAGGTAAGGACGGACCCACCCCAGCAGCCTCAGCGAGATCCATTTGTGAACCCCAGGACTGAGAGCGCCGCAACGCCTCGGCCGCTGCAGGTCCCGAACCCCGGGGAACACTAGCCTGGGCGGCCTCGTTACAGACCGCCAGGCGGGAGCGGAGAACATGCAGAGAAAACTGCTCACAGTCTTTACAGCCGGCGCCCTCAAGAGCCGACCGTGCATGTTCCACTCCTAAACAGATAACACACATTACATGTGTATCCCTGCCCGTTATAAAACGAGGACAGGGATAAACACACGGTCTGAAACTCTGTTCATCTCTCGCCACACTTTCCACACTCATTCTTTGATTTTTTAAGCTATCAAGTCTCAAAAACCACTCTCGCACAGACACAGCACGCTGAAGGCATTCAGAGCTGACGCGCCCCGGTTTCAGACGCGCTTTATGCTCTTCCTCATGACGTCACCGGCTGCGGCCGGCAGTGACGCATTCACACGCGTTCGCTTCTCATTGGTTGCATAGATCTTCACGTGACTCACGCAAGGCTATTTCCCCTAGTGCTTCGACACAGCTCGAGTTCCCTGAAAGGGAACAGGACAAAGGGTAACAGTGACATTGAAGACTGGAGTAATGATGCTGATATTTCAGCTTTACCGTCACAGGAAAACATTACATTTGAAAATATATTTAAATAGAAAATACTTTTTACAGTAGTTATTTATTAAATATATGCAGCCTTGGTAAACATAAACTTCTTTCAAAAACATAAAACATTGTAATGTTTCCAAACTTCGGGCAGGTACTATTTGTTAAAAAGGTATATAATATCTATATAAATAATATATATCATATTTTAATATATTTTTTCAAATTATATATAAGTATAATTTAAAAACAAATGTGTATATATATATATATATATATATATATATATATATATATATATATAAAAATATTATGCATTACATTTTATTATTTATTATTTTCATATAATTGTATTATATTAAAAAAAAATCATATTTGTTAAAAGAATAAATATTAAATAGCTATAATAATTAAACAAATTTAAGTAATTCTCCCCCTTTTTCATAAAAGTATGTGCACTTCTTTTGGCTCTCACGCCCCTGAACGTGTTCCTGTCGGCACGATTACCCTCCGCGCTAGATCAAAGCGAGATGCTCAAGGTAACCTGAACTCCTGACTGCCTCCAAATTCCTTTAAGACTTTAAGCACTTAATTGGCCATATGATTCCAGTTTCAACTGCTTGTAATGTCACAGCAGGTAAAAGTCCTCCTTTACCCCACAGAAAAGTCCAAGAGGAGGTGAATCGCTGAAAGAAATGGAAATCATTTCTTTTCTTCCTCTCTTTTTCCATCATTTCTCTGTAACAATCTCTCAAGCATATCATTCCTTCCAGCCAAGGATTTCAACAGGCATCTCGTTTTCCTCGACCGGCTTAATTAGACAGTCTATAGAGGAAAGACACACATGTGTGTACCAGAAGATCGCTGGCCGGTGGAGGGAGATGAGGGTCAGTGTCTAATATGAACTGTGTTTGCTCTCCATGGATCAGCTCAGGGATTCTGATTTCGCAGCGGACCAACAAACTTGGATTGAGTTTGCACAGTTGTGTGAAACCAACACACGCTTGATTTGCACCCTGAGCTGAGAAACTTGATAACATGCTTGCTTTCTAACAGGGCCTTGTGGGGAAAGTAAGTGTAAGTGTAAGAGCGAGTGAGTGAGTGAGTGAGTGAGTGAGTGAGTGAGTGAGTGAGTGAGTGAGTGAGTGTGTGAGTGTGTGTGTATATGTATGAGTGTGTGAGTGAGTGCATGTGTGTGTGTACACGTCAAGTTCTGAACACGTGTCTACAAAATGGGAATAGATTCCTGGAAATGACATAAACCACTGAAGTGAGACAGAATGAGTGACGGTAAGAGAGAGAAGCTAAACCCATTTCTTTAACGTGAAAGATCACTCAAAAAGAGTAATATAACCTTCTTTCTTCTATGAAACAAACTTTTAAAGAGCATCAAATATACTATATGAATTACTTTTATGATACTTTAATTCTGCTTTTGCATCAGTCCATATTCAGTGTAACTGTATGAAAAAATTGCTACCAGAATACTGTTCAAAATTTGGTTTAAACATTGATTAATCTCTTTGTCATTGAGAATTATGCCTTTAAACCTCCTGATCAAAAATGACATGAACATTGCAAATAAGTAAATAAGAACAATAAGCAAATCCTCAGTAATGATATAATTTCATTTTTTCATTAATTACGAAATATAGGCCACATTATTTTTGGATGAGCTGGATTTCAGACCAAATTTGAAAAAGTATCAAATTTGTACACAAACTACTGTATGTCTCTTCACTGCCATCCAAATCCTCACAGCATACTAAACGTGGCAACCAAAAAGTGTTTGTTCAGTTTCCAGAACTTTGCAGAACTTTATGCTTCACAGAAATTTGAAACAGATGCAGTAACGTCAAATTAAAATGAGATTTGCGTTGATATGCCTCCGACATTAATGAAATGAATATTTAATACCACACACGGGTTACAGAGGGATGATAGTACGAGCTCTGCTTTGCGGAAATGAAATGGATTTTGCTGAGCCACCACTGAGGGTTTCTGGAGTGTTCTACTGGAGCCATTGGGGAACTGGAGATTTGCTAAAAAAAGCACTTCAAAAACCCAGAGCTGGCAAAGACGCGGGGAGATTTGTCAGGAACAGAATTGTGGGCCTTTTGCACCGGGAATCTACTCACCCTAGAAGACAAACCATGGGGAACGACCAAAAAACACAGTAGCAGAAGCATAAATATGTATTATAATCACAACGTCTATGTGCTTCGAAATTTCCTAAACATTATCATTCTGAAAAGCCCAGCATGGGGTGTGTTTTGGATGTTGGTGTGCTGGTTTGTCGCCACCAGACTGCCTAATATCAGGAAGAATAGGATTACTTGCACTTTTAAACCAAAAATATCACCTTTTTTTGTTTGTTTTTTTTACATTTTATGCAGACGCTTTTATCCAAAGAGATTTACATTGCATTCAAGAAACACATTGACATTGTAATCAGTTCTTGCTTTCCCTGGGAATCGAACCCATGACCTTGGCATTGCAAGCACCACTCTCTACTGTTGGCACAATAGTAACTAGCAAGAACCTGGTTCTTCACCAGAAACGGTTTCCCCAAACTTGCACAGTTTGGTCAGTAATTCAGATTTGTAGGTTTCAAACCATGAGGAATTCTGCTATAGAAACGGAAAGTAACTGTGGAATCATCATCATCATGTTTAAAAAAAACTTATTTCAAACAATCCATAACGTCCTGTTTCTCTCCAATCGAGTTTCACGTACAAAATAAATGTCACTGGGACGTAATTGCGAAATCGTGAGAATATTTGGAAAACCAGAAAGGAGAACGTGTACGTCAGGTTTGCTAGAACAATTCCACATGAACAATGTGCATATGCAAACACAATCGTTCCCAGATGTGAACCCACGGAACACCGCCGCACATTCCCTCTCCTCCAGATCATCTGTCCACATGGTGCCTTCTAAGCATAATACAAAAATGGAGGGATGACAAATTAGAGCGAGACCTCATTTAGAACGCTCTCCGCACCCTGGGTCAACGCACCATTAGGTCAGACTAAAGCTGGAGTCATGCCAGTCGCTGGTTATCCAACACTTAAGACCACCCGCTAAAAGAATCTGTTCTGAAGAATGAGGAAAAGCAAAAATAATAATATAATAAAATATAGTTTTACGTGTGCGTCTACCATAACAAAAACTACTGTGGCGGCACAAAGGAATAGTGACAGTAAAGCAATACCAGGGAACTAGTATACAATTCAAGCTGATAAAACTATCAAATTCTACAGGGGAACACACTTCGTCTCAATTGTATATTGTTTTTAAGATTTGCAATAGTACATTCAACATACCTATAATTATTTTTGTGTTTTAAAGATTACATTTAAGTGTGTTGTAGAAGATGGCAAAGGTAATCTAAAAAAAAAATAAAAAATTGGAATCTAATGAAGCATCCAAGATCACCCGACACTGTGTACTCAAAACATTTTATAATCCTTTACCAAAATTGTAATAACTGGCTCTTTCTGTGAAATAATGCTTTTTTTAGCCATTTAGTTTGTTTTTCTTTCAAACTAGCATTCAGTCTGGCTCCTTTATGGCTTCTAATGCACTTTTTACAATCAATACCTAATACCTTTTTTTCTTATTGAATAAAATGTATAACTCAAATTACTGTGGTAAAATAGGCTACGAATAGCAATGCAGTCTGACTAAACAAATATAAATGCCAAAAACTGTGTTGAAACTTTCTACTGGACAATCATCTCGGGTCTACTTTGACCTCGCCAAATGCCTCGTCCACTCTTCCTCCCTTCATTATTTTCCACCAAACCTTCATGAGTGCCCACCTCATTCATCACTGCCTGATTCTTGAACCCTCTCCGCTGTCTGTAGGGTCTCCAGGGCTGGTGAAGGCCAGAACTTGCCGCTGGAAATGCACACTTTAGAAAGGACATACTATACCTGCCTAGAGTCTCAAAGAGCAGATCGATACGCTGCTCTCATTAGCAACAGAGATCTGGGAGGAGATGGGGGGGAGGGGGAGTAACAAACCCACAAGTGCATTCACAGCAAGCTAACCCTGCCTGGAGCTGCGGCGTCCACTGGGGTTTACAGCTTTCGCTTTTTCTCTTTCGCTCTCTGCAGCAGATACCGCTCTCCTGGTGAGTCTCAACTTCAAAGGAAGGCCCCCAGCTACGGTGCGTTAACCCCCTGCTCCAGCGCCCATGTGGTGGCACGGTCAAGGTCTGGTGTGTGCGCGGATAAGGTGTCTCTGAGGAGACAGGACGTGATGCTCAATCTCAAAGGTAGAGAAGAAATCTTCTGCACTTTCTCCAGAGGAGAACTGGCTCCCTGACTGAGCCTGGTTTCTCCCAAGGTTTTATTTCCTCCATTTCCTTGGATCCTTGCAACATCGACACATCACAGCATCGGAACTTACTGAACATCCAAAAGAAAAATTAAGATGTTGTTCTTGGTTCTCAAAGCGCTTTATATATGCTAGGGGAGAATCTCCTCAATCACCGTAAATGTGCAGCATCTGATGCATGATGCAACGGCAGCCGAATTGCACTAGAACGCCCACCACACACCAGCTTATTGGTGGAGAGGAGGCAGAGCAATGAACTCAATGGTATACGGGGATCATTAGGAGGCCATGCTGGACCAAGGCCAATGGGCAAATTTGGCCAGGATGCGGGGGTTAAGTCTTTTCGAAGGACATAATGGGATTTTTAATGACCTCAGAGAGTCAGGATTAAGGTCTCACCCGAAGGACGGTGTATGTTACAGTATAGAGTCCCCATCACTATAATGGGCTGTTAGGACCCACACAGAGTACAGGGTGAGCGCCCCCTGCTGGCCTCACTAACACCTCTTCCAACAGCAACCTAGTTTTCCCAGGAGGTCTCCCATCCCGGTACTGACCAAGCTCAACCCTCCTTAGCTTCAGTAGGCAAATGGTCTTGGGCCAAAGGGTGATTTCTCAGTGGTCTTGGTACGCTTGTTTGGAGCAAAACCAAGGTCTGGATGGGAGCATTCACACTTACTTAGATGAACAGCACTAACAGAGCAATCATACTAGGGTTTGTTTTAACCGAACCAAACATGCCAAATGTGAGCACACCCTATGTAATGCAAATAAATGTGACTTGACCAAACCGAATTTTGGCATTTTAAACCAATAAGGCTCCTATGTGTAAGAGTGTGTACAGCATCTGGCGATGGGATGAACAGTGGTGTACGCTTCAGCTATGCAGAAATAAACAGACAGTATGTGAACGGCAACCAACAAACGAACACTTGAAAAGAGGTAGCTGCCACACTAACACTTCACCAACAGACCTGACAGAGAAGTTTCAGATCAAATCTCCCCATCGCTCTCGCAATGACCTCAAAACGAGGCTCATGCTCTGATGTGCCTCAATGTGTGTGTGGAAATAAAGGCTTCTTTTCAACCCCTCCACGCTCTGTTAGCCTTCAGGGGGCCTTTGGAAATGAAACAGCAGGCACATGATTTTACTGCCATATGCTTTGCTTGGCACTGATGAAGGACAAGTCCTCCCTTAACTATTCAATTACCTAGTGACCTGTTTTTTTAGGGGTGGCAGACACGGTACAGGACATGTAGTGTACTTCAGTGGGGTGATTTAGAGGGTCTTAAAACTCATTTGGGAGTGCTAAAGAGTGTTAACACAGAGAAAAAAAGTAACATTAGGACGGGAGATTTTTCCCAACTCGCCTGACCAGCCGGTTCCAGCAAGAAAGGATTACGAGAGGGGGGGAAAAAGAATAAGAGGAAGCTCCAATCAAGAGATTTAAACAATGACGCTACTATCAATAAACAAATATGAAGGAAACATAATTTCGGTGGCCGTCAGGGATTGAATCTTGGCCTAAATGGCTATGATTATGAAAACATTTAACAAGTCGCTGGAGATGCCAAAGTTGGAATCGAATGGAAATGGTTTTGGTTGATTAATAGTACTTGTCAGGTTTTAGTGACCTGTTATTTTAGGGTGGCGGACTAAGAAAAGGACTAATTCATCAAGTCTAGTAGAAGAGGACCTGAAAGGAAACAGCTATTGATAGGAGCCCCTGCCTTGTTCAAAAACGCCACCCTAAAAAAGGATAGGAGACAGAGAGCCTATTCACTATACCTGTTTATTAACATGGTCAGAGCTGTTTGTAGGCACTTAAAGAACGGCAGGAGGTTCCCAAATCAGGTTTAGGTGTAGGTCACATGTAGCATGTAGCAAGGCAGACTGGCAAAACGCAGCTGTTTTAAATGAGTAATTCACCCTAAAACAAAAGTTATGTAATTTACACACCTTTGTGTAATTCCAACTCAGAACACTTTATTTCTTTTGTGGTTATTTGGACACCTTTCTAAATATCTTTGTGTTCATACAGGTTTGGAACAGCATGAACATGTGTAAAGTACTATATCCTTTATCACATTAAGGGCGTTTTTGGAAACCCCTTTATCGTGGTTACCTGTCGTTTTTTTCTTTTAACCTCAGAGGCAAACGAAACACAAAGTAGCTATTAGTTTGATCAAGCCTTTGTCACATTTCACACAGTGCTCGGTTTTCGCTGTCATTAACAGAGGCGCCATGGGGCATCCATTTACAATCGCCATCATTCAACAACAGGGTCGCAATGATGGTGAGGGGGATGTGAACGAGCATTGCAGTAATAATAACAAAAAGCTTTCAAATAAACTGTCCAAACAAGTCATATCGACCCACTTCAGTGGTGATGTTGTTTTGTGTGAAGGGGTTTTTGTCAAGAGCAGTGCAGCGGAGCTTTTGACAGGTCCTCATGTAGCTACATGGGTAAATTGCCGAGGCATAGAGCAGCTGAACGACGGTTTGAATTAGTGGACAGCAAGAATAAAACGAAGACAAAAAGGATTGTTTTTAACATTTTCTGAGCATTATGTGAGAAACGTTTATGCAAAAGCCACTATCAAAGTGCTAGCGTGCTGTGGAAGGTTGCTGTGGTTTACTTACGGGCCTAAAAAATATATATCATAAGTAAATAAGTCAGATCGCTTTGAGATTTAATTTTTTTTTTAATAATAGTCATATCAAGATGAGAAATAAAAAAGTGCACAAAAGCTAAAAAACAGTAAACACCAAGTTTAGCACTTAAGGTTGGGATTAGACTTGAGCCGGATAGTCGGCTGAAACGAGTATCCGGTACGGATAAAGCACTTTTGCTGAGTACGAGTACGAGTTATACGAGTAATACGAGTCAATATTTGTGCTCGGATTGAATAAAAATCCTCATTGGGTAGCTGACTGTGTCTGCGTTCTGTGATAGGCTAGTCACAGCGCCCCTCCCCTACACACACAGATTCGCTGCGTCCTGCTCTACTCACTCACACACAGAACACTGAGAAGAGAACAGCTCTCTTTATCTCTCTGTCTCTCTCTCAGTCACTCAGGTTCTCTGGTAGCGGTCTTTTCTGTTAACATTTAGGGTTTCTTCAGCTTCAGGTTTGTTTCTTATTTCGATTTGTTTGTAGTGCTTCCTTATTAATAGTGGAGTTCCGCTAAACGTGGGGTTTGTTCAGACGTGGTGCTTGGTAGAATGCGACTAGCGTCGCATCTCTGCCTGTCGGAGATTTAACATACCGGTTAAAGCCCCGCCCATTTCAAGACAACCCGCCCACTTCCGAGTTAGGCCCCGCCCAGTCAGAGTACAGATACAGATAATTCATATGGTTAACAGAAACAGATACAGATAATGCTGTACTCGCTCATCCCTAGTTGGGATAGAACAATAAATAATCAATATTAATATTAATTAATATTAAAATAAAGCAAAATAAATTGAAATCATTAGTCAGCAACAGTAAAAAGCAAAAAAAAATAACATTCCTCAGGGATGATACAAGACAGATTGTGGAGAACTTGATCAACGATAAACCTAACTAATTTTTTTCGTCTTTTGTTATAGCTCTTCAGTTTCAGTTTCTACAAACTAGTCTAAGTTTTAGAACAAATACAGTTGAGCAAATGAAGGCTTTTGTCAGTGCGGACACACAGGCACGCTATTGTCTGTTCTAGCTATATCTCTTCAAAATGAAGCAAAAACGCAGCACACAGACATCGCTTAGAGCACGGCAGTGAGGACGACCTCCAGAGCGCACGCAGAGGGGCATCGAGCCCCAGGGGCCGTAACATAAGCCCGAGGTCCTCAGAAACACACACACACACACACACACACACACACACAGCACACCACATACTACTCTAAAAGTTTTCCTCTGTGGTTAGATAATGGTGTAGACACAGGTCAGAACTACCAGCGTTGGGTTTTCTTTTGTTTGAAATGAAAATTGTATTGTTTATTTGGCTTGATTTGGAGCTTTATTCTTATGCTTTGCACCAAAAGTGCAATTTGCCGCATATATAAACTATCTGATTTTCATGCGTAAACAAATAGAAGAAATCAGAAAAAAGGATTAGATGCTAGAAGCTTTGGGCAACCACCTCCGCATATTTGCAACCAAGAGTAACAAGCAGAAATGAATGCGTGTGTGTGTGTGTGTGTGTGTGTGTGAAAGATTGGAGCAGGAAGCGTGCCAAGAAAACCCAACAGCTGGAGTAGTTATCTAGCCTGTGTGCTGTTTCCATCGTCTTACATACAGATACACATTTTCATTTTCTGCGAGCCAAAGCCATAAACACCAAACACATCTTCATAAATCCACATAAAACGAACATAAATAAGTATACAAAAGTAGATTGTGCGGCCCACAGCAGTGGGAGAGCGGGTTAATCCAGCTCTACTCTGACCGTGTTCTGGTTTCCCGGCGAAAGACTCTGGAGACGTGGGTCTGGAGATCAGGGACTGCGGTGAGCTACGAGTACAAATGTATTATTTATTCTTTAGGCCAATACTGAGTCTTGGCAGTGTGAAGGGTAAAGTGATATATCAGGACATTAAGTTAAAGCGCGATAGCTAAGAAAGGATCAGTGGTTTCGGCTAAGTGCTGGTTACCACTTTGGTTTGTTTTTGTTTTACATTTTTTTTCTTTTTTCGGTTTGTTCAGCAGAAATATCCCAAGTGCCTCAAGAAAATCAGGCAGTGAGGTCTTAAAGGTGCACTCCATCATTTAAAATGTTATACACAAACAAAAAGTTCAAAATGATGCATTTCAGTCAAATCAATAACCTGTTTTACTCAACAAAGGGTTCAACAGTCAACCAACAACTTTAGCTTAGTTTTAACCTCCCTACTACAAACCAGCCATGGCAAATATCACATTTCTACAATGCCATTGGGAACTAAAAACAATCAAATAATAATTAACAGAAATAATTCACATTTGAGTTCACATGAAAACATCTAGGGTTTCTCTATTCTGTGCAAGTCAAGTTTAATGCCTCATTTTCTAAATAAGAAAGTAAAATTCAAATTATTAATCAGCAAGTAACACCAAGTAAAAAATAACAGCAACAGAAGATTTAAAGACATTCACTCCACATTTTCTCACAATAACATGCAAAATGTTACGCCATTCATTTCAAAGAGATTGGTCGTTATTCCACCAGTGAATTCTGGGAAGATGAGGTACAGTATAAAATATTATAAGACCAGTTGGCGGAAAAACTGAAGCTGATTCTGAGATTTTAGCTTGTTGAGATCATTTGTGTCCATTTGGCAATGTATATCTGTAACTAATTATTTTGCAAGCTGTTTTTTGAAATGTCCAACGGTCTGTGTATGAGAGAGAGAGAGAGAGAGAGAGAATTGGAGAGAGTGGGTGACAGACCTTAATGCGCTGAAGAGAATGAGAAACTGGGATTACGTCAGTCACATGAGGAGGAAACATAATACAAGCTGTTTTACTGTCATAAAACACTGTCAGACAAAGAGTGAAAGGAGAGAGAGTGACAAAGAGCGAGGTTACTGTAAGACAGACACTGATATTCACTCAGGCTATGTTGGGAATGGAACACTAGTCCACTACTTACTGAAAACTGTCCTGTTTACAATGTATATGGCAATACATATTCAAAAATAGTATGTGAAACAATAGCCAATGTTTCAAAAACAGTTTGCTACATTGTTGTCACATGACTTCATCTTGAGAGTCCAGTTATGGTGTCAGTTATTTTTAACTTTAAGTCCAGTTTGGTGTTAAAAAACATCTCACATTTGCCAGTCAAGAGTCAAGAAATCATGTCATTTATTTCATCACACTGAAAATGGAAGTTGAACACACTGCATTGTGGGACACCGAGGGCCAGATTTAATAAACTGGAGCAGAACAAAATTAAGGGAAATTATAATCCGTTGAGTGTGATCTACTAAAAACACAAGTGCAAAGTGGCTTAAAAAGTTAGTTCAACCAAAAATGGGTTCGTTCATCTTTGAAACACAAATGAAGATATTTAGTGACAGAGTCGTATGTGTTCTTGCTGACACACCAGTGTGGATGCAATTCCAGCACAAATATAACATTGAGAGATTATTATGAGAGAAAAATAATAATTCATATGAATTGAGTGGTTTAGTCCAAATTTTCTGAACAGATTGAATGTATAGATGAATGAAAGTCTTACAGGTTTGGAACAACATGAGGATGACAGAACTATCATTTATAGGTGATTTAACTTTAAGACTACATTTTATGGGTGTTAAATAATGGCACAAATACTAGTAAATTGACTTCTTGTGCTGGTGTGATGTGGAGACACGGGAGACAAAGATTTATTCCGAAAACAAGGTAAAACAAAGACACTTTAAATATAAACAGAAACGGCAATCATGGAGAAACATCCACACACAAGACACGACATCCAACATTGACAATTACCAACAAAGACAAAGGAACACAGGAGGGTATTTATGGACAAACATGGGATTGGGACCAGGTGACGCAACTTAGGACATGATTAGACACAGACGGGAGCGTGCAGGACTGGGAAGATACACAAGGGAACCCAGATGTGACAGACGCGACAAGACTGTGACACTAGCGCAAACCTTAGCAAGGTTTAGTTAGGCCTAGTAAGGTGAGTCGTATAAGTTACCGTGTCCACGCTGTTTTATCGCAAATTTTTCACTGCCTTTAATAAAGCCAGGGTTTTACTGCCTGGGTTTGCACTGATCCAAGCTTTTAGTATATCTTGCCCCTAAACTCTTTTCTTATACACAATTCAGCATATAAACTGGAAACAGTGTGACTGACTGTCCGAAACAATCTGTCAGGCCGTTGGATAGTCGCAGCTACTTTCAATAGCGATTTTGCTAAAGCATCCTCACCAAACCTCTCCAACAAAGAGCGAGAGACAGAGAGAATACAGAGGAGAGAGAGAGAGATGGGGGTAATTGGAAAGGGAATGAGAGAATGAGAGGGGTAGGAATGTTAAAGAAAGCGAGACCGAGCAAATAAGGGTCCCGGGATTCAAACATGTGCAGCAGTAGATCCAGAGGGGCACATCTTTCTCTGATCAGCCTGGGTCCTCAGTCCAATGGCTTCCACATGCCTGCTAACCTCTAACAGATGAGCCTGGGGAAGATGAAACAGCGCTTATATCCCCTATCTTTAAAAAGGATCTGAAACTCAGAGAGGATGGCTACGGAATAACAGTGAGAGAGAGAAAGAGAGAGAGAGACAAAGCAAGATAGATTGCAGTGCTGGTGGCGTTGCAAACATTCTTGAGAAAAGGACTTAAAAAACTGCTATTGAAGAATTTGGGAATGACAAATAATGATAATAACAAATAATGAGTTTAAGTAGAATTTAAAGGATAGTGAAATATAATAATATAATTTTAAAAACTAAAGGAACCAAACTGAGCTAGAATAATAATTCTGTAATCAGTATTTCTGTCTCGATTTCCAATAAAAAAAACTTGAGAAGAAGAAGATATTCAGATATACTTTTACAGTATAGATCTTGAATAGATTTATGCCTAAAAAAAGTAAAAACTATTCGCCAGTGCAGTAAGAAAAATATAAACGTACAAACAAACTAAGCTTATCTTAAGCAATGCTGTATTTCAAATAAACAAGGATGTTGCTTTAATATTGCAAAGTTCATTACAATATTCCCAGAGCACTAAATCCAAAGCCAAACGCTGTCGGAAGATTGTGGAAAACTGGGTCGGAGGTCATCTCAGAATCCGCCACTGAGCAAAGCCATAGATTTCTTGTTTTACGGCGGACGTTGCTACTGTTCATCGTAAAGACATTCTGCTGTTTGATCTACGATTCTTTTTTCCCCTCAGGCATAACAGAAACCAGCCAAAATGTAGGACTACTAAAATCCAGAATATTCCTAAAAATGTATGGAGCTGAGCAGGATTTTCCCCTGATATGTTTTCTCCTTCAAAACAAAGGAAGCACATGGGAGATTACTGAAGCACAAGCATATTTAAATACATCTCCCTATCGACCGCTCTTTTGCATTATTGAGGCATAAGTCAGACTAGAATCTGAATGTTGCTGAAGGCAACAGACTTCCTGTTTAACAAACTTTTCCACTCAAACTTAGATTGACATTTTCATTGATTTGTTTGCACTTAAACAAAACATTAAACCTGCCAACGGAACAAAACTGCTCAAAATATTTTACAACGGTCCTATTAACCACCAAATACTCGATATGTTGATGAAACAATCCAATATTTGTTCCCAAACGGCATGGGTGATCGCAGACGGCCTGCTGGATCTTCTTTGTGCAGGTGGTTTGGGGTCTTAAAGCGGAAGTGAGACCTCTGCATCACCCGTTCATTTCCAGGAGGAGAAAAAAACGCAAGAGATAAAACCCAAATGCCACTGTAAGACTGCAGTGAAACACACTCTGCTAATATACAGTGAACAGTGACTGGTTAAAAGATGACATCTGGAATGCAAAAGAAAAAAGAGAGGAAATTAAACGAGTGTAAGATGAATGGAGAGAGAGAGAGAGAACGACAGATGTTAGAAAATCCTTTGCCAAAGTAAAGTAGCTGACTATTTGTTCCAGCGGGCTGTGTAAGCCTGGTGTCAGCGGCCAGTCTCGAGCCCTGGTGCCTTTTATCAGGCGAACGGAACAAAGTAAGACAGGAAGAGAGAAACAGAGAACGCATTAGCATAAAACATGTGCTATCGTCCAAACATTAGTCTGATATTTAGTCTGATATTCTGGAGAAAATATGTGGGTCATTCTACAAAACAGAACCATTTGTGTGAGTTTAACAATGAAGTGCTGATGACAGCTTGAACTATTTCTAATACAAATATACATTTATATAGAACTCAACACGCTGACAAGAACTTGTAACTTTATATTCATTCTTTCACCCATTTTATCACTTAATGTTTCATTTTGCTATGTTTTTCAGTAGGGGAGAATCTTATAATCCCAACTCAAGCAATTGATTGTTCATTGGAAAGTGGATTTTTGTAGAAATATCAGCATTAAAATACCTTATAATTTTGCTACACACAAAGCTCATCAAATTAACCTATAATAAACTCTATATTTATATATACATTAGAACCCGCCTTACGAAACGCTCTACGTACGAAAAGTTCAACATACGATAAAAGATTTCGGGTTTTTTTTCGCCCGAGTAACGACAAAATGATTGAGATGCAAAAAACGAAATCTCGGCCGAGACGATGATTTCTGAGTTTTGTTTTGAAATTCGCGCGCCACTGACCCGTGTACTCGCACCAATCGTCCCGCTCTCCCATTGGCTGTCTCCCGGCCAGTGTTGCCAGATTGTACCGAAGATTTCCAGCCCAACTACAGCTTAAAACCTGCCCAATCTGGCAACACTGCTCCCGGCTCTGACGCTAGCTTTCGCTGCAGCATCCTGCTCTCCTATTGGTCAGCATCGCTCCCACCAGCCTCTGCGTAGCGGCGTTCCTCTCCCATTTCATTTCACGATGAAAGTGACAGTGAAAGGGAAGAAGAGGATGCTCTCCATGGAGACAAAAAGGGAGATAATTGAGAAGTATGAAGCTGGGATGTGCTTGTCATACCATTCTAAACAAGCATAGCTTTATTATAAAATTAAATGTGGTGTTTTCGTAGGGCTTGGAACGGATTAGGCAATTTACATATAAAAGCCTGACCGACTTACGAAGCCAACCTCGGAACGGATCATTTTTGTAAGTCGGGGTTCTACTGTATTTCAATAATCAAAAGTATTGGACACATGCATAATTTACTGTTATTGCTAGAGTAAGTACATTCAGTGTAACTACGTCACTTGTAGCTTGCAACGCCAAGGTAATGGTTTCGATTCCCAGCAAAAGCTAAAACTGATTAGAATAATCAGTTAATGTTAATGTTAAACAGTTAATGTCTGTGTGAATCGCTTTGGATAAAAGCATCTGCCAAATACATAAAATGTAAAAATGTAACCTTAAAATAAAGTGATACTATTTAGCTTGAGATGCAATGCGATTAAAGTTGGTCAGCTAGTCAGGAAGTACAAGTATGATTTTTTTTATCCATATATTATAATTTGTATGCCTAATTTAACAGTCCAATGGCGAACCACCTAAAGACAGTTTCACCAAAAGGCTGTTCAGATCAGGTAGAACAAACAATGTGCGATGGAAGGAAAAGATAAACGCTGCTTCGTTCCACACGCTGCAAAGATAAGACCGTGATTTCACCCAAGACCAAAACAGTCAGTTCAAGCGTCCCACCGTTTCATGTATAAACTCAAAAGATGCACCAAAATATGACAACAAATAACAGATAGCAAATCAGCGAGCTAAAACGCTACATTGTATTCCGCTCTGAACCTCGTCTTTCAGTTAAAGGATGTGATGGGACACGCTCGAGCAGGGCAGATTCAACATTCGCTATCTCTAAAAGCAGAAAAAAAAAATCAGGCCCACACTGCAGACACTCCATAGGGGCAACGTTCTCGACTCAACAAACCTCCCAGATCCCAGCTGCTCTAAGTTCCCAAAGCAAGATAAAGCCAAACCTCCAGCCACAGGCGAAATCTGTTGTTAAATATTTAACACTAATCCCAAAACGTCAGTCCGCACGTTTTATTTCAGGCCCCGCACACCTGAACCTCTCCTGTTGCCTGTGAATGCCCCAAGGGGGAAGATGTTCGTCTTGTCAAGCCCGGAATTGGGAGCTCTACATCTGCCGGAGAAGAGCAGCACACCTGCACGGCATAAAAGGGGACAACAATAGGAAGCAGCCCATTGACGTTCACCTTTGATGTGTGAATAGCTGAGCGAACAGGCCCTCAGAACCTCTCCACCATCCTTCAGCCACAATCGTGCGGTTTCATCTCTGCCTTTGAGCGCGGAATGCTTTTGAGACTCGGTGAGGGGACGTTTTTGAGGTCACGGGAGAGGCCGAGACGACCGCAGACCACGTGAGATGGCGAGCATTTGATCGCACCCTCTTTAAAGCATTGTTTAAGTTTTGAGACCTGCTCTTCAAATGGGATTATCGATGTCACAATGTTACCACAGTAGGAACTTTTGTTTCGATCATATTACGTCTTGTAGTTTGAGCGCATTTGGGACAAAGTTCTGAGTGCGCACTGTCTAAATCCAAACCAACTCTTTTCAAACTTCATACACTACAGAATATCTAACTCACCAAGGCCACGTAAAACGCTTTTAACTGATTTTGAGGCTGATTAATGCAGGCTATAAAAGTGGAACTGGCAAAAACTCACAGGCGCCGGAGGTCACCGACAGTTTTGTTTGTGTTGGCTGGCTATTATGCTGCTCTTAGCGGGACGCAAAGTGAAGATGACTTCACTTCTGTTTGTGTTGGCCTGCGTAAGCCAGTCGGGATCTCGAACGCTCTACACGAGCAGGATTTACTCTTGCAGGTTCCCCTACCCCTCCCGCTCCTAAACATCACCCAGCCATGAAAAATTTTATAATAAAGAGCTACGGTTTTTGATTATACATAACCCGTGCATTATTCAGCCCAAATAGTGGACTCTTCCTAATATTGTTCCCATGACCACCCAGAATTCTCTGCATCAAGGATGTTAAATGAAAAATGGAATCTCTGATATCTACTTCTGAATGGGTTGTGGAGATGAGGGCAGGAGATGACAACCTGGAGACCTTGTAAATAAAGCCAGTGAGTCGGTTGATAGATGCTCTTATAAAGAATGAGAAATAAGTGCACACGAGTCTTTCATATGGGCTCTAGTAATGCCATGACATCCTCTATGACTTCAGCAATCCTTTGTTTTGTCAGAAAATAGAGAAAATAGAAAAAAAGCCTCAGTTTTTTAACAATAATGAGACAATTGTGTTAACTTGTCAACAGAATTATATATACAAATGTATGATAAGTAATGCCACGACATGAAAAGCAAAGGCCTTTTTTTGGTTTCTTCAGTAGTAAAGAAGTATATAATGATGAAAATATTTAAATACTTTTGCATTCAAACATGCTGTTGACAAAAATGAAGAAAAAAACCCAGTCAGAATTAACAAAGCGAAAAGTAGTGCAATTTTGATTAACAAATTCTAAAAAAAGACAATCAAATAACTGTCAATTATATATTTAATGAATATATACATTTTATGTTTTATAAATATAAAAAAAAAAAAATCTGGTTTAATTTTCCACTTTGAGTAAAAAGTAAAACGTTCAAACTTTTTTATATAATAATTGATATATATATATATATATATATATATATATATATATATATATATATATATATATATATATATATATATATATATATATATGAATTGAATATATATCATTTTAATTAAAATGAACTTAACAGTTATAAAAAATGTATATTTAAAAATAATTACAACATTAATATAAATACACACACACACAGACATATGTATAAAAATAAATTATAATATATATATACACACACACATATACATAGTGGTCTGAAATAGAGTTTGCGCCTTCCTGATTTCTTTGTTTTTTCTCCATGTTTGTTACACTTAAATTTTTCAGATCATCAAACACAAGTTTTTAAATAAAGGTTGTTATCATTAAGGAAGAACTTAATCCAAACCTATGTGGCCCTGTGTGAAAAAGTGTCATCCACCCACACAAGTGCCCTGTTAAAACATAACTGTGATTTATCACACCTGAGTTCAATTACTCTACTCACACCCAGAAATCCAGGAACAAATGAGAAAGTAATTGAGATCTATCAGTCTGGAAAAGGTTATAAAGACATTTCTAAAACTTTAGGACTCCTGCGAACCACAGTGAGAGTCATTATCCACAGATGGCGAAAACATGAAACCTTTCCAGTAGTGGCCGGTCGACCCCAAGTGCACAGCGACGACTAGGTCACAAAAATATGGTGGTGGTAGTGTGATGGTCTGGGTCTGTTTTGCTGCTTCAGGACTTGGAAGACTTGCTGTGATAAATTGAATCATGAGTTTTGCTGACCATCTGTTTGTGACCTCAAGCTGAAGCGAACTTGGGTTCTGCAGCAAGATGATCCAAAACACACCAGCACCACCTCTGAATGGCTAACGAAACACAAAATTAATCTATACTGACCTGAATCCTATTGAGATGCTGTGGCATGACTTTAAAAAGGCAGTTCATGCTAGAAAACCCTCCAATGTGGCTGAATTACAACTATTCTGCAAAGATGAGTGTACTGAAATTCCTCCACAGCTGTAAAAGACTCATTGTAAATGATACCAAACACTTGATTGCAGTTGTTGCTGCTAAGGGGCCCAACCAGTTATTAGATTTAGGGGTCAAGCACTTTTTCACACAGGGCCATGTAGGTATGGATTTTGTTTTCCCTTTAATAATAACAACCTTCATTTAAAAACTACCTCTCTAAACAACACACACACACACACACACACACACACACACACACACACACACACACACACACACACATATATATATATATATATATATATATATATATATATATATATATATATATATATATATATATATATATATATATATATATATATATATATACCGGTATATATAAATAGACTTTAGCATTTGAATCTTTTCTAATTATTATCATAGCAAAACTAATGAATATGATGAAATGCCGACTATATTTAAAGGATATTTTTGTTAAAAGACACAAAATATGACAAAAAAGCAAAAAAATCATCAGTTTGGTGTCAAATTTCGGGAGACTGCGGAGAAGTTCAGAAGTTCTGTATGCATAACTCGATTTCTAAAGTCTGTTGACAGTTATTAGCACATGTCATCTCTCTGCTGGTTACCGACTGGCAGCTTCACTTTGTTCTGAACGGCTCTCAGTCGGACCACCATGTCTCTGTCTCCACAAAATCATAGCCTTTCAATTCTGACCAGCTCTTAAGCAAACACAAACACTATTCGTCTGCCTGCCCTGTGGAAGTCTGCACATAACCCGTCAGCACCGCTCCTTCACACTTCCATCATATCTCACGCTCCTCACAGTGGGCAAGGCAGAGGACGTCTGGGATTCATCATCGTCCTGAGATCTGTTTCCTTTTGGAGTGATGAGGTCAAAAATTCAAGCTACTCCATTTGTTGATTGGTTTGAATGAGAGAAAGAGACAGCAGCAAAAAAGAGGGAGAGAGAGAGTGACTGGTAGGATAAAAACATGAGAAGCTAATTTCCTGACCTGAGGTGTTTTTCCTTTTTCAATGCAATAACTACAGTAATGGAGAGAAAATGAAATAACGGGAAGATGGATGGAGCATGACATTCATTCAAAAAACATGTGCATGTTGGGAGACACACACACACAACCACACACTCACGCCAAGGGTTCATTCACCGGCAGTACTGCTAAATGTGCGATATCATATCCTGAACATCCATTGCGTGTGGATTCCAGTGCCAAGAGAGCCGATAATGCCCCATTTACAGTCGATCGCCAGAGACACGGCGTAATATTTCACTTAAAGGTGAAGTGTGTCATTTTCCCGATATTATAATACTGTCTCCTATCCCAGCTTCATGTGATGAGACTCAATTCGACTGCAGAAGCACAGCAATGATATATTTCTGCTAGCTAACACAGAATTCAAGAGAGTGAGTGTCCAGAATAGACAGAAGCTTTAAATGGAATTTGACTTTAACATAATGGATCTGTATGATAATTGAACATTATATCACTTTTGGTGTTTCGCAATATTAAACATTTTACAGGCACCTTTTTAGCGGCATTCTACAGGCAAACCGTATTCCTACTATTGTTCATACAATAAGTTTAATAAATGGGATTACAGTGGAGTTCACTTATCTCGACTCACGGTTAACTCGCCAATCCTATTATATAGACGTTTTTGAAGTGGAACCGCCAAACTCCCTATTTGTCTTAACATTTTCTTATCGGTAATGTCGATTCTTTTATGTCGCCGAACCCTAATATCTCAAGCACAAAAGAGGGACAAATTCGCCACTTCACATGGTTATCTCGTAACTCATGAATGTACCTAGTTCACTGCGCATGCGCTGAGTTTGTGTTGCACTTCGCTCTGTCAGTAACGCTTTACTCACAGCGCCGCGCAGCACTCTCTGAAGCGAAAGCACATTCACGTTCTTACACTTCTCAACAAACAGCGAGAGCTGCAGTGGGTCCACCCTCATCCCAAAGCCTCATCCGCTTCTGTGTGCACATAAAGCCCACCTTCTCTGATTTGATTGGTTTTCTCAAATATTTTGACATTGGTCGGTAACCGCTCGTTAAAAAACCAAATGAGTATGAGGCTTAGATAAACACACACACCTGCTTTTATTCTGAAGTGCACTCTGCTCAGCGCGGCTGCGGATTGAAGAAGCCGGTTGTTAAAAGACGGGACGAAGCCGAATTTGTTGAGAAAGCACATTAGACAGGCAGAACGCAAGAAAGTATGCAATCTAGTAGAGCGTGATGACCTCACGAATATGTTATGACTGTTTACGCTGTGAGCGAAATTGTGTTTGCAATGTTGGAGAATATAATTAAAGGTTTATATCGAGAATCAAAGGTGTTTTTTATTGTGTACTGTTAAATATCTGCTGTTAGTTGGTGCACATATGCCTTTTGTTCTTAGCAAACATATACAGTGTATGTACATTTTTATAGCATGCTGATCGCTTCATCCATCGCAAACAAATCGCCATATTGGCTGTTGGTTTTCTCGATCCTCGGTTATCTCAATGCTTTTTTGCAACCCCCGAGGCCGTCGACATAACCGGATTCCACTGTAACCACTATAAACTATTAACATGTGCTATTATTTTTCTAAGCCATTCAGACTCGCAACGTTTCTTTGACCGACGGGTGATGAAAAAACACAGTAGAATCACACCAAATAAAATATCATACACTGTAAAAATGACTATATTAAGAAACTTAAACTTAGAAATCTAGTTATGCTTGTGAGTTCTCTATTGGCATAAATGGTTCCATGATGAATCTATACAAAAACTTCTTTCTAATGCACAAAAGATCTTTTCTGGGAAAATGAATCTCATCAGTTAAAATGTTCTTCACAAAAAGAAGAAAATTGTTCTTGTAAGAATTGTTCACTCAAAGGTTCCAAAAAGGGTTCTCCCCTGTGAAACCTCTCCTTTGGAACTGTTATTATTAGAGCTGTGAGACACTCAGTCCAAGTGCAGCTCCAGCATGGGCTTATTAGCTTCTTCATGCTCTTGTTCCCAAGTTCAATGAAAGCCAGATGGACCAGTGTAGTTCCGGTGATTGACCCCTGAGCCTTTGGCCCGCAGCCCGACGGCTGAGACAGAACAGTGACCCGCACCCGCAGTGTTTCTAAGACAACAGCAAAGACTCGAGATCCAACTTCTCTGATGATAAGCCAATTTCCAAAGAGACTGTGTCTCTCAGTAAGACTCAGAAAACCTTAAAACATCACATATTCAGATTGACATACTCAAGCACTCTGTTACAGTGACAGAGATCATCCAATGAACTAAACTAAGGGCTTTTAGTAACTTTAACTCCTCATTTTCCTCCAGAACAAAGTTCCCTTTGTTTCCTTTACGTGACATTTATTCAGGAAACAATCCAGTGCTCGTTTATCCATTCCTTTCATTGTCCATTTTACATGTTTACGTTGGTTCGTTCCCTCAAATTGAGGACTTCCACTCTCAATAGTCTTGCTGTTGTCTTGAGGAGCGTTCCCAAGTGCTTCTCCACAGATCTGCAGAGATACAGCTCAGGGAGGGGAAGAAGGCATCTAATTGGCCTTAAATTAAAGCAATTGCCCTCTAATTTACTCACTTCCTGCATCTGAGTAAAAGGAGAATATTCTCAGGGTAGCAGCCGAAGGAAGCACCAACAACACCAGCTGAGCAGATCGGACGTCAACGGACAGTTTACATCAAAGTCTGAAGATCTCAGATGATAACTGTGATAGACACTTATATAAGTCCAGTGTTTAGTGTTGCTATTCAAATGTTCATTCAAATACTTTCTGGATATGAATATTTTTCTATGATGTCAATACGAAATGTATATATTCACCTGGAAGATGTTATTGAAGAACTCATTGAGTAAATTACTCATTTAGTAAATGCTCACTGATTAAAAAAGAAAAAAATGTATAACCCGTTTTTCTTCTGTAATGTGAAATTTTTAAATGAAACAAGATGTTCTAGGACCAAAGTGGGAAAACGACAAAAATGTAGGCAAAAACATTTTACGTTTTGTTTCGGAATGGTAAAAAATGTGGTAAAGCCACTTGCAATGCAAACTCACATACAAACATAAATCATAGAGTTTGAAAAGATTAAATGGAGATGAAAAAAGTGACACTTGTGTTTTTGACTGCACTGGAAATGAATGGGACACGTGTTTCATCTAGTGGACACGTTAGGAATTGCGTTAAAACAGAATCTTATTGAAACCTTTTTTTTTTTTTTGAGATAGCAACCTCAAATTTGGAACACGGCTTCTTTAGATTTATGACTTTGATTTTCTCGCATTTTTAGAGTAAAGCATGTTTTGTAAAACATACAATACTGAAAACAGTATTTTTCCGCATTTTGCACAACTTTCATAACTAATTTTAGTTTCACTTTTTTCTACTTCAGCAATAATCTGTCAAGTGTCTTTAAAAAGAGACCAAAGATAAGTCTGCGATAAGATAAGATAAGTCTTAAAAGAAGATTTAAGATTAAGTTTAAGTTTAAGTTGGAAGTCTATGCTCAAACAATGGAAAAAGGTAATGCATGGATTATAACTACTGCATAAATATAACTTAGCATCATATATATATATTTTTTTAATAATAATAATAATTTGGTCATTTTGACCACCATGCGAGGAACACTAGAAGGTTAAAATATGATTAATATAGAACTAACTATGAACATGGCCAAATCATCATCATGTCTTGCAGCTTTTACCTCAGAACGCTCTTCTCAAACTGAAGCAGCGTGAGGGCTTGTTTTGTGTAAACTCTCCAATAAAAGAGGCTGTGAGGTATCACATGAGCGGCGGAGGGTGAGAGGTGGATATCCCAGATTACATTAAAGACATTCCGATGCAGCCGTGGTCATCCTCAGCACCGGCTGGGAACACAATCCACCGGTGTTGTGAATCCCCCTGCGCCAGACAGATGCCAGAGTCATTGTTTCCCAGGCCTGGAACCCGACACCCCATGACTGCGGGTGTCACCACGAGACCCGCTCCTCTCCCTGAGTCATCCGATCCGTCCTCTCCTCCGCTCAGGAATGCTTTCTTTTTGCCTTTTTCAGCTCTTCAGCATCACTGTTGGTCTCTTCTGTTGGAGAACGTCAGTCTCTCTGAGCCCTTGATAAAGAAACTCTATCCGTCTCTGAGAACAGATCTGGATGGCGTCCTTCACGAGGTGCTCTGGTCACTCTCAGGGTGAAGTGTAGAGGAAGGGAGGACCGCTGAGGACTAATTAGTCATGTCAAACAAGTCTGCAGCACAGTGAGTGTTGGATCACGTGCCAGGGCAAGACTCACTGAATACTGAGGTCATATATTTAGACTGCTCACATACGCTTGGAACAGCTAAAAACTCAACTACCCTTTCAAGGTTTACAAGATTCAGCCAAAATACAGACTGTACTTCAGTTTACCACTGCAAAATCATCTCAAATTAATGAGATCTATCTATCTATCTATCCATCCATCCATCTATCTATCTATCTATCTATCTATCTATCTATCTATCTATCTATCTATCTATCTATCTATCTATCTATCTATCTATCTATCTATCTATCTATCTATCTGTCTATCCATCCATCTATCTATCTATCTATCTATCTATCTATCTATCTATCTATCTATCTATCTATCTATCTATCCATCAATCCATCCATCCATCCATCTATCCATCTATCCATCTATCTATCTATCTATCTATCTATCTATCTATCTATCTATCTGTCTATCCATCCATCTATCTATCTATCTATCTATCTATCTATCTATCTATCTATCTATCTATGTATCTATCTATCTATGTATCTATCTATCTATCTATCTATCTATCTATCTATCTATCTATCTATCTATCTATCTATCTATCTATCTATCTATCTATCCATCAATCCATCTATCTATCCATCCGTCCATCTATCTATCTATCTATCTATCTATCCATCCGTCCATCTATCTGTCCATCTATCTATCATCCATCCATCAGTCCGTCCATTCATTCGTCCATCCATCCATCCATAAATCCATCCGTCTGTCCATCTATCCATTCATCTATCCATATATCTATGTATCTATCTATCTATCTATCCATTCATCCATCTATCTATCCATCCGTCCATCTATCTATCATCCATCCATCAGTCCGTCCATCTATCCATCTATCTATGTATCATGTATCTATCCATCCATCCATCCGTCCGTCCATTCATTCGTCCATCCATCCATCCATAAATCCATCCGTCTGTCCATCTATCCATTCATCTATCCATATATCTATGTATCTATCTATCTATCCATTCATCCATCTATCTATCCATCCGTCCATCTATCTATCATCCATCCATCAGTCCGTCCATCTATCCATCTATCTATGTATCATGTATCTATCCATCCATCCATCCGTCCGTCCATTCATTCGTCCATCCATCCATCCATAAATCCATCCGTCTGTCCATCTATCCATTCATCTATCCATATATCTATGTATCTATCTATCTATCCATTCATCCATCTATCTATCCATCCGTCCATCTATCTATCATCCATCCATCAGTCCGTCCATCTATCCATCTATCTATGTATCATGTATCTATCCATCCATCCATCCGTCCGTCCATTCATTCGTCCATCCATCCATCCATAAATCCATCCGTCTGTCCATCTATCCATTCATCTATCCATATATCTATGTATCTATCTATCTATCCATTCATCCATCTATCTATCCATCCGTCCATCTATCTATCATCCATCCATCAGTCCGTCCATCTATCCATCTATCTATGTATCATGTATCTATCCATCCATCCATCCGTCCGTCCGTCCGTTAATTCGTCCATCCATCCATCCATCCATCCATCTATCTAACTTTCTATCCATCCGTCCATCTATCTATCTATCTATCAAAATCTGAATTTCATAGTTCATTATGGGTCTTTCAAAAATGTTGCAAACACTAGCAAATCAGCAGACAAACGGTGAATAAAACTGTAAGAACAAATCAATACACATGATTCTAGTTCAACAGCACTGTTTGAGAATTGCCTACCACCTCAGAAACAAAAAAAAACAACACTTACACTTCTTTCTCCATCTCTATCCTCATCCGATCTCCCGTATTAGCATAATTCACCACAGTGCATGTAATTTGTGTAGAATTAATTCACTCCAACTTCATTATGAAGCATAGCCATTAAAAACAACAGAATTACCATTTCAATGAGCTCTACATAATGCTTTGTGTTGCAAGTGTTTCACGCAGTAATTGGCTCTATTAAGCCAAGAGAAATGACACTTGCGTACATGCATACGTGTGTGTGCGCGTTTATGCTGATCAGAAGGACTTTAATTGGGTCGGGTCATGTGTTGCCATGCATGCATCTGTCATGGGAGTAATCTAGAGAAACTACTTCCTGTATCTTTCTAGGATTTACAGTGTTACATACATATATTGTGATTTTTTTTTTCAAAGTTCTAAATAAAGCAAAGATTACCAAAGTACAAGGAAATGCCATTGCATTATACGTTAAATGTGAATATGTTTATGTTAAAGTGAAAATAATTCGTAAGTAAATCCTACACCAAGAAACGAAATGAAAGAAAGCATATTCAAATGAACAAACCAACATTTCCTCCTGTAACAGAATGAGGGAAATTGCCTCAGACCTCAGACTCTGTTTGATCAATCTGGTCGTTGGCTCAATTGTGATTCATTCCCCTCAGCCTAATGAAACAAGGGGAAAACACCAATGATGTTGGTGTCCTTGAATCACACGACAGCACACACATTTGTTTGTATTCCACCCTGCTGTGGTGTGTTCATCTAAACAGCTGTGTGTGTGTGTCTGTACCAGCTGAAACCCATCATAAACTCCCTAATTATGTTCTTTTTCATTATCAAAGCTCACTTTATTGTCATGCAAACATGCAAAACTGTCTGGAATGGATTGAACGCTGCAATGTTTAATGTGTTTGCCACATTTTCCCTTCTATTTCCTTTCTTCTCTGGACTACATTTTCAATCACTGTATTAACGAA
The DNA here is from genome assembly GCA_037043235.1 of Rhodeus uyekii. NCBI lineage: Eukaryota > Metazoa > Chordata > Actinopteri > Cypriniformes > Acheilognathidae > Rhodeus > Rhodeus uyekii. Next base: position 290,360 of record JAWRVZ010000153.1, on the reverse strand, counting down.
TGTACGATTAGTCCAAACCAATTGTCTACTTTTATGAATAGCAGACAAAACAGAGACATAGTGCCATTGCTTATCACCATTTTTGACTCAATAACAGCATTTAGTTTAATTTAGCTGTATATTTAGCAAAATACTGCTGCTTATCACTATTTTGGACTCAATTATAGCATCTTCCAGCCTAATTGGCTGTTTTTAGTGTAAATGTATCTGTTCAAAATGATGTTACCATAACTGAGATCCTCATTGTGCCTGATAAATCCTGCTCTGATGGGACGCTTGTTTCAAGGTAGTTTCCCCAACAGTGGCCATGTGTTTGTAGGCCAAACCCATCATTCTGCACCCCCACACCGTTCCTATCCTGCCCCCTTCCCCCCATCAACCATTCAGGCTTGATTAACAACCTTCACTCTTTTATTTCCTCATTCCTCTCTTCATTACATCTCCGCTTCCATTCACTCCATCCATTAGGTCCTCAAGGTTAAAGGGTTACTCTGACATTTTACTTAGCCGGTAAGAGAGACCGATAAAGCAGACGGAGAAAGGAATGAAACAAAGAGAAATCGAGAGATTTCATACACCTTTTAACCCTGTTCACTGTAAATGGGTGAGGGCTTCGCATGGCAGTCAATGGAAAGCCTATGTTTAATAATTGTTGCTGGCATTTCAGATATAGAGGATGCAGCATTTCCTCTCAATTAGTGTGTGATGTGCATGACTGTAGCTGCAGCTTCACATGACCCAAGGGTCTCTTTTCCAACGGACTAAGAATGAGAAACATCTGCATGTGTGATACGGGAAAAAGAAAAACCTGAACAAATAGGGTTAAAAGGGTCAAAATACAGTGAAGAGCTACAGTAGATAAAGGAGGAAATGCGGCTCTTTTTTACAAACTTACAATGATAAAAGATATGAAATTATGCCAAAAACAAATGTCGTTCCATATTCCAACATTGAGTTGAAACAAGTCAACATTCATAAAAGAAAACTGATTTATAGAACAATTAATCAAAATGAAAATCAATTACTAAAAATAACAAAAATACATTTAAATGAAAATGTTAGAAAAGTAACATTTATCAGAAAGAAAATATGAATATATAAAAATGTAATAAATACATTACTTGCATTTGCAAAAATGTGATGATTAGATATTTAATGATCTCTGTATCAAATGTACTCAATTTGAGCCCATACTGACCTATGGAACAAAGTCTGTTTATATTGCATGAAAACTAAATTGCATAAAAAATTGCAACTGGTAAAATGTTATGTAATGCAATGCAATGAGATGCATTAATGAAAAAGAATAAATGCCGTTAACTTTTCATGGCCCCAAGAATATTTTGTTGTATGAACATCTGAACATGCACTATATCAAAAGAAAGAACTGTCTCTTTGTCACAGTCTTGTCTCGTTGTTCATATCCCTTTTATGTATCTTCCAGGTCCTTCACCCACCTGTCCGTGTCTAATCACTTCCTAAGTCTCATCAGCTGTTCCCCATTTTCCTCGTGGATTTATTCCCGCTCGTATTCCCATGTCTTTGTCGGATATTGTGGATGTTTCTATGTCGAAGTTCAGCTCCGTGTGTGGATGGTTTCCCGTGTTCCCTGTTCCACGTTTCTCCCAGTTTTTGCACAGATGTGCCGCTTTTGTTTATAAGTAAAGGACCAGTCACACAGCGAAAACACATGAATCACGCACGAATTACACACAGATTTTCGTTTCTGTGCGGAGCGTGCGTCGTATGCGTAATTCGTCGGTGGAACGAACGTGGACCGTCAGTGATTGTAAGTGGATGTGTGTCGAAGGCGGTTTGTGCATGATTTAGAGTTTTGAATGGTTCAAAAAATTTCCGACGCACAGTGCGTTATTCATGAGTCAGCGTGCGTAGTTTATGCATCGAGTATGCATGACTATGCGTGGGACACGCGTCGCCCCACCTTCATATCACGCATGAACCGCGCACGTATCACGTTTGTGTGGATTCTGAAAGTGCTTGTACGTGGAATGTTCGCGAAGTGCTCCATCAGTGATTCATGCGTCAGGCATGCGTCAAATGGTCAACTTCTCGACGCACAAGCCAGCACAAACCCAATCTGTGCATGATTTGTGAGTGATTCGTGTGTGATCGGCTGTGTGACTGGCCCTTAAAGTCTTTTGGTTTTCGTGTTCAAAGAATAAAGCATTTCTGTTGGATCTTGGATCTCCGTGTCTCTCCGAATTGCACACGGCACCTGGACTGCTAACACAAAACATTTGATTCTAGCTTTGTACACAGTTTAATGTTTGATGACCGGCATTGGTCTACATGTGTGTAAGCCAAGCTTCTATCTTTCTATCTTCTATCTTTCTTTACCTGCGTTTTGATCCGAAGACTCCGTACTCTTTCAAAAGATGTATGATGGCAACAGAGATAATATGGATTGAAGGGAAATTCCGTTAATGGCGGGGAAAGAGTTAAATAGCACATTCTGACCAAATTACCACCCCTGCAAGTGCGAAACAAGATTTTGACTGATGTTGCTGTGATTTGTTTGTTTGCTGCAATGAATCATTAGGTAGCCGTGTGCCGCTCTCAGTGAACCGCAGCATTGGCCGTGTCGCTGCTCTGAAAGCTACAAGCACTGAGGTCACGTCTGTTTTCTTTCTTCTAAAAGAAGACGGCACACTAGCACGTCATGAGCTTTAATCTCGTCGCTGAGGTATTCCAGCATGTGGTGCAGAATGGGACGGGGCTGGTCCGTTTCACCTCCCGGAGGACAACAGTCTTCCTGGGACCATGACCTCATTTGTTCCACATGTGAATGCGACGATGACAGGACTTGACTGACTCTCAGTAACTCTAGGTCTGGATTACTCAACGAGTCCCTTGCGACACTGAAGTGGCGTGTTTAGAAAGCACACGCTGATATGTGGTAGAGATACGAAAAGAGCGAGTGAAAAACCAGGATATGGTTCATATGTGTGGTGTATAAACACATTGAAATGATTTCTGAAACGGCCTGTAAATGCACTGATTTTAATTAAAACCAAATCGGCTACCTGGGCGGTACAGTTAACAAGCGAAATAATTTGTATCCCTGGTGATTCACAGGAGTCTTTTTTAGTTTGCCTGCTCACACTCCCTCCTTCTCCTCGGCTACTGCTATCTCGTGGGAACACCTTGACACCAGTGATTGTCTAAAACAATGATAGACCAGACGAGGCAACGTTACACACATCTGGTTTGGATGACTGGACTCGGCGTCCTCCTGAGATGACTCCTGCTTATTTGTCTTTCATTTCGAGGCTTGTCCTCAGGTCTCCTCCCAATCAGAGTGGGAGACATCTCCAAACCCACTTCACTAGCTCTGCAAACAGGAGTTAATTGACCCACTACCACAAACAGACCCCTGTCAACCCGACATAAAGGGGCAGGTGTGTCTGCCAGCCGCCGCTCTGTGAAATGAAAGCTAAAGTAAACTATAACAAATCATACAGGAACCCAAACAGTTATCTGTGGCTTGAGTACCAGTACCGTATTTTCCCACATATAACCCGCAGGTTATACCAGATTTCACAAACCCCGCAGGGGGTGCGGGTTATATGAGGGTGCGGGCTATAAAACAAATGTTTTACGCGTAATAATATTTCAATATATTTGTTACGTCCCTAAGGATGTAAGGGTTTTTTGCGGTATTTTCTTTCTGTTTTTCTTTCTTGCGAGGGTTGTTGTCTCTGGCGCTTGTACTATCACTCTGACAGCTGGCGCTGATAGGCTGTCTGACCTGTCAATCATGTAAGACGACGTGATTGGATGTGCTCTTCTCATCTCATCTGATGATCAACACCTGTAGAATCAGAGACTGCTTTTTCTTTTTCTTCTGATTCTGACTTGTGTTTGTTTTCTTATTGTTTGAATTTCCCGCACAAGCACTGTGTAGCGAGCCTGAACAGTTATGGATAATTGACGTCATGCGAGCAACATTCGAAATTCGAAATGTGAACTTACTCAAAAAAGTTAATCAATCTATGGGTGCGGGTTATATAAAGGTGCAGGTTATATAAAGGTGCGGGTTGTGCCCGCAATATTTTACACAAAGCCCCCAAAAAACTTGCGGGCTATATGAGGGTGCGGGTTATATGCAGGCGAATACGGTAACTTATGGCCAAACATAAGAGATGATTGGATGCGTGTATGGATGGAAAGAGAGTAAGAAAGAGAAGAAAATGTGAAAATTTGATTTACATAAAAAATACATAAATTCAATAAATATGCAAACTGTGCAGAAGTCTTTAGTATTTTCACCTACCAAAAATGGCTTTAAGAGAGTTATTTATATCTTGTTCTGTAGTGTGTCAGTAGGAAATGTACACTCCTGTACTCACAAGAAGTTCCAAAATCTATTCACAGTACTGTAGTTCCCTTTCATGGGAACTTCGAGCTGCGTCAGAAAACGCTAGGGGAAACCCTTGACGTCAGTCACGTGAAGATGTGTACAACCAATGGGAATTTTACGCGTGTGAATGCGAGTCACGGAAGTGACGTCATGAACAGAGCATAAAAGCGCGCCGGAACCCGGAAGTGACAGCTTTGAGTGTCTTCAGCGTGCGTGTGTCAGAGAGTTTGTGCTTGCGAGTTTCAAACCTCCCATTGGATTGCGTTGTGATTATGGCGGAGCAGACATTTAGATCGTGTGTTTCTCCTTGCACTCGTTTCATTACGGGAAAGGACACACACATTCAGTGCGTTGTCTGTCTGGGAGCGGAGCACGCTCGGTCAGCGCTTGAGGGCGGTGATTGTGAGAACTGCGAGAGGTTCTCATTGCGTACTCTCCGCTCCCGTCTGGCAGTATTTGCGGATACTAACCAGACTCGCGTTCTTCAAGGTTCGGGACCCGCTGCGGCTGAGGCTCGGCGGCGTTCTCAATCTTGGGGATCGCAAATGGATCTCACGGAAGGTTGCGGGGCGGGTGAGCCCGCCTCGCAGTTCGACTGTGCTGATCCCAGTTCCAGCCGGAGGTTGGAAGCACGCGTTTCAGGCGCGGTTTCTTCCAATCCGACTGGGACTTCGGTGCTGTCATTATCCTGCTCTGAGGAGGAGGAGGTGATTAGCATCGATCCGGTTGAGGAGGCTTCGCCACCCTCTTCACCGGCGTACGAGGAACTGATCGAGGTTGTGACACGAGCAGTCTCTCGTCTGGATATTGATTGGCCGGCAGAGACTAGGAACGCCCGTCCCAGCAAAAGTAAGTTGGATGAGCGTTACCTTCCGGCTCGTGTCGCTCCCCAGCGCCGGGCAATGCCTTTCTTCCAGGATCTCCATACTGAGGTGTCGAGATCTTGGAAGAAGCCAGCTTCCGATAGGGTGCATACATCGTCTAGTGCGATGTACGCTACTCTTACCGGAGCTCATCCTTACGGTTACGGAGGGATGCCGAAGGTGGACGAGGCTCTTGCGGGATACCTTGTGCCCCATTCGGCATCCACTATTAAAGCCCCGGCGCTCCCCACCAAACCGTTGCGAGTCACATCATCACTGGTGGGAAAAGCATATTCTGCCTCTAGTCAGGCTGCAGCGTGCCTGCACACCACGGCACTGCTGCAGGCCTACCAAGCAGATTTGCTGGGAGACCTCGATCAAGGTGGCGGTATTGGTCCCGAAGCAGTGGCAGAGCTGCGTCGGGCCATGGATTTGTCTCTCCGAGCCACTAGAGAAACGGCCTTCTCTGTCGGGCGCTCAATGGCAGCTCTGGTGGCTACGGAGAGGCATTTATGGCTCAATCTTTCAGCCATAAAGGATAAGGACAAGTTCGTTTTGTTGGACGCCCCTCTGTCCCCTTCGGGCTTGTTCGGCGACGCCGTAAAAAGCGTTGTCGATAAGTTTCAGGAGGCTGCACGACAGCAGGTGGCGTTCAGCAAAGTCCTTCCCCGCCACCCTTCACGTGAGCCCAGTAGCCAAACACGGGCTCGCAGTTCCTCGTACAGGGCCTCACAGAAGGAGAGTGTTGCATCTCGTTTACCTCCCCCTAATAAAGGGAGGTCGGGACAACACTCTCGGGCCCAGCCTTCTGGTAAAAGGATGGATCTGAGGAACGTCCTAAATGCCAAGAAGGCTACCTCTAAGCGTTCCTGACGCCAGAGGCAAGCCGCACCAAGGCGGTCAGCTCCGTGTCCGGTTCCCGAGGGAGCCCGTCTCGGAGGCACTGCCCCCTCTAAGGAGGGTCCTAGAGCATTCCACCAGTACGGTGTCCGGAAACCCCGGCCCTGTGGTGTCTCTGCTCGTATCAGAGATCAGTCTCGAGAGGCTGATTCCCTTAGTAGAGTTCCAGGCCGCATGGTTGCGTCTGCCGGGCATCTCTCAATGGGTCCTGCGCACAGTAACCTCCGGGTACAAAATTCAATTCGGGGCTTCACCACCCCGTTTTATGGGGATCCTATCGTCCGCGGTAGGGCCCCAGCAGGCTCTGATTATGGAACAGGAAGTAGACTCTCTGCTGGAGAAAGGGGCCATCGAGTATGTGCCCCTTACAGACAGACAGTCCGGTTTCTTCAGCCGATACTTCATAGTTCCGAAGAAGGATGGAGGGTTGCGGCCCATTCTGGATTTGCGTCTTCTAAATCGCACTATCTTGCGTCTAAAATTCAAAATGTTGACGCTCAGGCAGATTGTGACGCATATCAGGTCCGAGGACTGGTTCGTCACAATCGACCTAAAAGACGCATACTTCCACATCTCCATCCTTCCTCAGCATCGGAAGTTCCTACGGTTCGCCTTCGGGGGGAAGGCGTACCAGTATCGTGTACTTCCGTTCGGCCTATCGCTCTCACCCCGCACGTTCACGAAGGTCGTGGACGCTGCACTGGCTCCGTTGCGGTTACAGGGCATCCGTGTCCTCAATTATATAGACGATTGGCTAGTAATAGCCCAATCGTCTCAGTTAGCAGCACGTCATCGAGATGTCGTGCTTGCTCACATGCAAGAGCTGGGGTTAAGGTTGAACACCAAGAAGAGTGTGCTTTCTCCTGCTCAGAGAACCACCTTCTTGGGAGTCATTTGGGACTCGGAAACAATGTCTGCTCGGCTATCCCCCGGGCGCATTCATTCCATTCAATCAACTGTCGAGAGCATAAAATTAGGCCAGCTACGCACTGTCAAACACTTTCAGAGAGTGTTAGGGCTCATGGCAGCAGCGTCCAGCGTTATACCGCTCGGCCTGCTGCACATGAGACCCCTGCAGTGGTGGCTCAGGACCAAAGGGTTTTCCCCGAGGGGCAACCCGCTTCGCACAATCAAGGTCACGAGGCGATGCCTACGCACCTTGACCCTGTGGAAGAACATCTGGTTCCTGTCACAAGGCCCCGTGTTGGGGGCTCCGTCTCGACGAGTAACTCTGTCAACGGATGCCTCCCTCACAGGTTGGGGGGCGGTTCTGAGGGACCGCTCCTCACAAGGGCTTTGGAGCCTGCGGCACCAGTCCTGGCACATAAACCTGCTGGAGTTACTGGCGGTCCGCAGAGCGCTACTTGCTTTCCTCCCAGACCTAATTGGGCATCATGTCACTGTTTTCACAGACAGCATGACAGTGGTGGCTTACATCAATCACCAGGGAGGTCTTCGTTCTCATCCGATGTACAAATTGGCGAGACAAGTTCTTCTCTGGGCCCAGGGCAAGCTGCTCTCACTCAGGGCAGCTCACATCCCTGGAGTCCAGAACATAGGAGCAGACTTCCTGTCGAGGCAGGGGCCGAGGCCCGGGGAATGGCGGCTCCACCCCGAGGTGGTGGAGCAGATTTGGAAGAGATTCGGGAAGGCACAGGTAGACCTGTTTGCCTCGGTCGAGAATACTCATTGCCCTCTATGGTTCTCCTTAACGTACCCAGCGCCGCTGGGGCAGGATGCCATGATGCAGGTGTGGCCGAGGCTACACCTGTACGCTTTTCCCCCGATTGTTCTGCTCCCGGGAGTTCTGGCCAAAGTTCGTCGGGACAGGGTCCGTCTCACGCTGGTGGCCCCCTTTTGGCCCAGCAGGATCTGGTTCTCGGACCTGATATCCCTCCTAGACGGAGTCCCCTGGGAGATTCCGGTCAGGGGGGATCTTCTGTCCCAGGCGGAGGGTTGTGTTATTCACCCCCGTCCAGAACTTCTGAAGCTGAAGGTCTGGCCCCTGAGGGGGTCCAGTTCTTCGAATCTGGTCTCACAGCCGAGGTTGTAGAGACCATCCTTCAGTCCAGAGCTCCCTCCACGAGGAAACTCTACGCTCTAAAGTGGAAACTCTTCTCTGCTTGGTGTAGCGTAAGGCAGTTAAACCCAGTAACCTGTCCCGTTGGCAAAGTGCTGGAGTTCCTGCAGGAGAAGTTTGCGACAGGGTTGGCCCCTTCTACCTTGAAGGTTTATGTGGCTGCCATAGCGGCTTGCCACATACCTTTGGGAGGGGTGTCCTTGGGCAGGGACCCCCTAGTCTCTCGTTTCCTTCGTGGCACTCTAAGGCTGAGACCTGTGGCACAGACCAGGGTTCCTGCCTGGGACTTGTCTTTGGTACTCCAAGGCCTGTCCCAGGCACCCTTTGAACCATTAGAGGAGCTTCCTATTAAACTCCTCTCCCTAAAGACCCTTCTTTTGCTGGCTATCACCTCGCTTAAGAGGGTCGGGGATCTTCAAGCTCTCTCGGTGGTTCCTTCTTGCCTCGAGTTTGCGCCCGGGATGACGAAGGTTTTTCTTCACCCGAGGCCAGGCTATGTCCCTAAGGTTCTTACGAACGTGGCTCGGTCTATCATGCTACAGGCCTTCTGTCCTCCCCCCTTTGACGATCATGAGCAGGAGCGAAAGAACAAGGTCTGTCCAGTACGAGTACTGGACGCTTACGTCCTCAGGACTGCTACCTGGCGTAAGTCAAACCAACTGTTCGTTTGTTTTGGGACCCCTGAGGGGGCTCCAGCTTCCAAACAAACCCTAAGCCGATGGATAGTCGAGGCTATCTGTCTGGCTTATGAGTCGGCCGGACATGCTTCTCCCCTGAGGGTCCGGGCCCACTCCACTAGGAGCGTGGCGACCTCCAAGGCGTTTCTCTCAGGAGTTTCCCTTGCTGATGTTTGTGCTGCGGCTGGCTGGTCCTCACCGCACACCTTTATGAGATTCTATCAGTTAGATCTCGATTCCGCTCCGGGAACGAGGGTGCTCTCTCAGTGAGCTGAGACACATCCGTAGGCCGGCGTCGCTGAGGTGACGTTGGTATAACGTTCCCCTAGCGTTTTCTGACGCAGCTCGAAGTTCCCATGAAAGGGAACGTCTCGGGTTACATACGTAACCCGAGACGTTTTGCATGTCGGTTTCTTCACGCGTCTTAGACGTTGCCACAGTTTTTCTGGATTTAGTCTGTCTCAGTTTTTTTCTGTTTCTTCGTGTCTTCACAGACAGACTCGATAATGGCGAGATCAAAACGTGAAGCAGCGGCTGTTGACAGACTCCGTGTGCATACAAAAATCTCACTGGATTATTACAAATAAAGGCAAAATGAATGTTTGGAAATGTAAACTGATATTCCCTACTGACGCACAACAGCAAAAGATAGAATAACTCCCTTAAAACCATTTCTCTGGGTGAATATACTAATACACTTAAGGCTTTTGCACAGTATTGTGTATACAGTGTACATAAATTATCTATCTAAATAAATAAATAAATATAAGTTGTATTCCCTCTCTATATACATAGTTTACATTATATGTATTTGTACTTCATATACAGTATATAGTCTATAATATATATTCTAAATATCAAAATAATAATCATTAGAATCATCATGTGTGTGTGTGTATATACAGTATATATAACTCTGTCTTAGAAAGTAGCTGCTGGTGTTGTGAGGAAAATAGCAAGTGTATATATATATATTTTCAGGTGTGTGTGTGTGTGTGTTGGGGGAAGGGATGTTTCACGCAGGTTGAAGAAGCACCTCCACCCTCCAGTTGGTTTGTTTTGCATTTCTCATAATCATATGCAACCAGGCATGCGGCGTCTTCGTAATAGAGCTGTTCTGCAGCAGAACATGACATTCTGACATCATCAGTGAGTCTACGCCTGCCCACACCAAACACAGAGGTCACCAGTGTCAAAACTAGAGGATTCCACCCAAGAACTGACCCTTAACAAACACAGAAACACCTTTCTGTCATGCTTTCCTCCCCCTTTCTCTCTCTATCTCTCTTACTGAGGCTCTGGTCTTCCCTCACGCTCATTTACTGCACAAAATCCGTCTAACGTGACGGATGAGGCATGTTTGCTTTTTAGTGCAGAAGATGAATGGACAAAATATGCTGATTCTCCAGTGGAAAAATGAATAATTCCCATCCGGACCATTCCTGAAATAACTGCATGTTCTGCCCTCAGGGGACGGGTGTAGTTTCGTCTTTCTTTGTCTGAAACGGAAGATGCAAACAAACTATGATATGCCTGAAAAGCAAATCAAAATGAATAATATCTTCACTGCATTCCTCGATTCGTTCTGCTGGTCGTTTGCCAAGAAGTATTGTGGAAAGAGACCAAAAATGACTAAATATGTTGGTTTGAATTGCATGGCATTTGGTGGAGAAATTTCGCAGGTCAACACAAACAAACAAATGCGCCAGTCGGAGGAGTGTAATTTTGTGCAATGAACCAGTACATCTAATCAGAGAGAGGTGAAAACTATCCAAAAATATCTCCTCAGTGGAATTTATAAGTGCATTTTAGAGCTTATCATCTGTCATCCCCATATTAAACATATTCCCAATCGAGAGTCTGAGGTTTACTGTAATTATCTCCTGCTCTAATATGAACTTTTACACGAATTTGGCAAGTATGACAAGATAATTGAAGACACGTATTGACACGTATTAAAGCTCCTAAGACCGAGACCCTCTTCTACTCCTTAAAGAATAATTTAGCGTTAAACATTCATTTAAACGTTATCGAAAGCATCTAAACAACAACATAAGTCTGATTTTTACTATAGTACATAAGATCTAACCAAGATGTGTTACTGTCAACACATCTTTAAAAAAATGAAACATGCAAAGACAGCTCTTAAAGGTACAGTAGCAAAAAAAGCCTATTTAGTTATAAAGGTCAAAAAGAGATTAGTTTAATATGAAACCATTTTCTAAACTGCGACTCTTTTAGAGGAATAATATGCTGCAAAAGTGTAAAATATGGCATTTTTAAAGCTGGTACATTCCTAATTTATTTCACAGGAAAAAGCGGATTGCCAATCATAACAGAAGTAATTGACATGTTGAAGTTTTAAAGGTACAGTAGTAAAAAAACGCCTCTTAGGTTTTACTCTAACACTAAAATGAAGGAAAATAATCATGCAAAACTAAATCACAGCTGAAACCTTGACTAATACTATAACAAGACTTGAATAAAATGCTGTGAAAGTGAATAAATGACTCAAAAGTCAATGAATAGAAATGAATTAAAAGCTTCAGAGCATCACCTCTCCAATCACAGGACACTCACTTCTTATTCTAAAACATTCCAGCTCAACTAATTGCAAATACGGCTAATATGCTGTGCTAATCAATAATCTAATTAGGCGTATCAATTGTTGCCGTTGCTATTGGTTTGCTGAGACTGAGTTTTTAAAGAGCTCAGGGGCGAAGTATTCAAAACCACAGATTTTCTTAATTGGGAAAACTTGAAATTGGAATTGAAAGTAGAGCAGAAACATTGAAAGAAAAAGTAATCCTGGGAGTCTTGACTTGCCCTCGTGCATAAAGAGTCTTTGTGTGATAATTGTTCGACAAATAGTTATATAAAAGTCAAGACCTACAAAGGGCATTTAATTCCAGTCAGTGACTCAGTGTTGAAGATCAATACGACACACACCCACACTCATGAAAACACACACACACACCTGCATTATTCCCACACAAAGACGTATGCAACAAACCTTCCAGTTAATACACTTCTTCAAACTCCCAAACACATGCCACGTCACCAGATCTATACTTCCAGTCTGTTTTTGCTCTTTATAAAAAGAGTCATTACTCACAGATTGCCTATTGAATTCTAAACATTGTGTTCACATTGAAACTAATTGAGGCCTTTTGCTTCCAAACAGTATCGTGTAACGTTTTCAAACAGAGGAAGCGCTCCGCGATCCATTGCCTGCAGCCAGAGTCTGTGATTTCCACCACCGCAGAAATGGAGACTATGTATTCTATGCGGACTGCGTTTATAAGCAAACTGCATTCTCTTTCCCTTCTCCGGAGACGCAAAAAAATGTTGGCTTAGGAAACATTCTCGGCCAGGAAATAGCCAAAGACCAGATCATACCTTACTACTGCCGAAAGCCAACCAAAACCTCCATAGAAAACAAAGGAAATCCTCAGAAACAACAATATTATGGAAAATTATAGTGACATCCATCCCGAGCTGACATCTAGGAATGTATGGAATCAGCGGTGACCGTTTTCTGTGATGTTTGGCTGGACAATGTTGTGATTTTGTCAAAGAAACAAAGTAGTACTTGAGTGATATTATGATGATAAAATACACCAAGGCTCAATTAATAATGAAATAATTAATTATTGTGACAGTAAAGCTGAAAGAACAGTCATTTTATTTGCATGATAAATTTAATCAACTTTTTCAGGTGAACAATTTATTAATTTGTTAATATGACTACAAATAATCATCAATAATAAAAATACATTATTATTATTATTATTATTATTATTATTATTATTATTATTATTATTATTATTATTATTATTATGTGGTTGTTTATGCAAATATGTATTTATGTATTGCATTATTATTATTATTATTATTATTATTATTTATTTTTATTTTTTAGTATTATTATAGATAGATAGATAGATAGATAGATAGATAGATAGATAGATAGATAGATAGATAGATAGATAGATAGATAGATAGATAGATAGATAGATAGATAGATAGATAGATGATGGATGGATAGATAGATGGATGGATGGATACTTGGATGGATTAATCGATGGTTGGATTAATAGATGGATGGATGAAAGATAGATAGATGGATAGATAGATAGATAAATGGATAGATAGATAGATAGATAGATAGATAGATAGATAGATAGATAGATAGATAGATAGATAGATAGATAGATAGATAGATAGATAGATAGATAGATACTTAGATGGATGGATTAATAGATGGATGGATGATAGATTATTAGATATTGGATATAGATTATTATTATTTTTTTACGATTAATCTGCCAAAGACGTTCATTACCACTGGCTTTTTAAATCTTACCTATTAAAAGTCCAAAAAGTCATCCAAACATTCAAAATAGCTTATCAAAACAAATAAAAACCCGAGACGAGGACTGAACAGCACCTGTCATGTACAGTCATGCCTCCTGCTCTGAAGGCCAAAGTTTATACCCAACAGCTGCCAGGCACCACAGAGAGCTCTTCCATGCCATGCAATTAACACCAGCACCCCTCCGCACGCTCACCACGACCTCCGACCTTTGTTTAATAGCCCTTCTTGTGAAGAATCCATGGGTTGGGCGTGTCGTCGATGAACGGCCAGATCATATGTTTAACGCACGTCCTGTGATTAGACTCCTTTGTGCTTTAATGTATCATTACTCGTAGGTAAGCCGAATGAGGTCACGAGGTCGCTCGCCGTGACCTGGGAGGATTTTGGGTGCTTGATCAGCAGTGAGCCGTTATTGACAGTCGGTCACGGAAGAGTCGTGCGATTGGACGAGGGCTCGTTGGCAAACCGCGAGGAGATGCAATTTTCAGAATGTCAATGTGGGGAATTAAAAGTCGATGAGGAAAGGCCAAGCCAATCAGCACTGCCCTCTTATTTTAATGGCTCCAGGTCAACCAATCAAAAACCACCACTGCATACTAAACAGATTCATGTCAGAGAACATGATGGAGTATTCACAAAAGAAGACAAAGATGAAAAATTAATCCAACATTGCTTTATATACATGTAGACACACTAACAGCTTAAGAAAATGTGGCACATCTTACCCCAATCTCCCTTATTTGCTGAAGTGTGTACAGTCGGCTGCGGGGCACATTCCCGTGACGCGCGGCTGCACCAGCTGTGACCACATCTTTAGTGTGTCAGCAAGCACACATAATGCATCTGTGCTGCTCTATTTCTTCCTGTCATCCTTTTTTCCTCTTCTACCTCATTCCTTACTCAAGCGCTCCACCCTGCCTTCTTTCTTGGCTCATTGAGATCTCTGGTAGCACTCAACAAACCACGTCTGCCTGCTCGAGTCTCAAAGCTGCACTCGCAGACCATATAATGGACTAATGTCTTCCTCTGTTTTCAAAGAGGGAAAAAAACTAGTTAGAGCCAAGACGAGGCTTTTTAGGCTGACAGCAGAAGTAAATTGAAATGCTGAAAGAAAGCAAGAGTGCACTTCTGCATGAGGCAGTACTCTGGAAATGTGTGGGGTTTTTTATGTAATTTGCTGATAGATGAAACAATCCGGGACATCCGTATGCATCAGGAACAGCCATCAGACAGCGATTGTAAGGAACAGAACTATAAATCAGTCCAGCGCAGACCTGACAAACGATTCTGTAAAATGAACACTTCCAAGGGCTGTTTGTAATGAAATTAAACATTTCTGAAAAAACAAAAACATAATTCAAGCCATACTGTATTTCTATCACGTCTGTTTAGAGAAGTAAATCAAAAACGGCAGTGGAAGGGGGGAAGAGAGAAGCTCTGTTTTCAACCCAAGAAAGTAACTTTAATGCATCATCCCTATACAGGCAGCATCCTAAACAAATGAAACCTTATAAGTGAGTGATTCAGAACTTTTTCGAGGCGTACAAACAGTCGCCAAATCAAAGAGCATGAATATGCATAGATAACATGGGTAAAACAGTCCATATTTAAACATTTATTTTATGTTTTTATAAAAAAAAAATTAAGCATTCAATTAGTTATAATGTATGCAATTACATAAATGCAAGCCATTTTGGATAAGAGGATTGAGGTAGAATAGGTAGAATGTACATTTCCTGAAGAAAATGTGAGTGGTGCTCGCAGTGGCAAAATTCGGCCCTGGCCAGATGCGGCAGTGTCAAACACCGTTGCCAGAGGGCCAACCGTCGTGTCTGTATGATGTCCTGGTGCCTCAATATAGGTCTGGCTAAATGGTTGCTAGGGCACTCTGTTTGGTTGCTAGGGAGTGGCTCGGTGGCTGCCAGTGATGATTCTCCAATGGTTGCTTTTCAAGTAGAGTCAACCCCCAAATCTCTACAATATTCTGATGCAGAGATATAGGACTGGCTAAACGGTTGCTAGGGTACTCTGTTTGGTTGCTAGGGAGTGGCTCAGCAGCTGCCAGTGATGATTCTCCAATGGTTGCTTGTCAAATAGAGTCAACCCCAAGTCTCCACAACATTCTGATGCAGAGATATAGGACTGGCTAAACGGTTGCTAGGGTACTCTGTTTGGTTGCTAAGGAGTGGCTTGGCAGTTGTTAGTGATGTTCCTCCAAAGGCTGCTTGTCAGGTTGAATGATATAAACCAACCACAACGCCTCCATGACTTTCAGAACTGAAGACATCTAATTTTGTATTTGGTTGCTAGGTTGCTCGATTATGACATTCATGGATGAGGTAGGAAGCCAACAATCCTGTCTTTGATACCTTCATCTGATGGATATTTGAAGGCAATATCGATGTTTTCTTTGCTTCCTTTAATATCCCATAATCCTGTGTGTTCCATTCCAAGACAGTTGAGCTAAAAAACAAACATGTCGTCTAAACATTGAGGTTGGTGGTCAGTTTGTGTGTAAATGTACATTTCTGACCTACTTTTCCCACTGTTGATGTCATTCCTTGCCAGGATGCAGTAATTAAATATTGGTTTAGCTATCAACAAAGCTCTCTCTAACGTTTCAGGAACCGACCGAAATCAGGAACCTGCTAGTCAGTTACCTAAGCTTTTAGATGCAGCCACAGAGATCACAATGCATTCTGGGATTGGTTTCTTCATGTTGAACACATAACAAAACAAACATAATCAAGCTGCCTAGCTTTTGAAACTCGTCCCGTTGGTAGTAAGAAGATAGTGAACTAGGTTTTGAAACAGTAACTGAGACAAGAAAGACTCGAAATGCAGAATCTCCTGTATACAAGCTACAGAAACAACACAAATGCAGCCAGAATTAAACCTTTTTGGACTAAAAATGAGAGAAAAAGACATTTCAAAATTGTTTCTCTCTATCTGCCAGTCTGGCTCAAGGCATCTGTTATAGATATGCGAGTTCCTGCTGTGGTGAATCTCTGTGAGCCAGAATCAATGATCTTTGTCTAATCAATGTTTCATTACCAGCATGAGATATTGCACACACAGTGTACTAAGAGCTGCCAGGAGGGGCCTTATTGTAATATATTGGCAAGCGATGCATGAATCACCTCAGAAACTTTGGCTTAACCCAGTAATCACCCATTAAGGCTGTCAGATAATATACTATTTTTCAATTAATCTATAAATAGGTATAATATGCTGTTTAATATAAGTATAATGTAAATAGGTAGTCTAACAACTTTCAGGCATTCTCAGGTAAATTTGTACGGCTAAAATAATGTTAGACATCTCAGACATGCCAACAACAGTAACCTTTGACAGTCCTAAAAATGCTGTTTCAAAGCCTACACCAAACAAAAGGTCTAAAAATACTGAGGTTACAATTTACAGTAACGCCTTGAGATAATCCGTTCCAGGATCGAGCTTGTAACTCGAATTGCTCGTATCTCAAATCATTTTTCCCCATAAGAAATAACAGGAAAAAAATTAATCCGTTCAAGCCCTCTAAAAACCTTATTAATGCTAATAACAATGGAAAAAAACATGCTTTTAATTGCTATAGAGACAGACACACACAAAAAATATAGTATATAAGGATTCCTGTGGTATAAAATAAAACATAGTTTTAATTATTCGAGACAGACAATACAGTAGCGGCTAATGGCGGCATGTGCGGAGGAGGTGGAGGAGGGATAATGTAGATGATGCAAACACAATATGAAAGCGTAGTGTTTCTTCCCGTGAAGTCATTGGATAGACTACACGCACAATAATGTATGTCTCAGAACCTCATGTTTATTATTATTGAACACACATAACTCGTGCTGCTCCCAGCTTAATACTCGTTGCCCCCGATAATTTCCCGCTGTGAAAACAATATATCTAGTGGAGATCGTATGCAATTACCCCATAAATGAGGCGGCTTGAGCTGCTCCGAGTGCTGAACACCTAGCGTCGGCGTTTGTAACCTGCTCATATCTCAAATATTTACTCGTATCTCAAAGCAAAACATTTTCAAAGGCTTGCTCGTATCTTGGAACACTCCATGTCGGGATGCTCATATCTCAAGGTATCATAAGTAACCTTTTATGTTAAGGTTTCCACGTTACAGTGTAATTATTCTGAGTAATAATAATTCACTATAGGGTCATGGCGAGGAGTAGGGTGTGTTTTAGTGTTAGCTGCATGTAATTATGCAATTTCTATAGTAATTACTATGCAACATACAGTAACACTGTAAAATAACATAATCATTTAATTCAAAAATGAAACCAAATATGTTGAAAACCTCAGCATCAAAACTTGATCTAAAATGTGAGTAATTTAACGTCTAAAATACGAACAGACACTAATTAAACTGTCTACATGATCAGTGTTGTGTATCTAATAGATAGATTTGTCAATACTGTAGTCCATGCCTCTGACAGAAGAAATGAGATGCACGGTTTCAACAGTACGACGTGCACTGAATAAAAAAAAAATACAAATAAATCACTCTCAAGCCATTTCTGTTTTTCTGTTTCCTTCAATTACGTTAAAGAGCTTTGTGAGAGAATTTGCGAATGAGAGCTTTGTGAATGAGAGAGGAAAAGGGCAAGCAGAGAGCATTTGATTATTGATTCAAAAATACAAGGACTGAGAAAGACAAAGTGGCAGACGAGTGTAATATTTGAAAGCTCTGGGTGGGTAACGCAACAGTTTTAAGCCTTTCCGAATGAGGTAAAAGCCATTACGTGGACGTGAACGCGATCAGAATGATCCATCTGTCACTCTCAAGGCCCTTCTTTTAAAAATACGGTCTCGCCCCCTGCTGTTCTCATAAACAGCATCCCTCCAGGAACCCTGGAGCAGCCTGTCGTGAAGAAGAAAACAACTTGTTGGAGCGACTGCGATGAACAAACTATCAAACAACACAGAAATTAAGAAGGATAATCATCATTCTGGCACGCAGGTGTTGACAGCACAATTCAGTCATTTCACAGCGAGAGTTTCAAAGGAAATAAGCGTACGAATCCTCCATTGTGCTATCAGCTATTGATGACATTTGGTTCTGTGTGAAACGACCAATCTTGTGTCGACAATTATTAAAAGCAAAACATTCGTCATTAGTTCCCCTAAAGTTTCTGCGACTAATTATCACCCATATCTGATGCAAAGATGTGCCGCGGAACTTGCTGGAAAGAGTGAACAGATGAAAGACAAAAGCAAGAGAAAACAGAGGAGGGCACATTTTGATGTGCATATATTTTGAGTCTTGTCACATTTCTTTTACTGTGGAGTTCGTTCGTTCCTATGAAAGTTTTTTAAGGTTTTCCCAAATCCGACACTGCAGGAGGCTGCTGTAAATCTCTGGCGGGTGCGTTTGCCTTCCGTCTCTTCTACAGACTCAATGCAGAGTTTAGCAAAACATCTTAAAGGATTACTCAAAATCATATTGACTGTGGTCTAGACATATTTTAATGCATAACAAAGGTGGCTAGATGAGAAGTTTTAACTCCAGGCTTGGTGTTGGTTGTCCACACCACGCTTCTTAACTTAGATTAACCAATAAGAATACCAAACTACTACTAGCCAGCATCAACACTGCAACCTTGCAATCGCTAAAATATTCAAAACGTATTATAATGATATGCTATAGGCAAGATTTACTAAGAGATTGCGTCAGCACAAACCCGCTTTTGGCCGTTAAAAAACTACTGTCAAGGTTTATTAAAGACACACAGTGTAAAATTAGAGAATATTTTAGCAGCTGACCTTATCGCATTTCCTTTTGTAGGAGTTTCAAAATCTATACGAAGAGAGTATTTAAATGAATTATGCGAGCTGATTTACTAAGGTTTGTGTTAATCAATTTACTTGTATTTGCGCCATTATTTACAGCCCCAAAGATGCTAATTTGCGCTTCTCTGGGTAGATTGCATTAGTCATGATGGAAATGATCTGGCTGTGTCTATGCTTTCTAATATGCTCATTATCAGCAGAACTTTCCATTCCCGTCGGCGCTTTTATAGAATTGCGCTTTAATGCTAATTTGCCCTGTTTTGTGAGTTTTTGTAAATTACAAAAGTTAGCTTTATTAAATATGTTTTGGTTGTAACCACTAACCAACACATACCAGTACAAATTTCTTACTGGTCTAAACTCGAAGTTCCCTGGTTTCCTGGTTAAGTTATGATAGTGTAAAATATGACTATGCTATCTCAACTGTTAGAGTAGCACCAAAAAAAGAACTAACCAGCTGAGCCTGTCAGGGTTCTGTGACTTCGCGCTTGTTTTCTAGTGATTCAGTTACAGAGCTCTGACACTGCCCCAATGTCATGTCTTTCGGTTGAGTGTCTCGAGTCTGTGAAGTGTCTTGTGTGCGGAGTGTGATGTTCGATTCCAGCACTTCCGTCTGTTCAGTTTCGGTTTTGTGCAGGGCGCGGTTTCAAGCTTCGCTCGGGCTGCGCTCTCTTGTCTGTGTGAGTTGCATTCTGTGTAGCACGTGGTTCATGTTTACATCGGCCGCATGCTTTCATGTTGTGTCTTGTGTTGCACGCAGTCTGTGTTTCACTGGCTGCACGATGTCTTGTTTTGTGTGGACACGTGGCTTATGAGTGTTCTCGTTGGCCGCGTGTTCGTGTCGTGTTCGTGTCCTGTCATTGTGTAACCCCCCCTGTCTTGTTCCCTCGTTATTGTTTGATTTGCCCCTCCTGTTCTCCCTCATTCTCCTGGTCTCGTGTTCTCTATTTATCCCCAGGTTGTTTGCTGTCCTGTGCTGCTTTGTTGTCTAATTCCTTTGTCGCTCGTTGCGGTCATTCATTCCTGTCTAGTCTAGGCGTGTCAAGTTCAGTCAGGTCAAGTTATGTTTTTCGCCCTCGGGGCAGCTTTAGTTTGTATTTTTGTTTTATTTTCTTGTTAAATAAAAAGCCTTCCTCCTGCGTATGAGTCCTCACTTCAGTTTTCCATTACCTAGACCAGCTCATCATAAACTAACAAGCATCAACATTACCAGCATTAAAAAAAAAAAAAAAAAAAACGAATTGTGTTTCAATACCGCTGAACTATTTATTCAGTTTCACTAGCTAAACTACCACCAATAGCTAAACTAATAGCTAAACTACCACCTAGACCAGCACAAAGTGAACAAAACCTTCTTTACCCGCACAATAGAGATGTTCTGTATCTAATGGGTTGCAAAAAACAAAAAACACAAAAAAACAACTAAAAAAAATTAAAAAATTAAAAAAAGATTAAAAAAGATTAAAAAAAACCTTAATCTGCACATCCACGATTCTCCTAGTAAATAGTAATAAAATATTGATACAATTATGGCACTGCAGTCTTCAAGAGCCTACTGACATGTTCTTATGAGAGTTTGTCATCTCAAAGTTATTTTAACACCTAAGCAATACAGTGTGAGAAGTTATAAGGTTGCGCCATGTTTTTTGGCTTCATCTCTTCATGGTGGTTTCGCCCCAGGAAAAGGCATAAGTCACCCATAACTGTTTCCTCTGATGGAGACAGCAATGGCCTGCACTTATGTGATAGACTGAGCCGTCCATAACTCACAATTTAGCATTGAACAAAACAGATATACAGCAAGGAATATGGAATCGTATTAATTAACAAGAGAGAGCGAGAGAGACCTCCTGCAGAGTGACGGGATAAGTCCTGCTGTGTGGACCTTATTAGCAGCAGGTCTCTGTCTCTGCTCAAATCCCCACCAAAACACATAGCAAACACACGCCGTGCTCCCACCCTCACCCAGGCCTGTCCCATCCATCACACAGCAGGTTAATGGGCACACGCACACGCATACACACACACACGTCTCTGGCCCCTTGTCCAATGTTTGAAGCTCATAGCTCAAATCTGTCAAGGTGAAAGCAGCGCTAACAGAGAAGCACTGTTAAAATCCATTACCACATTCCTGATTCTGGACCAAAAGGAACTTGCTGGGCTGAATTACTAATAAACCACTTAAGCAAATCTTATACTTAAATAAATAGAAAGAGAACGTGGTGCATTTAAATACCCACTGAAAACCTAGTATACACACTGAAATAACACAGAGAGAGATAGAGAGATAGATAGATAGATAGATAGATAGATAGATAGATAGATAGATAGATAGATAGATAGATAGATAGATAGATAGATAGATAGATAGATAGATAGATAGATAGATAGATAGATAGATGTCACGTGATCTCTTAGATATTGTTGAGCGGTAATGACCTGCCAGGACACACACACACACACACCCTCTCTTTCCCTCTCTCTCTCTCTCTAGTCAATCCACCCACATGACTGACAGATAGATAGATAGATGGAACCTCCGAAAAGGATATAAAAATGAGCAAAGAGAAGATCAAGGGATGAGGATATGGAAAAGAGAATTATTAATGACACCTGTGTTTTTAGAAAGAGTTCGCTCAAATCCACTGGTGACTGTAAATTAGCTGGATCACTCATGCACTCACTTCTTTAGCTTACTGGCTAAAGGACACTAATAATTTGTGTTAAGCTTATTTGAACACATGCACGCACACACACACACACACACACACACACACACACACACACAGAAGTTCACTTAAAGTTGATGCTGAACTCCACATATATCCCACTACCTCATCACGACCCTCGACTCATATGTGTCCAATAACTTCAGCTACCATTTCGGGCATGACATCATGACCTCCAAGGTCCAAATGTGACACCTGAAGCACAGCGGCCTACAGCTGTCACCCCTGACCCGAAAACACACACGTGCGCACACAGGCCCCTCACATCAATAACAGCAAGTGCGATCTGAATTCAGAGGGGCCGAAGACTTCCATGCTGTTCTGTTTGTAGGGGAAAAGGGCAGCAGACTCCGCTGCTAAGTGGATGGGGACCTGGAATGACCCCTGGGAGGGGGAGAGACCTGTCAATCAGAGGAGCAATTTAACCTAAGACACCAAAAACATCTCGATCTGACCTCTTCCTGCATGACACACACACACACACACACACACACACATGAACTTACATCATTAAGCCAGGATGCTTGGGCAACTTTTCGCTGAATGTAACTAGGGATGTCATGTGGATGGATTGACTAGAGAGAGAGAGAAAGAGTGTGTGTGTGTGTGTTTTTGTCCTGGCAGGTCATTACCGCTCAACCATATCTAAGAGATCACATGTGACATCTATCTATCTATCTATCTATCTATCTATCTATCTATCTATCTATCTATCTATCTATCTATCTATCTATCTATCTATCTTTTCCCATTCCTCAAAACCTATATTTTCTCCCGTTTTCACAGCAGAGAAAACAAGAATTTTTTTTTTTTTCCAACAGAATTTAATGCACATCCTTTCAGTATTCCAGGTTCACACAGGAAGAGAAGAAAACAGAGGTGAAGATAAAATAGTAATAGAATCAAAAGAATATTCAATCCCAGAATTCTTTGTTCACACAGGCAGACGGCGTCGCCTCATTCCATATTCCAGCGGCGGAATTCCATGTCGAGGCCCATCAGAGCTAATAAGAAGGACCTGTGATCCCAGCTCAGAATCCTGAATATATTTCTAACCCTCCGTCAAACGGAAATTCAGGTCAAACATTAATTGTTCCTGTCAGATGGCTGGAGGAATTGTGGGTAACAGGGGAATCTCTCTTTGTTTTTCTTTAATCATGGGAGTCTGCGTAGGGCGGACGCTTCGCATAAAAATAGAAGATATATTGGTTTTATTCCAGTCGGACACAAACAGAGCTCTCTACTTCACACATACGCAAATACCAAGGGTATTCTGGCCTTTTACCCTCCCTTGTGACTTCCCGTTCCCCCCACGGACACAGAAGTCCCCCTCGGCAGTTAGATAAATGGGCTTGTCTTCACGGAGAGCTTCTAATTAGTCTCCATACTGCATTTTATAAGTTTCCTCCCCATGCGCTCTTTATGAAAAGTTTCTCAGATCCCATGTGCTCCACAGATCGAACAAGGGAATGAACACAGTGTTACTGTTACTGATAATACTGATAATACAATTTCTTTCCAGTGAATTAATATATATATATATAGTTCTGCTCTTAGAAAAGCCCTAAAAAGAGGTCATCCTTCCTGTATTTTCACCCAATCATCAAAATCTGCGTAATAGTGGTTAAAAGAAGGAACAGATGTGACATTAGAGCCCAAAAAGTAGGAGAAAGAGACAGCGCCCAGAAAACTGCTGATTACAGAGAGCGAAAGATTACAGGACTGAAAGAGTCTTTGCCCTGAACACACACACACACGCACACTGTGCTCTCATGAAAGGACTTTAGCACGACTGATAGTTAAAGTGACTGAAGATGGAGTGGGTTCATTATTTCTGGAGAAACAGAGAATTGTGGGATGTTAGCTTGTTCTCTCTGTGGACTGTCTTCATGAGGTGAAATGAGAGAATGTGTCAGACCGGACTAGTCAAGCACAGAGACTTTAATTGCTCTGGCACACTCTAATTAAGAAAGACCTCAGTCCTGCTGAGTGAGTGTGTGTGTGTGTGTGTGTGTGTGTGTGTGTGTGTGTGTGTGTGTGTGTGTGTGTGTGTGTGTGTGTGTGTGTGTGTGTGTGTGTGTGTGTGTGTGGCAGGTGAGCAGCACATGACAGCATGATCCCTTTTCTGGAATGTAACTCTTTCTTTTCACATACAGTGGAGTTCACTTATCTCGAGTCACGGTTAACTCGCCAACCCTATTATGTCGACGTTTTTGGAACGTGGAACCACCAAACTAAAATAAGTAAATATAAATAAATAAATAATAATAAAATAAATATAAATAGCATTTTCTTGTGGGTAATGTCGATTCTTTTATGTCACCGAAATCTAAACAAAACAAAACAGGTTATGGTTATCTCGTGACTGAGAATTCACTGCGCATGCGCTGAGTTCGCGTTGCACGTGGATCGCGGTCAGTGTTGGCGCCTTTGTCGCTATATTTAGCGAGTTTTCAGACCACTCTAGCACAAATTTTCAAAAAAGCGACTAGCGACAAATCTAACGACTTTATCTGGAGTTATTGGAGACTTTTGGAGACTCTGAAAGCACATATCGTTCTTACTCATCTCAAGGAGCAGCGAGTGCTGCCGCATCCCCATCCCAAAGCACTCACAGGCTGTCCAGTCCTCGCGCAGCAGCTCCGCCCAAATGCAGGGAGAGCAGGAGATGTTCACTCCTCCACGTGAAAATGAATCGCGCATGTGCGGAAAGCCGCCGCTGGCTGATCACACACACCCTGCTTATGTTCTGACGTCAGCTCTGCTCAAAGCCGCTGCGGATTGTAGAACGGATTGAAGGTTGTTAAAAGACGGGACGAAGCCGAATTTGTTGAGAAAGCAAATTAGACAGGCCGAACACAAGAAAGTATGCAATCTAGTACAGCGTGATGACCTCAGGAATATGCTGTGACTGTTTACGCTGTGAGCAAAATTGTGTTTGCAAAGTTGGAGAATATAATTAAAAGTTTGTATCGAGAATCAAAGGTGTTTTTATTGTATACTGGTAAATCTCTGCTGTTAGTTGTTGCACATATGCCTTTTGTTGTTAGCAAACATATACAGTGTATGTATCTTTATAGCACGCCGATCGCTTCATCAAATAAATCGCCACATTGGGTGTTGGATATCTCGATTATCGGTTATCTTGATGCTTTTTTGCAACCCCCGAGGCCGTCGACATAAACGGATTCCACTGTACATAGTTTTGCCTAGCTATAGACTCTCTCTCAAATCGCTCTCTCGTTTATGAAATATTCTTCTTTTGATTGTCACCAAAGCTAGTTCTGCCAGGTTTATCTTGCTTTTGCAGACAATGTTGCTACTAAGTTGATATACACACACACTCACACAATTGTGATTGGCACTTTCCATTGGCTTCCACCGTTTTTATACTTGAGTTGAGGATATTTCCTTTCACTAAACCAAACTTGACACCAACTGTTCTGCACATTATGTTGGTCTGTTTCGGAATCTAGGTGATTTCAGGTTTTACCACGCCTGTGGGAACATTTGCTGACCACAATGTTGGCAAAGCCTCACAAACACATAGACAAACGCATTCAAAACCAACACTGTTGAAAAGCTTTTCATCTGCCACAATACCAGAACAAAAGCACATTTACTCTCTCTCTCTGTCTTTTATTTATCTTAGACGGCACTTGTTTTACTGTTTCTTATTGTCTGCTTATTCACACACACACACACGCGCTGAGGACTCTTTGAAGTGCTGAGGGGGATGTTAACTTACGACATCTCTGATCAGGAGGTTTGTGAGAGAGTGCTCATGTTTGCTCCTGACTGTAACAAAACTACACTAGATTACATTATAAAGACACAATTGTACTATTATTTTACATGCAAACTGTCATAAGAAACAAAACATTGTTTGTTCTGATTGCTCATGTCTTAAAGGGACAGTTCACCCAAAAATGAGAAATCTGTCATCATTTACTCACCCTTGTGCAATTTCAAACCTGTACTCTAAATATAACCTTACTTTATTTGCAAAGTATCTTCAGAAGAAACATCTTCATTACTCACAGGTCTGGAAGAACATGAGAGTGACAACATGTCATTTTGGGGTGAACTATCCCTTTAGGACATGAGCAGTCATGTTGAGCAATAGAAGAACATTTTGTTTCCACAAAGAACCTTTAATTGAACAGAAAGTGTTTTTTCTTAGCGTGAAGAACATTTAAAAATCCAAAGAACCTTTTTCCACAATAAAAGTATTGTGTATTCGAAAGGTTCCATGGACGTTAAAGGTTCTTCTTGGAACCATAAATGCCAATAAAGAACCTTCATCTTTAAGAGTGTTTAAAAAAAAAGGGTGAACTATTCCACAGATGAGATCTTTATGAGCTATGAAAAAACACTCTGGGATGATGTCACTATGTTTTGCTCATACGGAGGAAAGCGAGATTACTGATTAACTCTTCAAAGATGCTGGAGGAGCAAACAGAAGCTCTTATCTCAGACCTGCTGTTGTGTCTAGTGACTTCCAATCAGGAAGAGAGAATGTTACATTTCAGACCCTCTACATTCCACGCAGTCAGTCCAGCAGATTTGTATGTCTACTAGGAAAATGAATGTTGCTCAGGGGCAAGTCAAATAGATTTGATTTCACTGGTATCTAGTAACACCAGCTCGCTCTTTTTCTTCCTTCTCCTCGCTGTAACAGTATATTCCTTGTTTGAAGCCCCCAGGAGAAATCTCAGCATTTTGAATACAGAGCATAGCTGAGGAATGAGGAGACGAGGGAGGAAAATAAGCCTCGTCGATGCTCGGAGCCGCTCCGCTGGGACGAGACTCATCTGATTCTGACTGGGAGTGCAGGAGCGAGCGAGCGAGTGGCTAAGAGAAGAGAGAGGGAGGGAGATAGAGAACGA
This sequence comes from Rhodeus uyekii, assembly GCA_037043235.1. NCBI lineage: Eukaryota > Metazoa > Chordata > Actinopteri > Cypriniformes > Acheilognathidae > Rhodeus > Rhodeus uyekii. Next base: position 263,649 of record JAWRVZ010000153.1, on the reverse strand, counting down.
GAGAGAGGCCTGAAAATCAATAAAGCAGCAGAAAATCAGAGAGCTCTGACTTGAGCCAGTGCCTCCCTCTCGTTCTCCTCTTCACCTCCTCACGCTCCCTGAACACACACTGATTCGCACCAGTGTCGTTCTTTGAGCTCAGACCTTCAGCTCGAGAAAACGCACAGACAAACCGACTTGTAGGCAGTCAGGGTCAAAGTAACAGCAAATGCCTTACACGAATCCACAGCAAATCTCCTCAGACTGTTTCGGTTTATCTGTCAGTCCTCCATCAAGTGCACTGCTACAAGGCTTTTAGTTTTATTTAAATAATAGAAGAGGTGGGGAGCAGAACCATTCAAAATATAATCACAAAATATTTGATAATATTTCAAGAAAAACAGCTTAGAATATAATTAATTTAATCAATTGAGTAAATAATAAATAATGGACAAATAAATAATAAAATTGACTGCTAAGTAATACATAAAAAAAATTCTAAATTATGATTATTATTCAAATTTATGACAATTCATAACAAATTACTAAGACATAAAACAATAGCACTATATTAAGTATTTTATTAAATAAATAAAAAAAATGTTTATTAAATAAAAAATATAACAAGTATGAATTATAAATAATAATATGAAAAAAAGAAATATATATATATAAATATACAGCAGTTATAAACCTATAAAGCAATATGATATCTATATTGTAAAACATCCCACATTTAAAGTTGTAGGTAAAACATATGCTAATAATGAAAAATGATAAACTTCACCTCAGGAAACACCCCTTAATCAATAGATAATAAAGTATTTCATGAAGTATAAATATTTCCACATTATTACACATTTCCATGTTTGCTTTTGCATGAAGAAAACGTAACGCAAATCACAGCTAGTCTTTCCTCACATACTGTCCAGATATAACAAACAAAAGCGGCACTGTTGTCATGCACTTCCTACACACAGAAACACAAGTCAATACAAATTGTTTACATGTCTCTCACAAATTCACCAAAAAAGAATTGAAAAAAGCTTAGTATTTTACGTTGCTAAAGGCACACGCGATGCAGGGGTCTTAGCATGCATCTCCAACCAGCTCTGAAACCCTACGCCAAATTTAAAGCCGCTCATTATCAGAGCATTCTAGGAGAGACGGCCTCCCCGGAGAGTCCGAGCGCACTGATAGCATCTTTTGACAGAGGCACCCAGACGCTAAAGAAATGAGATACGGCTAAAATGAGAGCGAACACAAGAGGAGATTGGGGGCCGGGACGCAATATCACAATCCCAAAGCCTCTTATTCAGTCAGAGTGTCAAGTTGAGGGCGAGACCGTTCGAACGGGTTTATCTTTGCGCTAGCTTAGATGTAGGCTAATCACTCATGCCCTGACACGCGCTGAAAGGGTATTTCCTCAGCTATTAGCAGAACGCACCATTCATCAGCCCACTGTTAGCACGCTTAACCTTTAGTCCGAAGAACCTTATCGATTCCTCTTTAAGCCAAAGACTCAAAACAAATGTTCCGGCCTCAACAGCTGATCTGAGAACAGCCGCGGGATTTCGTCAGACCGAAGTCACAATAATCAAGGTAAACAGAACTGCTTTAATGGGATGGCTCACAAACACAGAGCTTTTAGTTTGCTCCATGCCATGACCTCGCTTTCACCCCTTTAATGAAGGGAATGATGGAGGAGAAAGGAATGGAGGGATGTCAGAAGGGTGAGTGGCGATTACCGTATTTTCCCGCATATACCCTGCAGACGCAGATAATCCGCACCCTCATATAGCCCGCGGGTTTTGGGGCTCTGTGTAAAAAAATGTTGGTATAACCCGCACCTTTATATAACCCGCACCCATAGATGTATGAACTTGTTTGTGTAAGTTAACATTTTGAATGTTGCATAACTGTTCAGAAATTCGCGAAATTCAAACAATAAGAAAACAAACACAAGTCAGAATCAGAAGAAAAAGCAGTGTCTCCTGCTGTGCAGCAGCACGTCCCTTAAGAAGCGATTCTACAGGTGTTGATCATCGGATGAGATGAGAAGAGCCCGCCCTCATGGCAGCACAGCCAATCACATCTTCTTACATGATTGACATGTCAGACAGCCTATCAGCGCCAGCTGTCAGAGTGATAGTACAAGTACCAGAGACAACAACCCTCGCAAGAAAGAAAAACAGAAATAAAATACCGCAAAAAAAACTCACGTCCTTAGGAACGTAACAAATATATTGAAATATTATTACGTATAAAAAAATTGTGATATAGCCCGCACCCCCCCTGCGGAGTTTGTAAAATCTGGTATAACCCGCGGGTTATATGCAGGAAAATACTGTAAATGTGAACGATTCATTTAAAAGGACCTGATCATAAGAGTAATTTGTGCAGTTGATCCAATAATATTCGGTTCAAAAGGAAAACACAAAACTCTGGTGGAGCTGACCATGTTGGACACATATTCGAAATGAATGTGCGAATATGTAAAGACTCATTGTTTTGAACTAAGTCAGACTGAAGCCCTGAGGCCACATGACGGACTGAATGAGTTCATCTTTTCACAAGTGTTTCCTGTCCCGTCAACATTGAGCTTTGTTCAACTTACTCAGAAAAGACTGCAAAAGAGCTGATGACAGCAAGGAAAAGAACAAAGGTGAATATGCTACATTATAAATGAGCTTGTTTATTTCATGACAAACTATGATTATTTAATTCATAAATAATAGATGTCAGCAGCAAGGAAACTCTGAAGACAGCGTTTGCTAATTTTCCTGAAGAAATTCATCATGAATAAAAATGATTTTGCTTAATAAATCCACATCACGCTGCATAAATAACGGTGGCAAGTGTGCTGCAGTCATATATTCTGCAAATGTCACAACGTAAACTGGAAATTAATGGTAAATTATTATTATTTACCAAAGATATGAGAAACCGGATGCTTTCAGCTTCTATCTTGCCTCGAATCTAAATGTTTGCAGAACCAAAACAAATAGAAGTCGCAGAGCTGAAATATTAGGGGGATCTCAGCAGAAAGAAAACAAATAATCTGGTGTGCAGCTCCAGTCATGTAAGTTGCTGCAGTCGCTGGCATTTGCACACAAACGAACAAAACCTCCCCGTCTCCGGATGTGAGGCGCGGGGAGAGAATGGCAATTGTGCTGTTCAAATCCACAAGAAATGTGTTGTGTCTTCATTTTCAAATGGAAATATGCAGGGTGAAAGAGTTCTCATTTGTGTGAGTATCGAGCAGGAATGTTTTATGCCTGGCTGCCAAAAAAAACACTGGCATAATAAATGTGTTTCACACACTGAAAATCCCCAAACACCTTGAAATTAAAATAAAACTGTCACACAAGTGGGTGGCGTAATTAAAGTCGACTGCCATTTGCAAATGCCATTTTACGTGACGTAATTGAGCGAAACAGGATATTCGACGAGAAAACAGCTATGACAGGATCTGATTTTATCCATCTGAGATTAAATTGGGTTATGAAAAGTGAGAATAGAATGAAGGTTGGAGGAAAGGAGAGAATCAAATTAAAATAAAGATGATAATGATAATTATGATTTCACCATATTTAAAGAAAAGATAAACAATGAAGTACAAAAATATATCTAAAATTAATTTAGTATTTAAATCCATATATCAAGCCTGCAAATTACGCATATTTTTTAATAAAGATTTGGTTACATTGTAAATAAAAAAGAATAAGACTCAAAATAAAAGAAAATATTTCTGCATATTAAAGAACGCTTAAATTTAAATACATAGTAGTTAGATTGGAACTAATTATTTTTTTCTATCGATTATTTTTCCAGGTTAATCGAATAATTATTTTTATAAAATATTACAACAAAAAACTCAATAAAATGCCTATTTTCCCATACTACCAAAAACAGAGAGAATATAAATAATTAAGTACAAAACTGTCAATATCTTTAAAAAAAACAATCTGTCTAGCAAAGAAAGTAAATAGAGCTGTATTTGATTAAACCCATAGAGTGAGTCTGTAAAGCTCTATTTATATCCCACATACTGATTTTATTCAGAACCAGAAGAATGTTTACCACATTTCCTACAAATTTGTCATGCGCTCTCTTATTCCACACACTTTTATTATCTTTGAGCACAATGCTTGTTTGCGGGCAGGATATTTTTAACGGTTAGCGGCCTTAATGTGTTGTGTTACCAAGTTTTGGCTGACGTCTCTGAAGGTTCTTGGTTTAGCTCTGGTCAAGGTTGTATGTTCTGTTTGGATTCAGGCCCCCGTCTCTGTTTGCCAACACACACAGAACGGACCCATAACTCACTCAGCAAGGCCCTTGAGAGACACGACACACTGGGTACTCCAACCTCTTCAATAGAGAACTGTACTAACGTGTCTCGCTCACATTCGATCCGAAAAAGGCTTCATCTCTTTTGCTCCCTATCTTATCTTTTCTATCTCTCATCTAATATTCTTTTTATCTCTGTGTAATGAAATTGGGATTCAGAGCATGCCTCTTTCTCGCCCCCCACTCGTTCGCACTTGCACCGTCCATCAAACGACAGAAGCAAGAGGTTATCGACTCCTCTCTCTCTTTCTCGCTCTCTAGCCCGGCACGCTGAAACCTTCAATTTAATAGAGGAGTAGAAACAGACTCCCAGTCTATCTTTAACAAAGCCCCACACCATTTTCTAGCCCTGATGAGATCCACCAAGCTCCCTATCGGTTCCCGGGGGTCCCCGGCGTGCCTTTTGCGTTCAAAGTGTGTCAGCCCCCATTACCCGTCTCTGAGACAGACAACTAATAACACTGGATCAGCTTGGCAGACCGCAGTCGAGTTCGTTCACTCAATTTGACGCCTGGTTTCTCTCGCCTTGATTTGCTCGTGTGTTTAGATCAAAATGCCATGTGACGAGATACACTAAGCGAAGACGGGCTGTTAAAAAGCAAGAGGAGGAGGGTGGGAATCACCTCACATCAGCGAACTTTCAAGAAAAAAACGTTTTTTGCATGTAAAGAAGGCGCAATCAAGCTACAAAGGCGAGTCAGCGTCCGCAAACCAACCGCCCACACATACGCCCGAATAACGCCATGTTCCTTTCCCTTGAAATACCTCCGCATTGCACATGTTTTGAGCCTTAATTATTCTCAGGATGCTTCCAAACAGACATACGCGCCTCACCCACCAGCCAATAACCCGGCAAAGAATCACTTAGCATCTGCCTGCCATTAAATCCAAATGCAGAACGCAGCTGTCCGCAAAAAAAAAAACTCCTACAAAAGTGACCCGAGTTACTCAATCCGGTCAGATGTGGAGGCCAAAAACAGGGTTGCAAAACTCAAAGGCTGCAAAAAATCTGTTGGTCACAACATATGCAAATCTACAACTGCCAAACAGGCACAGGATACGAAACGATACAACATCAAAAAGAACGGAAATACAGATGAGACGTTACGTTATGCCTGTTAACGAACTGCGACTAAACAGTTGCTGTGCTGCAGAGGAAAAGGGGGGATAAACGATATTGGGTTTGCTTCTACTGGTACCGATACAGAGAAGACGCGTCCAAAACGACGTGATACGCAGCTAAACAACATCAAATGTAGCAGAACTAGAGATGAGACCACTGCGTTTCTGTGGAAGGAAACGGAAGCGATAACTGCGATGTTAAAAGCTCTGACGCTCAGCTACATGATTATATTTCTTTCTATGTAGTCGATGAATCACTTTAACAAGAGCACTTTCCTGTCTTTATAATCTCATAAGCTAGAGGAGCGAGCGACTAATATTGTCCATCAGTGTCTTGTAAAAGGTCTCGGTATGTTAAGGACTGATAGGCACCATGAAACAAAAGACGGATGGCGAAAGTGGAATTAAATGCATTGAAAACCTTGTCAGCGCATTTCAGGGATTGTGGGCGGCATGTCTATTTTTCAAAATGACATTTCTTTATTTGACAGCACCTGCTTGAGGGAAAGCATCCCGAAATGGGATAGCCGTACATCACCCGCGTCATATGGTGCACGGATGTTATTATCCAGAAACGTCCAGCATAACAACATGCAGGAGATACCAGCAAACCGCATCCATGACGGATGGAGCAGGCGCGTGTATGTTTATGTCCGCGCGCATACGTCCATGTTTGCTGTCACTCTGCCAGCCCACCATCTGGGCCATGCACCGACTGGCCTTAATGAGGGGATTAGACCTCATGCGTTGCTGTGGGACCCTCAGCACCGGCACATATCGCCCCCCCTTCCTCCTGATCGCTTTTATATGGAAAACATTACAGCGGGAAGGTAGAGCCGGCAAACCGGGCTCTCAGCGAGAGCCTCTGATGAGCCATGCTTAACTACGGCCATTTTTCTGGCCCTGGCTTTTGTGTGCATGTACACAACAGAGGTTCTGCAGGTGTTAGATCCCCGCATGTGTGTGCGCGAGGGAGCTTGTCGGGTATGCGCTGCACACGGAGCTGTTTCAGGCCCCCTGGGTTTGTGTTGGCAGACCTTGAATCAGTCCATAATGAGCTCTGCCAGTTCTAAGCTCCAGACGCAGGACAGTGGAACAGCGGGGACCGCAGGAGAACCAGCCGCTCCCTCCGTATCTCACTCGCTGCCTCCTCCGGTCTGACTCAAACAAAGGACAGAATAGATTAAAAGAACACAGGGCATGTAAACAGAGGGGCCACACTCCTGAGGAAGATAAATGAAAGCGTCAGCCGCTGCTCTAATAAAGAGAAAGCCGCTGGCTTGCGGCATGTGAGCTTGACGGTCAACGGATGCAATGTTAATAGAACTATGAATATCCTCCAATGAGGGAATGATTATAGTCATTAGAGAGATCCGAAGACACGTTTTTTTCAGCTGTGGTTGGAGTTTCCAAGACCTGCCAGATGAGATGTTTTTTAAAGTGATTTATTGGGTCTATTTCTATTCATGTTCGTATACACCGGGTCTGATTCACTAACTATGCTTTCACACATACATTAATAAATTCACAAGTTCATTTAGAGTGCTGTATATGTGCTGATACTAAATTAACCTGCTGATACCGATAGCCGATTATTCAGATAGACATCTGCCAATATCTGTTGTTTTTGCGTTAACTTCGACAGCCCTCAGTTCAACACTTAATTCTTCACACACAGTATACGTTACAGTATGTTTTCCTCCCCCTTTTGATTGACAGTATTTAGCAATCGGTCCTTATAATCAGCTATAAATATATATGTATAGAGAAATATGTTGAATATTTATAATAGGTATAACTGGCTCCCTTTAATTCAGGAGCGTCAATCAGAATCTGAACTGGAATTTGAATTGGAAATTAAGTGTTCGTCCAACAATATATGTGTGTATATATACTGTGTATATGTGTGTGTGTGTGTGTGTACTGAGCAAATGAGTAGGAATTGAGGCACACACTCTCTTTTTTAATCTGAATTAAAATCATTTGAGTATTAAACAGTTTTTAATGTTGAAACTAATTTTAAAAAATGTAAAAAAGTACTATAACATTTAGATTACAATATTCACAATATCTTGGTATTTAGACATGGCACGGACATGGATATTTTTATGCTATATTGACTGCCAAATGGAAATCATAAGTCAGATTATTTACATTTACGCATTTGGCAGACGCTTTTATCCAAAGCGACTTACATTGCATTCAAGGAACACATTGAATCAGTTCTTGATTTCCATGGGATCGAAACCATGACCTTGGAGTTGTAAACACCAATGCTCTACTGATTGAGCTACAGGAAAGCTAAAATAAAAGTAAAAAAAATCACTCAGAAAAACAAAAACAGAACACCTCTCCCCAACAAGTCGCACGGTTTGACTTACTTTCGTGAATGCCAATAAAAAGAGAATTGAAAATCAATGAACCTTCTCTCTAAGTTTCGTATATTAACAAATAATTGGAAAATGTGATGAACTTGTTCATTTAGTGACCTCACGGCTAACAACAGACCTCCTGAACACCTCAGTCTTGGACTTATCACAGAGGAAAAGTGTGTTCAGATCTCCAAGGGCCAAAACACTGGAGTGGCCCTCAATTTCCAGAGTTAATCATTCAGTCCTCAACGGCACCTGTGAAGTAATGGCAGCTCTACGTCCAAGTGGAGCAAAGACCTGGCAAGAATCGAGCTGAAACCATGGCACTTTTAATCATTGGGGACATTGGAAGAGCATTATCCAGCTGTATTTAGCTGTTTGTTAATGTGCCTGAGCGGCGGAGGACACCGGCGAACAGAGGGCACCTTGTTGTGTTCTGACTGGAACCGTTCCACCGGCCATACGATTGCATACACAAAGCCCTGATGAACTAGAAGCGGTTTATACATCTCACTTGGGCTAAAACAAGTCAGAAATGTCAGCCAGCCTGAGAGCGATTGTCTTACGAAATGCCACTATTCTTCTCCCCTCTTTTTCACGTTCATCTTCTTGAGAGGTAGGATGAATACCCTCTCTGCTCTTTATACACTTGTCCTCCGCTGGCGCATGAACTTAGAGGAGGGCAGTGGATCTTAAATAAAGCTAGCAGAGGGGTGACATGCGTGGCGAAGGGGTAATGGCAGGGGCATTGTGGTCCGGGAGCGGGAGGCGGGGAGACCCGGAGCAAAAACACTTCAGCACTGAGAGGACTTCTTCTGAAAGAGCCCTGGCCGATGACAGCACAAAACAAGAGGCCCATAGTCATCAATTAGAAATCAGCAAAACACAGCTGGAGCCAAAGGGGCCTGCTGGAAGTCAAGGGCTTAGGAATTTTAAGGGGAGGATGGGAGAAGAAAAAGGAACAGCATTCAATAAAGGCTAGAGGAGAGAATAGGGTTGTGGGAGTTGTGATTTAGAGACAGGGAAGGGAGGATGACAGCACTCAGGTCTTATGCAAGCTCAAAGAACGGAAGGGAAACAAACGTACGAGGGATCTCGAAGAGCAAAGCCCTGACTCAGACGACTGCCGATCCACCAGTTCAGCTGCATCTCCCGTGATTTCACAGTTGTCGCTGCCCTGTAAATTTCTGCTTGTTTTTCTTCAGAGTTCTTTAACAGAAGAGATGCCAAGCGTCGCATGGGGATTCGGCCTGATTTGGACTGCTAAATGCCTGTGGCTCCGTGTCAAAAAACACAAAGGCAAAAAAAATAAAACATCGGATCTTGGCACTATATTCTGAAACATTTCCCAAGAGGAAGGGCAACGTGACAACATTTCGTGTTTTCTGACTTGACTTTTTGAAGATCTTTAGCCTAGGATCCTTAAAAAGTCAAATGCTACATATTCTACACTAAAAGTTATATTTTTAGTTATTCTTTTTTTATAAATACTCTAAAGCAGCAAAAGCATAAAACATTAAAGCTTTAATATGAGTGGATTTTGTCTTATTGCATAGGTTGATTTTTTTATAAATTAAAATAAAGTCAAGAAAATCAATGCTCTTTTAGTCAAAATTCAAAAAACCAAGTATTAATAGTGTGTGCAAATAAATTCATACAATATATTCATACTGGTAAACAAGTTTAAAAAGACTAATTAATTTTTTTTTTTTTATAATTGCAAATCTTTCTTGTTTTTGCAGTCTAAGATATTGTCACAGTCCTGTCGCGTCTGTCACATCCGGGTTCCCTTGTGTATCTTCCCAGTCCTGCACGCTCCCGTCTGTGTCTAATCACGTCCCAAGTTGCATCACCTGGTCCCAATCCCGTTTTTGTCCATATATACTAGGGACTAGTCAACTACACGGTACAGGGTGCCACTAGTCGACACCGAAAACACTAGTCGACTACACGAGGAAAAAAAACACAAGATTGTATTTTTCAAATGACATTTTAACCTTACATGTAACCCTCTGACGCGCGCGATCGCACGTGGGATTAGAACGATCCGTGCAAAATAAACACCAATGTCTAAAAAAGCAGAAATAACAATCCATTAAATTATAAACTGACAAGGTGACAAGGTTTTATTCATATCAGATACACATTGCATAGGTAACTATAAACTTCATATTCTTCTCTTCTATGTATTTCGAGCAGATTCTCTGAACTGTGGCGCCCGTCTTGCATTATAGATCAGCTGACATGATCATTATAAAAGGCTTTTAAGACAAAATGCATTCACTTCCGCATATTTGAGGATTGGAATATCAGGTCATTGATGAAAAAGCCAACAAGTGTGTGAATATTTTGAATAAATAAATGCGATACATCTGTCATAGTGCTTTTGCGGCTGCGGTGTGTCAGGTGACAAGCATGACGCGTCGCCATGGAAACAACAAGCAGAAACTAAATCTTTACCGCAGATCACCCATGCGTTTTGTTTATATCAGTCACGGCGGGTTTAATAATGACCACTGAAAGACGAGCGAGGTGTGGGAGTATTTTAAAGTAGGAGGAGACAGAAAAGTGTTTTATAAACTGACATATAATGATTCCACTGGATCCGAGCATAGCCATATTAATCACAGACACAATCACAGCCGAAACAGCCAAATCATCGCGCCATTTACTACAACTGTCCGTCACTGTGTTCACGTTCAGCTTAAAGAAATATATAGAGATATACTTTTTATTCTTTACCTGTTTATTTAACTCATTGTCACGGGTTTCACCGTGGAAACCGACACACACGCCTCTCGCTACATAAAGCTGCAGTTTTGGAAAAGCGCGCAGCTGAAATGTGACCTTATTTCTAACGGCATTACTTTTAGACTAGTCGACTAGTCGGTTACAAAATTTTCATTTAAACGACTAACAAATTAGCCGAAAGGCACATCCCTAATAAATACCCTCCTGTGTTCCTTTGTCTTTGTCGGTAATTGTCAGTGTTATGTTAACGTTATCTCGTGTGTGAATGTTCTCCGTGTTTTCCCAAGTTTGCACCATCGTGTGCCATTTTGAGTTATATTTAAAGTGTTTTGTTTCTTCCTTTTGTCGAATAAACCTTTGAGCATTATCTCCAGGTCTTCCTCCCGTGTCTCCGCATCACACCAGCACTACAAACGCGTAACTGATATGTAGTAAAAAGTAGATAAAAAGTACTATTACAAATAAATACTGTTTGAACTTTCTATTCATTAAAGCATCCTAAGCACTTGATGTTAATGTTTCTTGAGCATCAAATCATCATATCAGTATGTTTTCTGAAGGATCATGTGAAACTGAAGACTGGCGTCATGATGCTGAAAACCACAGAAATAAATGGCATTTTAAAATAGTATAATATTAAAATAGAAATCAGTTATTTTTGTTCACAATATTACAGCTTTTACTGTATTTAATAAAATAAATACAGCCTTATTCTCACCACGAACTGGTAAGCGTAAGGGACGTCTTACAAAAACTTGTGAACAATAGTGTATAAATAACTGCGATATGACAGCTGTAATAAATCAGTATCCTGGTCTTAATATCCAACAAAAACATGCACACAAAATTATTTCTTCATAAAACTGTTACCATGTTGACCACAGTTTCCTCTCACAGCTCTCCTTCAGACAGTGTTACACACATCCTGTCATTTTTTATTGTTTGTGTTGACTCAGTACTGACTAATACAAGTTACCACAGTTATATACCATATAACATGATCAAACATAGCTATTTTTACAGTTCCACACAACCAGGTTGCATCTTCCTGATCTAGTTCAGCTAGCAAGCACTGTGGCCACTTGTGTGCACTGTCTTTATTTGACATAACACCCTTCAACAGCCCTCTAACAAGACAAGGGGGCCCCAGTGTACCAGCATAGCCAATACTGAGAACAGATTCAAACACACACACACACGGACAGACACAAGCACTGTTGTGATGACATTCACAGCTGTTCTTTGTCTGTCAGAGCTCCTCAGCGGCTGTTTTGTGTCCTTAGCTAGAAACACTAATGACAGATGCCATATTTCTCTCGCTGGCCTTAAAGACCCGGATCTGGGCCATGACTCTATGTCTGCTGAACCCCACAAGAGGATCCCAGGCAACAAACGAACCGAAATTATCAAGCGTAACTGGTCCAACTAGGTCATATGCACAACAACAACAAAACACAATAATTTGTTTGGAGGATTTGTTTATAGAAACTCTGGGACTAATCAAATGAGATGAGAATAGCACTAGCTGTGAATTACTGTCACCAGAATTCTCATTTCATCCTTTGAAATATTCCTCACGTCTTCCTCCGGATTGGCTCAGGTAGTTTGTTTGATTTCCCAAGTTGCGTTAGGAAATAAGTATGTTGAACCAGTAATGGCAGAGGAGAAATCAGCATGCTTTACAAGCATACATGTCACTTGGGATGACAAACTGCTAAATCAAACGCTTAACATATCAGAAAAATGTACATGTGCGCTGCATGGATTTGGCTGAGGACATCAGTCACTCTTAAATGCTTTGAAAGGAGTGCTATATGGTGGCGGGTCACTCTTTTAAGCAGGTTATTTTTCTATATAGGTAAATACGGGCCAAGAGGTCTGGGGGCCAAATATCTACCGATGCAATCCATCACCGCGCCTACCTTTCAGCGTGGATTTCTATACGAATTCTCCAGTGTCCCACATAACTGTCTCTGTCCCGTGAACCATTTGTAAACGGGTTTTATTAATAGCCTGCTCGTTAAACCATTAGAGGTTTAGTCCAATAGCATGTGAAGTCTTCTAAATCTTGGCGTGATGAAGGAGGTGCATCTGTACCATGAAAAGCATTTGGCAGGTGTGGATGCAAACCCGAGCACGAGGGAGAGATGGAATTTGGAAGAGAAATGGGATGGGGGTGGGCAACTTTTAGCCTACGAGTCCTGCCAATTGGATGCTGTTTGGCACTGCTGGAACATGAATCAAACCGTAATATAGTGCAACAGTGCTCACACATTTTATCAGTGGCGCTGGTTGCGAAAGTATTTTTTCCATTCATTTCTCCAATAGGATTTTTTTTGTAACCTTGTTATGAACCAAGCTGTCACGGTCCTGTCATTGTTTCCCTTTATGTATCTTTCAGGTCCTTCACACTCCCGTCTGTGTCTAAACACTCCCTAAAGTCTTGTCAGCTGTCCCTAATCCGTGTTTGTCCTTAAATACCTTGTTGTGCTCCTTTGTCTTTGTCAGTTGTGAACGTTTCTGCGTTTTGTCATGTTCCGTGTTCCCGTCGAGTGGTTCTCCTTTCCGAGTTTTCCGAGGTTTACACGGTTAAGTGCCATTTATGTTGTGTATTTAAAGTATTTTGTTTTACGGTTTTTGAATAAAGTGTGATTCGTTTGGGACTTGTATTTCCGAGTCTGTTTCCACATCGCACTCGCACCCCATGGATGATACGAGCCTATCACCTAAAACACCACAAAAATAAAAGAAGACATAAAAACAACAGACATAAAAACAACAGTATTGCTTTAGTAAGGGAAAGAACAAAAATCCCACAAAGCATTGCAAACGGCATAATCAAATTAAAAATGATGTGGAAATATAGATCTACTCATTTAAAATTGTTGTTTATATAAACAATATATTTTTTGTTTATGGCAAAATATATTATTCAATTAAAGAGGTATTTTAAGAGTTTAGGAAGTTTATGCACTTCCCAGTGCTTCATGGGAACGGGTGGAGATCTTTTAGTGTGTTTTCCTTGTTTCGGCTCTCTAATAGGTGGGTTTTTCACATTGAATTCTGCTGTTACACACAATTATTTTAAAACTAAGTTGAAATAATGTTGGCTTACGGCTTCATCAAATACTATCGATTAACAAGCTTGTAGCTCACAGTAAGGCTGTCTTTAAAAGTTTATAAGTTCAAAAATCAATTTCCCTGTGGTGAAAATTTATGGGTTTTTTACCTCCAAAAGCCGACTGTTGCACTCTATAGAAAAGTAATGAATGCAGTGTTGCAAAGGAAACAAAATAAATCAACATTGTGCAAAATAAGTAAATATAAAATAAAATAAAATAAAAAATACTATAAAATAAAAAATACTATAAATACTATATATATATTAATAAAAAATTAATAATTTCCAATGGAATTTAACATGATGATATATATATATATATATATATATATATATATATATATATATATATATATACATAGCCCTTAAAAAAAACCTTTTTTTATTTTTTTTTATTCATTTTTAATATATAAATATCTCTTTAAGAAAAACTTTTTTTTTTACCTAAAAAAATAAAATAATTTCCAATGGAATTTCACATGATGTTGGGCAGAAAGGGCTTTATTTGAAGAGCAGTCAGTGAGCTGAGTGCCATGTGTAAACTGCTTTCACAGCTCACTGCTGGCTCCTGTCAAAACGAGCGGTGTCAACTCTGCCAAACTTAAACACGACATAAATCTGTTACTTGAACGAGTCAACAGCCCTTCATCTCAGGGACAGATGTGTAAAACCTGGCAGGAGAAACAGACAGGAGGAGATAGAAGGGGGCTGGCAGCAAAGAAAGAGTGTGAGATCACGATGGCAGGATGGGAGGCCATTTGCTGGAAATATCAACTGTCTACTCGATGTTTACGTTAATGAAGGATGCCACAGAGCTGTTTCGAGAACTGTGTGTGGGCTAGCGGTATTAGTTTCAGCCGCGCAATGATAGAAGGGGCAAACCGGGCAAAAATAACTTTAAGCAAACTTCCTTGTTTCAACTCAGACTAAAGCACTGCTTGCCATCAATTAAAAGCAGCCTGGACGCCGTTTGTTCTCAAAGCATCTTTGCAATTTTTCTATTCGTTATAATGCACACAGACACACACACACACTTACATCTTTTCTTTATTTTGTCTTCCTTTCCCAAGGCCATTGTACAGGCAAACATCACAATAAAAGAGCCTGAATCAAAACAGCGTGAAACAAGGTGCTTAAAGCAACAGGACGTGGAAACAATGCGAGATAAGACACAACTGCATGTGGATGATTAGAAATGAATGGCTGCTGGAGAACAATACCAACAGGCCTCATCAGCAGGGCTTCTCATCCTAGTTCTGCTGAAAATGACTTCCGAATACCCTCACTGTCAGTATGTGTGTGTGTGTTTTCTGGTGGCTTAAGTTTCTTCAGCCTCACCTAAATAGTCAAGCGTTGTTGAGAATCAAACACGGAAAGAACAAATTGCATGTCCACGGTCATTATTAGACAAAGAAAATGAGAAGCTATCGCTGGAGAGGACAAAGACAGCTGAGATTGAGACATGTCTGGCACAAGCAGAGAGACATGGGTTCTGTACAGTGACTCTTGTGATTAAAACAGTCATGGTCCAGAAACTATCTCATTATAAAAATACACAAGGTTTAGATTAGATTTCTTTTCCTCCAGTCTGAACATCAAAACATACACAGACATGCATACAAATGATGCTCATTGAGAATATTTACATTTCACCGTCTCACACCAATTATGCTCAAAAAATCTATTAAACATTTAGCTAATTATACAGATTTTGCTATCCATATAAAAAATATCTATCTATCTATCTATCTATCTATCTATCTATCTATCTATCTATCTATCTATCTAACTATCTATCTATCCATACATCCATCCATCAATCCATCCATCTATCGGTCCGTCCATCCATCCATCCATCCGTCCGTCCCTCCATCCGTCTATCTATCTATCTATCTATCTATCTATCTATCTATCTATCTATCTATCTATCTATCTATCTATCTATCTATCCATCTATCGGTCCGTCCATCCATCCATCCATCTATCCATCCGTCCGTCCGTCCCTCCATCCATCTATTTATCTATCTATCTATCTATCTATCTATCTATCTATCTATCTATCTATCTATCTATCTATCCATCTATCCGTCTATCTATCTATTCATCCATCCATCAATCCATCCATCCATTCATCTATCCATCCATCCATCCATCTATCCGTCCGTCCGTCCATCCATCTATCCGTTGGTCCGTTCATCCATCCATCCATCCGTCGATCCATCCATCCGTCCATCCATCCATCCATCCGTCCATCCATCCGTCCATCCATCCATCCATCTATCTATCTGTATAAAACAACCTGTCTTCTGATCAACTATGCCCTTCAAAAATATTGATTTTTATTTTTATAGAATTCTATCACATAATCACATAAGTTAGATATTATTTTTACAACATGTAATCTGTCATACACATTTAATAATATTAAATTGAACACTAAAAGGTAGATATATCCCATGCACTTTGTGGTCTGGCAGTTTTTTTGTTTTTTTTTGCTTTCCCACTCAGTAATAGAAAAGCGAGATTAATTATAATTTGGTTAACAATGCCATGGCTTTCAGATGAATCCATCTGGCCTCTGACCTGCATTGAGCCCAAACAACTCGCTGGGAAAACGAAGAGAAACCAGAACGGTTGTATTTCTAGAACTATTCACCGTTCCTTGAGATAGTTAGAATCTACAAACTGCTAATTGGGGTCATCGGCTCAAAAGTTAATTACATTTCATGGTAATTAAGACCACTGAGCACAGTGCAACAAACAAGAGATCGCCTGAAAATCTGTACACAACAAAAACAAATTCCTCCGACATATACAAAGACCAGCAGGATAAGCGAACACAAATCGGGCTAGACATCTCCCACACAAGTACGACTTAGCACCCCTAAATAACATCACCTCGTGACACATTCTTTAACACCCTCCCATGAAAAGAATTCCACCAGTGACGATCCTCCCGATCGATAATCCATGTCTGGGACACACACAAACCTGCAGATACGCTACATAAATAAATATGAACTCCATACCCTCCTTAGCCCCATTTCACTCAAGCCAAAGGACAGAAAACAGACTTAGCCGCCGAGTCAAAGGTCGCCCAAGACTAAATTAGGGAGTCCCATGTGGATGGGGAGGGGGGGGGCAATTACCCTAAATCCTTCAGTGTCTCTCACCCTCCCCTGTCAAAGTGCTGCAAACAGTATAAAAGTGAAGAGCACACCCCGTTTTAGGCTTGTCAGATTGTATATAGTTTATAAACAGAGATGGGAGGGGTCAAAGGTGTTGAGGTGAGAGGTCAGGGAGGAAGAAACGAGAAGATTGAGAGACACAAACTCTCTAGCTGACGGATAACACTTGGGTTGGGGAAGTGGCTCACTGAAAGCTGCGGGACCACACAAAAACCAAGAGATTTACATCGAATTATAACACACAATCCAGTTATTGTGTAAAAAAAAGACGTCAACAAAATCTCAAGCCCTCGGTCCGTATCAAACACGATTTTCATTCCAACTGTTTTATGAGTTGCATTGGTTGAGCTGTGTTTATGATCATCCGATGAAAACTGACACGCTAGCGTTGCTAGGTGATCCTCAGTCATATAGACATCAGAACATGACGCGCTTCGCTAATGGAACCTGAACATGGACTCGAGACGCTCTTAAGAAAGGACCAGAGACAAACACAATGAAATTAGAGGTGAAGGTTCCTCCGTCAGAGTTACATTTATCTCAAATGTGTCAGTAATCACAGAGGTCTGAAAGCACCGTGAGCTCTTAAATTAATCAAAATTGCAGCACATTATCTAATGTTCCAGACAGCAGGCAGATGCCTTTATCTCGGGAGCGTAATTACCAGCTAAATGTGCCGTAATGTGCCTCAAGGATTTTTAAGCAAGTATAAAAATGAATATGACGGTATTTACCTGTTGTAAATCCTTTTAGATGCTCAAATAGTGTTTCGCGTGAAGTTAGAGAGGATGCATGGGATTTAATGTATTGAGTGGGATTCTTGACGTAAATATACGATATGGAGGCATTTATTTATATGAGGATCATGGCTCTTTTATTTAATTTTAAACCAATTTTTTTGTAGGCAAAATGATACCAAATAGTATTAATATCAATAAAAATGACAAAACCCAGTGAAGGTAAGGATCCATGAGTTTCTGGGACTGTAACTCCATGAGTTTGGAGTTTCCATCAGCATTTGTCGACTCTAACATTGAATAAGCTAGCTTGCAGTTGATTTTTGACTTTGGCATATACACAGAGGAAACATAACAATGTTTGTGGGCCAATCACAGAGAGGTGCCGTCAGCAGTGTGGAGAGATTGTAGCATTGCATGATGGATACTTCCCTCCCAGAGGGGTTCGAGTCAGGTTCTGGAAACCGGCCACGGCTTAGGGAGTTACATTCACGTTAACGTTAACACACACACATACAGTTTCAGCGGAAAGATTTCCCCACGGGTCTAATCCATCTCACTTTGGTCCACAAACACGTCTCCAGACAATTTTGCAGAGCATGAGAGAGGAAGATCTAGCGCGGAAGAGTCTGTTTAGCTTAATGCTGACCAAGACGGATACAGGACTCCATGGGCAATGTTGAACGGTTTAAAATAAATAAATAAATTCTGTATTAAAATAATAAATGATCATATTTTAAATATTACTAATAAAATATGTACTTATTTATTTGTATGTATTTTAATGTATTGTTATATTTTTGCTTAAAACACTGATATGAACTAGTCTGTGAATCATTCATTCAAATGAAATGATTGACAAAATAAGTGACGATTTGTTCAAAAACACTGATTCATTCATGAATGAAACAAGGGACTGTTCATAAGTGAGTCAGTGAATCATTCACTGATTCATTCATGAATGAAACAAGTGACTGTTTATAAGTGAGTCAGTGAATAATTCACTGATTCATTCATGAATGAAACAAGGGACTGTTTATAAGTGAGTCAGTGAATAATTCACTGATTCATTCATGAATGAAACAAGGGACTGTTCATAAGTGAGTCAGTGAATCATTCACTGATTCATTCATGAATGAAACAAGGGACTGTTCATAAGTGAGTCAGTGAATCATTCACTGATTCATTTATGAATGTAACAAGGGACTGTTTATAAGTGAGTCAGTGAATAATTCACTGATTCATTCATGAATGAAACAAGGGACTGTTCATAAGTGAGTCAGTGAATCATTCACTGATTCATTCATGAATGAAACAAGGGACTGTTCATAAGTGAGTCAGTGAATCATTCACTGATTCATTTATGAATGTAACAAGGGACTGTTTATAAGTGAGTCAGTGAATAATTCACTGATTCATTCATGAATGAAACAAGGGACTGTTCATAAGTGAGTCAGTGAATCATTCACTGATTCATTCATGAATGAAACAAGGGACTGTTTATAAGTGAGTCAGTGAATCATTCACTGATTCATTCATGAATGAAACAAGTGACTGTTTATAAGTGAGTCAGTGAATCACTCACTGATTCATTCATATATTCAGAACAATCAGCACGATTTTTAATACCATTAATTATTAATGTATATTGTTCATATCACAAAGGTTAATTCACACAATTTGAAGTATAAACAAATACATAATCATAATCTCAATCATTGTTAGTTTAAGATACAAAATGCACGATATAACTTAAACTCATTAAAATATGACTTTAAAGTGTATAATAATTGATATTATCTTAAATATTGTACATTAAAATGATTAATTATGATACTTGAAATGCAACAACTTAATATAAACAATTTTATATCAATAAAATGTAATTAAATATGAACTTTATATACATTTATATATATATATATTATGTGGATATATCAAATATTATATTAAACAGCAATCAGGGAATATTTAATACTCATGACATGTATGCTTGCAATAAAAAATGTTCAAGAGAACAAAGTGCAAGAGACAGTACATGAAACGTTGCGAGTTGAGTTTAACTTCGACGTACAGTAAAGTCACACGTTTTTGGGGTAAAATGTTCATTGCGCTTTAAACCTGGCTTCATTTTTATGGCTGAGCCCATAACAACTCATTGGGTCACATGTCGAGGTGCCACAGAACAGACCCTCTGTTCCTGATCTGTTGCGGTTCAATCCCCGTATCTTCTTCCAGTTAAGTCCTTCCGACTCTGACTGTCTATCACAATGGGCACAACTGGTGCAATAGACAGGAGCCACAATGCTTCCTTGTTTCCCGAGCAGGCAGCAGTTGTCAGGCCAGCGCTCCCACAGCGGCGATTAGACAACACCTCTGTGGATCCTTGCTAATTCCTCATCCACTGCCACTGGAAGGGATTACGCAGCAGAGTGATGGAGTGCTCTTATCTCGCCTCACACTGATAAATCAGGTGCTAACACAAACCACTGTTTCAACAGATCCACACCGAGGGAACGGTCAGCCGAGATAGCAGAGCTGTTGGAACAAACGGCACCGTGAGACAAATGAGCGACGATTCAACAAAAGCCTGTTTGTGTTTAAAAAATGCCCATTTGCTGCCTCCTGGCTCAAGTCTTGCCGCTTCAAGGTATTAACAGGCTGAGGATTACGGTTGTAGACTTGGCTTGAAGAGAAGCACGATTCTGTGGTTTTTATACCTCACACGTTGGGCTGGGAGTACAATAGACCCCTGATTTTGATATGGCATTCTTTGCAATTAGGGCTGTCACGATAATCACATTTTTTGCATTTGACACATAGATTTCTTTTTAATACAGTACTGAAAATGTAAATGATTGTTTGTTACAGTTTAAAGATGCAGTGACATTTAATTTGTTCAGCAAATTTTCATGCAAAAAATCCAGTCGTTACTAATTTTCACGTGATGGCGCAAGATTTTTCTATGAACATTTTGCAACTGGTTCCGGCATATGGATTCGCCATGCTGACAGATTTGCTTGGTTTGAAAGTTACTTGTGTGAGCTGTGCTTCATCCATCGCTACACAATAGACAATGGACTTTTCTGCCAGCCAAAATTTTGCTAATGCGACCTTAAGCCTAAAACACAAACAAACAAAGTCATTCATTCATATTTTAGTTAGAAGTAAATTACGAAATAGTAGTATGATTGCCGTTAACACCTTGAAAACTGCGAAAGAAACTGTGTAACGTGACATAAGTGAAATTGGGTAAAGTGACATGGTTAATAATATCTTAAATATTTATAGTTTAGTATAGTATATTCAGTATATTTACATATTAGTATATTTATAGTATAGATAGAATTTTATTGTCCCTTAACGGGAGATTTGTTTTCACAGACGTGTCGTCGCAGCAGAGCATGCGCCGTTTTATATATATATATATATATATATATGTGTGTGTGTGTGTGTGTGTGTGTGTGTGTGTGTGTGTGTGTGTGTGTAAATGGAAGTGGGCTAAGACTAAAAAGCTATAAATATTTAAAATATTATATATATATATATATATATATATATATATATATATATATATATATATATATATATATATTAAAAAAACTGTACATATATATATATATATATTTATATAATAATTCTATACGTATTATACTATATTATACATATTATATTCATATTTAATATAGTTTAAATTGTATAATAATGGTGATTATCTCCATTATATTTTGAAAAATTATCTATCATTTTACTTGGAAGTAACTTACGAAATAGGAATATTATTAACACCTTGAAAACTACGAAAAAAATTGTGTAACGTGACATAAGTGAAATTGGGGTAAAGTAATATTTTTTATATTTACAGTGTTTTAGTCTTAGCCCACTTCCATTCACACACACACACATATTTATATATACTGTATATAAATTGAATTATGATTTGAATCAATATATATATATATATATATATATATATATATATATATATATAATGAGCGACATATAACTACAGATGTATTATACTATATTATGCATATTATATTCATATTTAATACAGTTTAAATTGTACAATAATGGTGAATATCTCTAATATTATATTTAGAAAAATTATTAATTATAAACTTGTAATATTTCAATTTCATATGAAAATATAATAGAAAAAATGTGTATATAAAATACAATTAGTGTAAGTGCGTATATTTCATCATATTGTTACATTTGCTTAAATTAAAAAATAATCACAGTTATCTCAAATAGTATGTAAAATAACAGGGATCAGGCGAATACTTAATCGTAGCAGCGCTACTTGATGAAAATGTGCAAAAGTGCGTGCATAACTGGTCAAAACAAGGACATTTGTGGACACTTCACTTTAACTTAGAAAGGACAGAAAGTTAACTCAGACAGTTTATCTTAGACAGGAAACTTTGGTGACTGACTGTCAATACACGTATCAATACAACTCAATACAAGTAGATTTCAGTCTGCTTCGCATCCTCCAATGGAAACTCCCACTGACATCTGCTCTCCACAGCATGAAGACAAAATGACCAAGAGATAATCTGCTAAAACAGGCAGACAGCTGAAACAACTCGAGTCTGAGGGCTTGAATACCTCTTCCCAGAACAAAGTTGGCTTTAAGTACTCAATTCCCCAAGGGCTGGGAAATCGAAACTGTTGGATGAAAGCCCTTAATATTTCATAACAGTGTCATCTCCGACTGCAGATGAATAAAAACAGAGCAAAAGGGCCATACATGAATCCCTAACAGTAGCTCTTTTGTGTATGTTGAGCTATTCTACCAAAGTACTGTTATGCTTTCTTTGGACAGAAGGGCTCAGTTCTTCAACGCCGCTATCCTGCACAGATTTGGCCCTCTGTTACGAGCCCTCGGTTGTGAGTTTTCATGCTTTAGGAGATTCAAAACAGACAGAAGTGAGGGTTGAAGAAACAGAAGAAACCAACCAATGAGACTAACGTTCACACTAGTAGTTCGGTTCTCTTGGTTTGGACCAAAGAAGAAAATTATACATTTAGTCCTAGTTTGCACAGTGTTCATTTTTAACATTGAGCCTAAAGATACAAAACAAACAGCTTATTTGATGTATATTTTGGGCTTAAACTTCCCGAACACCCAAAACAATGGTGTGTTGTGGGCTAAATGCACTCGTTGATGTGCTAAATGCTCTGTATCCAGACATTTTTACCAGCTGAGGACTCACAGAACGCTTGTAAAATGTGTAAAGGAGTCAAAACAGTGGCACGAATCCCTCCGCCACACACACACAAACAGAGATCTGCTGCTGAAAAGATGTCTTTGGCCCGTGCGGCGTCCATATTTATTTCGATCCGCTCTAGAGTTCGTTGGGAAGCAGTGCAAAAGTTCTGAGTTTGGAGAGGTGAACCCACCCTAAAACACACTTTAAGACTTGGAAACACAACCAAAAGTGAATTTAAACCATAAACGCGTCAAGTTACGCATGATTTGCTTCTAATATTTAATCTAGAATGGCAACACTTGACGGACAATGTGCTGTGACGTGGAGCAGATAGCATGATCACACTGCATGTGATTTATGCTAATACAAGATTAGCTGAATTACATCCATATTTTCCAATAAACAGTTTGCATTTATCAGCTGTTGTATTGCATTTATCTTGTCAGGAAAAAAGGCAATATAGGGTTATAACCACGCGCTTATCTGACCCCCTATGAAATGAAATGCATGGATTCTCTGACAGTGGCGTAAGTGTTTGGGGAGTTTGTGTGAAAAGCAATAATAAATATACTGGCAGAGAGCAGCTATCCGATAAAGACCAATACGCCGGCTGTGAGTGCAGAGCGGTGGAACAGCGAAACCAATCTTCCTCTCTAATCGCCAGTCAAATCCTCTTGTTTTCACACTGATATGCAATTCATTAATACGCTAGAGTGAACTGAAACCCACTTTTCTCAAGCGGTGAGGACTCATTGATTTACGTGAGGGCGGTTAACTCTGGCGGCTTATCAAAACGTATCATCTAATGAAATAAATTAATAAAGCAGGATCCTTGCGCAAATATCTGTCTACGAGAGATAAGATGCCATAAAATGTGCGCTGGCTTGTGAAAGAGCGTAATGGTGGTCTTAAAGACGGGGAAATGTAATGTACTCCCTCGAGATTAACTCTGCTGGACTCATTTTCACCAGCCAGTGATCACTGTCCGACCAAGCAATTACCTTCATCAAAGCATTTATTATAGACACGGACACTCATGGACGCTCACATGGCTAGATTGAGTACAAGGGGCGAATATGTTGTCACTGTCGGGCGTAAAACTCGTATCATGACAGCTACTTTTCAGGAAATGGAAAAACAGATTTTTTTTTAAAAAAAACACATTTTTGACAAAGCTTGTGGCTTTATATATTATCAGACACTTGCATGTATCATTATATTATGACTATTTTTAACGAAAATCAACTTTGAAAAGAGTTTTTCGAGAAATTCTTTGAGGAAGTAAGTGCATTATGTATTTATCAACTTAACGGTTATAAAGTTTACTGTAGCTATGTGGCTGCTCAGTTTTTCCTGTCATTTGGCCAAGATCGCTTGTTATTAAAGACAAAGTGCTTCGCACGGGCTATTTATCACAGAACTGGCAATGACTCAACGACAAATGCTAGACTAGGACTCTCTTCTCCGCTCCTCAAATACATAAACCATTAGCCTTATGAGGTTTTGCCGACAGTTCGAGGATCCAATGGAGTTACGTGGTTTAGTCACAAACACTTTTTAATATTTTTTGATCGTTAAATATTTACAAAATCTACAAAACAGACTTAAACGGTGACCAATAGTAAGGATTTACTGGGGAAGAAGAGATGAAATATGGAGGTGCAAGTTGTCTGACAGACAAAATGTTCAACGGAAACCTCAAAATGTAAAACTGGTAAAATAAAATAAATTATAATACATTTTAAATAATATACTGTATGTACTCATTTGTACATTTATACAAGTATTAACTAAAAGTTAATAAAATAATAAAACAATAATAAAGCATAAAATAAATTAAATAATTATTTGTATGACTATTATTATATGATGCATAATTTATAAAAATTACAGTAATAATAATAATAATACACATTAAACAAAATATCTATAAATAAATGTTTGTCAATTAATTAAATTATTTTTAAATAATAAAAAAAAATATTTGATTTGAAATTTAATAATGCTAAAATTGTATTATTATTATTTTTATTAATAAAACTTTCATTTTTTGATGAAAAAACTATTTTTGTTATATTTCAATTTTCATTAAAACAATAAAAACAGCTTATTTTGGATGAGTGTGGATGTATACAGAATAAAGCTCATGCACCTGGGAAACATCAGAAGCTGTGCAAGGGCAGGTGAGCAAGCCCTTCTAGGCAAAAGAAGAAAAAAAGGTAATGTCAAAGTCAAAGGCAAGTCCTGTCTATTCCCTTGAACTTCTGAACAGAGGGAAACGGCTGAATAGAGCCAAGTCCAACATCCAATAGACCACCCTGAGAAATAAGACAAAGCCATTGATGTTGATGTAGTAAATCAAAACCCACTGGACGAGTCTTCACACTCCATTTCAGGAAGCATCAGAGCTAGAGGGCAAATCTGGACATCAAAGTCTCTCAGCATTAGGCCCAAAAGACCATTAAAAAGAAGTTAAGTATGTAACAGTTAAAACTACACAATTTGGCAGCAACCTAAAAATGACCTGGCACTTTCAAGCTTTTCAGTCAGGATACGTGAAGCACACTGTGATCTGCAGTGTGGAGTACTTACACACTGTGCTTGCCCAGGACTAATTTGCCAAAAGCTAATAACAGCGTGTGCCCCATTTGTGCCATCTCCTCTGGGCAAACAAAGCACCATATCGTCACAATGGCAGTGTTTGGAGATCACTGGAGTGACCATTAAACAACCCAGGGTCCTCAAACACAGAGAAAGTGACACAATAATGACACAAAATGTCACTTTGAAACTAAAATCACCTCTTACATTCACATTAGCCAAATATCTCTGGCTATTACTGATAAATGAACAACTTCTGGTCACTGCCAATCGCTGCAAACGGCCCTTAAAGGAACAGTTTGCACAAAAATGCTTGTGCTGTTTCTACCAACATCTCATGACATGTTTTGGAGAATTGGTGGCTAATTCATATGAAGGTATTTTGTGGTATGTTAAGGGGTTCACGCTAACTTTTTGAAAACATATTCAAGTTTTTGAAAACAAGTTTTTTGTCTAAAATTCATATGAAATCGCCACCTTGGTTCAAAACCTGCATAACTTCCTGTCTTCTGAATGATACAAAACAAAGTAGTGTGGACCATATTGACTTGGATTATATGGAAAATAAACCCGTTTTAAAATATTTCTCAATAGAAAGTCACTGGTTTGTGGGACGAGTGTGAGTAAATGAAGGCAGAATTGTCCTTTTTGTGCGCACTATCCCTTTAACGTGTCGCATCAGCACATAGCATGAGATCTCCTGGGTTTTTCTTCCTCGGGTGGATCTGGTGTCAGACATTAAATCGTCTGAGGGTGATGGCATGAGCTGGGTGTGCGCCAGGGAAGAGCGGGAGACCTGGAGGAGGATGGGTCTTCTGGGATGTGTCTCAGCTGGTAAACCCATGAAGTCTACCAAATACAGACAGACACACAAACACACACATGCAAACATGCGCATTCGTCGGCACGCACACACAGAGACCGAGCCGTTCTGAGAGTTGCCAGCTGCCTGACGGTCTTTCATCAGACTACAAACCACCTGTCTTCTTATCTTCTCCATGCAAGCACAGCAAGCTATTCAGCTCCCCCCCCCCCCCCCTTCTCTCTCAATCCTGCTAACAAATTGATGTACTAAAAATGTTTTCCAAACATTCCCTTTTGGTGGTGGGAATGTTACAATGAACAGTTTTCACAGTTTAAAATGTACTAATGTGACTAGAACGTTAGGTAAAGCTCCTAATGTTATACAAGCAACATTGATCCTTGAGGGTTCAATGGAATCATGAAATTTGACTGTATTTTCTATAAAGATATGTGGTAATACTTTATAATAAGGTCTTGTTTCAGTTAACAATGAAAAATACTTTTAAAATAATAATTGTATGTAAATATATCTGCTAATATTATTTATTTGACCTATTGTGTGTGTGTATATATATATATATATATATAGTAGAACCCCGACTTACGAAACGCAAAAACTTTGACGTATGATAAAAGATTTCGGGGTCTTTTTCGCCCGAGAAACGACAAAATGATCGAGATACGAAAAACTAAATCTCGACCAAGGCGACGATTTCCGAGTTTTGTTTTGAAATTCGCACGCCACTGACCCGTAAACTTGCACCAATCGTCCCGCTCTCCCATTGGCTGTCTCCCGGCTCGGACGCTAGTGTTCGCTGCAGCATCCTGCTCTCCTATTGGTCAGCATCGATCGCACCAGCCTCTGCGTAGCGGCGTTCCTCTCCCATTTCGTCTGTGCTACGCTAACGCTAAAGTTCGTCCGTGCTTTCGCATACAAGTTTTGTTTTCATCGTGCTGCATTGCCATTATTTTGTGCCCAGTTAACAAACTTTTTTCTAATCACTAGCCATGGATGTGAAGATTGTTGCTGAAGTGAAAGGTAAGACAGTATGGTGAGTGTATTTTAGCTTTATTA
The DNA here is from genome assembly GCA_037043235.1 of Rhodeus uyekii. Taxonomy (NCBI): domain Eukaryota; kingdom Metazoa; phylum Chordata; class Actinopteri; order Cypriniformes; family Acheilognathidae; genus Rhodeus; species Rhodeus uyekii. The sequence goes on along the minus strand of JAWRVZ010000153.1, from coordinate 236,330 downwards.
TAAAATTAAATGTGGTGTTTTCATAGGGCTTGGAACGGATTAGGCAATATACATGTAAAAGCCTGACCGACTTACGAAAAGATCGACTTACAAAGCCAGCTTCGGAACGGATTATTTCCGTAAGTCGGGGTTCTACTGTATATATATATATATATATATATATATATATATATATACATAGTAATTATACTTAATATTTTGATTATCAAAAATCTAATTACTTTACAGTGTGTCTGTATATGTGTGTGCGTGTGTGTTTTTTATTAATTTATTAATTTTATTTTTAATAATATGATGATGACATGATGTATTTTATTAATTATATACTTTCATATAATTTATCTAGGCTATACATTCATGAACAATTATTGTGTATATTTTATTGTGAAAATGTTTCCAAAATTGTATGTATAATTGCTACTATCTTAATAAATAATGTTTAGTTACCAACATCTACACAAACTGTTTCCAAAAATTATAGTTATGTTTTTGGAATGTTTGGGAAAACTATTGTCCCAAATCTTTGAGCACATGTCTATCTGCATTACACAATTATTCTTATCTTCCTCCTCGTATTTGTTTTCTTTCAGCGATTGCCTTTGAACCATGTGCCAAGCCGTTTCGGGGTAATATCTCACTTGTTCTGACAGTGGGCTGATTTAGACATTTTTGTATGCATGCGTTTGGGAAGGACGGTCAAATGGAATGGCAGGGGTGGTTATGGGATCATGGAGGGTGACAGAGGGGTCGTGTCTCTCATTGGCCCTGACATTACAATAAGATAAACGATGACCAATCGAGGGCCGCGCCTGCTGGAGGGTCAAGGTCTGCGTGTTTCACCTCTCTATCTCACCTCATTTTTCTTTCCGCCATCATCCACTGTTTGTCTCCATGTCAACGGAGCGTTTACGTGAGGACAGGGTGAGATTTGCCAGACCAGAACGAAAGCGCCAGCCTGGAAGGGAACAGTCCCGGAATACTTACCGTCGCGGGTGGAAGGAAGGTTTCCCAAACAAGTCTTTAGCAGCACATGCTGTTTACCGAAGAGTCGCCCTCGTACCGAGTCAATGGTGTCCAAACAGTGGATGATGTTGATGCACACGATGACACAGGTCAAAGGGCAAGCGGGTCTGAGCGAATCGAGATGCGTGCTAGACGGCTGTGCTAAATGCACCGTGAATGGCACCCGGTGCCGGGCGGGCAAATAAAATAAAAAACGAGATGTGCAGTTTCCAGGTAACGGAGGCGTAAAGTGTGTGTGACAGGTCAAGCTAATGGACCGTGGATCCTCTGAGAAAACACAAACACACGTCTAACTGCACACAGAAAGAAGCTCAGGACAGCTGTCGATGAGAAAGCAGGATGTGGAGCATATCGGAAGCTAGTTTCTAATGAGAGTCAGCAGATTTCAGGTTACTGTGGGCCACTATATGGGTGATTCTCACGAAACCATTAAAACACCATGGCATTATGGATTTAAAATATAAAACATGTTATTTAGTGAAATAAAAAAGCATCACAATAAAGACCATACTGTTCTCTACCTTGAACAATGTGTAATTTTAACATGGGACTTAATTATTTTTCTATTTCACGGCATTTTCTACTGAATTCTCATTACCGCAACGTATGTTATGTTGTAATTTAAACAAATTAAACAAAACATATTCAGAAAAAAATGAATGGATTCTCTACTTGATTTTTTCAGATGATAGAAATTAATGAAAAAAGTAGGAAAATGATGTGTCCATGACTGGTGTTCTCATCCTCCGCAACATTTTTTAAGGACTGTTAAAAGACACATATAGAATTTAAATAAAGTTTGATTTTGAATGAAGGAGAACTTCAAGGTCAGTTCTTTCAAGATGGCTACCAGCTAAGAAGATCTCTTTATAGTTCTCCAATAAAAGTAAAATATAATATATCTCATCTGAGTGAATTTTTTCTATAAAGTCGCAATGAAACAGAAATAGTGAAACATTTTTCTTTATTAGTGACACACAGTCAAGTGCATTCATTAAAAAATGTAGGGCGGGACTTGGTTCTATGCCTCAGTTGTTGATTGGACGTTGAGAAGAGGGCGTGGCCTCAAAAGTGGAGGCAGATGAACGCTAAGGGGAGTAAATGATAGAAGTAATCTAAGTAAAAAAAAATGTAATCAAATTAAACTTGTGTCGCAGCTTACAATCCAATCAATTCCCAATGGACAAAATCAATTCCCACCCTACATTTTGTCTTGTTCAAGAAGCCGTTTCACTCAGACTATCGCAACTTCGTGCTAACTTTAAAGAAGCTACGTCTACATCTGAAATATTAATAAAAATCATATTTCACTTCTCAACTATCCAAGTCTATTCAAGAAAGCTTAACAATCACCGACAAGAGTTTACATATTGTAATGCCTTGAAGCAAACATATTAAACATGCTCAACATGCTCTAACAGGTTTTCTCCCTCATTCTCTCTCACTTTCCTGTTCGGAATTGCTACTTCGCAACTGCTCGGATATCAGTCAGGTCCAATCCACTGAGGTGGACACAAATTTACACGCTACTTATAAGCCTTGGGGGGTTGTCTGATTGAATTCTCTTCACCCGCATCCAACTGCGATTAACTTATCCCCTCCTCCTCCATCGGACGTCCTTCTACGCAGCCCCAGTGCATCTCTGTCAGCCAATCAATAAGCTATTATGGCTCCAAAACAGCAGGTGAAATTAACTTATAGCAGTACCTGCAGACTCGGCACTCTGGTAATCCTGTTGGAAAGGGTCTAATGAGGGAGAGCAGGCCACAGCAAAGGCGCAGTTCAATGACACGAACGCACACACCTGCAACAAAACCCGCAGCTGTGTTGAGAAAGCAAGGACTGTCCTTGAGGACACCTGCACTAGGCTGCGGATAACTGGGGAGGAACTCCAAATATTATTACAGTTCCCACCAGTGTTTGCGCATATTTCTGCCGTTCAATTTACATAAGATCACTGCACCCGCTGCACCTGAAAACCGTACTTTCCAGCAAGTTTACAGTTATTGTTCATGCTTTAAAACTGTGGTAACTTGGTTACACACGCTAATATATTATTTTACAGAAGGAACAATAACTTTAATGGTATTCTAGCAGAAACTGTGGTTACCGTGGCATTTTTTAAAGACATAAACAACGGTCAATGCTCTAAAATGTGGTTGCAACTTTGAAATCTGGCAGAAATACTGAGGCTGGTTCAAGTCGTACTGACAGTAATAAATGGCATTTTATTATTTATGCACCTTGTCTCAATGTTCAAATTAGTTTACTTTCTTTTCCAGGACTAAAGAAATTCCCTGTGAAGTTCAAATTTTACCAGAAAGAAGATTTGTCTACAAGTCTTGTAAGTACAAATTGTAAGTAGCTTTGGATAAAAGCGTCTGCTAAATGAATAAATGTACAGTGATCCCTTGTTTATCGCGGTTAATGGGGACCGGAACCCCCCGCGATAGGTGAAAATCCGTGAAGTAGGATCAGCCAATCAGCTCACGGGATACATCCACTCCTGCTCTCATTCGTCAATCTCGCGCCGGGAACCAATCACGGGGGTGTGTACAAAGCCTCTGAGAGTTTCTCTCTTTGTCTGGCATCCTGGGAAACCGTTTCTCTCGCATTACGATAAAGCAACGCTGCTTTCCGCAATACGGCTGCCGATATGGCGGTATTTTTGAATCTTTATTTTTCTATAAATGTTTTCGAAAAATCCACGATACACTGAGGCCGCGAAACTTGAACCGTGAAGTGGCGAGGGATTATTGTAAATGTAAGTCGAAAAATCAGCCTCCTTAGAACTAATGATAGGAAAAGCCCCGCCCTCGCGTTGACGGTAGGAAACAGGGGCGTTTTTGATATGACACTCAGTACTAAGTGTTGACTGATGATTTTGCAAATGGTTTCTCTTAAAGCATATTAAAAACACCACACAGATGAATAAGCAGCATTGAAAACTCTTTAATTGATGTTCCTCTGTCTCATAGCCTGACACACTGACCCTCAAATCACTGCAGTCACCTAAACCACAGGGACTGGTCAAATTAAATCAGTCCAGTCACCCCGGGCAGATCCAGAGAAACCTTCCCCAAAAACCCTTTTCAAAGGTTTCTTTCAGACAGCTCTCTCGTCTTTATCCCCCTTCCATTCAATCATTTCATCCACGTTCTTTGTGTCTTTTCTTTATGGTCGCGCGGTGTGGGGTTACGCAGGAATGTTACAGTTTCACAGCCACACCCAGCTCAGAGGGAACGACGGCAGGCGGACAAAAGAAGCCGCTGTGACTGTTTGTGACATTTTCAGACGGCTCGTCTCGCTGCTACAGCTGTTTTGACAGTGATATGACAATTTCATCTTTTTCCTGCAACACCGCGGCGAGAAACCTTTTCACAACATGCTAATACGGAGTCGGAAAAAATAAGAAGACTGTGCGTCGGTGAACCTGTAATTCAACATTTCTGAGATGTGGCAACCAATGCAAAAACCATTAATTGAGTCAAAAAGTATGCAACCTTGTGACTCTAACAACATCTACCATAGTGCTAATTGGCAATTGGATCAGAGGTTCATCAGTTAGTTATAGAAAGTTAGCAGAGTGCGTCTGTTTTGATTACAGTCACTTTTATCTGATTTGTGACTGAAACTGTTCCAAGGTCAGAGTCACGCCATGTCGTAATGTCCTTTCCAGAGGGATTAGCACCATAGCTGTCGTGCTTCAAAGAGGGGCAAGCAAAGCCAAACGCCAGATCTCTATCTGGGGCAGGGGTTCGAGCTGACCGCGCCATTCAAACTATTACAGCTACGTGTGTGACGGGAGTGTGTCTGTCCCTGTCCGTTCATTGGATTACTCTCTGTTTGTCTCTCACTCGTTCCGTGGCAATCTAGGGGTCCTGAACGGGGGGACTTACATACACTAAAAAAGATCTGATATACAGTTTACAGAGACAATTGTGAAAATTTTCAGTTTCAAACTCTTTTTCATAACATATAAATGTACAATTATTTCAATTTCAAATTATTGCGTTAAAATCACATAATACCATATACACTGTATACATATATTGTAATAAATGAACAAATGCAAATATTTATTTATTTATTTATTTTAAATATACAGTTCCGTTTTAATGAAAAATAATGCATATTACAATAAGCTAAATAATACATAAATACATTAAATAAATATGTACATTTGATTTCATTACATATCCATCTAGTTTATTTAGTTCAGTTCAAAATGTAAAATATTGTTTGTAAAAAATGTGGTTGTGTTGTATGCAAAAAAATAGCCATAGTAAGTGATTGTGTTTGTTTATGCACTGATGCTCTTCCTAAACTGTTCTAACCATCAGCCAACCAAGAACCACTACAGCAAATGAGGGCAGACAGGATGCATGCAATAGTATGTACTGGGAAAATATTGGGTGTTTCGCTCGAGTTGCATCACTTATTCCTGAACTTTCCAGAAGGAAGTAACGAGCAATTGAGTTTCCGATAAAAATACATGACATCTATAAGACATGAGCCTAGATTTTTTTTTAAACTGAAGAAATTGTTGCCTCAAATCTCTGACATTTCTCATTTTCTCAAACTTGTTAATCCCTTCTAGACTCTACCAGTTGATTGAAAGGCTTCAAGCGACAGCTTAACCTGGCTTTAATAAACGCTTAAGTTTAGCAGAGCAGGACAGCATCATAAAGATGTTTCAAAACATAAACACACAGAGAGAGAGAGAGAGAGAGAGAGAGAGAGAGAGAGAAACCCTTTCCTCTCAATCCCAAAGGCCACAGGAGACTCTCGAATCAAAAGTGGGGGATTAGAGACAGCAGCGGGACTAATACTTCGGCCCTCCGTTTGAGGGGGGAAGATTAGCCTCTGAGACACACTTCCTATCTGGGCCTCCGACCGAGAGGGACTGTACAATCAGCCGTGTTTATCGCAAATGGAGTTCAGCCAAGAGGAAATCACATGGGTCGTATCTACAGGCTCTTGCCACAGGAGAACCAAATAGTTTTGGCTAAGCTATGTTTATCAGGACGAGCGCACAGGTCCCAGGTGGAGCCGACAGTGAGAAAACAACAAAAAAAGTCCCTGTCCTAGATGAGGGAGAGCAAACTGAACCGCTCAAGGACAGAACTCTAAATGAACCGCTATAAAGAGATCTCTGAACATCTAAAAAGGGAATTAAACGCCAGATTTTAGCCATAACAATTTCATAAATTAGGGTGTGCGCTTCAGGGAATGATTTGCGCTAAGCCACCTGGTTCCAGAGAGATTTACCTTGTATTTGTGGACCGTTGTCCATAAAATGACCTCAGGAGAAATCCAGCCAAGTTATCTCCACCTGTCTGAGGATGCGGCGCATTTCCTGGGATCAAAGGGAGTCTGAAATGCTTGGTCATGGCGAGGGCCTCTAATTACCACCGATGAGCACATCTACCTACCTTTCCTCCATTTTGAGCAAAGCACAGATGCCGAAAGAAGATCAACATCCACCATCTGTTCAAACTAGGCCTCAAAAAGCTCTTTTAGAGGTCTAACTTCTTCTGTTTCTTTATCGGCAGTTTTTTTATATTGTTGCTCCAGTCATATCTATGCAAATAAGATAGATGCAAACCAAGTATGATTTAACAGTCATAAACTCTAATATTCAAAACCAGTATTATTATAAAACCAGTATTCAAAGCATACAATACAGTCATTACACAAATGTAGGTCAAACAAGGATTAAGACATTTCGTTATCAGAACTAGTAAAACTTGTTATTCCTTCACCTAAGATGGTCTCGGACAGATACTGGAAGATGGACACGTCACACTTAAATAACGACGCAGACATCTGGTCTCTCACCCCGACTGTCTGAAACCGTTACCCTCGCACGGCAATCCATCCTGTGGTTGTCATCCATCCATCCATCCAGCTCTCTCCACCACTCATTACCGCGGTGAACTTTCCGACCCCACCATTCGTCCATCCCCCCTCATCCATGAGCTTTGCAGTAGGAGATCTTTGACAAAATAAAAAAAAATCCCCAAAACTCTGTTACTTTATCTTCTCAAGTCACTGTCCACTTGGGTTCCTCGACAACTCTGCAAGTCCTTATGCCAGGCTCAGACCACCCAATATTTTAGTCTTTTACGAAAGTCACTGTGTCACGATATCGACTCCTAAACTCTTGTTTCATGGACAAGAAACATCTCAGACTACAAGCTGCTTCCCGACCAATTTTCGATTGCAGCTTTTAACGACGTACGTGATGTCTTCAAGAAGGCGGATCTAGCAACTGACTTCTGGAAACAAGAACGTACAGCATGTAAGCTTAATTCTAATTCCAGTGCTCATCAGGTTGCTGAAGCACCTTCGCTATCGTTCACCAGCATTTACCTTCTGTCATGGCAGTCCCTTGAGTCCCATAGCTCCACAAACCTTTTCTTTATTGCATAATTCCACTTAGCAGTGCTAATACCATTGTCTCTCTTTAATTTCGCCATGTTTGAAAACTGTGTACAGAAAAGCTTCTGTGCTGTTATTGGTCAATGTCACAGACGTGACGGAACATGACAACGAGGACCGACAAAAAATTAAACATGCCAGTCGTTATGGCGTCTGTTGTAATCCACTATGACACACTACACAAGTGTCGTATATAAATTATCTTAAAACCCTTTGTGCTAAAATCGGGCTGATATATATCGTATAGTCAGGATTTTCTAAACTTAATGGAACTGATCTTCTGTCCCAAACAGGGATGCAACTCTTGCCGCCGCAATTAGGGATGCACAATATTAAAATTTTGTTTAAAATTATTATTATTTCCAAGCTATGGCCAATTTGCAATAAATGGCCTGGTTTACAATTATTATTATTATTACTATTACTATTTTACCAAAATATTATTTACATAACATTACTCAGAAAAATACAAAATAAAAATATTTAATGTTGTGGGCAATAATTACATTTATAAAATACATTTTTTAGATTTAAATTAAATGTAATTAACTTAACTTATCATTTTGTCTCACTAAATTAAAATAAATTGCTTAATATAATATATTAAAATATTATCAAATATAAACTATATACTATAAACTATATAATATTTAAATTGACTAGTTTGTCTACATTAATAAAATATTAAAGACTTATATAAAATATAAAAGCATCACAATATCTTTGCATTCAGAAATTTGCTAAAGATTACACTAAACAGAAATGAGCACGCATAAATTCACAATATTAATAAAACCAATAACACCAATAAATTAATAAAATTATAATAATAGTCAGTTGATAATCAATATGATACCAATATATGTGCGTCCCTAGCCACAATCCCAACCGAATTCCAGTAGCACCGGTCTCTGACAATTTATGCCACTAGAACGAGATTTTGAAATCACATGACTTGAATATGCATGGCAGATGTTGCTTGGTTTGTGGGCCTGAGGCTGAAGCAATTATCCATATTAATGCTAATCAGGTTGAGTACAAAACAAGAACTAGTGTGGATCTCCAGAGAGATGAGAGCATGAAAACATGGGAAAAACCAGGAAGAGCCTGCACTTATCTTCTCTGGTCTCTTTTTTTATTTCCGTCCATCCCCCAAGGGCCGTCAGTAACTCCCTTCAGCGCTGTAATTAAACATCGCAGATTAGTTTTCCTTGTAATTTCTGGGCATCTGCAAATAGTCCCCGTGACGCTTAAGGAGAAGCACACCCACCAGCCAATTAAAGAGTGCCGGTTTGCGACGATTACCCGTACTGACAACTCAAAAGCAGATGTGAGGAATGCCATCTTCCTACTTCTCTAAGATTGGGAATAAGCGTCAAACATGGTTCATGTGCTTCTGCAGGAAACACTACGCCGTTCTACTATTTTCAGTGAAATAGGCCAACGCTTAGCTTACCGCAGACTCTGAGTGCCAAAATCTGCCGCCTACGTGTCTCTAGCTGCTCCCACAACCCCCACCCCACAAAAAAAAAATCACAACTAAATTAATTTCTGAAATGTCAGCAAAGGTATGAAGAGTGCTGAAAGGATCAGGGGACATTATAAATGTGCTAAAGAATCCCGAAAGAGGATCCTCCAGAGACCCAAACCCTTGTCCTCTATAGCTACAAACGCGGCTCGCTCTTATAAAACTTAATGAAACACAAATATTCTCAGAGCAAACAGTGGAAAGCACATTGCCGCTTGCGAGGGGGAAAGGACAAGGAAGTGAATTCCGCTATGATAGATCTATAATGGAAACGGGTTGGTTTGAATATCAAAGGCGGGAGGAGCACACAGATGTAGCGGAGGGGAACATTCTGCGAGGGAATAATGAGGGGTGCCACCCAACCTTTCAGAGAACGAACACCAACTGCCCCCCCAACCCCTCAGTTTCACAGACGAAACGTCAACTTAATTTTGTGTCTCCTCCGTTTGGCCAAATATGAACCTCTGCTTCTTTGGGACTTTCTGCCACGTTTACCAAAAATAATAATACAGAACGTAGCGGAAATGACGCGAAGAATATGCAGGAATGGGATAAAGGAATGGCCGCAAGCTAGTTTTGAACTAGCAATGCTCACATGAACGCTTCAACTCAGAGTTTTGGGGTATATGTGGCTAACCGACAGTCATCCGAATTTTAAATACAGCTTTGTGGAACTGTTTAACCAGATTTTTATTTTAAAATCAATTATCAAATGCTCAATTTCAGGGTTAGGTGAAAAGCAGTTCAATCGGAATTTATTTCTTTTTTAATACTGGAATGATTTCATGATTAAATATGTGACTAATTCTCTCTAAGACCAAGACTAGAGAGAGCTTTAGACCGTTCCACACGTCCTGTCGGGGTTATCGGGGTCTGGCGTACTGATCCGCACTCCCGCCGCAGCCCAAGAACTGGAAGAGTACACTATAATTAGAGGCTTTCCGCATGCTGCAGTTGTGTAGCATGCTAATAAAGGACCGAGCTGACTTCTTACTACAGGTAAAAAAAAGTGAGAGCTTTGGGAAATAATAGCTCTTTTGACACATACTCTGCAAACTAACTTTTTAATAAGTTACATTTCCGGTTAAAATGTCGAAAAAAGTCTCCTATGCTCACCAAAGCTAAATTATTTCATCGAAACTACAGGAAAAACATTATTATTGCTTACGCTTATGCATAATGCTCATGCTTTATCCTTGTAATTTATTCCTGTGATGGCAAAGCTGAATTTTTAGCAGCCATTATGCAAAAATTTATGCTCACGAACCATTCATTATTATTTAAAACCGTTGTGCTGCTTAATATTTTTTGTGAAAATTTGCAATAGAAAGCTTTTGTAACATTATAAATGTCTTCACTGTCACTTCTGGTCTACTTCATGCATCCTTGCGGAATAAAAACTAAATTCTTGTACTGATCGGCAGTGTGTCCACCAAAGCGTTTCTCCCTAAGGCCAGCACATTTTTTCAAATGTTTTCAATGGGAGCGCCGTGTATTTAAATACGGCAGCAGCGTGACGAGCCGTTGAGCGTCTATTTCACTCACGCTTGCCGTTTTTCTGGTCGCTGAGAGCTGAAAAAAGTTAATCTTTGGGTAAAAAGAGCCGTCCAATCAGAGTGGAGGAAGGGCGGGAGTAAAACAATTATTAGGTATATGATTTTTGCAGCACATAGAGCTATAACCCAACTAATCTAACCAGTTTCATACTGTAAGTAGTCATAACAGTAAAGTGCCACATTACCACCCATCAATCTTTTAACAATCTTTCAATGACATTTATGCGGGTCCTAAAACTCCCTTTTCTTTGATCGCCATTTTTACAGCTGTTTTTAGAGTGCGAGAAGCCCTGCAACAGACACGTCTGTCATCCTTAAAAACGCAGCCTGATACTACGCATTACGCAACGTGTGGCCCGGAGCCATCGGGGTGAACAGCGAGCTCTTATGGATAAAGCCAGCCCCGTCTTACATTCCTCTCTCTCATTCTTTGTTCCTCTGCGAGTCATTATACTCTAACAAAGCGTGACACATGAAGCATTATAAGCCTGCAAGTTTCATATTGAAAGGAAAACATGGAGACCAAAGGGGCAAAACCCAACTTCAGGGATGTAGAGCGGATGCCAGGATTGACCCATTTTAACTCAGCGTGCCGCACAGAGCCTCCACTGTACGTGAAGTTAATAATACACCCACAACAGATCTGCGCTAAGCGTCATTGCTTGGCCAAACACGGCTTGTTGAAAGTTGGATTAGATTTACGGTCCGCCGGGTGTTGGGCGATCGTAAAAGCGGGATTATTAAAATAACTTTAGAAAAAGGAAAGATTGTGTACACAGTGTTCGAACTGGATTCTTGTAAGAGCAGGCTAGGCAGAACAAATACATTTTGAGGTCTTAACTTCCTTTCCGGCGGTTTTCTTGGCAATAGCGCGACTGACATTCCTGGTGTCAGTCTGAATAAGTAGGTGAGCGTTGATATCTGAGAAGTGATAGATTTCTTCTTGCCTCTGACACTGACTGTCTAGTTATGGATGGAAAAAGAGAGTTTAGGTAGGGATTGTACTACCTTCCTGTCGTAGGTTTCCATCATGGTTGCCTGAACGGGGTAATTACATGCATGGCGGCGGGACGGGAGGGGGGGAGGAGGGAGCGGACAGGCACTGAGGGTTTTGAGCTTTGCCACTGTGTCATTATGGTCCTGTTTGAACCTTATTCAGAATAAGCAGCCCGAAGGCTGCGGCCAAAAAGCCCGAGCTTTTCCTCATGTCGGGCCAAGTCGTCCGTCCGCCCGCCAAGCTTCTTGTTTTCATTCTGACAAAAAAAAGAAGGCCTCCAGTACAAATAGCGCAGAGTATATCACCCTCTGTTTGATATACTACATGATATTTTCTCACTTTTTAGTCTCCGAGCTCATATCATTTTTTGTACCAACTTCCACATACACAAATGTATGTTTTTGTTTCACTGACATTGGCTTACAGAGGCTAATAAAAGCATTGTAACTTTGCAAATGGTAATTTTTAATTATGAATAACTATTTTATAAAATTATGTGATTGTATTATATTGCACTTTATTTATAATATATACATTTTTCAGTTGTAGTCTTTTAAAAAGGAATCTGAAATAATAAACTAAGTGCAATGTAGGATTGTCAAAAATATAGATTTTTGGATACATATCAATATTGAAATATCGGAAACGCTTCCAATGCTCTTTTTCGGTCTCTCGACTATCTGACTGGGAGTTGCACGCAAATATAGCTGCCTCTCAGTAGTGCATCGAGTTCCTTTTGCTGCTTACTGCTCTTAAACAGTCAAACACACACAAAATAATGTCAAAATGTCATATATATATATATATATATTTTTTTTTTTATATATATATATAATTTTTTTACCTAGTTTTAGGGCTGGAACTACCTTGTATTTAATAAAATAAAGACACATTTACTAGAGAAGGAATTTGTTTCTAGATTTTTTTTTTTTTTTCCGAGAATATAAATTGAATTAAGTTTATTTCTATTATTTACAAAAAATATTTACAAATATTTACAAATATATTATATAAATTTATTAAATATAAAATATTTACAAATATATGAGTATAAATTTCACAAAATTAAATAGATGTCTAAAACATAGAAAATAATTATGTGAACCTATATATATATATATATATATATATATATATATATATATATATATATTTCTCTTTTTTTTTTACAAATGTATATAAATATATATATATATTTATATACATTTGTTAAATGTACATTGTACATATATATATTATTTTATTTTTTTATATGTTAATACATTCGCATTTCTACTGATAAAAAGTTGGAAAGGTAAGCTTCAAGCTAAAGCATTAGCATAATGTTTAACATGGCTTGCCCTGTCAGGCGCATTAACACTCATGTGAGTATTTCCATTTTGCATGAAGGCTCGTTCTGACAGTCTGCATTAAACTTCAGTCTTCACTGAATGAGTGCCGACACGCATACCTCCAAACAGATGGGACACATTTGAGAGACAATTAATATTGAGCGTAAAAATATTAATTTTGCTGAAATATCTGTTGTTGGACTTTAAATTTAGGTTTAAAAGTCAAAATGTAGTCTCAAAGAATTTTATGAGAGTGGTAACTGTAAAAGCATAACAGCATGTAACTGAATATAAATACAAGATACTTACATTTACAGGATAAAGAAATTTGCTCTTTTGCACATAGCATAGATATAGATATATTCACCACATACATATATATATAGTACATTTCCATCACGGTTAGATCATAAGAGTACCACATGCCATTGGTTCACACTACCAGCTCTATTGCCCCCTCCAGCTCCACCGCTGACTCGATTAGATTTCAACAAGAGTCTTGGTGACAGCTCCTAGGCATACTTGAAAAGCGGTTGATATCTGAGATCAGTCCTTTCAAGCTTAAAGAGAGACGGTATGTAATGCATATCACGTCCAAGGCAAAGGAGAATCGGTGAAAACCACAAGTTTTAGTAATAAGGCCATTTAAACGTCCTGCTTTGAGCCTGTACACAAACACATCTTTGTGAATCCTTTTTAATAAAGGATACGCATTGTATATAAAAGCATAAATAATTGACCCGGTTGATGCATTGAAATTGAAAAACTGAACAGAGAGATACAGCACAATTCAATAAAGCGTAACAGATAAAGGTAACTGCTATCTTGTGATCTCTACTGTCCATATCATAAACTGTAGTGAGTTAATGGCTTTTATAGCTCTCGACCACCTACTGCGACCTATTCTGCTCTCTTCAGGCTGTCTGGCCCGTTTCCTCCATCAGGATCACCATGCAGGTCCAGTGGCACAGTCACATCCTGCCCATCTCCAGCGAGATTATCCGACCCACTGAGTCCATTGAGACCCAGAGACCCAGGAGGAAACTGGAAACGCTTTCTATTGAGCTGGAGGGGCTACAGGGTCTCTTAGATTCAGTTCGAGGCCAGGAAAGTCGCAAACACAAAGCCAAATTAAGACTGGCCTACTTTCAACCGCTCCTGGAAAACGATACGACTCCTATGGACGGGAACTGCTTAGAACACATCTGAAATCTACTATAAAAATGAAGACACCCATAGGCCTCAAAAACCCAGTGCGATGAGAAACCAGCCGAGCACTTACTAGCTACTTCCAGTGAGGCGTTGTGGCTGACCGCTTCTCCCAGGTAGTTACGGGCCACGCAAACATAGGAGCCTTCGTCGGGTTTGCTGCGACGGCCGTGTACGATACGCAGAAAGAAGAGAGAACCGCTCGGCAGGAGCATACGGTGGGATCGAGGGTTGTCCCGGTCAGTTTCCACACGCTCTCCGTCCTTGTACCACTCCACAGTGGGTGAGGGCCGCCCTTCAGCCTTGCAGTTTAGGGTGGCGGGCTCACCTTTGGACACGATCAGATCGGAGGGGTGTTCCACAATGCGGGGTGCAGAGTCTTCCTGACGGAGACGGGATCCTGACAACAAAGAGAGACTAAAGATTAGACTAGAGATTAAATAATAATTTGAAAAATATGATAATTTTTTTATTTAAGTTTAAATATGCTAACTTAATGATATATAAAAATATTATATTTAATAATGTATTAAAAATATATATAAAATTTCTTTTAAAAATCATTTTGGTATAATTTTGGGTATATATATATATATATATATATATATATATATATATATATATATATATATATATATATATATATATATATATAATGCATTAAACAAAAACAAATGTACCTATTTAAAATATTATTTTTAGTTTAATGCATTATTAAATATAATAAAAGAAAATAATAAATATTATAATTTTTTTTTTAATTATATATATATTTTATATATATAATATATATATAAAAATGTATAGTTTTTTAATGAAATAATATATGCATTAATCGATTTAAATATGTATTAATAAATGTAATCATGATTACATATTTTAGATAGTATATGCAATTTATATTACATTTTTAAATTCATATTATTTAGTATAAAGTACATTTCTAATATTATATTATATAATATATTGTATATATACATATAAATATGAATATGCATGTGATATTATATTTTATATTAAATATATAAGATGATCAAATTAAATTAAACATATTAAATATATATATATAATTTAATTTTATCATCTTATATATTTAATATGAAATATAATATCTTATTTATAGTCATGGAAAATTAATAAACACCTTGAAATACCTGTTCAGACTCAAAACAATCAGACTAAAAAACACTGTTATATATTATATATTCTGTAAAGATTTAAATATGTTTCAGAGTACGATTCACAATGAACAGACACCTCGCTCAAGTTTCAAATGCTAGCTCAATAATGCTGTTCTGCTGTACGAGAACAATCAATATTAGAACAATAATTAAGAACGGTCAATTTTCCAATGGGCTTCAGGTCAGATACGATTCTGTTTTGTATCCTAATGCAAATTCAATACAAATAAATTGCACCGCTGACTAGATCCAGATGGATGTATCCTGATATTTGCATGCCAAAACATGATGACTTTTAGACATTGGCTGAACTCAGCACATGATGTCATGGGGAAGCATTCGAGCACACAATGCTGTTTGCCTTTTGTTTATTTAAAAGAATATTTAACCCTAAAATGAATTGATCATCCGCTCGCCCTTTACAACACAACTTTCTTTCTTCTGTGGAGAAAAAAGTTTTCCAAACAATGGAAGCAAATGATGACCAACACTTTTTGAACTCCAAAAACGATAATATATATGCACACTTTCAAAACGTATAAATGAGCTTCCCTATAAATATTGAAAAGTTGGTCACCATTCACTTACATTGAATGAAAAATATCTTTCAAAAGAGAAAGAAAAAAACGGTTTGTAGAAACAAGAGGCTGAATAAATGACAAACTGATCCATTCCTTGAAATATTCAGTCATCCTTTGTTCACTTTCACCTGTATGATTTTCTTTCTTATGTGGAGAAAAGTGTTGAAAATGTATTTCATACATTGGAAGTCGATATGACCCCAAATATGATTCCTTTGAAACCCTACTTAAATGTTGAGAAGTTGGTCACCATTCACTTTCATCGTATATAAAAAGTGCAGCACAAACAAAGAAGAAAGAAAAACAAGGTATTAAAACAACATGAGGGTGAATAAATGACTAAATGAACCATTCCTCAAAAATCCTCTGTATGCAATTCCTGAAGCAGGTGTTGGTAACTTCCTCCGAACATACTGGTGTGGTTTTGACTAACACAAAAGCTCTGGGAGGGAACAAACCCGTTCATTAAAGAAATCTCTCTGTTCTTTGGACTGCGGCAGACCTGTGCTTAAAACCAAGCCACTGTCATTTCAGTGGTGCGCCACTTCCCTGATCAAAGACGTGAAATGAGAGGGCTGTAAAGTTGAGGGGGTGTTTGGAGGAAAAGGGAGATAAGAGGCATTCTAGAGAGAGACACACATCAGACAGTTCGTGGATGTCTGGGTTTGTGTGTGTGTTTGAAGGGTGGAAGCGTAAAGGAAGCACAGGCACTGCGTAGGAAAATACAAAAGTAGCTAAAATTGGAGACAGCCAATCTGCCTGTTTGGGCTTAAGTCGTTTGCTTGTGTTCAGAGACCAGTGAACTGCACCCGTAAGACCTGGTTTATATGCAAATGAGGCTTGCATCTTTAATGCCTAACGGGTACAACATAATGTGTGTGTGTGTGTGCATCTCAACACTGCCCTTTGGAGTCCATTCAGCCCCAATTAAAAAGAGGTAGGATTAATTGGCAGTGCAGGGTCAGAATACATGCATCTACCCCGCTCAAACACCCCACCCCCGCAGCTCTACTCTCTCTTCATCCCATCCCCCGTTCTTTACATCCAACTATCCCTCCCTCTGGTCCTTCTGTGGAGGGAGAGCGTCTGAGAGCATTAAATCATCTCTAGCATCAGCGAGAGTTTGCACGAGGTAATGCATTCATTGATTTGCATGTTGCGGAGCAGAACTGTTTGCTCTCATGTTTACAGTATGTGTAAATATGTAATAGGAAGATAATCAGCAGTGCTTTCTGATGCATACAAACACACTGTGGGCTCGCAGGACAATACATTACCAGTACTTTCTTTTTCTCTTTTGTTTGTATAGCTATGCAGCAATAGTGTTTGTGTAGAGAAATGTCCTGATATTTTGTATATAATATGATCATCAACAGTGTAAGGTCCCGTCCACACAGAGACGCGTATCACTGTATACATATACATTTTTCATTGTATTGGCGTTTTGTCCACACGGATCCGGCGTTTTGGGAGACTGAAACCGCTATTTTTTTAAACCGGGTCCTAAAGTGGATAAATCTGAAAACGACACCCTTGCGGTTTCGTATGTACAGCCAATCCGTATATTTTGTGAAACGATGATGTCATCACATCACGTGTCGGCTGCGTCACACGTAACAGCAACAACGCGCACAAGGTTATGCGCATGCTCAAAGTCTTCTTCTCTGTGTATAGTATATATATATGTGGCAGAATTACAGCGCCCCATACTGGTCTGGCATATATACTACACCGTTTTCAGTCGGTTTTAATGGTTTCGTGTGTACGCTGATATTTCTTGAGACGACGCCGTGTTTCCGGATTTTTTTTTAGAACGAGGAAAAAAAATGATCGGATAGGGAATGCACCGGCTTCGTGTGGACGTGGCCTAAATCTCTTCTTAAAACCCACCTTTTTTCCTTGGCTTTTATCACTAGAAGTTGACATTTTGTGACTTTTTTTTAATGTATTATTATTTTAATTTATTTTAATTTTCTTTTTTTCTGTACAGCACTTTGGTGCTTTATAAATGAAGTGCTTTATAAATAAAGTTTGTTGTTGTTGTAAAGCATTAAAAAAGGAAATTAGATTTTTTTTTAAGTCCAAATTAAAGTAACACATTCATTTAAAATGTTACTTTGTCATGCATTGTGAATGCAAGATCTTGACCAAAAATTGATGGAAATAAATGGTATGATGTTATTTCCATCAAGAGGTACATACATTTAAGGCCAAGATCTTGTATTAGCAATGCAAGATTCAAGGACTATGTAAAGTCTCCTTCAGAACATCCCAAAGACTTTAAATGGATTTAAGGACTCGGAGTTGCCAATTCATGTGTGAAAATTATTGTTCATGCTCCCTCCCAACCACTCTTTCACAGTTTGACAATACGCATTTATTACACTAGCAACATATTAGCCACCCACTGTTCTTTAGATATCAGCATCAATAATAGCAATAAAAAAAAAACATATTCGTTCTGAGTAATAAATGCAATGAATAATGAATGAGTGGTCACAGAGGACACGGTTTCTAATAGAGAAAAAAATAACAAGGAAGAAAAACATTTCAGGGTAATCTCTCGGATAGAGCGGCTGTATATTAAGATCGAGCTCTTCAATCCTGTTAAAGCCCTCTGACTTCATCTATACTGGATACGTGCTCTTAGAATTAGAGACATATATAGACCGAAAGAAGGTAAAAACCCTTTTCTTTCTCCACCACCTCCTCTTTCAGAAGTGCTCAGAAAGTCAGAGAGACCTCATTACATGCAATATCCCCACTGCACTTTGAAATGCAGAAGCCCTGCTCTTGCTCTCGGCAGACCAGCCGCACTTCTGTTATTTATTTTTTAATATATATATATATATATATATATATATATATATATATATATATATATATATATATATATATATATATATATATATATATATGGTGCATATGAATGCTGCATATGTCCAATAATGAGAGTTACTGCTGAGGGCAGCGTCATGTTACACAGTTAGGGGTTTAATATGTATATGGTGGGAACAAGACACAATCCAAAGAAAGAAAGAAAGAAGGAAGGAAAGAAAGAAAATGCATCTACTGTCTATCTCAGTCTCTCTTCATGGATAATAAATAAAACCGGCTGCGTTTCTAGTATTTCTTTCTCAGCACTCCGCTGACTCTTTTCATGTTTATTTCCACATCTGACTGCTTTCTTCCTTTTGCTTGTCCACTGCTTTGGTCTCCTGTAGCCTTTCTTCCCCCCCTCAATTTTTCCATCCTCTTTCCTCCTGTGCTCTTTCCTGTTTTCTGAGAATATGAGATGAGCTAATCAGCTCCATGGGCTCAGCGGAGGGACGCTGGGAATTCTGCATCTGAGATCTGATCGATCGCTGCCTGGGGCAAGAATCATTTTCCTCCTCTCCGGCTGACACACACACATAAACACACACACACACAAACATACTCCATACATACACATGAAGTACGCTCAATATGTGAACCTATATCTGTCTCGCTATCCTTCTATCACTCAACTATTCCTCATCGGGCTGAGGAAAGCCACTGGAGATTTGCTTTGGAGGTAATTAAGGAGAGAGGAACCTCGGACAGGGCATTCAACAGTAGCCTGAAAATCCCTTACTCTGGTTGATTTGATATGAAACATATGAATGCTGTCAGGCAATCCTACCACTGCAAATATAAATTCATATGGAGTGTTTTCTAAACCAGGGTGAAAGATTATCAAAGTGAATCAATGTGCTGATATATAATGCTCAAAGTGAGCCTGTGATTTTTTTTTATGAGTTTATATTTCAATCAAAAGTAGCTGTCAGTATCTGTTGTGGCCAGCAGCTACTTTAAGTGCTGCAGTGCATCTCATCCTCATGGGATGCATCAGATTTGCCAGATCTTGCTCCGCTCTTCCACCAAGATATTCACATAGTTGAGTGGCGGTTGAGGAGATTCCCCCTTCCATGTAAAGCGACTTTGAGAGACTTTGATAAAGCGCTATATAAATGTAATGAATTATTATTATTATTATAGTTCTCGAGAGCAAGTATGTTTTTGCTACTGCTAATAGAAACACAGACAATGTATCTCAGAGTCTCTGTATCTGCATAAAAATCAAAAGTCCCATAGCAGATCTAGGCAGGTGGAGCTGGGGAAGTGGAGGGGTTCAGAGAAACTCTGATAGAGCGCTGCAGGACTAATCCAAAACAAACTCTAAACCAGACATAATGACATGAGTTTCTTGACTAAAGTAGTCGTTAATATATATATATATATATATATATATATATATATATATATATATATATATATATATATATATATATATATATATATATAATAAGTATATTAGGGATGCTTCGGTCAGGTTTTTTTTTCTCAGATAATAATACCACACACGTTATTTACACTATTGCTATAGATTGTTGTTTTACTTCATACTTCATAGTCAAAGTAAGCACAACAAATATTAATTTTACAATGAACATTTTAATAGGCCTTTTAAAACAGGGCTTATGCATAACACTGTCCATATTAGGATACTCTGGCTTATTAAAGAGCCAAAAAAACGTAATGTCAAACTGAACATAATTAATGCCCATGAGGTGTAATTACACATTGTCCAATATGTGACCGAGGACAAAAAAATAGAAACACTGCAACTCCTAAATTAACAAAATGAGTAGTCTGGTACAAAAATCAGGAATATTATTCAGCAAGTGCTAAATATTGTGTCCTTCGTCCATTCTCTTAATTAGGCAATGCAGGATTCTCTTTATAAATATAAGCTTTTCTACATTTTCGGGAGATCCAAAACATATACGTCTGTACTCAATCAACACTTGAGCGCTAAACTTTAAGTATTACAAGTAATTAAGTAAAACATACATTTCATTAAGGAATTAAATGTACAAGAACGATGCATAATTTTTACAAAAGCAATGACAGACTGTTTAACTTGAATGGAAAGAACAAATTTCACTTTAACACCGAATGCACTGATCACTTAAAACAAAAACGACTGTGATTACAGAGATACTCTCAAATATAAGTGTGTGTATTTGACCGTTGAACAGTGTTGCCAGATTGGCTCCTTTTGGTCACGTCCGACCGGGGGAAAAATGCATTGGGGTGATAAAATTTGGGCTGGTTTTTATGCAACTGGCGGGTTTTTATTTTTTGACTAGAAATGTTATTTTATTATTTTTTACATTAAAACAAATGTTACAATAAAGTATAATATGTAATGTTGACATTTTAATTATGGTTCCGTTTAGCCAATAAGGTTCAGGAGAGTCCTGTCCGATTTCAACACCTGTACCCCCCCCCCCGGTTGAAAATCGCTCCGTAACCCCCCCGGCTGACAAGACGATCGCAAAATTTTTATCGTAATTTTGGGCTGGTATTTTTTTAAATGGGCGGGTTTTATGCTGTAGTTGGGCTGGAAATCTTCAGTCCAATCTGGCAACACTGCCGTAGAAGCAAAGTAAAATAAGTGCTTATGCCACACTCTGTATGAGCAGCAGCTTTAAGTGTGTGCGTTCCATGTGTGGGCACCGAGTACACTCTCAGACACTGTGCGCACATATCGAATGAGCACTGTTTTGCTCTTTACTGTGTTTGAGCAGTCTCAATTCACTTGAATTGCAAAGCTTAAATACACATTGTTTCTTGACACTCCACACTGGTGAGATTGGCCTATTTTAGTGACTCCTTTTAGTGAGTCATAAATTGTGATTGTAGTCTTATTGCATATAGTCTCTCTTTTAATAAAGAAATTATATACAAATGCACTTGCATTTAAACTGTTATTTTATATATTTTTTTTAATTTATTTTTTATTAAAAGAGAGACTATATGTAGAGACTGTGTGTGTATGTATATATATATATATATATATATATATATATATATATATATATATATATATATATATATATATATATATATATATATATATATATATATACACATACACACACACACACACACACACAGACCATTCTTTTTTTAATATGACTTCATTCTGATTCTCACTGTATTAATTTTTCATTTGAACTTTATTAGTTAGATACTGTAATCTAAAAAAAATACATATCCTATTCAGTAGCTCACGATTGTGCCTGAAGAGGAGGAAAAATAATTTTGGGTTGATCTATAATTGTTATATCTGGGGTCTTCTTTAAATAAAATGTGTGCGCATGTGTGTGTGTGTGTGTGTGTGTGTGTGTGTGTGTGTGTGAGCATGTGCACGTTTGTTCAGTTGCCTGGGAGGAACGGAGAGCATATCAGTGGGGTGCTTTCACTCTAGTCTGCCTTTGCAATTAAAAAACTCCACACACCCCTCAGCCATGTTAACCTACACAGCTCTCAGCCATATTCATGCATAGTGCAATTACATTACAACCTACAGTGTAGTTCAATTCATTTATTTCCACACAGAGGGGAGGAAGGGAAGGGAAGGGGAGAGAGAGGGAAGTGTCACATGGCAGTTTTAATAAGTTCAGCTTCAGTGGCTGCATTAACTTCAGATGGAAATGAGCTTTTTTCAGTGAGTTCTCCTCAATGAGGAGACGAGATCCTGGCAATGAGAAAGAGTTACGGTCAGACACGGATCGCCTGAGGATGCCAAGGTCATTCGTGCAGTGTGTGTGTGTGTGTGAGAGAGAGAAATGAAGAATAAAAGAGAGAGAGATCAAACAAGAAAGAATATGTATGCATATATTCACATTTGGTCTATATATATATATATATATATATATATATATCCTGTTGATGTGATGTGTCATGAACATGGTATGCACAAATGACCTGGATACTGTACTCTGCAATAAAATCACTATCTTCCCCTATCACGACACATGAGATAGCCAAACAATCCTGAAGTGTGTGCACATACAGATGCGGAACTTTTCAAAGACTCAAAATTCCCCTTTCCTGCAAACATGGCCTGTAGCACACGGCTGAAACAAAGAAGAGCATGACTCACTGTGCGAGACTGCTCTGCTTCTTCAAAACCTCTTAAATTCACCTCTGTCCAAACTCTGATACGAGAATTTCAGCAAAGATAAGACGGATGCACCACAAAGGGCCGCGGCCTATTTGTAACACCATTAATCGGTGATTAGCAGGTCATTTAGTGGGATTTATTGGTCAAGATAAGCACAGGGTGCAGCCTAGCAACACCTGTACTAGTCATAAAAATGACTCAAAGAGTTGTAAAAACCAGAGGGTGGATCTGCTGGAATGTTAGAGTTCGATGAACTCAAGCGGCATTTCTTGTCTGTCATGTCCCATCTAATTAAAGCCAAATGCAGACAGTACTTGATTTGAACATAACTGGCTAATTAATTGCTTTTGTAATGAGTCTTCTCCTCAGTTCTGACATAGATAAAGTTGAGCTCAGTTTAGTCCTGCAGTGGAAGAGTCATTTAAATAAAAATGTAAATAAAAACGGAAAATAAATGTGTGATCAAGGTTAAAAACGTGCTTTAAAGTATATGTGTGCTCCATGTTTGCTGTGCTTGTTTGTAGGGCCTTACAATTTGGCTCAAACCTTTGTGATTAAATATCAATATAATTGTGGAAAGCAGTAACTTATTTAAAAAAAAAAAAGTAACACAGATATTTTGTAATTTATAAATTTAAAAAAAGTAATATTACTTAAATACTTTTGAAAAAATAATTTAATTACATAACTTAGGTTACTTGTAATGCGTATAACATAATAATAATAATAGTTATTGTTGCTGTTATCATTCCTGTCCCTAAAAAATCATCTCCATCCTGCTTCAATGACTACCGCCCAGTCGCACTTACCCCCATCCTTATGAAGTGCTTTGAGCGGCTAGTCATGCACCACATTAAATCTGTCCTCCCCCCCTCCCTGGACCCCCACCAATTTGCATACCGGTCAAAACGCTCGACCGATGACGCCATTGCCACTGCTGTCCATTCAGCACTCACTCATCTGGACAAAAAAGACACGTATGTCAGAATGCTGTTCATTGATTTTAGTTCAGCTTTCAATACAATCATCCCTCAACAGCTCACCCAAAAACTGTCTCAGCTGGGACTCAGCACTTCGCTGTGCAACTGGTTGCTGGACTTCCTGACGGGAAGACCTCAGGCAGTACGGGTCGGCAGCAACACTTCCAGCACCATCATCATGAACACTGGAACCCCTCAGGGTTGTGTGTTGAGCCCCCTCCTCTTCACTCTGCTGACCCATGACTGCACACCCATACACAACAGCAATCTCTTCATCAAGTTTGCGGATGACACGACTGTAGTTGGTCTCATCACCAACGGCGATGAGACAAACTTCAGGAGTGAGGTGAGCCGCCTGGTCAGGTGGTGCGGCGACAACAATCTCTCTCTGAACGTAGAGAAGACGAAGGAGATTGTTGTTGACTTCAGGAGAATGCACACCCAGCACCCTCCTCTGACCATCAACGGTGCGACCGTGGAAAGAGTGAGGAGCACCAAATTTCTGGGTGTGCATATCACAGAAGACCTCTCCTGGACCACCAACACCACAGCACTGACCAAGAAAGCACAGCAGCGACTCTACTTTCTCCGCAGGCTGAGAAGAGCCGGAGTCCCAGCCCCCATCATGCACACCTTCTACAGAGGCACCATCGAGAGCATTCTGACCAGCTGCATCACTGTGTGGTATGGCGCATGCAACGCATCCTGCCGAAAAGCACTTCAGCGCATAGTGAGAGCAGCTGAGAAGATCGTTGGTGTCTCTCTCCCACCCCTCCAGGATATTTATAACTCCCGCCTCTCCCGCAAAGCCCTCATCATTGCGAGAGACCCCTCCCACCCATCCCAGAGCCTCTTCAGTCTGCTACCATCAGGGAGGAGACTACGCAGTCTCCAGGCAAGGACCTGCCGACTGAAGAACAGCTTCATTCCCCAAGCTGTCAGGGCATTGAACTCCCTCCCGTCTCTGCCCCTTTTCCTCTCTTTTGCCCCATGCACCTGACCCCCCCCCCCCCCCCCACCACTATTGTTTGCACTGTCTTTTCCATCGCGACTTTATCTCTTTATTTCCTTAATCTATTTTACTTTATTTTATCTATTATTATTTATTTATTTTTATATATATATTTTTGGTGTTGTTGATATATATATATTTTGTTGCTGTTGTTACTGTTAATGTAACCTGGTTGCACCTTGGGTCTGAGAGTTACAGAATTTCAATTCTCTGTATGTATGTGCTGTATATATTGCAGAATTGACAATAAAGCTGACTTTGACTTTTGACTAAATAATAATATTATATTTTGTTGCATGATTATTAGTATTTTTACTAATGTTGTTATTATTACTACTACGAAATTAAAATATTACACAAATTAATTATTATTATGACTATTATTTTACAACACAACTGTAAAATTACACAACTAAAAATAATAAACAAATTAGTCTGAGGCATCATTTCCTGTGAAATGAAACACTGAAGAAGAAAAAAACGGATCGTGCTCGCATATAAAAAAGCACACGTTTCTTTAATGAAATTACGATTAGTTAATCATACTAAGTCATCTCGTAATTTCAGTTTTATTTTTATTCATCTTGCAGCCCCAATAATGTTTTTTTTTCTATATCTTATTAATTTGAGTTACTGGTAGCATCGACAAACTCCAGACTTTGAGGTTCTTTCTCACATGAGCCTTCTAGGGTTCTCGAGGTACAAGTTTCCATATCAATAAGCTCAGAATGTGAAACTGACTAAATAACCAATACAATTCCCAATCAAAGCCCTAAGCTGCATTCTGCACAGTCTGACAGTTTCGTAAAATACAATCTCATAGTTTACATTCATAAAGAGCAGAAAAAGCAGTGGCCTCACGCAAGAGCTCGGAAAAGGACACTGCCACTCTCTCTCATTTGCCGTTATCCGAGAAAGCGCCATTGAAGCTCTTCAGAACGAAGACGCCAGGCCTCATATTTCAAATCACGGCCTCAGCCCAAAACGTCCATCCATGCGAGTCCCATCTGGGGCCGGCAGAGGATTTCTGAAACAAAGGCGACCGGAGAGGAAGGCCTCTGTCAGCTGTGAAACAGATCTGCCGGGTCTCCCCTGGCTGTGGGGGTCAGGGGCAGCCCAGGGAGCGAGGGAGAGCTCCTCTGGGAGGCTGCGGTCCATCCTGCCCAGGGGCCCCCCAGTCTGGAGGGCTGAAACAATAAGAACAGTCTCTCTGCCTCTGGCTCCAGTCAATCTCAACAGACACCCCGAAACAGATGGAGAGCGGCCGAGTCTTTCCAGAGAGAAGACAACGCTGGATATGGACTCCAAAATTGACAGCATGTTAGTGATGTGCCACACACACGAGTCATTGTGAAGATTGCTTCTGTTGTATGAGGCCTGAGGATCAAGGTTCGGTATGTAATAAAATACATGCATACTATACACCAAATAGTCCTTTAGTTTTAGTTTTTCTAAATCTGACACACAGCAAAAAGTGTTTTATATATTAAATGAACAGCATATCATTTTGAAACCAGTTTCTTCTGAATGACAAATCAGAAAAAGAGATGTTCAACAGCATCATGTTCCTCACTTATAAATAATTCAGCTGTCGTCCTCACCCTCAGACAATTCACACCAACAGGATTGATCTTCTCGTTAGTGGATGAGGGCGATAAGCAATGGATGGAACGTTTTGACTTGTTCTGTGTCACATGGAGACGCTGTCACTCTTCTTCACTGCTGCTGACAATTAATTCAGCCCCTCATGTGTATATTTACAAGACCTCTCAGTGTGTGAAAACGCTTTCAATCTCAGGGGATGGCCGTGATGCCTGTACTATGGTAACTACACTATTAAACACACACGCTGAAGATCCAGTGTGTGTGTGTGTGTGTGAGGTGAAGAGATTTAAAGTCACACTGGGAGATGTGTGAGAAAGTGGAAAGCACTGCCAATTACATCTTGTTCTTGTTTTTCCACACCAAAGCAAATCTGAGTGACTTTGACCAATACCTCCACTGTATATCAGCTCTACTACCACTAGCGGGAGAACCACACAAGAATAAATTAAGAACGTGAAACATTCATTTCCCAACAGAGGATAGTCTAGTCGTTTAAATGCCAATGTATGTAATTAATGTATTTGACGCAGGCCAAACTCCTGTCAGTTGAGCAGGATAGCAAGTATATCTCAAAGTTTTACCTCCCAATCCAACTTAAAGTTGGCAACTATTCAACCTATTCAATTTTAAATATGGATCCATCTGTTTCCATCATTCTATCCAAAACTCCAAGATTTGTTTACCTCAATGATTCAGGAACCAATTAAATTAAAAACATTTTAACTTAAATGATTCATCGGTTCAATGTACTGCCTTATAAATCTCGATGACTCCTATACATTGATGATTTTATTAAATCCTTTGAATTGGTTCAAACAGTCCACTTCAATGAATTGATTTCAAAACTCAATTATTCATTCCTCAGTGAACCAACTTAATGATTCAAATCAGTTCAAACTGTCCTCTTTAATTAATCATTTGAAAAGTCGATTTTTTGCATCAATGATTCAGTTCAATGATTCAAACTGTCAACTTCAATGAATTGATTCAATACTCAATGACTCATTCGGTGTGTTCGACTTGAAGAGGAGCTGTGCAGACCGATCAGTGTATGAAATCAAAGCACCGCGAGAGCGTTTACAGAGCAGACGGCTCCAAAAGCTTTTGAATTGCTGTCCTCTCGGGGGATGTCATACAACCCCCCAATTAATTGGTCTTCACAGCGCCATACACACCTATTCCCATCAATAATTCAGTTCAAACAATCCACATATATTAACTCAAAGATTAATTTTTGTAACATTTACTTTGCAAAATGGTTTCTTTATTTAAATAACAGGTACTGCTTTAAAAAAAATCAATTTCAACTCATTTCAGATCAAATAAATATCAAATGCTGTCAAAAAACAAAAAAATATATAGCTTTAGTTATATTACCTATACGATTCCTACTCAAAATATCTGTGTGTATGTGTACAAAACTGCATTTCTAACCTTTTCCATTTTTGCCTACTGTACCGCACCATGTATTCAACTACAAATAGAACACATTCGATTCGACAGCAGATCTTTTTCCCAAGGTCAAGCTTCCTCCCAGAGTTTTCTCTGTTCTAATCTCACCTCTTAGAGGGAAGACAACTTGACCCGAGCCCTCACTTGGCACCATCAACCCATATATGAATATGGCACTCGGGGCTCCACGCCAAGACAGAAAAAACAACAACGTCTGTAAGGTTGCCAAAAACATACGCATGGCAGGCAAAGAAGCTGGGGGGAAAAAAAGTTGAATGCCTTTTAAATATCATTCAGGAGACGGCAGATGAGACTGCAGTGTAATGGAAGTTGGGTAACATATCAGTATTTATCTGATGGCTTACGGCCCATAACGGTTTTCGGGAGACTGTACATGACACGGACATTGGATGCTGGAGGAGTGCCTCAGGGTTCGCTACTGGGACGCACAAGAGTGATTACAGGTTGGCGTGCGAATCAGTTAATATTTCAACCCTGTAAAAGAGACTTTGCTCAAATGATTGCTCAAACCTGATGTTTAACAGCTGATAGGACTGGGGAATTCCACCTAATCTGATGAGCGCATCACTCTATGGTTCAGTGATATTGAATCACTGACTCTTCACAGCTTTATGACTGCATGTTGTGTGCTATAACTTTACAACCGTAATTCTTTGTGGATTATTCAGTGAGATCGAAACTGTGAGAGGTGGATTCCTTTTAAAGTCCAGAAGTCCAGTGCTTTGAAGACTGACACTCTACCCCGGTAAGATCAGAACCGCGCGGCCACGCCTGAGACGGCACGACACCATCTGTTCCCTCTCCAGTTGCTTGAAAACACATAAAAAGAAGCAGGAACGCATTTACAACACGCAACTTCCTGTCTGACCGTAATTACTCTGGAGCTCCTGTGAATGTCATTCATCCCCTGAGGATGCCACTTCAGCACGGCTGACATTTCTCCTCTCAATTAAAATCCCTCTTTTATGCCACATATAAAGATTTGTGCATTGGAGACTAAACGCTGCCAATCTTCGCTGAGAATGAAACAAGTTCTCTATCCAGCACACATTAAAAACCTCACATTAGCAGTTTGTACCAAGCACGCCAAACAAACATGTATCACGTCAAGTTCACTGGAACAAAACAGCTAAAACACCGCTAAATGCAGCGGGATGTGAGCCTAATGGCTGCTTTATTTTTATAAATAAATTGCAGGGTGCCAGAAAGCTTTAAAAGTGTCTGTGTTGACTCATTTTTTGTGGTCGAGAAACATGGCAACCACGCAAAGTTAACATTCGGGTAATTCCACCAAGGACGAGTAGCATGAGAAAGTGATTATTGAGACAATAATTATTATCATCAAGGCTAAAAGTAGGAGAAGAAAACAAAAATGAAGTCTGAAAATTAGCTGTGATGCCACAAGCCTTCAAAGTGATATACAGCCAGAGGAACGCAGAGCTGCAAAAATCCTTAGCATAGCAGCAGAAGTGCCCACACCAGGGACCTTCGCCAGAAAGCTTGTCTTACATCAGCAAAGCACAGGCCAACCTGAAATCTGAGCGCGCGGAACGGTTTCTCTAGCAAGGGCTCTAATGCCAAGCCAAAATCCTTTGTTTCAGTTAGCGACAACAATAGGTGTAAGAGCAGTTCACTGATTATGACAGGATCTGTTTGGCTAGCGGCCAGACAGCGCTAGCATTATACTGTTAGGGATTTTATTGTTGTGCAGACCTCAAATATCTAAGAACAGGGTGAGCAAAGCCTCAGGAACATAGAATTAGTCCTGCTTGGTTTCTGATAGCCTTGTTACTGAGCCAAAATCAGGTTAGGGGGGTTAGAAAACGGAAATAGTTATTTAAATCAAAATCTTTTATGGCATTCTTTTTATGAAACCTTTTGTTTTTAGAATTAGCTGTATGGCACCCTTTATGTTGCTCACTTCATGCATATGCAAAATAATTAAGCACATTAAATGCAAATTAGCATGCATGTTCACTACATGAATATCAACAAACATGATTTTTGAGTGGCTTTGGTATATCTAACATGTAAAGTCAATGTTTCACATGTGTTGACATGGTTTTGAGGAGTCAAATGTCATTACCGTGTATTTTATATCTGAACGCATATACAGTCAAATCTGTGTGGTTACAGAACATTTGACATGTAAACCCAATGTTTCTCAGGTGTTAATATGGTGTTCTATTTTACAATAATTTCACATCATTGCATGTCAATTTTGTTCCTGAAATGTGATGACATATACACAAAATCGCATGCAATTTTTGATGGTTTCATAATATTTGGCATGTAAATACAATGTTTTACATATTAAAGGGATAGCTCACCCGAAAATGAAAATTATCCCATTATTTACTCACCCTCAACCCATCCTAGGTGTATTTAACTTTCAGCCAAATACAATTAGATTTATATTTTTTATATAGTTTTTGAAGATCATTTTATATAGATGAAGACATCATGAAGCTCTAGGGGGATAATAAGGGTTCTGAAGTGAAGCAATGTGTTTTTGTAAGAAAAATATTCACATTCATAACATTATTAAACATAATCACTGGCTTCCGGTAAGGGCCATATATGAGCTGTGTTTCAGCGGTAGAGCGACCTCTGACCTGACGCATGATGAACATAAAAAATGAGAACTAAAATGATTTTAAAATGTCTAAAACTTTTAAAGAGAAATGTCAGAGGAGCTTGAGTTTGTTGTTCAGCCCTATTTGTTTGGACAATGAGAAGTGTCTACTTT
Organism: Rhodeus uyekii; assembly: GCA_037043235.1. Lineage (NCBI taxonomy): Eukaryota > Metazoa > Chordata > Actinopteri > Cypriniformes > Acheilognathidae > Rhodeus > Rhodeus uyekii. The sequence goes on along the minus strand of JAWRVZ010000153.1, from coordinate 205,664 downwards.
CACGTAAGCTTATGCTACACCTACATCCTATATAATACACCGAAACTCAACTCTCTTGTGAGCGCGTGGTCAGATGTTAACGGAAGCTAGTGATTACAGTTTATAAAGTTATAATTATGGATTATTTCTTACAAAAATGCATCGCTTTGCTTCAGAAGGCCTTTATTAACCCCCTGGAGCTGAATGGATTACTTTTATGACGGATGGATCTTCAAAAGCTCAGGCACAATCTACTCACTCCAATTATAAAGCTTGGAAGAGCCAGGATATATCTCCAACTGTGTTTGGTTGAAAGGAGAAAGTAATATACACCTAAAATGGCTTGAGGGTGAGTAAATTATGGGATAATTTTCATTTTTTGGGGTGAACTATCCCTCTAAGTTCAACTTAAAGTTTGCATTTTATGGTTTAACATGCAAACATCAAGCCTCAAATTATCTGCAAACAACTTTTTATAGATCAGATTGAATATGCTCACATGGAAGTATTATTCCACACAAACTGTTGAGCAAATTATCAAATTCTTTCAATTCTTTTCCATAGTTATACTCTAGAGATGATAGCACATTATATAGCAGCTCCTTAGCTACAATTTCAAGGTCAGACCTTGGATAATTATGCCTCTTGGAGGACTTGTCTGTCTGGGGAGCTCGCTATTCCGCTTTACGCCTGTCTGCTCTGGGATTAGCCCTGGGGCAAGGAGTGCTTTAAGATGCTGATCAAGCCTCTCACTCAAATTTTTCCGAAAGCTTCTTCATCAGCAGGTAAAACATCCCAGCATGAGGTGGGAAATCAAAGAACACCAAGTCTCTGAGTTTAGAAAGAAGTCTGTACCAAAGACACCCTTTAAAATAATCTATACCATTAATATGAATGCATGCCAAACTGTATCAAACTGATTTAGATCACTTGCAAATGAGCAAGATTTTGTATTCCGCCGACTTGGTTTCCTGTAGAAGCCCAATTAAAACGGGCAGAGTTACAAATAGAAGGGGGAGGGCTGCTAAGACCCCGTAATTGAGGAAAATCACTTACCCACAATGCACCAAGGCTGAGGGGGATCAAACGTAGCTTGTGAATGAGTGAAGGTGAACAAACCGGGAGGGGGAGAAGGGCCCATGTTTTTAAATCTACTAATTAGCGGGCCCTCCATTTCCTTGCTAATTTAATTCCCTTCTCTTAAGTCTTTTGATTGGGCTCTCCTCACCAGACCAATACCTCCAAAAGGGAGCGTTAGCATTTCAAAAGTGTATACAAGCTTTTCCAAATAGAATGGTCAATAGAAAGCTGATCCTGTCAGGAAAAAGAATAATGTGAAAAGAGAGGGGTTTTTGGGAAGGAATGGCTTGCAATGCCATCTTTTTAGATTTCTAAAACACTGGGTTTGGGGCTGTAAAATGACCCTATAGAAGACTACAGCTAATCCAACCCAACAAAGGCTGACTTGGGATAATTCGAGCCCAAAGAGAGTACTGCTGAGCGCTGCAAAACATCCCAAACTTCCGGATGTGTCTCTTTGTACAAGATCAATCCATAAATCACAATCTCTCCAAGTATTCCATACTCATGCATTTACATTTCGTAGCAAAAACATGTCTAAAATCTCTGCTTTTGTGCTGCACCAAAAAGGGGTTTTCACAATGATGTCATTGAAGAACCATTTTGGGTTCCCCATAGAACCTTTCATTGAACCTTAGTGTGAAAAACATTTAAATAATCGGAATAAAGCTTTGTTGAATTTAAAGAACCTTTTGTGTAATGGAAAGGTTCCATGGAGCCAAAGATTCCAAAAAAGAACCTTTATTTTCAAGACTCTAGGTGGGATGTGAGATGTAACAGTGACAAAAAAGCAGCTTTTTGGTGTTCATGTTTTTGGACAGAGCTCAGTCTGCTTTTTTTACTCCCCGGGGAAGCTATTGTGGACCCCGAGTCCTTCGTGGAACGCCCCTCCCCTTCCTCAGGGCCTAACAATTACCCCGTTGAGGCGACACAAAGCATGAACCCCGTGTCAGCCCCCACTGGGCTTTTCTGCGTGTCGGCTTGCTTTATCTGTCAAAGGCAATGCACTGACCGACAAAAAGGCAAGTCTTAAAAACAGTCAAAATAAAAGGTGTGGGGGTCTATGGTGAACATTCAAAACAGTGACAGCATTAGAAAAGCTTAAAAAATTGAGCAATACTGTGCAATAATGCTCTGACTTTCATTTGCATTACAGATAAACAAACGTTGAATCAAGATGGCACGATCGTTTGGTCTAATCATAACCGTATGTTGCAGCTCCACTCATTTTCGTTCTGGGAAGATAGAGATCTAAGCAGAGAACCATCCCAAACACTTAGTTTCCCCATAATCTTGGTCAAAAGAAAAAGAACCAAAGAACCAGAACCAAAGGCATCAAGAACACCCCCTCGCCAACCTTTAAACGTCATTCCAGTGTCTCTGACAATCTCTCAGCTCATTCCCAGACAGTCTGACGCAGCCATCTGCATAAAACGCCAGCGATCACTGCATCGCTCTTTACCCCTCATCACCACACTGGCCCTGTGACAGCTCAAGGGGTAAGCTTGCATTCCTCGAGGGTTTAAAATACCACAAGAGTGCCGGAAGATATAAACAAGTGAAGCGGTCGCAGAAAGGACGTCCCAGGAGCTTCAAATAAAGCCCGTATGGACCATCATGCCCCTCTGAAGCGCTTATCTGAGGGCGCACTGCTTCACTAAGTATCAATGTCGAATTCATCCGCTAATTAATCCAATTAAACAGCTCTCACATGCTCATTAAGCATTTAGTGAGTCCGTATAAATGAGAACCAAATCATTCTGTTCAGTTTTTTAAAAACGAGCACAGACAAAGAACACAACTACGACAAGGCATGGACCAATACAGTATGCAATTTCGCCATCCCACCCCATAAGAGTCTGTACAGATTTGTAGACCCACCATTCTTGCCCTAATCTAAAGCACCATGTCGTTTAATTCCGCCTAATTAGGCTTAGGCAGACGTTAATTGGGATTTAGGTGAACGCAGCGCACACAGCTCAGTGGGCGCTGTCATTTTTCACAGGTGTGCGAGGATCAGGGTTACTAATCCCTTGGCCTGTTCTCAAAGACTACTTCCTGGTGGGAAATCTCTGGTGGTTTTTGTCAAAATTGTATTTTTTCCCCCGATATCGTTATTTGTAGCTACTGATGATATTCTTATTACTGTTATTATTGCAAGCGCAAGCGAGCACAGATTTCATCATCTTGACATCATTTCATTAGGCCACATGCGAGTCGTCAAGGCCAGCGTGCAGGTCCTGAGCGGAAAGAGAAGGAGCGCTGGAGACAGATACATCGCTCACCTGTGAGAACAGAGGCCATTAATTGGCCACCGGTGCCTGCTGTGCCCCGTCAGACACTGACAATTTATTATTTGCACTTAGGAGACCATCCATCCCAAATTCCACTGTGCCGCACCGCAGGGGTTAATGTGATGGATAGTGTTCCAGAGAAATTCCTTCGTGCTTTCTTTTTGTTTCTCTCTCTCTCTCCCTCAGCCTTAAACACACATACATATATATATATATATATATAGACACACCCACTCCGGCATCTGTAATTTTGCCGCATGTGCTTCCTTTGAGAGTTTACTCTCAAACTTGAGTTTACAGTCACTGCTAATAGTGCGGAAAATACGGTACATGGACAAAATGTGAAAAATATCTAACATTGTCAATAACTAATATGCTACCAATACATCATACATCACTTTAAATTTCTAGTCTCCACATTTCTAGTCACAAAAGCATCCATTCAGAATCTTAAATAACTTTAATATCTCTATTTGCCACATTGCCACTGTTTTATCAATTGCTCATTGCATCTATGGGTTAAGTGCTGACGATTTTCAGAGTTCATGGAAGAGCTGGTGAATTCTTGACACATGACATTCGAGCCTCTAATAGGGACAGTTTGACGTACAGTAATAAAACGGGCTCCTGCGGTGAGACATGAATCAGGGCCACATGACGGATGTGCTCTGTCTTAACTATCATTTCCCAGCCTCACAACAGCCATGAGCTAATCAGCAAGTCCTCACAGGCCTCACTGTACAACAGACAGGAATCAGAACAACACCATCATTCATGGTCACAAGCAGAAAACAACGCTCAGTAGTCAGGAATCAACACCAGCTCCTCGTATGTCAACGCTGTTGGGCAAAAACTTCCGGTTCCTTGCTGAATCTACAGTTGGGATTGTTGCCACGTCCTTCAACAGCACTTGAAATCCTAAAGCTGACGTACGATGGTTAAGACTCAAATCACGAACAGCGTTGCTGGTAATGTCACTGCTGACTACGCCAAAACACAAGCTGCCCTTGACACGGTTGTCTTCTGATCTAATGATAGCACATATCTTTACAATCCCTAGCATAATGACCGAGCTCTTCCCGGAACACAAGCAGGAAGAGTGTTCACTTCTCCATCTCTGGTAGAAGATGAGTTCGAACCACGACCCTTGACCTCTCTCCCTACGGGTGCTTGTTAAAGCGCTACACTGTTTCCTCAAAGCGTAGACGTCTCTCAGCAGTGGTGCATCGCGCAGCTAATTCTCAGAGCAGCTCCATCGGAATTCAATACATGCAGGACACTTGGGAAAGGGATCCATGCTTTTGCCCGAATTAATTTCCTTCGTGAAATACGACTTCATCTGACAATCCTCCTCTCCGTTTCAGCTCGCTGAGAGACATGATTTGAGTGGTTTATTCATGATTACATTAATCAAGCAATCACTTCATCTGTAATCACGAGTAGATTTGAAAAGCCTGTAATCTGTTGCCTTATGTTTTATTTATTCAGTCCCAGTTGTATCCTTCTAGTTCCTATCATTCTCTACTCCATTCTTTTCTAACTTTGTATTACTGACACATGCAGAATTACACAACAGCCATTTAGGAATAACCCTACACCCAACACACAACAATCATTTTCAAACACTTTTAGTCTGCCATTGGTCAGAGTCTCCACCCCAAACTCCTGCCGCTGGTTGAGGATGTTTAAATAAACATGTTTAATGCCATCTTTACATCTGTTGATGAAATCAGCTTATAAATGATTGACTTATACAGTAATCCCTCGCCACTTTGCGGTTCAAGTTTCGCGGCCTCAGTGCATCGCGGATTTTTCAAGAATATTCATCAAAAAATAAAAGTTCAAAAATACCGCCATTTCGGCAGCCATATTGTAGAAAGCAGCGTTGCTTCATCGTGATGCGAGAGAAACGGTTTCCCAGGATGCCAGACAAAGAGAGAAACTCTCTCAGAGGCTTTGTACACACCCACGGCACTCAGACAAGACATGTGATTGGTTCCCGGCGCAAGATCGACCAATGAGAGCACGAGTGGATGTATCCCGTCAGCTGATTGGCTGATCCTACTTCACAGATTTTCACCTATTGTGAAAACATTAACCGCAATAAACGAGGGATTACTGTATTTGCATATAAGCTGGAAGAGTAGAAAGTATTTGTAAGGGAAAAATGACACACTTGAATTTAATGCTGTGATATTCCTCCAGGTTTTAACTTGAACAATTACTTCTGGCTCAACTGTAATCACAAAGCAAACTGAGGCAATAAAATAAAGCAATCAACAGTTTAAGTCATAACAGCCTCCTTAAAACAGACTGTCTGTTTGAATCATTGTGTTAGAGGAGCATAACAAACAGACCCAATTCACATTCAGTTTCCTTAATGGAGCAAACTCGCAGTGACCACCTGGTCTATGCTGACTGGTCTGAAAACCCAAAAGGAAGGGAGTTAAATCTGTGACAATGTTATTAGGTTTGAAGATGAAAAGGCAGAGAGTTTGTTTTAGCAGAGCTTTAGTCAGTTATTCGCAAAGAAAGAGGATCAGGGGCAACGTCAACTGGGATTATGTAGGTCTATTACATTCGGCTTAAGGTTTCTGTCAAAATCTCTGCTCAGAGCGGTTCCACCCGGGTCTGCCAGGGGCTGGAAACTGAAGGAGGGGACGGTGATCTCAGAATGGGATGGTCTAGGCACAGATGTGGGACGGTGAAAGCAAATCTATCGGAAACCGACCTCGGTGCATACAAATGAAGACAAATAATGGCAAGAATGTTTAATCATTAATGAAAGTCAAAGGGTGACAATGAGAATGGTGAATGATGATGATAATAAACAGAAGAATGACGATGAATAATAAAATCATCTAAACTTGTGAACTTTGCCCAAATACTTGGTCAGAGTAACAAATGATTTTCTTATTCACAAGAACAAGACAAACAGGTTTGGCTCAACCACAAAACACATTAAGGAAGCAAGGCATCCATAAAGTACCTCAACGGAGGTACTTCAAAATCCTTATCACACCTTAAAAACCACTGCTTGCGACAATAAGACTTTAAAAAGATGATAAGCCATTTTTAAAAGTGTTCCACACTTTCTAAACAAAGAGTTTGGGAAGGGAGAGCTGTTTCTAACTAAAGACTTTAGCAAATACGACATGCTTCAATTTGATTTAGCAGCAAGTCTTATAGAGAGAAAGGGTTGAGTCAGGAAAAAGGACACACACACAAAAACTGTTCAGTGTTCACATTTGCTGTACAAAAACTATACATGTTAATCAGAATTAAGAATAGATTAGCAGTTCCTTAAGTGCCTTGGCAAATAAAAGGCGAGCAAAGTTACAGGATGCCAAGATTGATGCTCTAATACGTATTTCTAAAGTCTGTGGAAAAATTGTGATCTAAAAGCAAAGTAAACCTTTTGAATCTGAAGCAAGACAATAATCTGGAGTAAGTACCACTGTTACATTAGTTGAGGATGATAAACGAGAGGATACAGTACAGGCTGCAAACAAAACTTCGGGATAACTTCCCCAAGTCTGTAAAGATAAATTGAAATTAACTGGCACTATACATACAAATGTGAGTGAAACAGACAGGTAGGAAAACATCTACCAACTTCGTTCTCATCGTTCAATTGAGTTTTGAACGACTTAAAATAGTCATGCGTTCGCGAGTTTTTAAGAAAGTGCTCGTGCAACATTAACCAACCAAAAGTACGTACCTGTGCAAACGTGTATAACTGCGATAAAAAGCGCGAATCCAATAATTCTCCCCGTCATCGTTCAAATATTCGCGTTTTAGAGCTGTTTGTGTAATCCGCGAAATAAAAACATGAAAAGAGATCAGATTTTTGTGCGTTTTTGATCCTTCATAATATCCCAATGCAGTGGCTATATTTCGCTTTTCCGAAATACTTAGGAGTTCCTCAAATTTCGTGAAATGTGTTTCTTATAAAGTCCCGGTGAAATTGATTGTAATCCAGTTTATTTGTGTTCACACGCACCCCATGCGTCCAGAGAGGGGGGGAAATGCTCAAATTAATCTCCAAAAAGTGCAAAGAAACCTTGTAAGGTTTTGAAATGAGACCCCCCACCCCCCAAAAAATATTATAATAAAAATAATTGTGCACGCGCTGAGTTAGTCACTTCGTATCCGCTGATCGCATCCTAAAAGATCCCATAGAAAGCCAGAGAACTCAAACTCTTTCCCAAAGTTTTAAAGGTAATAAGGTCCTTAGCCTAAACAAGTGACCAGTGTCACATCCTTCAGAAACAACGTGAATAAGTCATCTCGAACTCAGAAACTTCAGTTTCCATTGGAAGAGCAGAAGCTGATGCTGAAGAATTTGCTGACTGAAGTCCATTGGATGTAGATCATTTCCACTTTTCCATTGCTTTAAGTCAAATGTACTTCCAATACTTTTCCTCTATTGTTTTTACCCCCCTCTTTATTCAGTTGTTCTCTCAGTGTTTTAATATTTGGATGTATGCATTGAGGTCCCCCGTCACTTCGGGCTGAGGGGATTCATTTGAAACAACGGTACTTCATTCAAACAGCGTGAATAGTAAATGGTATGGTACGTTCCAGGCTTCCCCTCCGAGGACTGAACAATGGATCATTCCACGGGAGACTTGGCCTCAGGGTTGCCAATTCCGTACAGAACCATCTTTTAATCCCTTAATTATATATTTCCATACTATTACGGTGGATTTCTACAAAACGGGTACAATTTGCCAATCTCAAATCTATAAAATGACAATTTTAATTTAAAGCATAAACAAAACAAAAACATAATACAGGCTAATTTAACACAAATAATAAAGAGTCTAATAGCATGCTTAAAATGTATTTATTTACTGCAAAACACTTTATTTTTAGTAAAGACCATTGTAATGTAATATAGTCTGGTTGTGTATTTAATCCAAGTTTATGCTGCAATGTAGACCTATTAGATGAATTAATTTAAATGATTAATCTTGTGGAGTTTTCTGGTGAGATCTGGCAACAATGATTAACCTCTTCAGCGCGGCTCCGTCTGGGAGAGACACGGTTCCCTGAAGGCAAGATTCTGTTTGATCAAACTTTAATGAATTTACATTTTAAAACACATTCCTTGCATTGGTGAAACGGAATAATTTTCTCTTAATTATTTTTTAAAAGGCGAGGCGTTATGTGGATTTACGGAGGGGTTTATTTGCATATCTATTGAAAAGGTTTCTTTCCTGGATTTAGAGTAGTTTGTGTGCGAGTTTGTCCGGCTTTATCTATAAAATTGCATTCGTTGGAGTCTTATGCCTCTATTAAGGTTGTGGTTTGTGCATTTATTTTATTATTCTCTGATTCCAGAGCAGGTCTTCTGGTGGAGTGCGTTTATTAGCGCAACAGCGCCCTCTGCCGGTTGCCGCTGCACTGCCGCCACTTTCACAGAGACATTTCAGATAAAACAGAGAAAAAAACAGCACTTCTGGTACTTTACAAGTGTATACCTCACATCTGAAAAAAAAACTGTTAATATGGATAAGCTTTCCTAGACCCTATTTAGATACATTTTCCATCTGACATGGAAAATGCACACATCCAAATGCACAATATTAAATACAAACAAATACGCCACCGTAAACTCCTACTGACAAACAGCTGAAGAGCCATTTTGAGTAAAATGCTCAACCTCTTGCAAGGGAAGAAATATTCCTCTGAAAAGCATTATTGTACGCTCAAAAACGGCTGTAGCAACTCATAATGTAATAAGTAGCTATTACATTATTATTGTAATCAAATGTTCATAATGTATTTTTTTCGAAATGTAATATAGTCTTATAATATAGGCTTATAATGTAATCATTTTTACATTATGAGACATTTCTTACATTATAAACCATAATCATAAACCAAAAACATTGTAATATTGGTATAACTGTAATAGCTTAAAAAAAGAAAGTGTATTCCCTTACAGTACATTTAAAAAATATCTAAATCAGTCTTAAACTACCTGCGAAATGCAACAGATTTTAAAATCCATGTAATTATTTTTCTTATTATTACCGTAATAAACATAAACCAATGGTATTCTTTTACAGTGCATTTAAAAAAAATCTAAATCAAGTCTTAACCCGCCAACAAAATCCACTAAATGTTATTATTAATGTTATTATTTTTTTTACTACCACTACTCCTTGTACACATAAGGTATACATACTGTTAAAGGACAAACAATGTTAAAGGGGTCCCATTTTGCCCTTTTATGAAGTCTAGATTTTGTTTTTAAGTGCAAGAATGTTTTTCATGCTTGATTATTTAAAAAAAAATTATTATTCACTTATTTTACATTATTACAGCACCTCTCTGCCCAGTCTGTCTTGAATATGCCGTTTAGTTCCTGTTTTGATGAAGCCTCTCCTTCAGAAATATGAAAAGTGCTGTGATTGGTTCGCTGGTCCAGTGTGTTGTGATTGGCGTGTTTGGGAAATGTCCCGCCCCTTACCAAAACCGTGAGCTCTGGTACTATTAAATATTAAGGATGCCGTTAATTTTTCAAACCAATAAAATCCTGATTCACACTTAATTATGTCAACGAACAAGAGGATTGTGGATTTCATGCACAGACATGTTCTTTAGGTAATTTTCTTATATATTTTAGAAACGTTATACACCATTTAGTCATGATTCTTGTCAAACTATTGTAATAAAATAAATAAAAATAAAACTATGACAATATTTAATGCACAGACATTGCAGAGTGGAATAATTGATACCATTCCAAGTTCGTCAGCCTTAGGAAGGTCAAACAAAAATGAGTTTTGGAAACAGGTGGAAAAAACAGCATCTCTTTGACAGCAACAGCACAGGCCTCGTCCCATTTTTGTGCTTATTCCATGGTTGGAGATTATTTAAATGAGTAACGTTGTGACAAGTGGATTCTGTTAAATTAAATCTGTCCCTTTAGAGTAGATTTGAGCTTTGCAACCTTACAAAATACTAACACTGTGTAGAAATGCTTAAAACCTCTCAGCATCAGGATAGCAATGAGTGTGAAAGATCACAATGGCCTAAGCAAGCTAAGCAAACAGTTCTTCATTTTAAAACAAGTTACAGGAAAACAAAGCCTGACCGTAAATCAGAGAGTATGTTGATACACACAGCGCAACTTACAGTCATGTACAGTGGTTATCAAAAAAATGATGTAAAAAAGAAAGACAAATAAAATCTGAACTTTTGCATATTTAATCTACTGATATTAATAGTAGTAGTTGTAGTATCAGTAATCTGGTGAGTTTTGTAGGCGGGGTAAAGACTGGATTTAGATGTTGTAAATGATCTGTAAAGGAATACCATTGTTTTATATTTAATAAAGATAGCAATAATAACAATTGTATGAATATTTAAATCTGTTGTATTTCTCAGGTAGTCTAAGACTGGATTTAGATTTTTAAAATATACTATAAACGATTTCTACTATTTCATATTTATTTTATGTTTTAAAAGCTATTACATGTGACAATGTTTTTGGTGAGATTATAATGTAATACGTTTCTCTATATAAAAATTATTACATTATAGGCTTGAGATTTTATTTTGAGAAATGTATTACATTATGAAATTTTTTATTACAATAATAATGTAATATATTAATTTGTGCAGTTATTACATTTTGAGTTGCTACAAGGGCCAAGGTTAAAATCCAGGAACTGTCTCTTAACTCGTCATTTTAATATAGAGGACGGTAAAAAGTAGACAGAACCGTAATTATTACGGTATCTTAATTGCAATTATAGTCTATGGTACCAGTGAAAATTTTGGAAACATCTGCTCATTCTTTATTCTGACTTTTTCCCACATTTTAGAATAATTGGCAAAACTATGAAATAACACAAATGCAATGGGAATTATGCTGTAAAAAATATATTTCATATTCTTCACCAAAACAACATTGTCTATTCCAAGTCATCCATTTAAAATATGCGTCAAAGTCTTTATATTCAACGGATTTTAACATAGCAAACAAATATTTGAACGTCTGAACCAAATTCAGCCAAGTGTGTCTAATCTTCTGACTGGTACTGTGCCAAATAAAACCACACATTAACCTAAAAAACGTGTGCTAAACTACAAAACTACACCCCATTCATGTCAAGCTTCCTCTGAGATTTGTGACCGTATTCAATCTCACATCCCGTCGCCAAAGTTCCTGACCTTCAAGAGTCCAGAGCCGTGTCAAAAAGCATGAAATACTAGTGGATATGGCAGTTTTATGGTGAGGAGACAGGAAAGTGCATCCAGGATCCGAGCCAAATATCCATCCTTCACCTGTCCTCTAATAACACAGAAGGACAACTACAATTCCCCTGTTCCTCTACATCAAACCTCCTGTGTAACGTTTCCAAAACCCCCCAAAAAAACGGTCTCAATGACTCAGAATAATGATGATTTCAGTACTAAAACACCATCAAAAGAGCTCAACATTTCTGAGCCGTTTCATGGCGCACAAACACATAAAACTCTATAATTAAGTGCTAATCTAACTCTTGTGTCAGACAAATGCGTTTTGATATCGTGAACTTACTCTGGAAGACCTGGTAGCATTTATGCGCCTTTCTGTAGAGATGGCGCGGAAGCATTGGCCCATGAAGAGCTCCTAGCAAGCTTCCTCGTAGACGCTTGCACCACTGGTTTGGTGGGTTCCCGAGGCTTGCGTGGCGAGGGACTCCTGGAGTTCCTCCATGTTGGACACCCATCATGACAAAAACAACCAAAACTGAAACAACCAGTGTCACAGGCTCCATGTTGGACTCTGAGTTTATTATTTGGACAAAATCATCAACTTTAACGCACCAACTTTCGTTCATCAGACGATCTTCGGTGATCCAAGTATTATCCGAAAATTATTCTCCATCCCTGATGCTTTAATTCTCATCTCAGCACATGATAGACCTTTTTTAATGATGCAGGCGCAAACAGAGACAATATACTCAGCGAGGGCCACTCCCCGTTCGTTTTTGGATTTCAATATCTTACACATAATACACTTTTAATCCTGTTCACTCTGTTTGATATTCAAAGCAAGTTTTGGTGGATGTTCTCTCTTTTCTTGTGATGTCTCTATGTGAGTTGGAGAAAAAGGGGTCCCTTTTGGACTCCATGCTGGGGCATCTCTTTCAGCGTGATCGGACCCCCCCTCATCAACCCTGGGCTGTATCGGTATGGGGGCGAAGGTTTGATACAAGCAGCGAGCGAGAGAAAAACACATACCCTTTCCCCCTGACTAAGACTATTTTACGCCTCCTTTTCAAGCGGCATCACCTAACAAAACAGCAAAGGCTAAAACAAAAACATTCTCCAAGAACAATACTCCCCATAGAGAGAAGAAAAGCTTGCTTTCAAACATGAAAGAGAAAAATGTCACATTTTTATCTCAACGTGGGGGCAGTGCATCTTGGGACTTCATTCAGGAAAGCATGAGATTGTGCAGAGGGGTGTTTTGCAGATTTGTTCTTTTACAATGCAGTTTAACTATTTAGATGAACAATAATAGAGTAAACAGTATATTTTTTACCTATAACTATGTGAAAATGTGTAAATTAACCAACGTTAATTTATAAAAATACAGGTACCGTTATGTAGTGAGAGGAAGGCCCTAGAGACTATTTTTAGACCAAAAGTGCCGCCCATTGCACATCCATTCAGGGACTGTCCTCTACCACTTTCAGATGTTGTCCTTGAGAGTGAAATCGAGTTTATTTCCTGCCAAAGTTAGAGACTTTAAAACTCAATACGCTATGTTAATGCTTCACTTTCGCTCCAGGTGCTGGAAAAAGATAAGATGCTCAAAAGGGCGGAACAGAGTTTATTTTATAATGACATGTTATAAAATGATTATCTATACTTAAAAGATTTAATATTTTAAACCATTGTGAGATGACTGGTTGACATCTTTAGAATTAATGTTTTGCTAATTCCATAAAAGGCTCTGACAGTCAGCACTCAGTCTAATCATTCTGGCAAAGGGTACATTTACTCAACAATGATGTATTAAAAATGTAACGTTTTTTTCTTTGAGGTTTTCGTATACAGACACCGACGTTATCAAAATGATCCCTATTCACACAATTCATGCCCGTCCAGTAGTTGGCGATATCACTTTGTAAAGAAACACTACGCACCTATAGACAAAAAAACCTAATATGTGTGCGAATGATGTCACCGTTTTCACAAATTCACATTTTTGTGTTTTACAGAGATGATGAACAGTATTGTTTGCAATAACGTATGAATATGAAATGTTAAATTTGAAAATCTTAATATAAATTCTATAATTTGTTAAGAACAAAATTATGTGACAACAGTCAATGGAAACTCATCAAAACACTGAGGGATGGAATCAAAATCATAGCAAAAATCAATGTAAAAAAGGCAGTACCTGCAACCAAATCAGGTTTCTCCAGGATAGCACATCCATACATGCCGTTGCAATGAGGTTTAGTGTTTCCCACAGCAGTTTCAAGAGCATGGAGGAGATACTGGGACCCATTACATGAAGAGAGCTGGACATGAACGTAGAAGGGCAACAACCCAACAGTAGGACTGGTATCTGCTCCATCGTTAGAGGAGGCAGAGGAGGTTCAGACGAACATAGAAGGGCTGATTCAATTTACATGAAGTTCATCACAGCAACTCGGAATGTAAGTAAGGGAACCATTGGCTAGCATGTGGAGGTCTGTGCGACCCTCCAAGGATCTCAATTACTGACCCACGGCATTGCCAGACTCTTTCACGTCTGTCACATGTTCTCAGTTTGAACCTTCACTCATCCATGAAGAACAATGAGGATCCACTAAAGGATGTCAGGCCCTCATGTCACCCTCATGAAGTCTGTTTCTGACAGTTTGGTCAGAAACATGCACACCAGTTCCTGCTGAAGGTCATGTTGTATTGCTCTTTCAGTGGTCCTCCTGTGCCCCCTCACAAAAAGGAGCAGATATAAGTGTTGGTGCCTTTCTACATTCGTGTCATGTAATGGCCTTTCTCCCAGTATCTCCTCCATGCTCTTAAAACTATGCTGGGGGAAACACCAAACCTCCTTGTGACGGCATGTATGGATGTGCTATCCTGGAGGAGCAGGACTGACTGTGAAACCTGATTTGGTTGCAGGTACTGCCTCATGCTACAGACAGGGACAAGGACCCTAAAAAACATTCTCTTTTTGAGGATTATCTTGCTGTTGATTACAGTTATACAGTATTTCAGTTATTTCAAAGGTTACAGATAGGGATGAGCGAGTACAGCATTATCTGTATCTGTTAACCATATGACTTATCTGTACTCGGGCGGGGCCTAACCCGGAAGTGGGCGGGGCTTTGTCTGCTGTGTTGTTTTTAATCATGCAATTGATATGGGTGGATCAGAAATTGTTATATTTATTGCTGATTATAAAACTATTTACATGACAGCACCAGCATTGAGCTTCAGATCAATGGTTTTGATCACGATAACAAACTAACTATACAGAACAAGTTTTGCAACAATGAATACAACTCATGCGGTTGCAATTATGAAGAAAAATGTAATGAACAAGAGTTTTCATTTAAACATAACTTCCTTTTTTTACTTTAAATTTTTTTATGATCAGTGTGATTTTTTTTTTCAATTTCCACACCAGGTATGCATGTGTGTGAGTGAGTAAGAGAGAGAGGGGGACTGTGTATTCTATGGATCAAATAGTCTGACGTTGTTTTTAAGATCTGCATTCCTTTACCATGTATGAAACACAGCAAGAAAGTGTCAGACACTCAGTGCTTGAAGTTAAAAAACTGAATAGAGCCAGCAGACGGTTAAAAAATTTTTTCCGACAGGCAGAGACGCAACGCTAGTCGCATTCTACCAAGCAAACCCCTCTGGTTAATAAGTACTACAAACAATTCGAAATAAAAAACAAACCTAAAGCTGAAGAAACCCTAAACGTTAACAGAAAAGACCCGCAAACCTGAGTGACAGAGAGAGAAAGACACCTGTTCTCATCTCAGTGTTCTGTTCGTGAGTGAGCAGGGCGGAGCCGCGGGACGCAGCAAATCTGCATGCAGACAGTCAGCTACCCAATGAGGATTTTTATTCAATCCGAGCACAGATAATGACTCGTATTACTCGTATGATACTCGTACTCGGCAAAAGTGCATTATCCGTACCGGATACTCGTTTCAACTGAGTATCCGGCTCAACTCTAGTTACAGACTGCAGCAGCAAAAGAACCAAAACCAGCAACAACACTGACCAAGCAAGTATATATATATATAGTAAACAACAGGATAAAAACTACAAATTAGTTCAATGTTTTGGACAGCACAACTCTGTCCTGTTCTCTTTCCTACTCAAATGCACACACACAGAGTACGGACACACACTCACACAGAAACATGCTGTTCTGTGAAACATCAACTGCTTTAAACATTTGACATTACAAGGTAATAATGGAGCTGTTCTTGAAGCACATAAACTATTGCACAGACGCTGCTTCCACTGAACACCGTTACACACAGACTCAGGTAATTTATACATGCTTAGTCTCTCTCTCTCTCTGTCTCTCTCTGTGTCTCTCTCTCTCTCTTTATTAAATGCATCAATAACTGCATTAGTTTACTATCAGTGGCTGGAGCCTCCATTATTAGCTCTAAAATGACATTTTGGTATTAGTAACAGAGGCTTTAGATTAGATGTGTAAGAAATTAGTCCTACACAAGCGTTTTAAGGACAAAGAGCAGATGTCTTGGAATACATCTGAACTATGTTTTGAGGTTTGATAACCATAGTATAAGCGTAATAATTGATTCTGGACCATTGAACTATTGAAAGTTAGCTTT
This sequence comes from Rhodeus uyekii, assembly GCA_037043235.1. Lineage (NCBI taxonomy): Eukaryota > Metazoa > Chordata > Actinopteri > Cypriniformes > Acheilognathidae > Rhodeus > Rhodeus uyekii. The sequence goes on along the minus strand of JAWRVZ010000153.1, from coordinate 189,463 downwards.
GTGTCATGGCACACATTATCAACTCAGGTGTGCATTACTTTTCTAGTAATTCAACCGCCTGTCGTCAATTACTCCTATATATTTTATAATTAATATGTAATCATTTATAAAAGAATATATACAATATATTGTTCATTTATACTTCTTTTTTTAAATTCATTTAAAAAACATAAAGGACAAAGAAAAAAGGTAATCTAAAAAAAATGGCCAGGAAAATACAAATCTTCTGCAGTCTTTGCACTGTGTAAAGACAGCAAATAAATTCTAAAGCGAAGTACAGGAATGCAGATCGCACAGCTGCCTGTCTGAAACAATGCATACATAAGAGCTCCATACAGGCACTGACAAATCTGTTCGGATCTCAGATGAGGAGCGAATCCTGTGAGGACAACTATGAATTGCTGAGCCTCTGACCCTAGACCTCTGACACGAGGCCGCTCTGGCTGGGAAACACTTTGGTGCACTAAGTGCTACCCTGTCATTCCCAGATATTCTTCTAAGCAGAATACTTCCGTGACTTGTCAGCCTGGCTAAGAAACAACCAAGCTAGGTTTGAGCGATTTCTCAGTACATCTTCAGCACAAATGTTGTCACTGGGAAAGAATGTCTCGCGGAGGGCCATCTGGGCTGCAACCAGGATACGGTTCAACCACAGATTCACATTAACAACATCAACCAAAAAAAGTTTAACAACACAAAAAATGCTTTTAATCAATGCTGAGAGATTTTCAAGGACAAAAAAGTAATACTGTGGAAAGGTTAGGCATAACAGAGCTGCACATTTCTCAGACAAACAATATAAATGTAAAAATACATCCGACAGGAAAACACAGTGAATGAAAGTCTAGAATTTCATGGAAACAGCATAAAGAGGACATTCTCTTCATTCATTGCAAACCCTGTGTTGTGCTTTCAGAACTAGGGGTGGATGGGCTGGGGGGCGAGCTGAACAAATCTGTTTCTGTTTTGCCATTCAGAGAGGCCCTCCATGCAGAACCCTGCCACGACTGACATTACAAAAAAAAGTCGGCGGTGAAATGAGGGAAGTGCTAAAGAACGCGAGAGCTTTGCATTACACCGCAACTGGAAGACACAAAAGCTTGGCCGACGGGTAAACAGGCTGTTGCGTTTCCGCTTGCCTGCGTGGGTTGAATCCCCCTTAGCTCCCAGCATCTTTTCAGGAGACAGAGGCTAGCGTCTAAATTTTGTAATTGTTTAGTGATGAAGATCGCAAATGAAAGTGCACAATATGTATTTGTGTCTCACCTGTGTATTGGTAAACCAACCGGATTAAACTAGACAGATTAAAGCTAGTACCAATTTCTAGCTAGACTCAGAAAAGAAGAAAGAATCAGAAAGAATCATCAGAAAGAAGCACTTCCCTCTCCTCTCCATGTCTGCTTTATGCAGACCGACAAGAATAAGATGCATTGTGTTTTCATGCTTAATTGGTTTACTGGTTGGAGAGGCTTAAATGAAAGGAGAAGCTGTCTAAGAGAAACTGAGCCAAGTAGTGCCTTTGTCTTTGGCTTCCATGTGCCCTCCCCACCTTCACAACAGGGGATTCGACCAACCAGCCTCGCAAGCTGTTGGACAAGACCCTCACCAGCAGTCCTGCTGAATTATTAACGCAGCCCCACAGAGCAGCAGTGAGAGCAAACCTAGGAAAGCTTATACTACACCACAGCAAGGACAACTGGATATTCCTCAGTCAACCCTTGTGTATCCTGAATTAGGATTAAAACGGGACTGAGTGGAAAGAACAAGTGGCACTTTTGCTGATTGTTTCCACATTAACCTTGACACAAACAGCACCTGGTCTTACAGCACCACCAAAATGGAATGAACTAACAATCTCTGTGATAAAAGGGAGAATGCTATTGCACGCCAATGCAAAAGAGGTGTGCATCGAAAGTTCGGTTGGGCCTTGCAAAGGTGTGATGCACAACAGTTGCCTCCATTTGTTTTCTCACCCAAAAACTCAAGAAACCTAGATGCTGCGTTTAATTCAGCACTAGAAAATTGAGTTTCAAATGGAGACTGAAATATTAATTCTTACCTAATGTATCTAGTATGGCTTTTGACTGGTTAGAATGACCCAACCGTATAAACCAAATACAGTGGAATCCGGTTATGTCGACGTCCTCGGTGGTTGCAAAAAGCGTCGAGATAATCGATTATCGAGATAACCAATAGCCAATATGGCGATTTATGTGATGAAGCGATCGGCATGCTATAAAAATGTACATACACTGTATATGTTTGCTAACAACAAAAGGCATATGTGCAACAACTAACAGCAGAGATTTACCAGTATACAATAAAAAACACCTTTGATTCTCGATATAAACCTTTAATTATATTCTCCAACATTGCAAACACAATTTCGCTCACAGCGTAAACAGTCATAACATATTTGTGAGGTCATCACGCTGTACTAGATTGCATACTTTCTTGCGTTCTGCTTGTCTAATGTGCTTTCTCAACAAATTCGGCTTCGCCCCATCTTTTAATAACCGGGTTCTTCCATCCTCAGCGGCGCTGAGCAGAGCGCACGTCAGAACAGAAGTTCTTCTGCGGCTGCGCGGCACTGTGAGACACGTGTCACTGGAGATTCACGTGCGATCCACATGCAACGCGAATTCAGCGTATGCGCAGTGAACTAGGTACGATCTTAGTCACGAGATAACCATGTGACGTGGCGAATTTTTCCCTTTTTTGTGCTCGAGATATTAGGGTTCGGCGACATTAAAGAATCGACAGAACCTTTGAGAAATTGCTTAGACAAATAGGGAGTTTGGCGGTTCCACTTCAAAAATGTCGACATAATAGGATTGGCGAGTTAACCGAGAGTCGAGATAAGTGAACTCCACTGTACATTTTAAAGCCCTGCACTTCATTTTGATTTGATAGTTAATCACAGTGCTTCTTTCTGATTTATAAAGATATAGACATATTCTTGAACTTTTACTTTCTGAATCACACTGATGTACAAAAACATCTGTGCCTGCATGTGTAAATTCATATATATATATATATATCTCAAGTGGATTTATTTGCACCATCAATGGGTGGATTTACAACATGTTTGACATTTTCTAACACCTGGAACTCACATGCAAGACAGATCTTGGCAGTAATGGCCAAAAAGTTACTTTTCACCTCATTCTCCTTCCCACACACTCCAAAGCTCAACCTACCAAACTTCTTACGTTCCCTCTCTCACGTCCTCTGCTTTTAAAAGCATGTCCTTCCTCCAACAGAAACACCACAAGGGTTCTTTCTGTCTTCCTGCTGCTGTCAGCTGCCAAAACACGCAGGTTGCAGCGATGAGCACTATAAATATGATGTACAGCTTATGCAGTACTACTGACCTCACAACACGCGCCGAAAAAGTGCGGGGGAGCAGGTGCCATGCAGATTTATGACACTCAGCAAGAACTTTCACCCTCAACATACTCTCATGCCCCAGCGAGTCCGGCCCATGATGGCTGAACACATTCACTCCTCCGTGACAAAACAGCATGTGGGAGAAATACGGTGTGAATGTAAAAATGTCCAATTGTTTGGATGTACTTTCGTTGCTTTGCCTGTGGCAACTGGCACTGCTCAAAGTTCTCCAGCCACCCCCTTGTTTGCAAAGTTTTTCATTTTATATTTTGGAGAAGGAGATTTTCTGTCGCATTCAAATAAACTGATGGAGGCTATAATTTCTGTGAAAATGTATTTTTAAATATAGCATTGCTAGGATGCGAATCAGAATTTTTTCTAAACTACATGTCAGCATTTCTGAATATGCCTGTTTGGAACCAGCACACGTTGTTTCATATCTGCCAATCAGGTACAAACTCATTTGATAGTTATGAGAGGACCATATGGACCTCCAAACTCAACACAAAAAGGCGGCGATGAACTTTCTTTCTCATCCTGTCTTTTCCCTCCTGGAAAGTACATGTCACTTATAACTCAGGCTTAAAAACGACCTCTTTGGAATTTTGAAGTCTATTTAATTTTGTGTACCAAATGGCGCTTAGCTATTACTTGGCAACGACGAAACCATTTTGTATTCCTTCACCCGTACTAATCTCAGTGGCAATAATATACAAATTTAAATTCTTTATCCTGTTCCAAACAGATGTGATGCAGAATAATGAGAACCTCAGCACCACCAGCTTCTTATCTCCAACTAGTCCTCTCCTTTCATTCTCCACAGCACTCCAGTCACTCTTGACAGAATTAGCCTGGTTCAGCATTGAGAGTTTGGCGTGATGGCCCTATTTCCTAGGACGCAGGGCGAGTTAAGCTCTGGGATTTGTGATGAAAAGAGATTGGATTGGGTAAAACGAATATAAGAAGTGCCCACATCCTCTCCTCTTATGGAGAAACCCCTCTGGTTGACTGCGGTGGAGGTAATTACATCTCAAGTGCGATCGGACCAAAAGGAAGGACCTGCATTTGCCATGTTTTCCACCCTGGGGAGAAGCGAGAGCTTTGTGAGGAATATTCTTTGTGGATAATCTCCATTGTAAGAGTGCTTGTGTTCCACGAGGGGTGGAAAGATTTAACCCTGGACATGTGGGAGATTTGCATTCACACATCCCAGAGGCAGAAACCACGGCCACTAATAATACAGGACATTAGGAAAGCAGTCATACTAATGATTGTGGGGCCTTCAAGGTCAGGTCTTTAGGATGAGGATTTGCAGGAGACAGGACTAGTAGAATATTCAGTCTTTGGCCCTGATTACAGCTGGTATTAAGATGCAATTTGATCGATCTGATCACAAGTAGACAAAGGAGACAGATTCCATTTTTCATCCACTTTTATCCTGATGTCTTCGAGGAGAGGGTCAATAATTGTATCCATAGTTTTTTTTTTCTTCAGATCTTTCAATGTAATGTATGAAATGAGCTCATGCAGATCTCACCAGAGATGATGGGAAAACATGCAGAGGTGCAGCTTTTGTTTCTGTTCTAATAGCTGTATAACCATGCTGAACAAAGGGTGTGTGTATTAGAAATCAGGAATGGCCAGAGAACATTGTAATGGGTACTTTTTTCATCTTCGAAACAAAGTTGGGTCTTCAGCTGATAAAGTTTAAATCCCGTCTGACTTCCTGTCATGTTTATGCATTTGGTAAGTAGGCAGAGAGTAGGCGGTCTATTCAGACACATTCGACTACATGAGTATTTACCCTAAGAAAGCAATCCGGTCAAATGTGTTTTTGACTACCTCTGGAAATGGTCAAAAGTAATCAAGCACAAACCATTTTAGAAACCATTTACAACTGTATTTAGTGCCGTCCACTCATGATCCGATTGACCAAAACGGATCATGAGTGGATCATTAAACGATCTTAATAACAGGTGTAAAACAGGCTTCAGACTGTCACATACAGACAACCAGGTGCATATGGACCTGCCAGAGATCGTTTTACACAACATGTTGAACCCTGACAGTATGTGCAGTATTGTTGCAACAAAATGCATGAAGACTACACATCTCAAATGTATTAAATATTTCATTGTACCACTCAATACATAGCTTTTCATTCTATTTCAAAGATTCAATCCTTGATAAGGGCAAGAGGTACAGAACACTTTCAGGGTATACATTTTGAAATGCCACAGATGTCTGGACAAACATTTGCTTGGTTGACCTTCAATTTCCCTACAGTCTCTCTTTCAAAGAGTTTGAATAAATAGCCCATCAGTGCTTTCACAAGAGATCTGTTTGCCTTCAATTTGTATAAGGAAACAGTTCTATCAAAATAAAGCAAATGTGAAGCCTCTCTGATGCTCATTTTCTGGAGCTAAGGGCTTTTGAGACAAAACTATGTCCTTCTCTGTACAGTGATGGTTTAAAAAAGATTGCAGGCCAGTTCCAAATCCTATTGAGCTGCTTTGTTGAATAATACTTGCATAGAGCCGTGTAATACTAATAGCATACTAACTGAATGGAACACAATAAGTGACTAATCTGGAATATTCTATAGAAACTTTTGGGTAAAATAGTTAGCTTTCAATCATTTTTAAACTATTACTGCTACAATCCAGTATTGAAAGAATTACATTAGCAATCTTGTTTTTGTTGTCGTTTTCACTGAGCTTCCCGGAATGTAAGGGATTGCTGTTACCAGTAAAGAAATATTTGAAGCTGCCTTAAAAATTTGGACCAAAGAAAGCATCGTAAGAGATAGTCTTTTCCCTTCCTTTCCTGTTGCTTAACCAGCAGAGCATTGGCGCTTATTACGCCAAGGTCATGGGTTTGATTCCCAGGGAAAGCAAGAACTGATTAGAATGTCAATGTGTTTCTTGAATGCAATGTAACTCGCTTTGGATAAAAGTGTCTCTCAAATGCATAAATTGAAATGTACCTTTATCACTACCTTTTGAAATGCTTTTAAAGCATCATATACTACCGATCAAAAATGTTGAAAAAGAAATTCATAATTTTATTTAGCAAGGATGCATTAAATTGAAAGTGCTGTTCTTTTGAACTTTCTATTCATCCTAAAAACATTACAGTTTCCACACACACACACACACACACACACAAATAATAATAATAATAAAGCAGCACCGTTTTTAACAATAATAATGAGAAATGTTTCTTGAGCAGCAAACCAGAACTTCAGAGTGATTTCTGAGTGATGTTGAAAATTCTGCTTTGCCATCACAGAAATAAAATACAATTGTATTATATATTAATATAGAAAAAAGAAATATTTGGGAATATTATTACAATTACAACAGTCTTGGTGACCTTTTTCAAAAACAATTTAGAAATCTTTCTGACCTTATTTTTTGAACTGTATGGAGGAAAGTAGGTTCTGTCAAAGAGCTGTCAAAATGTTTGCTGAAAGTAGTAGAAGAAACATACAAAAATAGATTTTTGATAATACAATACATTATAAACCTTTATCACTATAAAACTCCATCATGAGTTTAAAAGACCAAGTCTATGAAAAAACTAAAATATGCTAAGGATGCCTGCAACAAAACTCTGTACCTTTTTTCTACCATAGTCAGGCAGGAAATAAATATCATCTTTACTGTATCGCTGTCCTTGTGAGATTCTGAAAGGTAGTGCTCTCTGGGGGCTGTAGTGTCATTCTCTATGCGCTAAACCAGCTATTCTCATCATCCACTGGATCACCCACGTAGTCAGAGCCGCCTTTTCAGCTATCGACTTGTTTCTCCAGTGAAGGTCAAAATGTTAGCAAGCGTTCTCCAAACATAACACCACACACACTGCAGGAGACTCTCTGCTCCGGCCCCCCGGGCCCCTAGAAGGTGAACTCTATTTCCACTTAAGCAAAAAGGGTCAGGGATCTTCTCTCGCCGATTGACTCATTCCATCTGAGTGCATTTAATCTAGAAATTGAGGTTCTGGCTGACTCTACTCCTTTAATTCACGAGTGTAAGACCATTCATGGCTTATCTCCTGAAAATAACATGGAAAGGGTGTCCAATTTCCACAGCTTGACTTAAGTAACATTTGTAAATAATATAAACGGTTTATAAATGGGAAACCTCGATCAATGTAGATGCAGACGCAGACTTAAGGTGAAGGTTATGCATATCCATCAATGGAAATCCAGGCGGAATAAAAGAGTCTTTATGTCTGCATAAAAACTTGTCATGTTATCACCTGGGAACCCCTAATCTTTCTTACAAAAAAGTGAAAAGATCAAGGAAGAGATGAAATGGCATACAATAAAGCAAACATTTTGTTTAAGTTCTTCTAAATATAAAGCAGTATTTTAGGCAAAAAGACGAAAAAAAACAATAACAGTACCTGTGTAGCCCAGAGAGTTGTCATCATCGTGTTCTGGAGTGGGAGCCTCGGTGACCCTATTGCTAGTCCCCTCCTGAGTCCCAGTGTCTGTTGGAAGTAACACAGACTCTGAGTCCTCAAGCAAAGAGTATTGGGCCAATGGCAACATGGTAGCGCCCCAATATCCCTGACACCAAAAGATAAGCAGTACTAGGCTCTGCAGACAATGACTTATAAAAAGTCTCTGTCTGTAATTGCAACCTCCAAACTGCATTATCACACCAAGAAATCGCTGCAAACCTCCCCCAAACACCATATATAGAAGCTCTAAGCTCTTAATCAGTTAGCCATTAATCCATTGGAGAACCCCAAGAGTGCAAGTCCTAAATATGGTGTTTTCCTTCTCTTCACAGGCCTAAAGAGGTGCAGTTAGCCCTGAAGGTCTATGTGTATGTGAGGAGTGACAGTGTGTGCCTTCTTTCAGCAGATGGTCCTGTAGATGCACATGGGCAGAACTAGGATGAACCAATTGCAGATACACACAAAGTCACTGACACACACCCTTTCTAGCCCTACATACAGTCATTGACTAAACTAATTCCCCAATCAACGCATGTCGCTTTTCTTGAAGGTGAACTGACAGCCCTCCTCTACACCGGGTTTAGAAAGGGAGGACCGGGATGGGGGTGTGGCAAATGCCCCCCATCGTGGCGAAGTGTGGGATAAATCAGATTGGGGCCATGCCCAGTTCCATTGTTGAGCACTGACAGGGGGTTAATTTGGGATGAGGGGAGGTGAAGGGGCCTGTTTAATATAAAGAGGGTCAGAATGGGCCAGATGACTGGGAAGCATCCTGTCAGGACCGTCATGGACCGTGAATGAAGATTGGCATCATTTATGGAGATAAAAAAGCAGACAGGCAAAACAAAGGGAAGTCATTGGAGAGCACTTAGGGCTCTGCGAAGTGTGACAACTGTCTGTCCTTTCGTTCACCCTGTCGCTAGAGCTCTCTGACAAACAGTGCTACTGTTTTAACATTTTAAAATAATAATTGAGTGCTTGAATGGATTTCAGGAGAGGTTAAATGTCTATTATATGACTTGGGCCACACTAGCCAGCACTTCTGTTGATGCATTTAGTGAAATGACACTTTTAGCCTGCTATATGCTGAGATGGCTGATTCTCAACAAACACCTCGCTCAGTGCGTTCGCAGAATCTCAAGGTTGTGACCGTCAGGAGACTGTTGGCTATCTTAGCTTGTGTTGAAATCATTCAAGCAGTCAAAATATTGGCATCTTTAACAATGTTAAAGGAAATATTCACAAACACTTAACAACAAGCATGCAAACACATACAATATATCTTGTCTGTTTGTGTATAGACACCATATTGGCATTACCATAGTTTTACCAAAGTAAAACTCCCATTGTCTTGTCTTAAGCATATACACACATATTTTAAGACATATACGCACTGTTTACAATTTAAAATAACCAAATATACAGTACATCCTTGACAAAGATATGACTAACCCTACATGGACTTAGTGCAACACACATATACTCTAACACTTTCAGCTAACGGCCTCCCACTTCCATTTTACAGATATTAACACATCTCATGCAATTTTTGTACAATCTGAATATACAAATTTTGTTCAGAAATTCTTCTCTACATTAAACATTAATTTAATAATCTGAACGTTTACTCCATAAAAATACAAACCTATGAAACCTCAAATGTCTCAATCGTGTATATCTTTTTTTTCTATGTCTCTAAATGTAAACCTTGTATTCACTTATTCCACAATTTTCTTCCTGAAACTTACTGAAAATGAGAAAAAGCTTATGAGATTCTTTGTGGGCTGGTACATAACTAGCAAACTCATGCTTCACAAGGACGCTGGTCTAAAAAAAAAGACAAATATATTTGTGGAAAGCACAGCTATTGTATATCCCCATGGAGAATCAATGTATGAATACTCTAGCTCCAAAACTGAACAGACAACTGACAGTAGGATATGTTTTATTGTAGACTTAAAGAGTACTTCACGACTCATTAACAGGTGGTGTGCCCAGATGCCCTGGAGGACACGCAAGCAAAAACCTGGTGCTCCCTCAGATTCAAATGGCCCCGATCCACACAATCCAATCCAAAATGCCCTGCCTCCCCTGATGACTAATTAAACCGAACCTTATGCGACTAGCTGACATGTCTACATGGGCACATTAGGAGGATGTTCCCCATGCACCTCAAAGCCCCGGCTCTGCCCTCATTTTCAGACACACAGCCTGCTTTCTCCACTTCTGGCTTTATTGATTTAAGGAGAAGGTGATGTACTAGCTCAATAAGAGCGGACCCAGACAACCCACATAAACAACCACAACAATTGGATCGTTGTTCATCGTTCATCTTAATTGCTTTCAAAATCAAGGCCATTTGTTGGGTTAGCATCAGTTGGTTAATTATTTTTGAAGGAACGAGAGGGCAAAGGAACTATAAAGTTAATTAGTACACTTTAACACCTCTCTATTTTCATAGTAATTCCTCATTTTTGGTTCAGCTTAAAGACCCTGACTTATGAAAGGAGTTTAATTAAGTCACACAACCAAACTAGGCTGGACACAAATCAATATATGCAGAAAGAAAGAAATATGTGAATGGTGTAACCAGACCGCAAATTACCAAAGATTATGTTGAAAGATTGTGTGGAAGGACACAGCAGAAAAGAGAGAGAGAGAGAGAGAGAGAGAGAGAGCACACTTTCTCTTTGAACACGGAGAACATTTGATTACAAGATCCAGAAAGTACCTACTCTTTTGAAAATAACATTAGATCAAGCTGGAAACCCGTTTAACTGATCTGTTAAAACCTTAAATTAATAGCATTGCTTGATACCGGCAACAATAATCATATTAACCAGCTTGTGCCAGCAACAATCCAATAGTGCCAATTTAAAACCAGTTAAGAGCAACAATCCTACAGTTTAACTGGTGCTCTAATCGTTTTTTTTAGAGGCAAATATAAATAAATACATACATACACACATAAATAATATGGTGCTTCGCATGCACTTTTTTTTGGACGGGTTTTTGCATTTCTGACATTTTGAAACAGGTGTTTTTGAAATTAAACTGCTTCTGTTCATTTTTCTGAACAGGGTAATTTTAATTTTAATGCCCAGGGTACACCATTGCTTTCAGTTTGCCTTATGTCTCAGATCAAGATGTATTTCATTCCTTGCAGTTGTGAAAGAGGAAATTATTTAATACATATTTATATTTTCATAGATATTTTGGAGCAAATAAAGGGGGAAAATCACAGGTATTTACTGAATACTCAGTAAAAAACTGAATAAAAGTGTCACAAACAACATATTCCAAGTCTTCTGAAGCCATTCGATATAATGCACGCAGTCTAACTCAGTCAAAAGATACACCCAAACATTAGCATTACACAATCGGTCACGAGACACACCAAAGCCAATGGCATTTCACATTTCATCTAAGCTGACATAATGTTTTTTTTTTTTTTTTTGTGGCAGCAATTTATTAATGTGTGTGCAAAGGAGCTGAGCTTGATGGGTGGATGGATTCTTCCCACAAATCAATCGTTTGGCCTCGGGACAATATTTGAACTTTTGAATAAACTCTACCTGTTGTCATATCTGCCTGTTATATCCTGTGTTTTATATGATATAATACACAAACGGGTAGGTCTAGGAGTAGGGTTGGGTCATATGCTCAAACATGTCTCAGTGTAAATAAAAATAAATAGCACTATGCTGGATGATTAAATTGAAAATCCCACCCAACATCTATGTCATAACGGTGAAATTATACCCCAATAAATCATTTTAATATGACGAGGTAATTCCCATGCCCATTGAATCGGTGTATGAAGCCAAAAGTTCACTCACTGAAAGAAAAGGATTGCAGTGCCTTGTACATTGATAAATGACAGTAAATGGGTATCCTGTGCCTTTAAAAGGTCCTGACCAAGTGGCAAAACAGTTGGGAGTGAGAATGTGTTGCTAACGTACAAACATGTTAGACTTAGGATTTTGTGAGTATGTTCAAATCCTTAACTCTAAATACAAGTACTATAGTGATGATACCAGATCCACTTTTGAGAGCAGCCCATCAGAGGATATCATCAGGGCTCCAGCCGGACTACACCAGGGGCCAGGGTTCTCTGCGGGTCTGATTAACTCCCATATTATTGAAAATTACCAAGGGAGGGATTATGCAGATGAAGATATTGAGGTCCACACAGTGGGCAGGAAACCACGCATCATAATGAGAGACTACAGAAGAGGTTTTCCTTCTGTACGGGACGTACAGACAGGGAATGGGGGAGAGGTGGTTAGGGGAAATTAAAGGGTGGTTTCAGAGAGCTTAAGAGAACCAGACCGTCTGGCATCTAGATATTAAATAAAGTTGCGGCCATAGACATATCTATAGTGCTCCTGAGGTTGTTAGTATTGGCCGGAAATGTATTGCTTTTAGCTTATGAAATGTAATGTAATTCTTAGTTAAGTTTCGGTTAAGTATCAACAATGAAAGACTCAAATGTCTCCTAAGATGCCTTAAGAGAAATAGAAACAAATGAAACAATAGACATACTGAAAAGTATACAGTATTCTGAAAATGTCAAACTTTGCTAGAATGGCAAATCAATCACAGTTTGAGATCAACCTGTTGAAAAGTTAAACAAATTATATGTTAAAAATATCTACTTAATGATTTACATTTTTTTTATCCTACAGGAAAGGAATTAAACAACCAAATGTGTGCATATATATTCCCAAACAACAATCTCATTCTGTAGTACAGTAATCCCTTGCCACTTCACGGTTCAAGTTTCGCGGCCTCAGTGCATCGCGGATTTAAAAAAAAAATATTTATCGAAAAATAAAAATTCAGAAAAACCGCCCTATCGGCAGCCGTATTGCGGAAAGCAGCGTTGCTTCATCGTGATGCGAGAGAAACGGTTTCCCAGGACGGCAGACAAAGAGAGAAACTCTCTCAGAGGCTTTGTACACACCCACGGCACTCAGACAAGACACGTGATTGGTTCCCGGCGCGAGATCGACCAATCAGAGCACGAGTGGATGTACCCCGTGAGCTGATTGGCTGATCCTACTTCGCAGATTTTCACCTATCGCGGGGGCTTCCGGTCCACATTAACCGTGATAAACGAGGGATCACGGTATAAATAATTTTACCAAAAGAAAAAAATGTGCTTATGCTATAGACAATTTACACGGCAAGTTAATTAAAAAAAAATTTCATGCCATAAGCAGATATGTCGATGGTTTTAAATTGATCAAAAACGGCTGATAAATATTGGCTGATATCTGATACACCGGAGCATCACTAAGGTGATTAAAATGTAACTCAAATCCACCTTGCAGTTGAGTCTCAGAAATGCCAAGCAAGCATTTCATTCACATGCTCAATGACAGTCAATGGCAGAAGTCAATCACGTTCTCTCACTATTATGTTTGATAGAAAGATAAAATTGTTTAACTGGTAACAAAACAGTGACTTTCTATGTGTAAAGACAGACTGGATTTGAAGAGCCTCCCAACCTCATCTGTTTAAGGTGATGTGGTTGGATGTAGTGATTACGCATCCACTTGTTCACATATTCAACCAAGAATGTGAACACCAGACAAATAAGTCCAATTATCTGCTGACAAGTTGACCTGAAACTCATCCAACAACCACTGTCCAAAAAAACAGCCAGGAATTCACAAAGGAGAACGTCCGATTAGCGCTGATGCGAATGCTTGCGGCTCACAGAGTCACTGCGTGTTCAAGTGATCTAGGAATAATCCTATCAATCTACGTCACAATCACGGCAGGCCTGTGAAAGCCAGAACAGCTGGCGAGGTCTCATGCAGCTAAACAGAGCACATGATGGGCATTGCTTAGGTCACGGAGGTTAAAGTGTTCGGTACAATAAGCTCTTCTGTGGCGAGTAAATGAAAGCCACTTCAGGGCCTGAAGACCGTGGTGAAAGGGCACAGCTGTTGAATGCAGTGTCATAAAAGCCAAGAGTTACTACCATGATTAATGATAAAGCTCTCCACAAGAACAAGCCACCTTCAATCTGACAGACATGCACTCCAAGGTTTCACTCTGAGCTCTTCTTCAATTTTATGAGGATATTTTTGGATCTCTGAAGACAATTGTGTACTTAGAGGGCACTAAAACACATTGAGCATTTGAGGTTTAAAAGCAATTGAAGTGTAACTTTTGAACCAAACGTTTGGATGGTGGTATAAATAATTACTTCCACCTAATAGTTTGGTCTTTTATTCTGCACTGTATAAAGCCTTTGTACAGAGACATTCCTTCTGAGATCCATGTTACAATCCTTCAAGGTCATGGTTCTTCAAAAGCAATGTTTTTAGAAAAAGCCTTTCAACAGTACGAGATTTCCTTCAACCTCACACCACTGCCGTCATTAGCAAAGTGCCAACATGACAATAGAAGGGGAATTCTTCTAGATTTATTAAGAGTGTGACAGAACCGGCTAATTCACCAGTCTTTGAAGCTGTGTTTCTCCACCCTGTGTTCATGTCTGAATCACATAAATCTTTAACCACCGCCACACTTTGTTGTGGGCAAAAGAGTCGAGGTTTCATTCTGAAAGAATCTGTGCGTAATGATAGATTCTTTGACTTATTTGCATGTGTGAGAGAGAAAGTGGGAGAAAGTGAAAGATGTGTTTTACTGTATTGCACAACCTCAGTCATTCTGAAATGATTAATCAAATGATACATAGCATGTGAATTATTTAATTTAAGGGTGCACAACTCATGCTGCATTCCAGTTTACTTACTCATACTGTGGCTTAAATGTATGCAAAGTTTCGTTTTTATGAATAAAATTAAATACATTTGAGTGTGTAGCAGAAGAGTAGGCAAGCTTTGGGACATACTACCGTATTTTCCCGCATATAACCCCGCAGACGCAGATAACCCGCACCCTTATAAATCCCGCGCCCATAGACTGATGAGAACTTTTTTGTGTAAGTTCAAATTTCGAATTTCGAATGTTTTTTGAATGTTGCTCGCATGACGTCAATTGTCCATAACTGTTCAGGCTCGGTACGCAGTGCTTGTGCGGGAAATTCAAACAATAAGAAAACAAACAAGAATCAGAACCAAAAGAAAAAGCAGTGTCTCCCGCTGTGCAGCAGCTCGTCCCTTAAGAAGCGATTCTACAGGTGTTGATCATCGGATGAGATGAGAAGAGCCCGCCCTCATGCAGCACAGCCAATCACGTCTTCTTGCATGATTGACAGGTCAGACAGCCTATCAGCGCCAGCTGTCAAAGGGATAGGACAAGCGCCAGAAACAACAACCCTCACAAGAAAGAAAAGCAGAGAAAAAATACCGCAAAAATAAAAAACCTTACATCCTTAAGGACGTAACAAATATTTTGAAGTATTATTACGTATAAAAAATTTGTGATATAGCCCACACCCTTATATAACCCACACCCATCGCAGGAATAACAGTTGACATCTCACCTTAAGAGTAGTGTGTCATTAGGAAACGACCTTGTCCTTGGGGTGGAGGTTCGGGTTGAAAAACTAGTTCTCCCCATGTTTCATCATTGGAATCGCACTTGGATTGATATAGTAAAACCGACGGCCTTGTTACTATTTATTCAGTGGACTTCAGCTCCGGATGCTTCTTCAGTCCTCAGCGACTGTACACAGTTACAGAAGCACTGTAAGGAGTAGACCAGTGGTCGCCAACCCAT
Organism: Rhodeus uyekii; assembly: GCA_037043235.1. Classification (NCBI taxonomy): domain Eukaryota; kingdom Metazoa; phylum Chordata; class Actinopteri; order Cypriniformes; family Acheilognathidae; genus Rhodeus; species Rhodeus uyekii. The sequence goes on along the minus strand of JAWRVZ010000153.1, from coordinate 173,902 downwards.
CGACCGCGATCGACTGGTCGATCTTTATCACCATCCCCGAAGCTCCCGAAAATAAAACTTTTCAGTTGCCAACTTTTGATTCTGTCCCGCTCCGCAAGCCCCGATAGGACGACCGCTCCGCACCAACCCCCAAGAGCCTTTTCCAGCCATGTGATATTCTACTGTCTTACAGACGTTGTTTCAGAATTTTTTTCACATTACCGCTGTCGATAGAAATCCCCTTGAAACTGAGCAGACATTATTTTTTTAAAATTATGGATAAAAGATTGATTTGAAGAATGAATACTATATCAGATGCAGGTAATACAATGCTCTGCTCTACAAAATACAATAAGCTTCAAATAAGCGACTGAGATTTCTTTTGATACTAGCTCTAAAGTGACATTTTAGAATTAGTAACGGAGGCTTGGGCTCAACTGTTAACCTGTCAACTTGAGATTTAAAGATAAGGCAGAAGGAAGTAGTTCGGCACAAAAGAGGGTTTTTAAAGTCACTCCATTATGGTTTCTTATTTATTTACACACTTGTGCTGTCAAAGTGATATATAAATGTAATGTCACACTTGTAGCCATGAGAAATAGCTATATAACATGTGGCCTTGTGAGTCGTGGCTATGGCCTAACCACAACCATGCTGATATAGAGGCATATGATGTTGATCATATATATATATTGGAAAACACGAGTAAATAATTTTACTCAACAACTTTCCCTTTAACAGATGATTATGAATTGGAAATGGTCTATAGGATCATTATGAGAAATCTTAAAACAAAATGAAACTTGAAATTCTTGCAAAATAAGGAGATCGATCTAAGCAGTTAATTTACAATTTAAGAATAATTACACAGTCATTTTTCAGTTGAGAGCTGCTGGTCACAGTTCACCAGCCATCTGATCCAGAGACAGGCAAGCTGAGCAAACAGCAAGAGCATATCTGCCTTTCACAGACACACAAACACACACTATTATACATGCTTACATGCACAAACGTGAGACCACATTATACCAGCACAATTTGCATCCCTTCAGGAGCAATTCAATCTGAAAAGGTCCCAAACCACCACCTGAAACGTAGCTTTGTTTTATTGACATGCCAGGAAAGAGTCTCAAACCTCGAGATCCTCAGTTTCAGATATCAGAATGATGCTGTTAAATGGAATTGCCATCTTTAACCTGAGGGGAACTGTGGGATAGAGTGGGCGTAATTCCTACTGAAAGATTTACTCTGTAAAGAATTCACTGTATATCAACACTGAATAAACGGTTTATGCTCTCTGGCAGTAGATGATGGAAAGCGTTTGTGGGCGATCAGGAAAGCCCAGATAAAGAGTTATAAAACAAATTATATAAATTATGATTAATAAACATCAAACCCTAAATTTTACAGCTTAAAAATTAATGATGCATATAACCTTTCAGTGACACAATAAAACTAGCCCAAATATTTAAAAGGCGAACACACGTGAAGTGGATGTGTAGAACGTCTAAGCGTTTGAGAGCTTTTTGTGAGATTGCGGCCCACTCAAGTCTTTAATATCTAATGATGACATGATTTATTATAGGCCTTAATGTGTGTTTATACGAAGGGATGCGCCAATCATGATTTTGCATGGATGATTCCAATTGCTGATTGGGAATGGGCCAGCACTGATACCAGTAGGGAATGGGTAGGCTTTTTATTTTATTTTATTTAAAGTAGATTTTGACTTTAGCTTAGTGAAAGTTTGCTACATAAAACATACCTGCACAAAACAAAAACAGCAGACAGGCTGAAAGAAATTACAAAGTCACTCTCGGTCAGTAGGTGGCGTTTATGGGAACAGCAGCATTTCCTTGGTTATCGCTGAAAAGATAAGCAAAAGTGACAAAAAAAAAATGCCATCGAAACTTTTCTGAAGACCCTTCATAGATACATTCATATACAACCTCATCACCAATTCAATAATATTTATATTTTTCTTCCAATATTTTGAGCATTGCAAATAGTGAGCTTGCTTTGCCTGGTACAGTATTTTCTCTCCACTTTGAGTTTGTCTTTAGCGTGTCTCGTCTCTGGACTTTACTGTTTACAGACTTGTAGATATTTCCAAAAAAATGACATTTTGGGAAATTATTGCAATGCAGTTTGTGTGCAAATCTGGTAAAAAGATTAAAAATTAAAACAAAGATGACGGTTACCAATCATGTATTTGGAGCATAAACCAGATGTTTTATGGCCGGTCCACCGGTGCGTCTCGATTTATAAGAGTTATAAATGATCTGTAGTTTCTGGTTAAACCTGATGCTTCTGACTGAGGATGTGACTTTAGTACATTGCTTTTCACAATGCAGCTTAGCAATGAAATATGAAGTTTACATGTCAGCCAGGATTGAAGTTATGTGCTTTGTGCTCTTTCACTCTTTATATTATCTGTCAAATCTCTGGGAAAACTTTAAAAAGCAAACTTATTGTCTTACAGAAAAAAGGAAAAACAATGTATTTTCAAAAGCCTCTTTTGTCATCGCACTCTTCGCATAATCAAACCTGAACTTGTTTTTACTTGAGTCTTTGCTGAAGGGACTGTTGACTGGTGACAGCATAATTACAGGTCATAAAACAAATTGAAATATTTCATCAGAATGAGACGCATCTCATTAGAAAAAAATACACGTTCCACAAAGCTGTTTGTTTTTGCCTGGCACGCAGGATGTGATGTGATGTGATGTGATCCTTCAGGTACGGAGAACTCTTTTAACCTATTTACGATTACGAAACACACGTCTTCAAATCCCTGGTTTAACGTCACACAATAACAGTATAATGCATCCTTGATAGACCATTTGGATAAAGACCTCATTTAAGTTTGTTTTCCACTATGAATAATGGTGTCATCGCAAAACAGATGGTAATTTCAGCCCTACTGTATTTAAGCTGACACCTGCCTCTCTAACTCTCTACACACAGAGGAATCTGATCTGTTAACTTTAAAATGAATAGACTGTTTACTGTAAACTTTATTCTGCATGAAATAGATACAACCCTGTATCTTGATGGCTAAAAGAAATGGCATAAATGCATATATATATATATATATATATATATATATATATATATGTCACATGTGTATCTTGTCATTTTTCACTTCCTGGTTCCCCCATGTAATCTCCCAGTGTTTTGTCCAGCTGTGCCTCATTGCATAATTAGCCCCAGTGTATATCTACCCTGTGTTTTCCCTCATTCTTTGTCTGACATCAGAAGTTTATGCACCGTTTGTGCAAAGTTGGGTTGTGATTGTGGACTTCCTCTTGAGTTTATTATTGAAAGACTGTTTAAGTTATACCTTCGTCTTCGTGCCTTCCTCCACGCACCAACGACTGTGACCATTTATACAGTGGGTACGGAAAGTATTCAGACCCCCTTAAAATTTTTCACTCTTTGTTATACTGAAGCCATTTGCTAAAATCATTTAAGTTCATTTTTTTCCCCTCATTAATGTACACACAGCACCCCATATTGACAGAAAAACACAGAATTGTTGACATTTTTGCAGATTTATTAAAAAAGAAAAACTGAAATATAACATTTTCAATGGAAAATGTATCTACAGAATAAAATAAAATAAAATAAAATTAAATTGTGTGCGTGTTGATGATATTTTGTAATAGCTGAAATAAAGAGTTTATTTTATTTTCTAAAGAAACTGTAACTCATAATGAAAATAGTACATAAGATATCATAAGACTAAACTAAATTAAAATTAAATGTAAAATATTGCCAGATCAAGTGGCAATAGTTTATACTATTTCCTTAAAAAAAAGTATTCATTGTTGTTCAATAAATATACTGTCATAAAAGAAAACAAATCAACATTATTTAAAAAGAGTAAAGATTGTGGAATCACTGAATGAGATCACATAATAATTTAATATAGGTTTACAGCAGTTACAATAAATGGTATTTTAATAAATGATATGATTCATATATTTTTAAATATGATGGCTTCATTGTAAATATGGTGATTATCTCAAAGGCGGATAACCAAATAAATATGTAATATTAACCATCTGAATCTAACCATCTCATGTCGAAAAATGGAAAATGTTAGTCAACAGCAGGGGCTCCTTTTACCCCTAATACCATACTTTTACTTATTCATTCGTTCTTAAAAAACTGCTTCTTTAATTACCTTTAACAAAACTGAAATTCATTAACAAGACACTTGTCTCAAAAAATACACATTAATTTTTTATTGATTCTCATTTGCTACATGAATTTACTACATTTAAAAAAACATTATATATTAGATCAAACTACTGTCTACAATCGCCTCAAGGATCAGACCAATATCCACCAGCATCATCAAATGCTGAGCTGAATTGTTGTGCCTGACCCTAATAGTGTAAAAGAGAATAAAATTAAATGTGCCTTTTACCCCGGTGCGCCTTTAGCCCTGTTGTACCCTATTGTTAATCCTATTTACCCACTTCATTTAAACTTCTACATAGTTCTGGTCCATTCATCACGAAATGGAACAAAACCCTGGATGGATCTCAGATGGTTACACCTCCATTTAATATCAAATTACTACTCAGTGGTTTCTGAACAAAACAAACATACTGATATGAGGGGGGAAATTTCCATTCCCTATATCCCTCCCTCTGCTTCTTTGTTTTTGTTTTTTTAAATAAACACAGCTCTCACAACAAAATCTGGAAGCAGTGGTCATGGTCGTGATGGGGTCTGTAATGGAAAAGGTCTTTTTAGCTCACTAATTCTGCTGAAACAAATCAAAAATGACATTTTGAATCTTCTTTGCTACTTTCATGTGGCTAGAGAAAACAGATGAAAGAAGAGTGTCTTAAAGGTCAACAACCATCACTAATGTGTCCAGTGCTGCCGTGATGCTGGTCTGCCTTTGAACATTACAAGCAACCGTCTCTCAGTCAAAGACAGGCCAACGCTGACAGAAGAGTCAACTACAGTATACTGTTTTTGTACAATTGACTGCTGGTCATAAGAATGGCAACTGCTTGCTCAGATTTAAAAATCGAGAATCAGAAGTCTGGCAATCGATTTCCAAAATATGCTAATTAGTTACTTCCTCTAAAGAAATCACAGCTAGAAACTACAGTGCAATTTAAATGCTCACCTACTGACCCATCATAGTGTCAGATGTTCATTCTCAGTTCTGATGATTCTTAAATTGTCTCTTACAATTATTCAAATTTATCTCCAGTTGACATACACAACTAGTTGCATTAGAAATCGGCCAAAACAAAAGCTTTATTTCTGCCTGTCTCTTGCTATTTAAAAGGACAAAAGAGAGGCCGCAGCAAAACGTAACTCGCACACCTCCCATTGTTAGTCTTCGAATTTCCAATTAGCATGTTAATTAGAGTCAGAGTGGCCGTGAAGCGTCTGTCTTCATCATTCGCATTAGGAGCCGAACGGATGTGCCATTCATTTCCTTATATCTACACCATCTTAGCCACGGCAAAATAAGCTGTCCATCACAGTGCTAGTGAAATTGCCTTCTAAGCAGTTTTAAGTTCTTTGTGAATAAAAAAATTATATTTGATGAACCCTTTTGTGTTTCCCTGTAGCTTTAATAGCACTTCGTTTCAGACCCGTCTCGTGCTTCTGCAAAGCCGTTGAGGTTTCTTGCGGTTGCACACAAATATTCCAAAAACGACAAAGTTTCTCCTGTGGAAACCAGACTTTGCACTTAATGTCAATTTACACTTCATCATGACATCACATAATGTACAGAGTCTGAAACCATCTGAAGCGTTTTCTACCATAAAACTGAACATAAATGGCAGTCACGCCTGTCCACTCCTTAATGTGGCCAATTGTTGCTCTGGTTTGTGCTCATAAAAACAGCTTCAGTTCTGCAGCACATTTAGGTTGAGCTCAGAATTATACAGTATATCATAATAAAAGACCTAGTGTCCTGCAAGTGCAGCTAATTATGTGTGACCGTCGAGTGATCTAGAAGGAGTATGACATGATGAAAGCTAGCACTGGCCACAAGTCATCAACAATTACAACTTCAAAGACACACTGATGGAATACCTTCTTTAATATGGTGTAGCTTCCAGAGACATCTAGAATACAGAGGTAATCTTTTTGAACACCTTCTCAGTGTAGGATCCCTTAACTTTGACATGCAGGCTAAATGAATGATTGCTTCCCAACACTCCTACTGCCCCATCCAGTAACTATTCAACCAGTAACAGTTAACTAATGTCTAAAAAGCTAATTTAAACAAGGATGAGGCCTAGCCAGGCTGTCCTGCTAGAAAGGAAATCAAGTTTGCATCTGTAAAGACTCAAAAAATCTTGGAGAATCCATGTTAATACATGTTTTATCGTTAATTTACTTCATATTTACACTTTGAGGTATAAATTGCTCTCTCTAGTGTTAGAGAATGTCAAGACCAAGTCAAATTACCTTAACCCTATATATGGTGCAAGAGCAGTGGTGAAAAGTATCTTTGATCACATTTTGAGTAGCTTTTACTCTATACTTCACTAGATTTTTAAATAATTATATGTACTCTTTACACCACTACATTTGTAATGAGTAATGCTATTTTTTATTGCTCCTAACTTTTTCTGCTGCAGTTTATTTCTGCTATAAAAGCAGTGATATCGCCATGTACAGGGCATTGAAGGTACCACATCTTGTGCATTTGCCTTTACTCGCCCAAACTTGTGAACAATGATACTTCAGAGTACAAGTAGATTCCCTGATAGCACATGTACGTCTCAGATATGTCTATTTGATGTGTGTGTTTACATCTGGCGGACATATTTTTTTACAGTGTTTGTTCCACTGCAATACATTCCAGGACGTTACATGTCAGACTTTAAATAGACTTTCAGAAACTGTCTTTAAAATGTTTATGATTTAGAATGTATTTAAAACATCTCAGTTACGTGTGAGACGCTGCGTGACGCTGTGGGAACGCTCTGCATGATTGCGTAATAAAGCACGTGTAACGAATCGTGTGAATGGACGTCAGAGGCGGGTGACGTCATGAACCAGGAAACTATAAAGTGCATGCCAAACAAAGAAGTGGCAGCTTCTAAGTGGCTGAAGTAGTCGCTGACAGGTACTCAGGAGATATAGCAAGGTGATGCAGCATCTCGTTCACTCTTCAGGGAACCATGGTTACATACGTAATGAGATGTTCCCTTCCCAGAGAAATCGTGCTGTGTCGATTGATGCTGTGGGAACAGCAATGCCCACACCCCCATAGTGACAAGTGAATATCTGGTGAGAATCGCACTATGACGATAACAGCTGAGCCCCTGGTGTAGAGCCATGTCTAGGTTGTAGAATTCTACAAATGTGTGCAGTAAGGACCAGCACGCTGCACCACAAAAGTCTTGAAGGGAGACTCCTGAAGAAAGCTTTAGAAGCAGCCATATTCCTAGTTGAGTGGACTCGAATTGCCAAAGGGGTTGACAATGGCCGACACAGAAGAAAGTAAAATAAGCCTCAACTATCCACTCGCTCATCCTCTGAATAGATGCTGCAGACCCTCTAGAAGCCCCAAAGCCAGATTATGCAGATTATGCCACCATGTAGACATAAGCATCTGACAGTGGACAAGGCAGATTACTCTTTTTCCAGGCTCTGAAAGGCAGAAGACCTGCAATATAATGGATCTATCCACATTTGTGGGGATGTAACTAGACAAACACATGGTGACCCCCGGTGTCTGGAAGAAAGGCCCTGTGGACCATGAACAGCCATCATCTCCAGACAGTTGATGTGCCATGAGCATCTGTCTAGGATCGCTCCCCACCCCGTGAGAGAAACATTCATTGTTAGCATTTTGCGATAACAAGGAGCTCCCAGCGTGGGAACTTGGGAAAGGACCCAGGGTTTCTTCCACATAGCCAAGGCACGTAAGCATCGCCACAAAAAGGATTAGCCCACGACTAAAGCCCCTGGTTCTAAGCTACTACTGCAGGAGCCTCATGTACTGCAGGCCAAAAGGTATGCTGTTGGATGAAACTGTCATCAGACCCAACAACTTCTGAAACTATTTCTAGTGACTAGCCTAGCTTTAGATGTTTACAGCAGATAGTATGGATTCGATGCATGCCGGGGAAAGACCGTAACCAAGATCGTAACCAAATCCCTTACCATGCCTAGAAAAGGGGTCCTCTATACTGGAGAAAGCACATCCTTTTTTTGGGTTCTACCTCAGCTTCAACATTTTCAAGTAAGCGAGAATGACATCTCAGTGCCGAACCGCTAATTGCTAAAATCCACAATCGTTGATGTAGTTCAGGATGTGACCGGTTTCTCTGTCTGGGAGAGGTACGCATTCATGGCCTTTCCTTATCATAGCTTTTACCTCTTGCTCCATAACTAGAACCTACTTGGGACCCACAACTGTGGATAGAACTCACATAATCTGGGCGGGCGAGACTGGTTGCTCTGAGACCCTCTTCAGATAGGCAAGCATGCCAGTGTCACTACGTCGGAGACCGCTGCGCCCTGAAGCACACAAGGTGGTGAGGTCAGCACAACAGCCCCATGAGGGCACCGAAGGGAAATGGGCACAGAGTAATGAGATGTTAACCACTTTCCCCCAGAGGGGACTCCTCTCAGAAGTCTGGCATCAGAACCTCTTCGCTGAAGGTTTTCTTTGGATAATGACGTTCCTCAGATCTGTCTTACCGTGAGACGACTCCAGCTGAGACTACTAAAGGATCCAGCCTCTTAAGACTAGTCTCTAGCCTTTTTCGAGCGGCCAATCCAGTGATCTAAATGGATGATTGGCAGGGACGCCTGAACTGACTGCTCTGATACTGTGCTCAGCTGGAGCGAGTATCCTGCTATATTTCCGGATGGACACTGAAGTGGGGTTGTCCTAGACGGCAGCCCCCGAAGCACACAAGGTGACCTGAGACCCGAGGGGAAATGGGCACTGTATAATGAGTTAACCACTCCCTCTCTGAGGTTTTTTTTGTGTGTGTGAGGGGCCAGCTTTCAATGCTTTAGGGCTGCTCCTGCTCTGCACGAGGCCCACGAGGAACTCTGGCGTCTGTTTGGTGGCTTCCTAAAACTAACCATCTTCTTATGGTATTCACCCCCAACCTCATCCAGGTCTCCTAACCATACTCTTATTGTCTACTAACGATTATATATGTGAGAATGATATGTGATATATGATTATAAACTGTAAACTCGGTTGGAGGCCGGTTTCTTCTACAATCTCAGCACCTTGGTCTACTAGGAAATTTTGCGCCCGTGAAGGAATGTATAACTGGAAAGTATGCTGAAAGCATTCATAACTTCATAACGTACACAGCTGGCACCTTTGAAGGCTGACTGTGTGTGCTCTGCTAACAAACAAACAACACAAAGATCATGTGTGTAGGAAGGAACACACAATCTAAAATGCTGCAAGCTCGCCATATCTCACAGATGGTAGACAAACAACACCAAGTACACTGCTTTGTTTGGCATTCCTTTTGTACTTTCCTGATTTATGACGTCACTCGCCTCTGATATCCTTTCACACCATTGGTTCGATTTCACATGTGCTTCATGACGCAATCACGCAGAGTGTTCCCACAGTGTCAGTCAACACAACATGAGTTCCCTTGAAAGGAAACTGATATCTTAACGACACCTCTCAGATGTTTGTACACAGCAGATGCTTCACAGATGAAGCGCCCTTTAACAAACATCTTGCAGACATATGTGTGCTATCTGGATTAGCAGCTGGTGGCTGAATCATAGGTGATATATACATGAGATGAGGACGTGGCTGCAACCGGTCCAGTGCACATCCAGTGCAAGTAGGCTTTAACTACTTAATTTCACTTAACATTATTTTATTTATGCTTTACTCTGAAGAGACCTTTTAGAAGGATATATCATGTCTCTTAAGGGAAATTTACACAACACGGTTTTTAACTAAAAACAGAAACTGTTTGACCATTCATTTACACAACAATGGCATTTTGGGCAACTGCGAATGCAAACTTTTGAAAATGAGCTTTATCATCTCTGGGTACACTACAAAAATGTGCATTTTTCGAAAACGGTGGTGTCATGTGCATGTGTATTACGTGTTCATTCTAAAGGCGTGTACTGTTTCTTTCTAAAGTGATCGCCATCTACTGGCCTGGCATGAATAATACAGTGTTTTTTGCAACGGGTTCACTTTGACAACATTGTCATGTGTACATGAATAATGCATTGGACAAATGTCTCCATTTTTAGTACATCATTGTCATAGCAACATACTCTCAAGCTGCATTCAAGATACACATTGACATTCTTGCTTTCATTGTTAAGCTGCTTTAGGTGTTAAGGACCAGTGCACCATTGAGCCACCATTAGTGCCCAGAAGCTCAGAACTTCTAGCATGTTGGTGTCTGTTGGTGTCATAACGTTGTTGGCAGGATTCGAACCTACGCAGGGAAACTCCAATGAATTTCTAGTCTATCACCTTAACCACTCGGCCATTGTTGACTTTGGGGGTGTGTTGCGATCGTCTTGTGCGGCGGGCGATATGTGCTTTTACTTTCGTTTTCACAGTCGCGATTTTAAACAATTGAAAATCTGAGGGGGCCGGACATATAAATGAGGGGGCCCAGGCCCACCCAGGCCCCCCCCCGTGGCTACGCCACTGCTCTCCATGGATTAATTAATTTGTATCACTTGAGAAAACTGATGTAAAATCATTGATCATTAGTCAATGTTCATATATTCCCTTAAAAAATTCAGATAAAGCTGATCAGTTTACACCAAAATTTAAATATACAAAAAAATACCAACATGTGTTTGACAAAACAATGTCTAGGGTGACATGAGGAAAAGGTGCCTTGAAGGGGACAGAGAATTTTCAAGCATCAGTGTGTGTCCATACTCAATATTCGTGTCCATATATGCGAAAATGGGGCACCTCGGGACTGTAAAGGAAAGCAGCTCTCCTTCAAAGGAATCCCTGATCTGGTTTTAACTCTGTAAGTTCTTTCCTGAGCAGACTTGTAACCTTATGACCCCCATCATATCCCAAGAGCACCTGGGCCGTCCCCCTTTTCTAATACACTGCCTCTTATAGCCTTTAATTTATCAGCTGTCTCTCATCCTCTCATTCCACCTGTTTTTTCGCTCCTGCCTGAGAAAGTTTCAATTCCTCACATGATTCACTACCAGCTAACTCCGAGGTCACATTCCTCTCCGTGGAAAGCGTGACAGAGAGAGTCCAACTATTAAAAGCTGCTCTCGATATTTTATTGGGAAAAATGGACTTCTGAAGTCGATATATCAGTCTGTCACTGTTGATAACAACATGTCTATGCCGTCAGGAACAGGAAATTACACAGAGCACAATGTGTTTTAAAAGAATATGCTAGTGATGACAATTTCCCCAGGAAACATGGTAAATTAAATGTAATTTAATTGAAAGAACAGTTTGAATCCAACTGTACAAAAACCGGATTGGTTCCACAGATGTTGCGAGGTTCAGATACGCCGCTCTTCCTCAGTAAGTGGCTATGAGCTCTGACCTTGTGGAGCGTTCAGTAATTGAGATTCACAGCTCATTGTTAGCTAATTAAAGACACCTCAAACCTCCTGGAGCCCAGCGAGAGAGAGAGATTGTGAGAGAAAGAGCAGCAGACATGAACAGTGACCTCTAAATGAGAGATGGAGCATCTGGGTCCTTATTTTAATTAGCAGCTGGCCAATCACACAAGTCATTATTATTCTAATGATCATTGTCTATATTTAAGTCAAGACCACGCATCGTTCACACACCTGCTCGAGCACACAGGCAATGATGTAAAGAATTACAAATTTATATGTATACGTTTACATACGGGGTGTTTTTTTAACTGGCACATATAATAATGTACATGGCACATGTACTTTCTTGCTTTCTTCACATAATCATTTCATATTTCATCTCAAATTTACTGACAATGTTATTTTCCTGCTGCATTTTAGCTGAAGGACAGTCAAAATTAGTGAACAAATTTAAGTCATTGTCAGCCCACTATATATATAAACTTTAATATATACATATATTGTTCAATGTCATTCGTATCTCTGTCTGCTTCCTGTTTCCGCCCGTAATCTCCCAGTGTTTTTCCATTCACCTGTCGCGTCATCAATCACCAGTGTTAGTCTTCTCAGCTGTGTCTTGTCAAAAGGTTAAACCCTGTGTGTACTTCAGTCCCTGTTGGCACTTGTCAATGTGAAGTTGTGTTTCTCCCCGTTCCTGTTCTCTGTATTATTTCCTCTGATTTTTTGCACAAGAAGCGCTTTTTGTTTTCAAATTTAAAGTGTTTTGCTTAAGGTTATAATTAAAGTCATTTTCAGTTTACTCCTGTGCCTCTGTGCCTTTCTTCATCCCTACAACTATACAGACATATATATAAAGCTCATAGTTGAAAACCCATATAGATAAATTGCAGTTACCAAAAAAGAAACAAATGCACTACTGTTTAAAAGGTTAGGTTAGATTTTGGTTTTTGCTAATGCTAATCAAGGCTGTGTTTATTCGAAGACAAATTGAGTAAAATCATGTTTTAAAACATGATAATTTACAATTAAATTATTTAATTTATTTACTTATATTTAAAAATGTATTCCTCTGATGCAAAGCTGAATTTTCAGCATCTGTCATAAAACGTGGAGCGTGTGCGATGCGGAGACAAAAGCGAGGAGAAGCAGGATCCAAACCCAAACTCACTTCATTCATAAACTCGAAACAAACGACTGAACAAAAAACAAAACGGCACTTAACAGTGCAAAACTCGGGAAACTTGGGAACACGGAGACGATATCCACGGAGACGATAAACATCCACGACTTAACATCAGCAAGAGACAAAGACATGGGAACACAGGAGGGTATAAATAGACAAACACTGGATAATGAACAGCTGACGAGACTTGGGCAGTGATTAGACACAGGCAGAAGCGTGCAGGACCTGGAAGATACATAAAGGAACCCGGATGTGACAGACGTGACAAGACAACAATGTGACAGCATCATCACGCCAGTTATTTTTCCAAGAGATCTCACATTTCTTATTAATTGAAAGGAGAGAAAAACAATTTACTGGAGAGATGATGTCTTCATGTTCTTTCTTGTGTCTGTACACAAGAGATGGTCTTTTACATTATATATTACACTTACGTTATCCTTACAAGGTACAAAAACATGTTGTCTTTGTTTAAAATTGATGTATGCATCATGCTACACAACTCTTCCTCATAGAAAAACACTTCAGTCATCATTTGCATGGCCTCTCAAAGGAGAACTGCATTATTTTACAGTTAAAATAACATCCATGTCACTGACATGTAATCCTCACACACATTTGCATGCATTTCAAATTTCACAAAGTATATAATACAACTAATTATGAATACAAATAAAGAATAATAATATGCAGAAAAAATATATTAAACAATAAAAATTGTAGTCTTTAGTATTATATACAAACTTTTATACTTTTGTGGAAACCATGATAGATTTTTTTCTTAGATGAGTAACGTTCAAAAGAATCGCATTTATTTGGAATAGAAGTCTTACACAAGAGACAGAGTGGAAATTAGAGGAAGAATGCGACATTACATAAACTGTGAACTTGTAAACCAAACTGATTAAATGTGTTATCAGCACACGCAGAAAATGTTCTAACACACAAAAACTGATTTTGCAATGAGAACATGAGCAGGTGGAAAAGAAAGTGTAAAAAAGTGCTTGCTTTCATACTGCATACATTAGTAGGAAGGACTTGGTAATGCAAGAACATTTTCTAGGCAACCATGAGAGAGAGTCGGTCGAATAGGCATACAGAAAAATGTAATGATGAGATCTCCCTTCATCCTTTATTCTCCTGCTTCACTCTCCTTTGCAAATGCATTCCCTGAGCTTTCACAAGCATAAGTGTGTCCGTTTCTTCTCTAAGTGAGATAATCATTTTGTACAACAGTCAACGAAGGAAATAAAAGCCACATGACTTTAGACAGAACATTCTAGCAGAAGGACCAAATATTCACTGTTGTCTCAACAAGACCTGACAGCGAAGTCGCAATGTTTGTTTTATTTATCACGTCCACTCAACTTTCCCAGAGCACCACGTCCCCCTTTCCCTTTGTGTTTGTCCTCTTACAAAACACCAGCTAGAATTGTGTTTGTTTGTTTTCATCTGGATAACAATGCATTGAGTTTACTTACAGGTTATGACAGTAACATGCCCAGCTGCTGAACGTGGCTGACGTTATCACTTTTAAAGGTGAGCTGTCCTCATGCATGTAATTGCAGCATACAGCATGTGCGGCTAAATGGATCTTTTATGAGCGAACATCATTAGACCGCACATCAAACACCACTTCCTGAACGCTGATAGGTAATGGAAGGATGTTCATTTTATTTTCAAAAGCTCTCTGCTGTGGTGTAGGCATTAGTAAAAGAGAGCTGCATTATAAAGTAGAAAACAACACTGTGGTAAATCAAAATGAAAATGGGTTGAGGATAGATCCCTGAGGAACGCCACTGATAAATTTCACACATATATGAAGTTTTCTTTTATAATATCAATGAGTGCTTCATTTTCTTGGGATGTGTCTTAATTTCATATACCAGGAACAAAAATATGTAATCAAATATCAAATAATCAAATGAAAAAAAGCATGTGTGTATGGACACACTTTTGCTTTTATTGCATTCGCTTTCTGTTTGCTAGTTTTCTTTTACAAATAGATAAATTTGCAATGCATCATGTGCTAAGTATTAATTCACTTATAAAAGAAGTAAACAACTGTGATAACAATTGCGATAAAACACTAGTCAAACTGTTTCAATTTCAAACACTTTTCAAATAATTTTTTTTAGCCTAGATTATAGTTTGAAATGTGATTCATCTCGGAGCTGGTTGAAATCCCTTAAGAGAAAATGAATTATCTTGACCTGTGCCACATGTTACAAAGTTAAATCTCTAATTAGGTCATATAATTTTGAAATATAATCTATTTTTATGCTTCACCTTTTCCAGATCTGAACCTACTCAGGACACAAATAAAAAACTTTTCCAAAAGTACCAAGCTATTAGATGTCTTCTGGAAATGTGGACACCAGATGTTTGTTTTTCAGAAACATATTGCTAAAAAACTAAAACCTCATTGACCTTCTAGCATTTAAAAATAGCAACTGATACTCTAAGTACGACTAAATAAAACTGACGATAAAACTCCTCAGGTCATCTCTAGCGCACACCTGTGAATGAACGAGCACCTGACTCTGCTTTCACACCATCATCGTAGTTCACAGAGAGAAGAGGTCAAGAAGCAGATGGTCACATGTGTGAAACCACATGGAACCCCAATGTTGAAACTCAAACAACTAAAACCACATTGAGCCACATAGACAGTAAGCAGCACATGATTTATGAAGCCTCTGGATCAACACAAGGCAGTAACACTGAGCAGAGAACGTTTGGTCCATGAACACATTTATAACAGAAGCATTATGTGAAATGCTGTTAAATGAGACACAAAAATACCTACGTATTTTGGGCTTTTAAAAAATCTTGATATTTTGTTTGGGCTCCACTAGAACAGGAATATTGGGACGTATTCGATTCTCGGAAGAAAACTCACAACGATGGTCAGGTATAAGGGAGCTCAGAGAATAACACTTTGGAGTGACTTTGTGCTTTAAAAACTTTGCAGGCCTTATTCATGCTCAAACAGCAACATTACACACTAAAGGACATTGAAAATGTAAAAGCATAATAGGTCCTCTTTAATACCAAAATGCCATCTGCCAGGATATCTCCAGAAGAGGCTAAGAGTCAGCTCAGCAATCACCAAACAGACTCTTTGACAGTCAATCAACTTCACCACAAAGAGTCTACTGACAATCTGAAGAGTTGATAGTGTTCTGATGATAAGTACAGGCCTTCTATCCTCTGCACTTGCATCTAAACATCACTAATGGACTTCTTAAGTGTGCATGCTTTTACTGAGCTCTCATACGTTGCTAATCACTGATGGCACAGAAGAGCAGGAGCAGAACTGTATAAAGCAGACTGCTCTGTTTGGTTCTGTGCTGTTAATAAGTCACAAAACATTCAATGAAGACTTTAATACCTCATTTGTAAAGCTGAATACAGTCATAGGGAATTAAAATTCATAACACATTTTACTTTCATAATATGACATTTCTGATTCAAATTTGGGGGGTTTGGGGGTGTTGGGACAGGGTCTTATTTTATCCAGTGGAATAATAAAAAGGATGTATTAAATCAATCAAAAGTAATACAGACATTTAAATGTTGCAAAAGATTTCTATTTCATTTTTTTCCCCATTGGCTTCCACTAAATTATTAAGCAGCACAACAATTTTCAACATTAATAATAATAATAATAAGAAATGTTTCTTAAACATCAAATCATCATATTAGAATGATTTCTGAAGGATCATGTGACACTGAAGTACACTGGAATAATGATGCTGTTAATACAGCTTTACCATCACAGGAATGCATTACATTTTACAATATATTCAAGTTGAAAAACTCAAGTTGTAATTATATTTTACAATATTACTGTATTTTGTTCAAATAAATGCAGCCTTGGTGATCATAAAAGATTTCTCTCAAAAACGTATATTTTAGATACAAAAATGCTAGTTATTTTCATAATGTTTACTCTCCCAGTGAAATTACTGCACACACACAAACATTCTGCAAATTAAATAACTGTACTGTACTGTTTTGGAATGGCAATTAAATTAAAGGAAATATTAAATAAATCTCGCTAGCACTTAATTTTACAGTCCTGTTCCTCATGTACATACTATGTGCTTATTAAAATAATTGCAATAACTAGGTACTAAACCAAAAACCAAACCTTAGCCAGTAGTTACCTTATATTACCCAGTACTTTCTTAGGTAAGTACACATAACTGCACATACTGTAAAATAAAGTACAACCTACATCTCTATAATTTCTAACATAATTTCAGGGATTTTGAAATGCGTTTTAGATTCTCTGGCATAAGACACACAAAAAAACTATAATGTAATCAAAACTTCACCGAAGACAATCAACAGATGTAGAGAGGACCACTGTGCTGTTAGAATAATAATGCAAGAAGAGGCCACAGAAATGTGTGGGACTCAATATCCACTTATGTTTTGAAAAAACGTAAGGAAGTGATTAAGAGCAGGGCGGTTACTTACGAGACCTGTCCCCTTTCCATCTCCACCCACCCTTGTTTCTCCCCGGCTTGTCCCCATCCCAGCACAGCCCGAGTGCCGTCCAGACCCCCAGCAGCAGGAGGCTGATGGGTAACACCAGCCTTGCCCTCATTCCAGCACGTCTCCAGAGAGAAAGATCCACACGCAGCTTCACATCACATCCAGATGAACCTCCAGCCTAGACGCTCCCAAACCCTTCAGAGGTGTCGCTACAAACTGCACACTTTCACGTTACCGCCAGAAGAAGATGAGTCAAGAAATCTCAGGTTCAGCAGTGCAATATTGATCTTTTCATTCCACCCAGTCACTCCAGAATATTTACTACCATACCAGCTATCTAGACGCTCTCTAGCTTCAGTTGAAATCCAATTTGGACACAAGAGACTTGAGAGTTGCCGTTGAAAACCAGCATGGGCAGGTGTCAGAGAGATATCGGCACACCGCTACTCCTCCGGAGAGCAGCGGTGGTCCCTGTTACAACCTGCGTTCCTCTCCTCATCCGAGGCACCAGGGAGAAGCTTCTGTTGATATGAAAACAGCAGATAAATCAAAAGTGGAAGGCTGAGTCCTGCAGCCACAGCAACTGAGCGGGTGGGAGAGAAAGCGAGAGAGCGAGCGTGTATGAGAGGAGAGAGCAAGTCAATTCAAGCTAACAAGTGGCAAACGTTCCATTAAGGCAGCTCTTGTCAGTCGAGTTACAGCTCATCTGAAGTGAGACCGACTCGTACAGTAAAGCTCCTTACAGTCCTCCTGGGAAGCTCCTACTTACAATTCATATCTGCAATGTGATTTTGCTAAAAAACGTTGAGTTTAGTAAGATTTATTTGAATGCTTTTGAAAGTCTCTTACGCTCACCAAGGCTGCATTTATTTTATCAAAAATACAATGAAAATGTGGTGTTTTTAATATGCTTTAATGCAAACTCAAAAACGCGGTTTGAAACGGTCATCACAAACAGGTAACCAATCCCGTCAACGAGGGCAGGGGTTTTCTTTATTCTAATTTATCATCATTACATTTTCATATTATTTCATATTATATCAATATTTCATTGTCATTATTTCTATGGGTTCTGGATTTTAGAACGGGAACATGGTTTGTATAATATTAGAAACACATCATTAGCTGTTTGATAAGTTAGTCAAGCCAAAGGCTAATCAGTTACCGTTTAACGTTGTAGAGAGCGATACATAAAACACATTACCATTCCGATATATCGACTTGTATACTAGCCTGTATAATTCACTCTTCCACTTCTTCTTCTGAATCACTTTCTGGTTCAAACATATATGGCTGAATTAAACCGGTATTTCCACTTGCTATTGGAATTAGCATATTCATGCTAATTAGCGTATTCAATGATAATTAGCATATGCATTATTTATTAATATCAATTATTTTCAGAGGAAAACATCTTAAAATGTGTAATGGTTATCAAAGGTGAGTTTTAAGGGATACAATTATTGACTGCAAGGGGATTTTAATGATTTTCAAATGTAATTTTACAAAAAAGCTTACTCAACATTTTCACATTCAGGGAATGGTTTGGCGATAGTTTTTAAATTGATCAAAAGTAACATTTATACTGTTACGAAAGCCTTTGTTTCAAGTAAATTTAGCAAATTTTGAGCTTTCTATTCAACAAAGAATCCTGAAAAAAATCATGGTTTTGACAAAATTAAATATTAAGCAGAACAACTGTTTTCAAAAGTGATAATCAATAATGTTTCTTGACCAGCAAATAATCATATTAGAATGATTTCTGAAGGATCATGGGATACTTATGCTTTAATGATTCATTACTCTTTTATATATAAATATTTATATTCAAATTTAAATTGTGATCATGTTTCACAATAATACGGTTTTTGCTCTACTTTTGATGAAATAAATGTAACGCTTTTGTGAGCATAATCTATGATCTAAATGCATCATTCATTTATTAACACAAGCTTAACCAAGCAAACTCTATGGTGCAAGAACTATCCAAAAATAAGAACAGACCGACTGGGTTCAAGCAACCGACAAGACTAACAGACAGGACTAAACACAAGGCCTAAATACACAGCAAACTGAGGGAGACGAGACACAGCTGACGGGACTCATGTGATGATTTCAAGACGCAGGGGACTGATACGAAAATAACAAAGCACATGGGGAACACTAAACTAATACAGACAGACAGCAAAAACAAACTCAACACCAAGCCTAATTGTGACAGATACACATGTCTCGACAAATTCAGTCAGAGATTAAACAAAGTCTAATCTCTCAAATGCTATCCATTTTATCATTTTATATGAAATTCAAACAATAAACACTCTTTAGACTCTCTTTGATGTGGCGTGACATCACTAATTGCCTCAAGCGGCAGATACAATACAACTTCCTGAAACGTATCATATCTCATGACTGTCAATAAATATGTCAATACGTCAATAAAACAGCTTGTAAGCAATATGTCATGTTGCTTTTACCTCAGGCAAGTCATTCAGTGTCCAGCTTATTAGTTCACCAGAAATATCAACTCTTTCGCTAAATAAAAGCACCATATTATATCATATATTCATCTTATTGTACTTAACCTGTCTTGACTCTTGATTATTTAATTATGTTTAATGTCTGTTCAAATAAATCTGTCATGTTAAGACAGCCACGGTGCAGATGAAAATATTTTAACAAGTGGCACTATAAAGAATAGAAACATAATTTTATAATTAATGCAAGAACTGCCTTATATGAAATTTACATCTTTGTATACAATTTTTATGTGGGTTTTGATTATTATATCTACAAATAAATTACTGAATTTAAGCTAATACTTTAGGCTCATGTTGTTAACCTTTAATATTATAGTAATATGTAAGTAAGGGCTCCCTAAATAGTTTACAACATTAGCAGAGATAGATTTTTATTGAATTTATTTAAAGACAGAATCACAATTTTAGTAAGTCACTGTTTAATAAAAAATAAAGAAAAAAGCAATTTTATGTTTAGTTTTCTCCCTTCTGCTGTTCCAACCCATGACTTTAAAACCGAGGTACGTACCGAACCGTCATTTTTGTGTACCGTTACACCCCTACCGTCTTCTGTATTCCCAGCATGCTCTCAAACAGCTGTCTGTGCAACTCAAGCATGTCTATCAAGCTCCGCACAGGCGACAAACAGCCCACCCTCTGTCACTGACCACACACACCTGTTCACACACAAGTAGGGACATTGCAAAACAGGACAGATGTGTGTGGTTTGGAGAGTTTTAAATTAAAGAAAGGTGTTTTGCGTCTCTTCTTTATATAGATACGAGCATACACACACACATACACTGTTTGAATGAAAAGTTCTGCTCATAGCTCACTCATCACAGAGTTTTATCCAGAACGTTTTGGCTCTCATAACCAATTCTGAGAATATTTGTTCACCACTGGAAAACATCTGCACACATTCCTATTACATTCTCATGCAAAAAGCTCCCCGTTTCAAACTGGTTCCCAAAAACAACCAAACAGGAATCATAAACTAGCATTATTCTGTGCATTCAGGATTAACACTTAAGCATGTGCTTATTTATATCTGCTTGGCAAAGTCAAAAATCAATTTCTGTGAATTTCAGCTCATTCGTTTGATCAACTGAAATGAATGGAGATGGACATCAACACCTTCAAATTCCTTTTAGATCCGTTAGATGGTGGATGTTGATGCTCTAAGCCCTTTTTCCATTTATTGATAGATTGAAAATATGTGGAAAAAGTAAATGAGCTTACATTAGTGGCTGATGAAGCCCTGCTTTGATGAAACTTTAATGATTACTCCTACCAAGTAATTACTTTTATGAGGAAGCCAAGGACCCTGCGGCCTACTTTGTTACCATAGATGCCACATTCCCATTATAATGTCATTTGCAAGTATTAAAGCTGCTTTAGGAACAGACCAGCCTACGACAAGGGGGTGAAAAGAGAAACACTTTTTTAAATCCAATGTTCAACGGAAGATAATCTTAGTTAAAACGGTTTAACAAAGTGTATATATTAAATGGACTTCAAAAATCCTTCAAAACACATCAAAACAGACCACACTAACCAGCTTGGGAGACCACTGTTTTAATTCATTGAAAGGAAAACAATTGAAGACATTCAGACCCCATAATAAATTAGTCGTCCCTTCAAACAAGGTGATCTGAAGTGAATGAATTCATAAATTATAGTACAACCATGAACAACTGTTCAGTGTTTTTGGCAGGACATCACCTACTTTAGATGTAAAATGTGTCTTGTAAGACCAAAATAAAAATGCCTGGAAGCAATAATTGAAACAGCACTGGGTTGTGGCCTTCGTACAAAGCTGCTGAGTTATTCTTCAGTTGACCTTGTCCACAATTGTGATTTAGAGACACTCAATTGCCAAAACACTCGCGCACACACACACACACACACACACACACACACACACACACACACACACACACACACACACACACACACACACACACACACACACACACACACACATAAAGAGCGAATGGAGCTCCACCCTCCCTTCAATCTCATCCTCTGCTTGCTCTGCCTTTTACAATCCATCATCTGAGCAGTAAAAAAAAAAGAGGCTTCACTCTTTGATCTTTTTTACAGACGACACTTCTGGGGTGGGATATATATTCATATACAGTATACATATATGTACACACACACACATAACATGTAATGCAAGTGTTACGCACGAAGTGCGAATTGTGTGTTATGTGTGTGTGTGTTCTGTTTCTGTTTTCCAGCATTCATTGGACCTCCGGGCGATGACGTCACAGATTGACCAACCAATCCAGATCACTCACCGTCCATAAGAAACCGGTTCGCCTTTGTCTGATCAGCGTTGCACGCTCACTTGCTGTTTGTTTGAAACTTTGTTGTTTTGTGACATTGTGTTTAAACCCCGTGTATGTTGTTCTAATAGTTTGATTACGTCTCATGTCTTTTGGTTGCTTAATGTGTTATTTACCGTTCCTAGTCTTTTTGGTTAATCACTTTGTGTAAACCGGGAAGTGGGGGTTAGGTAAGTATGTCGCGACATACATAGTGCACCATGTAGGACGTTATGATTTTGTATTAGACACATTAGTTTAGTGAGAATGCCATCTTTTGTATGTTTTGTTATTGTTAGTTAGTGTGGTTTAGTTAGGGCGTTTGACGCTGAAGATTATTTCTTTTGGGATTTTCTTTTGGTTGATAGATAGCTTAGTTGATTAAATTCAGTTAGTTGTGTTTTTGTTATGTTTATTTCTTTCCTTTGGCATATCTCAGTTTTCCCACCCGTTGAGTGATTTATGTCCTTTTCAATTTATGTATTGTTTGTTATCTTTTGTATATATTGTAAATATTCTTTTTGGGCACTTTATTAATTTATACACTGGGAAATAAACACAGAAATAGTTATCTTTGTCTTTTGGTTCGTTCCTTATATGTGGTTTACCTATATTAATTTAATACATAGACGTTAACTGTGTGTAGTGTTGCGTTACCGGTTTAACATCTAAAGGGACGTAACATGAAATGGGGGCTCGTCCGGGATCGCTAACGATTTGATCCAGACAGTTATGCAGTTTGTGTGTTTATTAAGTTGGTTTGCACTGTAAGGACGTTAGTGTGCTTTTCTATTAGGGCTAGCGGAAGTGGTATAACAGACGTCATGAGCACTTTCGATTTACAGTGGTTTCTTGAGAGTCCCACTGTGGATAAACTTGAGAAGTGTAGAAAAGACGATTTATTACAAATTGCCGATCACTACGGGATCTCCGTAGTGAGGCAGGCAGTAAAGAAAGTGATAAAGGATGCTGTTTTTCAACATCTGGTTGATTTCCAGATCTTTGTGTTACCGGAGGCAGATGATGCTGCAGTTGAGTCGTGTTTGAATAAACCTGTCAGGGAGGAGGAGCAGAGCGTGGCTGCCAAGGTGGAAGCGGAGGCTGATATCAAGGCTGCCTTGCCGCCCTTCTACCCGTTTTCCCCATCTTCCAGTGAGGCTGGTGGTGATGCGCGACTTAAAGTCCGACTCCATCGAATGCATATGGATGCACAGGAGCGGGCTGAGACACGCAAAGCGGAAATGGAGCTGCGTCTTCAAATTCGCACGTTAGAGATTGAGGCAGAAAAACAGGTAAAATTGCGACAGCTTGAGTTGGATTCCAGGAGAGGGGTTTCTGACTCGGTTGCACAATCTAGTCCTGCTGTGAATTCAAGTGTCTCAAGAGATGTTTCAACCGTTACTTTTGACATCAGTAAACACATTGCTTTAGTGCCTCATTTCAGAGAGACAGAGGTTGACACTTATTTTACGGCATTTGAGCGTATCGCCTCTGCACTTCGTTGGCCGAAAGAGGTATGGCCTCTGTTGTTACAATGTAAGCTTGTCGGTAAAGCTCAGGAAGTTAGTGCCGCACTACCTTTAGAGGATAGTTTGCAGTATGAGTCGATGAAGAACGCTATTCTTCGTGCTTATGAGCTGGTGCCGGAGGCTTATCTCGATCTGACAAATTGCTGGTTGCGTCTGCGCCGAAAAATGAGAATCCTCGTGTTAAGGATGGTTTAACACCACCTAAAGAGACACGAGAATGTTTCTATTGTCATAAAACGGGGCATGTGATTGCTGATTGTTTGATTTTAAAACGAAAACAAGGACAACCAAAACCAGTTAGTTTTGTGAGAACTGTGCCCGTGCGTGATGACGACGCGCAGAGAGTTGATGAGTTTGATGAGAGGTTTAAGCCATTCGTGATGAAAGGTTTCTTGTCTGTAGATGGTAGACCTGAGGAGCAAAAGTCAATTCACATTTTGCGAGACACTGGAGCAATTCAGTCATTTATTGTATCTAATGTTCTTCCATTGTCTGAAAAGACATCTTGTGGTTCAAGTGTGTTAATTCAAGGTATTGGAATGGATGTTATAAAAGTGCCACTACATCGTGTACATTTACAATGCGACTTGCTTACAGGATTTGTTAAGGTTGGAGTACGATCTTCCTTTCCTGTGAAAGGGGTTACGTTTATCCTTGGTAATGATTTGGCCGGAGGAAAAGTGACACCAGTT
Organism: Rhodeus uyekii; assembly: GCA_037043235.1. Taxonomy (NCBI): domain Eukaryota; kingdom Metazoa; phylum Chordata; class Actinopteri; order Cypriniformes; family Acheilognathidae; genus Rhodeus; species Rhodeus uyekii. The sequence continues at coordinate 149,593 of JAWRVZ010000153.1, read as the reverse complement.
GTAGAGGTGGTTGACAAACCTGATTGTTTTATTAAGGATGACATTGCTGATCAATTTCATGATGTGTTTCCCGCAAATGTTGTTACACGCGCTCAAAAACGCAGAATAGGGAACGACATTATGATTAACGATTCATTTATATTGCCACTTTTTGCAGAAGAGAGTTCGTTGCCTGAAGTGCAAGGTTCCGACGTGGTGAAAAATGAAAAGATTGACATGGTGGCGACTGATTCCGAATTGCTGACTTTACCCATTACACGTGAGTGCATGATAGCATCTCAGCGAAGTGATCCTTCTTTGGCTAAATGTTTTTCTGCTGTTGAACATCCGAAACTAGTGAAAGACAATAAAGCTGAGTATGTGATTGATAGTGGGTTATTGTTACGTAAGTGGAGACCTGTAACGAGTATGGAAAATGAGTGGGATGTTACCTGTCAAGTAGTAATACCAACTGCATACAGACATAAGGTATTACATTTAGCTCATGATCATAATCTGTCAGCACATCTAGGAGTGACGAAGACCTACGACCGTATTTTGAAACATTTCTTTTGGCCTGGTCTAAAGAAAGATGTGAGTCAGTATTGTCGTACTTGTCATGTGTGTCAGATAACAGGAAAACCAAATCAAAAGATTCCACCTGCTCCATTGATTCCGATTCCAGTCATTGGTGAGCCTTTCGAGCATGTCATGTTGGATTGTGTTGGTCCTCTACCGAAAACAAAATCAGGAAATCAGTTTTTGTTAACTATTATGTGTGTTGCCACCCGATTTGCAGAAGCAATTCCTTTGAGAAAAATTACTTCTGTTGTGATAGTGAAGTCACTGATAAAATTCTTTTCCACATTTGGACTACCGAAAATTGTACAAACCGATCAAGGAACAAACTTTCTCTCTAGATTGTTTAAACAGGTGTTAAAAACTCTAGGGATATCGCACCGAGTTTCTAGTGCGTACCATCCTGAAAGTCAGGGGGCAATTGAGCGTTTTCACCAAACGTTGAAATCAATGCTGCGCAAATATTGCTTGAGTTCTGGTAACGAATGGGACGAAGGCGTTCCGTTAGTTTTATTTGGCATTCGTGAAACGGTTCAAGAATCCCTTGGTTTTAGTCCTGCTGATCTAGTGTTTGGACATACAGTTCGTGGTCCACTTAAAGTGTTGAAAGAAGAAATTCTGAGTGAGCATGTGTCATCTAAGGAAAACATACTGGATTATGTTTGCAAATTTAAGGAGCGCCTGCATAACGCATGCAAGTTTGCAACTGAGTCTCTGGCTGTAGCTCAAAAGGGCATGAAAAAGCTTTTTGACAGAAAGTCTGTTAGTCGCGAAATTAAACCTGGAGATAAAGTCCTGGTACTTCTACCGATTCCTGGTTCTGCTTTGTCCGCTCGTTTTGTGGGTCCATATGTGGTGTCTAAGAAATTGAGCGCGACAAATTATGTACTACATACTCCTGATCGCAAACGGAACTTTCGAGTCTGTCATGTCAACATGTTAAAGTTGTATTGTTCCAGATATTCAGAGGAGAAAACAAAAGAGAACACAGAATCTGCTGCTCTACCTGCTGCCGTTGTTTCAACTTCCTCTGATGGGAATGTTGAAGTGTTATCGCAAGCTGTTGCGGAGTCACCGGCTGAAGATGGTGTTTCTTTTCACAATGCTCAGGTGTGTGCAAGATTTTCTAACTCCGAAGTTTTGAAAACATTGTCCACGTTTTTGATTAATTTATCTGAAACTCAGAAGCAGGATGTTATCAATTTGATTGATGATTTTCCTATGTTGTTCGGTGATGTACCTTCTAAAACGAATGTACTACACCATGACATTCAGATTACCTGTGATTTTCCAATTAAGCAACATGCTTATCGAGTTAATAGTGTGAAACGATCAGTGATGAAAACTGAAGTCGAATACTTGCAGAAACATGGTTTAGCAGAACCCAGTTTTAGTCCATGGAGTTCTCCGTGTCTTCTGGTCCCAAAACCAGATGGAACATTCCGGTTCTGTACGGATTATCGAAAAGTAAATTCTGTTACAGTTCCGGATAGTTATCCTCTACCTCGAATGGAGGATTGTATTGATAATTTGGGTTCTTCGAAATTTGTAACCAAGCTGGACCTTCTTAAGGGTTACTGGCAAGTTCCCCTTACTCCAGAGGCTGCAAAGATATCTGCATTTGTCACTCCTGATAACTTTTTACAATATAAGGTTATGGCGTTTGGGATGCGCAATGCTCCAGCAACATTTCAGCGCCTGATTAATATTGTGTTATCGGGTGTAGTAAATTGTAATGCTTATCTCGATGATCTGGTGATCTATTCCTCTGACTGGTCTGAACATGTGTCTCTCTTAAGAACAGTGTTTGAACGTTTAGCCAGTGCATCCTTAACTGTAAATCTGGCAAAGTGCGAATTTGGTAAGGCCACAATTACATACTTGGGCAAAGTAGTTGGTCAAGGTCAAGTCCGTCCGGTAGATGCAAAGGTTTCTGCTATTGCTGAGTTTCCTGTGCCTACCACACGACGGGAATTACGCCGCTTTTTAGGTATGGCGGGGTACTATCGGAGTTTTTGCCGAAATTTTTCCACCATTGTACACCCCCTTACTAGTTTGTTGAGTCCTGCCAATGATTTTGTCTGGTCTGATTCTTGCCAGAATGCATTTGAGAGCATTAAGATCTTGTTAAGCAGTGCACCTGTCCTGGCTGCTCCTGATTTCGAACGGTCATTTAAGTTAGAAGTGGACGCGAGTGCCTTGGGCACTGGCGCTGTATTACTTCAAGAAGATGATTCTGGTCTCGACCATCCTATTTGTTATTTTTCCCGAAAATTTAACAAACATCAGCTCAATTACTCGACCATAGAGAAGGAAGCCTTAGGTCTTCTTTTAGCTTTGCAATTTTTTGAGGTTTATGTTGGATCGTCTGTGTTACCTGTGACTGTGTATACTGATCACAACCCATTGGTGTTTCTGTCAAGAATGTATAACCATAATCAGAGACTTATGCGTTGGGCATTAATTGTGCAAAACTATAACTTGATCATCAAACACAAAAAAGGGTCTGAAAACGTTGTGGCAGATGCATTGTCTATGCGAATTGTGTGTTATGTGTGTGTGTGTTCTGTTTCTGTTTTCCAGCATTCATTGGACCTCCGGGCGATGACGTCACAGATTGACCAACCAATCCAGATCACTCACCGTCCATAAGAAACCGGTTCGCCTTTGTCTGATCAGCGTTGCACGCTCACTTGCTGTTTGTTTGAAACTTTGTTGTTTTGTGACATTGTGTTTAAACCCCGTGTATGTTGTTCTAATAGTTTGATTACGTCTCATGTCTTTTGGTTGCTTAATGTGTTATTTACCGTTCCTAGTCTTTTTGGTTAATCACTTTGTGTAAACCGGGAAGTGGGGGTTAGGTAAGTATGTCGCGACATACATAGTGCACCATGTAGGACGTTATGATTTTGTATTAGACACATTAGTTTAGTGAGAATGCCATCTTTTGTATGTTTTGTTATTGTTAGTTAGTGTGGTTTAGTTAGGGCGTTTGACGCTGAAGATTATTTCTTTTGGGATTTTCTTTTGGTTGATAGATAGCTTAGTTGATTAAATTCAGTTAGTTGTGTTTTTGTTATGTTTATTTCTTTCCTTTGGCATATCTCAGTTTTCCCACCCGTTGAGTGATTTATGTCCTTTTCAATTTATGTATTGTTTGTTATCTTTTGTATATATTGTAAATATTCTTTTTGGGCACTTTATTAATTTATACACTGGGAAATAAACACAGAAATAGTTATCTTTGTCTTTTGGTTCGTTCCTTATATGTGGTTTACCTATATTAATTTAATACATAGACGTTAACTGTGTGTAGTGTTGCGTTACCGGTTTAACATCTAAAGGGCAAGAGCAGGCTATGTAATCAGATTACTTTTTCAATGATACATTGATACAAATACATTGAATTAATTCAATGTTAAGTGACACAAATATACCTTATACATTTAATCTCAGTTGTGTTTCTTTTCTTTTCTTCTTTTTTATTGCTAAAGAATTTTGAATTTTCTTCTCTTGTGATCCAGAATGGCAGCACAGCTGAAAGTTTTTTTTTTTTTTTTTTTATTTAACCATGAAATGACATTGTTCTGCAAGAAATTACATCATTTCTAGCAACGGATGTGATGCATTGTGTAATATTTTTGATATTAGTCAATTTATATCACTCTAAACTGTTCCATCCAGTTCGAGGAAATTAAATAAACTAGTACAATACTATAAATAAAATCAACAGAGGGTTAAATCACTACAAGAGTGTAAGTGTTACAGTCTTGTCTTGTTGTGTCTGTCACATCCGGGTTCATTTATGTATCTTCCAGGTCCTGCACGCTCCCGCCTGCATCTAATCACTGCCCAAGTCTCGTCAGCTGTTCATTATCCCATGTTTTTCTATAATTGCCCTTCTGTGTTCCCATGTCTTTGTCTCTTGTTAACGTTACGTTGTGAAAGTTGCTTGTGTGTGGATGTCATTTTCCGTGTTCCCTAGCTTCCGAGTTTATGTGCCGTTTTCAGTTTGTTAAAAGTCTTTTGTTTCCAAGTTTTCAATAAAGAGTGTTTTCAGATTGGATCCGACGTCTCCCCGCCTTTGTCTCCGCATCGCACACGAAAAAACAAACCAACAACAACTACTAATGTGCAAAATAATGTTTAAAGCACAGATGGTGATTCAGAGTGTAATTTCTGTTAAGATAAACTTAGTTTATGCTCATAAAGAAGTCGTATTATGTTCTTTGAAGTCTTGATTTTGTTTTTGGGTTTATGTTTGAAATATCAATAAAATACAGCACTTTTTCACATATTTGATGTTCTTGGTCTGTCAGTAACGCTCTGTTTAGTTCCTGTTTCCATGAAGCTCCTCCTTTTGAAAAGCACAATGTACTCTGATTGGTCGGCTGGACCAGTGTGCTGTGATTGGTCGACTGCTTCAAGTGTGTTTCAGAACACTCAACCATAACCGTGAGTTTACTAACGCAAACTAACACTGGAAATTATGTGAAATAGGTGGAAATGATTAAAATGAGGAATATTCTGTCACGTTTGTTTCCGAAACAAAAATCAAGACTCAGAAACAGTGCGCACTGATGTAAAGAAGAGACTCCAACAGCAACATTACACTAAAAGAAGCTGAAAATGTAAAAGATCCAAATAGGTCCTCTTTAAACCACAAAATAATAGATCTGTTGTCTTTAATCAGCAAGTATGAAAACATAAATTGTGACAGATTAATATAAAGCAATTGTTGAGTTACCGAAGGCTCTCTCATTTTCAATTGTTGTTATAAAAGTTAACCAGTGAAATGTTGCTGAAAGGTATTTGACAGGAAAGGGCCTGCCATTCCAACTGATATGCCCCAGGGGGCCCACACTACACTTGCTCTGTCCCCCAATCAATCAACTGTATCCCTCCCCTCAGAGTGACTGAAACAGATCCAGAGGGCCGGAATCAATTAACTACTGATGTGGGCTGAAGGTTAATGCATGCAAGACCAGGCAAACAGCAGCTATTGCTCATGAGGCGAGCGAGGTAATCATGAGGCTTGTTAGCTTATCAGGAGCTGTTTTATATTTTGCCCTACACAAAGTCTCTCTTTGTCACTTAGAAACAAAGAGACAGGTCACCTTTTTAAGGTAGGGATATGACGACCTGGACTCTAGGCTTCATAGTTGGAGCTTGTGCATAGTTCATTTCTGTTTTTAGAAAAATATTTTGTAATTGAAAACGTTTTTCATTTGAAACCAATATGCTGAACATTGAAAAGTATGTGATGATGTATTAAAAATGACAATAAAATCGACTTTGTATAGTAAGGGCTGTAATCACAGCAAAGCAAAGAACAATTAAATTGATTTCATTTATGGTCTAGCTTTGTTATTAAAATAAAAAATACAGTTTTAAAACAATTATTTTCTGTAATTAAAATTAAGCTAAAATTGAATTGAAAACAATATATTTTATTACAATGAAAAACTTAAACTGAAATAAGTAATAAATAATGGAAATAAACCGAGATAAATGAAAGCTAAACTAAAACATTAATTCATATTAAACTAACATTGTTAAGGTGTAATATGTGAAATTGTTAGGACAAATTAATCTCAAAAGCACAATTTTATGTGAACAAACTGCATCTCTGATAAAGATATTAAACTATTTTAGCACTAGAGCAAGAAAGAAAAGAACCCAGCACATTTCGGATTAAACTTCGCATTATGCTCACAAAAAAAGAATGATGGGAAATAGGGATGGGCAGTATCGATATATCGATACTCACAAGCTACTCACTTGGTATCGATATCTCCACAAAAATATCGATACTAAAATTAAATTCATAATTTCTGCATCAATTTCTGCAAAAAGTGTTTTCGGTACTTCTGTTTAATGTTTGTGCTAAAACTGAAATCCCGCTCTGACATTTAGCTCACCCGTGTCACGTGATGACTGTGAGAAACGCGAGCAACGTGCCCTGCCCACACGTACACGTCACTTTCACGGCACGCGTCGTGCAATATTGTCCGCGCATAAACAGAATGGCAGAAAGAAAGCGTAGCGTGGTGTGGTACTATTTTTCAGTGGCAGAAAAAAAGTGATAAAAAATACCTTGGAATTGTCGCAACCTCTGTTCCAGCAGAGAGGTTGTTCTCCAAGGCAGGAGAGACAATTAGTCAGAGGCGAAATCGTCTTAAACCCAAAAATGTTAACATGTTGCTTTTCCTAAACACAAATCTGAAGCTTAAAGATTAGGAAATCTTTATCAACAATTAAAAATGAAAAGACACTGAAATGTCTTTCTGAACATTGCTAAATTGGAAAAATATGTACAAAGTTGAAAATAAAGAAAAAAAATGGCCTGTTTAAAAATAAGACATATTTCATATAGTGCAGATATGCAACATTTTTGTTGTTAGTATTTTTTATTATATTAATCTTTATGTTATGATGCATTTTATTTAATCCATTTTTTTGTAAAATACTGTATTATTTTAAACATTTTTATTTATTTGTTGTCAATTTTACTTTTGTAATAATTTTTTTAATGGCCAATATTTCTTATGTATAAATATATATATATATATATATATATATATATATATATATATATATATATATATATATATATATATATATATTTATGTACTTTTTTTTTTTGAAAAATCACATACACATTTAAGAAATAAGCGGTATCGGTATCGGTAAAATTATGCCCAAAAGTATCGATATCGTATAGAATTTAAAAAGTCAGGTATCGCCCATCCCTAATGGGAAATGTGATTCAGTAAACAAGCCAAGTTACAAAAAATTATATATATATTATATATATATATTACAGTTTCAGGGAGTAAATCAATATATTGTATCAATATTTATATAAATATTGTATCAATATTTATATACAATAAATATTAATGGATAAAGTCAAATAAAGTCATAGATAATTTGGTTTGGTTGAATCGGATCATCGAATGTCAGCAGCAAAGACATTGGTTAATAAAGTGAGATTAAATATATATACTATATCTGTATTATGTAACAGATTAAATTATTGCAGGTTCGTGTTTCTTTGTTTTTACTGATTTTGAGGAACACTGAATCTGTTTTTGTGAGAGTGAGATGAGTAAATGCATGGTCACATTTAGTCTAGAACTACAATAATCATCATGTTCACACACACACTCATGATTTCCCTCAACATGACAGCAGAGCTGTTAGTCAATGCGTGAGAAAACAAAGCATTAACTTGCATTACTTGTTTGAAAAAGTAACTCATATTTTATTGTAAATGTATTGTAATGTGTAACTTTATTGGTTACATAACTTGTGTTACTTGTAATCTGTTACCCCAAAATTGTCCAGCAGACTTCAGCTGCAACTTCCCTCAACACTCCTGCCGGAAGTTTCTAGTACATCTAGTAAGACCTTCATTATCTGGTTCAGTTGTGTTGAATTGGAGTTGCAGCTAAACTCTGCAGGACAGCGGCCCTCCAGGAGTAGGATTGGACACACCCCTGGTTTAGTCTAAAACACCCTCACCCATAAACAAAGCAGCATCGTTCCTTCAGGGTTTGAAAATAGAGATTGTGAAGGATGGCAGGTTTGAGACTGATGACTCACTGTGAATGAAGTGATGAGACAGAAAAAGTGTAAAACTCTAATCAATACTGCATCGTCTGCTGACATATAATAGAGCCGGACCCTGACGAGAGACTGCGCTGTGCACACACACACGGACAGATTTACACTGCCTTCTCTGCATAGCCGCCGAAGAACGGATAGTTGTGTTTTGTTAGCGTCTCTCTTTACAGCTCTGCACCGGTAAGAGTAATTACAGCTGCAGGATGTGCGTCTGCATCTACAGGAAGCTAAACAGATTTACTGCTAATATTCTCTCTCCTCTGCTCGGGGAAGGTATTTATGCGTCTCTGTGAGATTTTGTTTACTTGGTAAAACTAGTCACAGTAATAAAGAAAAAACATTTATCATGCATCCAATTTTATATAAGGTTTTAATGTTTTTCTGTTCTGTCGCATGTTCCTGCTCTGCGAGGAATTCATTTGACCAGCCGAGGGCGATGTTGGATTTTTTTTTAAATCATATTCACATTTTTTTTTATCATATATATATATATGATAATATATAGATGATTATAGATGATATATATCATATTTATACCCCATATATATATATATATATATATATATATATATATATATATATATATATATATATATATATATATATATATATATATATATATATATGGGGTATAAATATTAGCACTTTAGACTATATATGTATATATATATATATATATATATATATATATATATATAGAGAGAGAGAGAGAGAGAGAGAGAGAGAGAGAGAGAGAGAGAGAGAGAGAGAGAGAGAGCAGATCACATATTATTTATGTTAAATATGGTTATTTCTCTCTCTCTTTTATAAGTGAGTTAAATGCAACCTGCATATTTCCAGACTGAAAGATTTTTATCCACACATGTTCTGACCAGCAGAGGGCAGTGCGGATCCATACAGTAAGCAGAGATAAGAAAACCTCAAAATAAAAGTCCACAAACTTTCTTTGTAAGTCTTACTTTTTGGACGTTATGGATTCCAGAAACAGAAACACATGTGGTGTGTGATGCATTGCTAAAGCGTTTGAGAGGACCGTAGCTGTTGGGGGGGCTGGGGGGTGATGTGCACATTGTATTGTTAGACTAGTCAAAAAAAGAATAATTAACTTATTTTGACCGACTTCAATATATTCACTGTCACAGAGAGCAGGAGGCATCACTTTTAACTCTGAATCTTTAGATATGGCTGAAAAAAAGGGAGGGAAAACACTTCAGTGAACCTTTCGCTCCCAGTTGAGCCTTTCAACTGCAAATAGCTCTTCAAAAAGCTCTCTTTGAATGAAAATGCCTTGAGTTCCTCAAAGAATCATGCTCTCCATGGCATTTTCTCTCTGAAAAAACTTTCCGTCAATCCTACAGTAGAGGGTCAATGAGGTTCCCTTTCATGGGAACTTCGAGCTGCGTCAGAAAACGCTAGGGGAAACCCTTGACGTCAGTCACGTGAAGATGTGTACAACCAATGGGAATTTTACGCGTGTGAATGCGAGTCACGGAAGTGACGTCATGAACAGAGCATAAAAGCGCGCCGGAACCCGGAAGTGACAGCTTTGAGTGTCTTCAGCGTGCGTGTGTCAGAGAGTTTGTGCTTGCGAGTTTCAAACCTCCCATTGGATTGCGTTGTGATTATGGCGGAGCAGACATTTAGATCGTGTGTTTCTCCTTGCACTCGTTTCATTACGGGAAAGGACACACACATTCAGTGCGTTGTCTGTCTGGGAGCGGAGCACGCTCGGTCAGCGCTTGAGGGCGGTGATCGTGAGAACTGCGAGAGGTTCTCATTGCGTACTCTCCGCTCCCGTCTGGCAGTATTTGCGGATACTAACCAGACTCGCGTTCTTCAAGGTTCGGGACCCGCTGCGGCTGAGGCTCGGCGGCGTTCTCAATCTTGGGGATCGCAAATGGATCTCACGGAAGGTTGCGGGGCGGGTGAGCCCGCCTCGCAGTTCGACTGTGCTGATCCCAGTTCCAGCCGGAGGTTGGAAGCACGCGTTTCAGGCGCGGTTTCTTCCAATCCGACTGGGACTTCGGTGCTGTCATTATCCTGCTCTGAGGAGGAGGAGGTGATTAGCATCGATCCGGTTGAGGAGGCTTCGCCACCCTCTTCACCGGCGTACGAGGAACTGATCGAGGTTGTGACACGAGCAGTCTCTCGTCTGGATATTGATTGGCCGGCAGAGACTAGGAACGCCCGTCCCAGCAAAAGTAAGTTGGATGAGCGTTAACTTCCGGCTCGTGTCGCTCCCCAGCGCCGGGCAATGCCTTTCTTCCAGGATCTCCATACTGAGGTGTCGAGATCTTGGAAGAAGCCAGCTTCCGATAGGGTGCATACATCGTCTAGTGCGATGTACGCTACTCTTACCGGAGCTCATCCTTACGGTTACGGAGGGATGCCGAAGGTGGACGAGGCTCTTGCGGGATACCTTGTGCCCCATTCGGCATCCACTATTAAAGCCCCGGCGCTCCCCACCAAACCGTTGCGAGTCACATCATCACTGGTGGGAAAAGCATATTCTGCCTCTAGTCAGGCTGCAGCGTGCCTGCACACCACGGCACTGCTGCAGGCCTACCAAGCAGATTTGCTGGGAGACCTCGATCAAGGTGGCGGTATTGGTCCCGAAGCAGTGGCAGAGCTGCGTCGGGCCATGGATTTGTCTCTCCGAGCCACTAGAGAAACGGCCTTCTCTGTCGGGCGCTCAATGGCAGCTCTGGTGGCTACGGAGAGGCATTTATGGCTCAATCTTTCAGCCATAAAGGATAAGGACAAGTTCGTTTTGTTGGACGCCCCTCTGTCCCCTTCGGGCTTGTTCGGCGACGCCGTAAAAAGCGTTGTCGATAAGTTTCAGGAGGCTGCACGACAGCAGGTGGCGTTCAGCAAAGTCCTTCCCCGCCACCCTTCACGTGAGCCCAGTAGCCAAACACGGGCTCGCAGTTCCTCGTACAGGGCCTCACAGAAGGAGAGTGTTGCATCTCGTTTACCTCCCCCTAATAAAGGGAGGTCGGGACAACACTCTCGGGCCCAGCCTTCTGGTAAAAGGATGGATCTGAGGAACGTCCTAAATGCCAAGAAGGCTACCTCTAAGCGTTCCTGACGCCAGAGGCAAGCCGCACCAAGGCGGTCAGCTCCGTGTCCGGTTCCCGAGGGAGCCCGTCTCGGAGGCACTGCCCCCTCTAAGGAGGGTCCTAGAGCATTCCACCAGTACGGTGTCCGGAAACCCCGGCCCTGTGGTGTCTCTGCTCGTATCAGAGATCAGTCTCGAGAGGCTGATTCCCTTAGTAGAGTTCCAGGCCGCATGGTTGCGTCTGCCGGGCATCTCTCAATGGGTCCTGCGCACAGTAACCTCCGGGTACAAAATTCAATTCGGGGCTTCACCACCCCGTTTTATGGGGATCCTATCGTCCGCGGTAGGGCCCCAGCAGGCTCTGATTATGGAACAGGAAGTAGACTCTCTGCTGGAGAAAGGGGCCATCGAGTATGTGCCCCTTACAGACAGACAGTCCGGTTTCTTCAGCCGATACTTCATAGTTCCGAAGAAGGATGGAGGGTTGCGGCCCATTCTGGATTTGCGTCTTCTAAATCGCACTATCTTGCGTCTAAAATTCAAAATGTTGACGCTCAGGCAGATTGTGACGCATATCAGGTCCGAGGACTGGTTCGTCACAATCGACCTAAAAGACGCATACTTCCACATCTCCATCCTTCCTCAGCATCGGAAGTTCCTACGGTTCGCCTTCGGGGGGAAGGCGTACCAGTATCGTGTACTTCCGTTCGGCCTATCGCTCTCACCCCGCACGTTCACGAAGGTCGTGGACGCTGCACTGGCTCCGTTGCGGTTACAGGGCATCCGTGTCCTCAATTATATAGACGATTGGCTAGTAATAGCCCAATCGTCTCAGTTAGCAGCACGTCATCGAGATGTCGTGCTTGCTCACATGCAAGAGCTGGGGTTAAGGTTGAACACCAAGAAGAGTGTGCTTTCTCCTGCTCAGAGAACCACCTTCTTGGGAGTCATTTGGGACTCGGAAACAATGTCTGCTCGGCTATCCCCCGGGCGCATTCATTCCATTCAATCAACTGTCGAGAGCATAAAATTAGGCCAGCTACGCACTGTCAAACACTTTCAGAGAGTGTTAGGGCTCATGGCAGCAGCGTCCAGCGTTATACCGCTCGGCCTGCTGCACATGAGACCCCTGCAGTGGTGGCTCAGGACCAAAGGGTTTTCCCCGAGGGGCAACCCGCTTCGCACAATCAAGGTCACGAGGCGATGCCTACGCACCTTGACCCTGTGGAAGAACATCTGGTTCCTGTCACAAGGCCCCGTGTTGGGGGCTCCGTCTCGACGAGTAACTCTGTCAACGGATGCCTCCCTCACAGGTTGGGGGGCGGTTCTGAGGGACCGCTCCTCACAAGGGCTTTGGAGCCTGCGGCACCAGTCCTGGCACATAAACCTGCTGGAGTTACTGGCGGTCCGCAGAGCGCTACTTGCTTTCCTCCCAGACCTAATTGGGCATCATGTCACTGTTTTCACAGACAGCATGACAGTGGTGGCTTACATCAATCACCAGGGAGGTCTTCGTTCTCATCCGATGTACAAATTGGCGAGACAAGTTCTTCTCTGGGCCCAGGGCAAGCTGCTCTCACTCAGGGCAGCTCACATCCCTGGAGTCCAGAACATAGGAGCAGACTTCCTGTCGAGGCAGGGGCCGAGGCCCGGGGAATGGCGGCTCCACCCCGAGGTGGTGGAGCAGATTTGGAAGAGATTCGGGAAGGCACAGGTAGACCTGTTTGCCTCGGTCGAGAATACTCATTGCCCTCTATGGTTCTCCTTAACGTACCCAGCGCCGCTGGGGCAGGATGCCATGATGCAGGTGTGGCCGAGGCTACACCTGTACGCTTTTCCCCCGATTGTTCTGCTCCCGGGAGTTCTGGCCAAAGTTCGTCGGGACAGGGTCCGTCTCACGCTGGTGGCCCCCTTTTGGCCCAGCAGGATCTGGTTCTCGGACCTGATATCCCTCCTAGACGGAGTCCCCTGGGAGATTCCGGTCAGGGGGGATCTTCTGTCCCAGGCGGAGGGTTGTGTTATTCACCCCCGTCCAGAACTTCTGAAGCTGAAGGTCTGGCCCCTGAGGGGGTCCAGTTCTTCGAATCTGGTCTCACAGCCGAGGTTGTAGAGACCATCCTTCAGTCCAGAGCTCCCTCCACGAGGAAACTCTACGCTCTAAAGTGGAAACTCTTCTCTGCTTGGTGTAGCGTAAGGCAGTTAAACCCAGTAACCTGTCCCGTTGGCAAAGTGCTGGAGTTCCTGCAGGAGAAGTTTGCGACAGGGTTGGCCCCTTCTACCTTGAAGGTTTATGTGGCTGCCATAGCGGCTTGCCACATACCTTTGGGAGGGGTGTCCTTGGGCAGGGACCCCCTAGTCTCTCGTTTCCTTCGTGGCACTCTAAGGCTGAGACCTGTGGCACAGACCAGGGTTCCTGCCTGGGACTTGTCTTTGGTACTCCAAGGCCTGTCCCAGGCACCCTTTGAACCATTAGAGGAGCTTCCTATTAAACTCCTCTCCCTAAAGACCCTTCTTTTGCTGGCTATCACCTCGCTTAAGAGGGTCGGGGATCTTCAAGCTCTCTCGGTGGTTCCTTCTTGCCTCGAGTTTGCGCCCGGGATGACGAAGGTTTTTCTTCACCCGAGGCCAGGCTATGTCCCTAAGGTTCTTACGAACGTGGCTCGGTCTATCATGCTACAGGCCTTCTGTCCTCCCCCCTTTGACGATCATGAGCAGGAGCGAAAGAACAAGGTCTGTCCAGTACGAGTACTGGACGCTTACGTCCTCAGGACTGCTACCTGGCGTAAGTCAAACCAACTGTTCGTTTGTTTTGGGACCCCTGAGGGGGCTCCAGCTTCCAAACAAACCCTAAGCCGATGGATAGTCGAGGCTATCTGTCTGGCTTATGAGTCGGCCGGACATGCTTCTCCCCTGAGGGTCCGGGCCCACTCCACTAGGAGCGTGGCGACCTCCAAGGCGTTTCTCTCAGGAGTTTCCCTTGCTGATGTTTGTGCTGCGGCTGGCTGGTCCTCACCGCACACCTTTATGAGATTCTATCAGTTAGATCTCGATTCCGCTCCGGGAACGAGGGTGCTCTCTCAGTGAGCTGAGACACATCCGTAGGCCGGCGTCGCTGAGGTGACGTTGGTATAACGTTCCCCTAGCGTTTTCTGACGCAGCTCGAAGTTCCCATGAAAGGGAACGTCTCGGGTTACGTATGTAACCCTGGTTCCCTGAAGGGGAACGAGACGCTGCGTCTTCGCCTCAGCTCCTTGCGCCTCCGGGCCCGCTTCAGACACTCTTTTGCTGTCACTTCCGGGTTCCGGCGCGCTTTTATGCTCTGTTCATGACGTCACTTCCGTGACTCGCATTCACACGCGTAAAATTCCCATTGGTTGTACACATCTTCACGTGACTGACGTCAAGGGTTTCCCCTAGCGTTTTCTGACGCAGCGTCTCGTTCCCCTTCAGGGAACCAGGGTTACATACGTAACCCGAGACGTTCTTTAGCACTACTTTTCCCGTTTAACATTTGTGGTTGCAAGTTGGCCTTCGGACCAGTAGATGGCAGCATCTCATTGGGACTCAATTTCTCAACAAGAATGAACCAGAGCTTCTGTTAATAATCAGTAGCATTTTATTCCGTGTGCTGTTTTGGGATAGAGTTGTATTATAACCTGAAAAATATGACCAATATAATTCAGTCTCATTAACAAAAAGTAGCAAATTTTGAGACATGATTCAACGGTAATCTGCTATCTTTTTCATATAGGGAATACGGTACCGTTATATTCTTTACTTTTTTCTTTTAAGCATAGAAATAAATCAGTACTTCGCATAAAACACTGATAAACAATCAGTGGTGTGGCTAAAAAATTATTCTCACATTTGGAGATATTATACAACACAGCTTACATATAATTCCTTTAAATGAAATAGTCTCACATTTTATTTGAACAGTCAAAGCAACTGAATCTCACTTAACAATAACTATTAAAAAAAAGCTACACAACACATTCTCAGACAGCAGCAGTTCCTTAACTCGACCGACAGGGCGCAGCGCTGCCTCACACTGATTCACCAGACGGCCTAACCTCAACCTTAAACAGGCAATCATAGAGTTTCATTGGGACTAATTACCGTCCTTCTTCAAAAAGCAAAATGTGAATGATTGATGCAGTTTGTTTTCAAATTAACATCCAAAATGGCTCCTTTAGCGCATGGAGGGACTAATTGGGGTAAGTAAATACACATAGGCCTACATCCATAATGCAAATACCCCGGGAGAGCTGGAATACATAACGCAGACACTGTCTGGCGGTGACCTCGCTTTCATTAATAAGCTCGTAAGCCCTCGGAGAGGAGCAGGGGAATCATTTAGGGGTGGATCAATGGGGCGCTACGGCGAGGTGAGATCTTTATACCGCGGGACTGGCTTAGTTCAGCCGCTGTGAATAAAAAGTTCAGGATAAAAAGCTGATCCTTGTGAATCCTATTTACCCAATAGTGTATTTCTCATTATATTTCATCAGAGACTTTCACATACACCCCTTTTGCTACATTTATAACTTATTTTCAGCTGCAAATAAGTTGCTAAAATTTTCCCGTGGTGGTCAGAAATATATTATTTGCACATTATCCCCTAAATAAAATATAAATAAAATGTTGTCGTTATTTTCTCACCCCTAGGTTGTTATAAACCTGTAAAATACAAAAGAAGATATTTTGGAAAACCACACACATTGAAACCCATTGACTTCTACTGCACTGAAAGACAAAAACACTGAGATACAATAAACTAAACTAAACTCAAACTTTCTTATTTAATGTTTAACTTGTGTATTTATTCCACATATTAGGTGTAAGTGTCCTAAACAACATCTCTGAAACACAACAATAAAATCCAAATCTAAATGGTTAATTCTATTCAATCCAGTGATCCTGTACCTTTAACTCCAAAATGAAGTTATCAAACGATGATAAAACCCACACTAATCCTAATAAAGGAAAATGGGACTTGTATAATCACCAAACCAAGAATCCACACGCACTGACTGACTGTGAAGTGCTATTTTTTACCTATAGCTCATTTGAAGGATTACAGGGGCGTAGAGATGGATCGAGGGCCGGGTGAGCGAGACATCCTAACGGTGTCCTGAGACGAGTGCTGGCGGCTCCCTCTCAGTGGCAGTATGCAAATCCGCTGCTAAATTTCATTTTTCTAATCCCCTTAATCAGAAGCAGGGGAATAGGAGCCAGCTGCGAGGAACCTGTGTTAAGATGTAATTAAGCATCTGATTGAATTTCACCACATTCCCAAAGAGGGGTCCGTGCCAGGGCGGGGAACGGCCCCGTGAGGGGGTATTCATGCGAGCACGAGGAGATGGGTGGAGGGGGCGGTTTTTACATATCAGTTTGATGGACTCGTAATGGGCCGGGGGCGACTGTAGACATTGCAAGTCAAATTTCTGCACATGGGATAAACAGCAAGCGATCGTGTTGATATGCGTGCTTTGTTTGGACAATATGTATAATTGCACACATTTTTGTTTTATTTTCACACAAAAAAAGCCAAATGTACAGGTTCGGTGTCAAATATAGTTGTAAAAGAATATGTTGTTTACATATAATTGTAGAATAAATATATTTATGCTATGACATCTCTCGGTGTTTGGTATGGTAATATTTGTAACGATTTTGAAATGTTTGCTGCTGCTGCTGTACAATTCGTGAATTACCCGTATAGAGGCAAATGCTGATTTATTTTATTTTATTTATTTTATTTATAAGTATTTGAAGGTTGAGCAGCAGCTCATTTGCTACTTATACAGCAGGAACCAATCAAATGTGTCATATAGAGAATAATGTGATATATACACATACATACATACATACATATATATATATATATATATATATATAAGATGACTTGAATCTTTTAAGAAATATACCTCTCTACCTACCTGTCTATCATACACAACTAAACAAAATATTAATTTATTCACATTAAATATTACTCAGAGATATTGTTCTACAACACAACCAACATACAGATTAACGCAGAGAGAAAATTTAACTCTTGGTTCTTAATAACACACACACACACACACACACGCACGATTCTAATTTCTGTTGAAATTCCCTCTTGCTCAGATGGAGGCAGATGAAATGGAGAGTCACAGTAGGAGGTTTGGAGAGGGGAGGAGAGAGGAGGGATGTTAAACTTGCTCAGGTGGCTTTGGGACAGAGAGGGCTTTGGGGAAGGGGCAGATCTGTAACGCTTCTCTTTCATCAGTGCCAACCGTGCCGCACCCCACCTGTGGCACCCCGCATGACACCGCCGGCCGTGACCCCGCAGCGACCGAGTTAACAGGCGGATCTGTGCTGCCACCCGCTCGCTGTCTGCTTATGCCTGCTCGCTATCTCATATGCCACTTCTGAGGGTTATCGGCTGAAACCGTTGCCCCTCCCTCCACATTTGCACGTTTTATTCGGGTATAAGAGCCCCCACGCAGAATGAAGTGACATTCACACTTGGGTGGAGAAGGCGACATGTCACCACTGGATGGGGGACTCCCTACCGACCCGAGACAAAAGCTCACGCTTTTCATCTTTACGCACTCGTTTTTTTCTCCCTGATGTGGCATAGACTCATGACTCAAGACTCAAACCCTGATTCTTTTAATATCTCCCCGAGAGGAAAGGATGAACGGTAGCTGGTTGGAAACTGGCAAGATACCTCCCTAGAGCAGTCCACTTCCTGTTAAGTCAAAGCAACACTGTAATTTGAATCCCAAACAAATGCAATCTTTCTTTTTCTATTTGTTTGCATAAGTAAAGGATAAATACACAGTAAATCAGTTATCAACAAATAAACACCAGGATCCCAACACAACACTGACGGATTAAGCATTGGGTGATATACTCTAGTGTGAGAGAGAGAGATAGATAGATAGATAGATAGATAGATAGATAGATAGATAGATAGATAGATAGATAGATAGATAGATAGATAGATAGATAGATAGATAGATAGATAGATAGATAGATAGATAGATAGATAGATAGACAAAGAGAGAGAGAGAGAGAGAGAGATGGATGGATGGATAGATAGATAGATAGATAGACAAAGAGAGAGAGAGAGATGGATGGATAGATGGATAGAGGGATGGATGGATGGATAGATAGATAAATAGACAAAAAGAGATAGATAGATAGATAAAGAGAGAGAGATATGGATGGATGGATAGATAAATAGACAAAGAGAGAGAAAGAGAGATAGATAGATGGATGGATGGATGGATAGATAGCTAGATAGATAGACAGAGAGAGAGAGAGATAGACAGATAGATAGACAAAGAGAGAGAGAGATGGATGGATGGATGGATGGATGGATGGATGGATAGATAGACAAAGAGAGAGAGAGAGAGAGAGAGAGAGAGAGAGAGAGATGGATGATGGATGGATAGAAGGATGGATGGATGGATGGATAGATAGACAAAGAGAGAGAAAGAGAGATGGATGGATGGATAGATAGACAGATAGACAGAGAGAGAGATAGACAGATAGATAGACAAAGAGAGAGAGATGGATGGATGGATGGATAGATAGATAGATAAATAGATAGAGAGAGATATAGAGAGAGAGATAGATGGATGGATGGATGGATAGATAGATAGACAGAGAGAGAGAGAGAGAGAGAGAGAGATGGCTGATAGATGGATGGATGGATGGATGGATGGATAGATAAATAGATAGATAGATAGATAGATAGATAGATAGATAGACAGATAGACAGAGAGAGAGAGAGACGGATGGATGGATAGATAGATAGATGAGGGGTCAACTACTAGGTCATACAGTTATAGATATGATAGGTCAGATGTTTAGTAAATAATTCTATATTTTATCTACATTTAATTAAGTTAAGAAAAAACGCTGATGGATAAGAAATTAGCATAGCTTTGTATGAAATTCAGTTGAGCAATCATTTATAAAAAAAATTCTGTCTAGAGAATGCTGATAAGAATCAAGAATTATCCAAAGAATAATGCAAATTAATGTCTTCTAATTTATGCGGAACCATAATTAAATTACCCACAGTTGACATGCTCTTCATTCTGATGAAAGCGCACAGACAGCAGTGCTTTAGGTACATCCAGTGTTTTACCAGATGTGAAAGTGGCATTGATTTTTCTCAATTGTGTTTGCTCTAGGTTGGCCTATTAGATATAGATTCTCCTCGACGGCCATCTCGACACTTCTTAAAGTGGCGTCCTTTCGATAAAACTGTCTCAGGGTTTTTCAATAATGCCATGTGTCAAAAACAGCCAGAGTGAGACTCAATAATGCCATTCAATGAGCTCAGAGGCCTCAACGCTCGGATGATGCTGCACTCAAACCAAGACAAGACAAATGATACTGACCCTTAAACAGAAACTGCCCAGCCTGTACACTAGAAATATGAGAGGAAACAATACAAACATTGTTTTGGATGAAATAGCTCAAAAGCACAGCTGTTAATCAATATAAACCTTCATTTAGTTCCCATTTCCAGGAACCAAACATTTGAGCCCACATCAGTTCCAAAAGTTTAAAAATTGATGCTTAGTAAACTCTCCAGAAATCCTGTCAAAAGCCACCAGATCGAACTAAATCTCCCCTAAAGAACACAACATCCACACAAGCTCCAAAAATTTCCCTCGGATAGATTTAAAGGCGGGAAATTCATCAAGCAGAGCAGCTTAATCCACAACCGTGAGGGGTGATTCCAAATAGGTTTTATAGCCATTGTATTATCTAAGCTGCAAAATGTCATTGGAGACGCCGAATCTCCATTTGCTGGCATATTCTGTTAAGGTCAAAGCTTTTAAAATGGATTCTTTGACATCAGCTACTGAGCTACTGCCTGAGACACGACAGTAATCGAAAAAAAGACGCCACACACGAGTGGCTTGAGCAGCCATTTTAATAATCGGATTGGATGTTGGAAGTGTCACTGCATCCCTGTTGCAAGAAGAATAAACTGCACTTGAATGTACATTGGATATAGTCTTTAGGGCCATTTCCTCTGACGAATGGATCGGCTCTCTGCCCAGAAGACATTTGCAGCACAGCTACAGAAGGACCAATGTGTGTTATTATGGAGAATGATGGCTGTTCTTTTGCTATTGTTGTTTCATTAGATTTTTTCGAGGCTGCAGAGCAAAACTGAGGACAATGCTACAAGTGTAAACAAGAGAAAACACAATACGGTATAATCTGCCACAAAAAAACTTGTGAATCTGGTGTAACTTCAACTTTGGACACTTAAGACCTGTTTACATTTGGTATTAAGATACCATTTGGTTGATTAGATCACAAGTGGACGATGCTAGACGCAGGTATAAACAGAGTCTAAACCGGTGTGAGTTTGTCCACGTCCAGAGTTAGTTGAAAAATCATTGTACCAGACAGCTTTAATGGTCTAGACCAGGGGTCTACAAACTTTTCATTAACCATCAAACAGCAGTTTGGGGGCCGAATACACACTCAAGGTCCAAGTAAAAAAGAATCAAAACAAAATTAAAAACAAAAACAAAATCTGGCCAAATTGGTCCATCATGGCTTCCTAACCATCCCCATTCTCTGATTGGCTTCATCACTCTGTCTCCTCTCCACCAATAAGCTGGTGTGTGGTGAGCGTTCTGGCGCAATATGGCTGCCATATAAAATAGATAGTGGCGGTTGAGGAGATTCCCCCGTCCATGTAAACGCTTTGAGTGTCTATGATAAAGCGCTATATACATGTAATGAATTATTATTATTAAAACATGGATGTTGTTTTTAATCACTTATTTAATATTATTTTATTCAGTTATTACTTAATAACACACTGATACACTACACATGAACACCTGTATTAGTGGGAATGGTGAAATTGTTTCCTGGATGCCAAAATAGCAGACATTTCTGGCTTTAGATTTGATGTCCCTAACATCAACAGTGACCTGAGATTATCATCGGACAAGTTTTTTCTCAAATTGTTCTTTACGTATTTCATTCTTGAAAATGTTTGTTCACACATATATGTTGTTCAAAAGATTTGACATTAGAAAAAGTCTTCCTTGGGCAAAAACTGCTACAATCCCACCAGTCGTTCTTTGAACTTGTCCCTTTTGAAATTCATTTGCTTGCAACTCAGTGACTTCCAGCTGCAGTTCAAACTGTGATCAAAATAATCAAGTCTTAAAGAATCACAATCACAAGCACAATCATTGACTGTGAATGGAAGCAGAAAAAGTAAGCAGTGAATAAGGTGAATAATATCTATTGTCAGCAGCCATATCACCCTGTAGCCTAAGACTGGTTGCCCACTGAAGCTAAGCAGGGTTGAGCCTGGTTAGTACCTGGATGGGAGACCTCCTGGGAAAAACTAGGTTGCTGCTGGAAGAGGTGTTAGGAGGCAAGCAGGGGGTGCTCACTCTGCGGTCTATGTGGGTCCTAACGCCCCAGAATAGTGTTGGGGACACTGTACTGCAACAAGCACAGTCTTTCGGATGAGACGTTAAACCGAGGTCCTGACTCTCTGTGGTCATTAAAAATCCCAGGATGTCCTTCGCAAGAGTAGGGGTTTAACCCCAGCATCCTGGCCAAATTTGCCCATTGGCCTTGGTCCATCATGGCCTACTAATTCGCTTCATCACTCTGTCTCCTCTCCACCAATAAGCTGGTGTGTGGTGAGCGTTCTGGCGCAACATGGCTGCCGTCGCATCATCCAGGTTGATGCTGCACATTGGTGGTGGTTGAGTAGATTCCCCCCCCCCTACTATGTGAAGCGCTTTGAGCTCTGGAAAAGCGCTATATAAATGTAACATTTCTTAAGGTTTTGTAATGTATTGATCGGTTGGAAAACGTCTCCATTTACTATCGTAACCTCGGTTATTTTTCCATATTCTGTTTAGAGTAGTTCAAAGGAAATATTCTGACGCAATTGTCGCGCTTATGTTATTTATACTGTATGTCTGCCAGATCCACATCGCGCGACAATTGGCCAGTTGTCAACTGGCGTTATCCTATAAGGTTTCAGAAATTACGTGAAGGGGAGGAGTTCCCAAATGCATCTCATTGCACGTCTCGTTCCTGCTCTCGAAAGGGAACACGCTTCTGCGTGCCTCTATTTTAATTCAGTAAAAACAATATCCATGTAAGCGGCTGATCTTGGCAGGATACACGCAAATTTCCGTAATTTTTTTCCGTAGACAAAAAGGTCTCCGCGGGCCGGATGAGAGAGCCACATGGAATGCATCCGGCCCATGGGCCGTAGTTTGGAGACCTCTGGTGTAGACAATCTTGTGCTCAAATGTGTTCGAACAGCCACAAAAAGACGGTCTACCGACCAAACATGTAAGCATTATGGGAAGCAAGCTAGCCATATTGGATTTCAACTATTGTCAGCTGAAGACCCAAGTTGGGTTTGAAGATAAAAAAACATACCAAGCACAATGTTCTCTCACATCTCTGGATTACTAACACACACGCAAAGTGTTCGGCATCGTCTTACAGCTACCAGAGCAGATTCACTATATTCTTATAATAAATACATTGAGACAAATTTACTAACAGCTTGCTAACAACGCAGTCCCTCTTTTGGTGTTAAAAACGATTATGAGAGATTATTATCTGGGCGAAGAGGGTTATTTTTGCAGCTGACCTTATCACATATACATTTGTAGGAGTTTCGCTTTCAGACACAAAATTTATGGGAGGAAATTATTGAAATGAATCATGCAAGATGATTTACCAAGGATTGTGATAGTCAATTTACTGGTATTTGCGCCATTATTTATCACCCAAAAAAGCATGTCTTAAACCAAAAGCTAATTTGCTCTTTGGTAGATTGTGTCACAATCTGTTGGAAATGCTCTGAACTTTCCTTATCTGCGTTTTGTAAGTATATCTGGCCTTAAATGGTTGACATCTGGGGTTGAAAAAAATGTGCACAAAAACAGCCATTTGGAGGGAAAAAAATATGTCCTTGAAAAAACATTTCAGAGACATTTTTAATGAGACCTGTTGTTTCATATAACAAAAAGAATCCAATTTAAAACTGTCAGAAGAATCAACCCCTGGGACATAAAAATGCCTATAATTGAAGAAACAGTGTTTGCGTGGTGTTTGAGGAATCTAAAGCATATGGATGCATGAATCAGACACTTCGTGAGTATGTCAGCAAGCAGAGGTTTATCCTGAGACTCCAACTTTGCCTGTAGCAAAGAGTGAGCTGTGTAGGAAAGACCCCACACAAAACATCGCAATTACTTTCAGACCATCTGCACCTCTAGACATGGAGGATTTGTCTTTTGAAAGAACATTTGGTTGTTCTTTCCAACATTTTGATTGTTTTTCTTTTGTAAAAACAATATGGGAACAATAAAAAAAGAATCAACATATCACACCGATGGATCTTCCTCACAGCAGAGCTTCTATTACCACCATTTCTTTCTCTGCTAAATTATTGACCTCTTCCGGCTCATAAAAATCATATATTCTATAACACTGAGAAGACGCCGGGGACTGTAGGTCATACTGTAAATAAAGACAAACACCGGCATGTTGTCTTTCGGGAGACAATATGGCTAGACGGGTATATTAACCGTAGAAAAGCTGAACTCATTAAGTTGGGTCTCGTGGCATATTAGTGGCAAGGAAGGTGACAGAGAATTAATCTTCACGCTTGCGGATTCGTCACACTCGTTTCCCGACGACCTAATGACACTTTTATCATAACTCTTTATTACCATTCCCGAACCTTAACTCGAAATTATGTAAATGCAGCGGCGTCATACACTCTGAACGTCGTTGTGTTTGTTGGCTGTTTGCTCAAGCGTGAATCCAATTCCTCTCAGTGTCCTCATTAATGAATTGCTTGGTTATGGTTTGACTAACCGTCCAGAGGACCAGACGCGCAGGAAGATTTCCAAGAATCAACTAATTTTTGGACTTTTGCGTCGTCACCTCAAACATGCCATCCTCTTGCTAACGCATCGTCACGGAGACGCAGTTGTCCAAAACATTTTCTAGGTTATGGTTCAGCCGAAGCTTAATCACGGCTGGAGTCTCCTGTCTCTGGATTTAATGTTTACTTTTTGTTTGTTTATTTTTATTTTGGGGGGGGGGGGGGGGTGTCTTAGAGAGAAGAAAAGAGAAGATTGATGGAGTTGGACATCCATATTTATAACTGTTTTTGTCCTTCACGTTCACAGAATACTGAATGCCGCAGTTGATTCCATCAGTCTGTGGGAGATTCAGAATCTATTTGAACAAGTACGAGGTCACAAACACTCTTTATGATAATTTCCTCCTGTCTCACCTCATTTTAGAGACGACTTCTAAACCTTGAGAACCTTTTTTTTATTCTTCAGTCACAATGTAACCAAAATAAATATTTTTTATTTTATCTATCTATCCATTTATCCATCTATCCATCCATCCATCTATCTATCTATCTATCTATCTATCTATCTATCTATCTATCTATCTATCTATCTATCTATCTGTCTGTCTGTCTGTCTGTCTATCTGTCTGTCTGTCTGTCTGTCTATCTGTCTGTCTGTCTGTCTGTCTGTCTGTCTGTCTGTCTGTCTGTCTGTCTGTCTATCTATCTATCTATCTATCTATCTATCTATCTATCTATCTATCTATCTATCTATCTATCTATCTATCTATCTATCTATCTATCTATCTATCTATCTATCCTCTCTCCCTTACTATTCATCTATCTATTTTTCCATATTTGGCCCAAATTTGGTTTGAAACAACCCAGATTTTTTTTTTGTTTGTTTTGTCTTTCTTTCTTTCTGTCTTTCTTTCTTTCTCTTTCTTTCTTTCTTTCTTTCCTTCCTTTCTTATCTCATCTTATTTCATCTTATCTATCTATCCATCCATCCATCCATCCATTTCTCTCTCTTTGTCTATCCATCTATCTCTGTTTGTGTGTCAAGTAATATTTTATTTTTATTTTTATAATAAGTATGAATAGTAAAACATTTTCTGCAAAAAAAAAGCACAGAAAGTGTGTGGATCAAGGCCAGTAAGCGTGTGCAGCTCCGTCTTTGTGTGTGTAGGGTCTGTGCTTGGAAACAAAAGCCCCTGCAGTGCAGAGAAAACTCTCAACAGTAAACACACAACAGCTGTCTCCACTGGGCTCATCTGGACAGACGTCCACCATCGGACGTGCTGCCCTCTGTTTACATAGTCAGTGCTGAGTTAACCGAACAAACTCTGGCCAGAGGGACAGCTGGGGGGGTGGAGGTCCGGCAGTTGTTTGCCATCCTTCCAGATGGGGAGACGGCCCGGGAGAAAGAGAGAGACAAAGAGTGATTCTGAGAGAGAGAGAGAGCAGGGAAAAGGACAGTTGGACCAGGGGTGATCAAAAGCACTGAGTAAGCATGTAGGCGAGGCTGCGGAAGAGGAGGATTTATCACGCCATATGATTTTATGGCCGCGGATGAACTCTGTGTGCAAGAATTGCACCCTTCATGCTCCATGTACCATGTGTACAGGTCCTGTTAAGACCAACTGTAGAAGCTGCTGTTTTTATGAAACTTGCAGAGTTTTACGATTGCCAGCGGTTTTATGTGTTCTGTTTCTTTTAACAAAACAATAGGGATGTATATAACACCTTAAATTAGCCATTAAAGCCACCTCATTGCTCATTTTATTGTCGCACTGGGCGTAATATATCAGAAAACAATCATTGCTGCAATGTTAGACACCGGCAAAATAACATTATTCAGCATGTTAATGGTGTTTGCTAAGGCAAGCATCAATATTATATTCAAGGTTAGGTGTTTTCCAAATCTCTAAATCTAATTTATTAAAGAGTACTGCATAACTTATAACATATTTATTCCATATGAATAATTTAATGGGAAAGGAACAACAACAACAACAAAAACTGTAGTGAATGTATACCTTTAATGACAAATAAACAATGTCTCCTTGAATCTAAAGGACATCACAGTAACGGTTCATGGTTCATTTCGAATTGGAATCATGGTTCAATAAGTGAGTCATTTGTGAACTCGACATTGAATGATTCACTGAGTGAATCTAATTCAATCCGCCAATCTGAATGTTTATGGCTAACTTAGCACTGTATGAATGCCTCGTTCATTCAATATCTGATAAAAAACTGATTCAAAAGTATAGTTTGTTTACAGATCAGCTCATGCTGTGTTCGTTTTTGCGAAAAAGCAAATGCATTGCTGACTCGATTTTAAATGTGGTGTTACAGAGCTTGTAAATATGACCGCGAGTGACTCGTGTATATCATGTATATTTTAGATTCACTCACAGATTTAAATCTGTTAGTCAAACAAGGATGTGGGAACTGATATTTGATAAATATCAGCAAGATTAAGGTGTACATGACAATATACTGATACATTTCTGGCCCCAGTGGGCACCCAAGAAATAGGAAAAGTAAAGTCACCGAATTGGCCTCTTTTCGGTCTCTCTTTCCTCCCCTGTGATTTGTCTCTTAATGTTCCTCTCTCTCTTGCACACACTCAGTTTAAAACCCACAGGTACATGCGAGCTCTAGGGCTCATGAAAGCACTTTTCCCCTTCCTCACCAGGTCGGGAGGTCAGTCCACCTGAGACGTCCTCCTCTCTGGCTTCTGTATCCCGTAATGGGGAAGCAAGGGAGCGAGAGAGCAGCAGAGATCACCTGTCTCCCCCGGCTAGCTTAATTGGATACCCATGACATCAGTACGAGCGCATGCTTAAACTGAAAGACCCAGGCCAGACGGTCGGCTTAAGGCTGAATAATTGTCTTCATTTTTAAAAATGGAGAAAGTCTCTCCAAATCTCCACCTTTAAAACTGAGGTGATCATTATTTTTGAGCTAAAGGTCTTATCAGATGTCTCGGGACACCTTACCCATGCGAAAAGAGACCTGGTTTGTCTTCCCGAAGCCCCCAGCTAGTGCTGCCGTTCGATAAGCCCAATTCGTCTTGACCAAAATGGTGCAAATCAGAATCTGCATTGTTTGAAAGGCCTGTAAGGTATAATAAAATCACCCATAATTCGCTGAATCGACAGGTCAATCGCTTTAAAAAACTCAGGGCTACGCTGCTCAATTTGTACTGTTGGCAGCTCAGGGCTGAAGTAAGAGGTACGTGCTAATGTGTGTTAATACACTAAAAGCCCCCTGTCTGTCTGGGCGCGCGGATCGCTGGCGGTAAATCATCGCATGTGTCAGATTTTGGTCCAAGGTCTGTGTCAGCCCACTGGATCCAGATTAAATTAGTTGTCAAGTCTAATTGTACAGAACTAGTGCAAGGTATGATGAGAAATACACCCCGTCAGCATTAAAATGAGAAATATTCTGGGTTAAATACAAGTTAAGCTCTATCGACAGCATTTGAGGATGAAAATAATATCAGCTAGTGGAAAAAAACACCTTGGAAGTGAATGTCTGTGGCCCAACAGTACAAGTGTTAAATGATTTTTGGTTCTTTTCTGGAGTAATTGAAACAGATGCCGTCAAGACAGCTTAACTTTCATTTAACCTTGAATATTCCTTTTGATTCCTTTAGCAAGGGTCCCACAGCAAATATGGTAACAGAGCTTTTCATGACACAAAATTACCTATTTAGTTCCACTTTCACATTAGATGCTTACTGGAACAAGACCCCCAGACTACGCCAACTGATGGTTTTAATGTCCAATACTAGTTTACAGATGGCTGAACTCGTGAAAACAAGCTTGAACGTTGAGGCATGTACTGTGGGATCTGGTTTTATGCATGTAAAGGTACAAAACCAGCTAATTAATTTGGGTCGTTGTCATGAAGTGGTGCCATCGCATGTTATGTGTGTCACTTAATGTAATGATTAATGTTAAAGAAAAAAATATGTTTTGTTATAGCTTTTGGAGCAAAGACCATTTTGCAATACCACGGCGTTTGACATCACAGTGGTCGTTTCTCCATTGGACTGTGAATATAAGAATTTCTTTATTTTTTGAAGACATGCTTGTTTTGAAATGAGGAAGATGAACTTGAAAGGACTGTTGAGCCCATAATAAGTCCAATTGCTTATGCATGTGAGCCGATACAGTGAGGGGACCAAGCAGTGCTACCATTACGGGTGGAAAAAGTCGTGAACCCGCTGGTTTGCGGTGAAGAGCGGATCAGAAACGCTACCTGGAGTAAGTGTGGATGGTGTCTGCCGATGCCCACTCTGTCAGAGTCAATCTGCTGTCAGGAAGCGGATCTCGACCATGCATGTGTGGTCTCTCCTGCATCACCATGTGTGTACGTTTAGCATACTATGCCAGGAGGTGGATGCGAGCAGAAACACTGGAGCGTCCTGTTAACAGCAGGTAAGCGAAATGTATTTGCAGGTGAACATAAAGTTTGTTGGTGGTGAATGAACTAGTGAAATGCAAATATGACAGAACATGTCTGACAATAAGATGCCACATGAACTATATTGTGTTCACCGTTGTTTTTTTACATAACGTTGCGCTTGGGGTTATGAAAACAATCTTTGGGATACAGCAAACAAAACTTTGTGACGTAAGTAGTTAGATGTTAGATATTCATCCAAATTGTGGTGAAAACCAAAAGCTACTCTTTACTTTTAATAAAGTACATTGAAAAAGAAGTAATAAAAGAGCCATACTAAAAATAGAAAACACCAAAATAACATTGTATAACATAAGATTAACAATATGACCTGGTCTGTTGTGATTGGTTTACTCTGCTCTGATTGGTCAGATGGCCCAGTTTGTTGTGATTGATGTACTATTACCATCATAATCAGAAATACAGATAATTACGCCTAATACCTTTTAACATCTAATACCTGGTTATTCATTACAGAAGTTTAAAATTTATTCGGTCCAATGCAGACCTCAGGGAACATGTGAATGACAAATCTGCCGTCAGCAGAAACATCTTCATCAGTATTGAAATTCTCAGAACAGGGATTCATTACGGGTTCCTGATGCTTTGGGATCTACAGACGAGCGCGGACAAAGGCCACCGCTAGACAATCGATCCGTCTCTGCCATCAATTTCGCTACTTATTCTAGCCCTCGACACAGGGATTATTCTTTTGGGCTGAACCCCAAAGTGGCCCACTGACTGATGGGAAATCAATATGGAAGGGCCGAATTCTCAGAAGTGCTGTGGGAAGAGAGGAGACTTGCATGATGTCAGAGATTGGGATAGAAAAACGCTTGTCAGCGGAGAAATGAAGATGTGATAAGACCGTGAAGAAGTGTGAAAGAGTTTGGAGCAACTATTCACACACCAGTATTTAAAAAACACATATTAATATTTTTTCCTAGATAGCAGTAAGATTAAAGTTGCACACAGTGATTTTTTTTCTTCATCAAAAGATTTTACACAAAGAATAAATTGAAGTCATATTAGTAGTCTTATAAGTTCATGCTTTGGTGCATTTTATCCAAAGCGACTTACATTGCATTCAAGGAACAAATTGAAATATAGCTGCAAGCAGCAATGACCGGGGTTCAAACGTGGCAGGACCATCTGAGCTGTCATGACTGTTTGTGGTCAATCTGACTAGTTATCCTAATGTGCACAGTTCTGTGAAGTTTCTACTTTGTGTAAACAATGTATAGACATCTTTCAAAGATGTTCAGAATGAGAAGATCAAATGATTTCGACATTGTGAACTGAACATATGAACAGTTATGTCGGTGTATGTCGGTCTATGTCAATCTGACTTGTTCTCCACATAAACAGAGCTTTATGAAGTTTCTAGTTTGTGTAAATGATATATAGACATATTACAAATTTTTTTCATTATGGGAAGATCTATCAAATGATAACAATGTGGATATGTTTAACACTACACATCATATCATTTGAACTGTTATGACCTTTTTTTGTCAATCTGACTAGTTTTTTCCTAATGAGCACAGGTCTGTGAAGTTTCTACTCTGTGCAAACAATGAATAGACATCTTTCAAAGATGTTCAGACTGAGAAGATTAAATGATATTAATATTGTGAACTGAACATCTGAACTGTTCTGTCGGTTTATGTCAGTCTATGTCAATCTGACTTGTTCTCCACATAAAAAGATTTTCTAGCCTGATGGTGCCTCTTGTGGACAAAAGTAGTATTACAGCTTTTCTAAGATTTTAAAATGTAGATCGTTTGTAATTTATTGTGAGCCCTATAAGCATCAGAAATACATGAGACCTGACACATTTCTTCAAAATGACTTGTTCTTAACATGTTCACAGATCTGTGACGTTTCTCTTGTGGACAAAACTAGTATTATAGCTTTTCTAAGATTTTAAAATGTAGATCGTTTAAAATTTATTGTGAGCCGTACGAGCATCAGAAATACATGAAACCTCACACGTTTCTTCAAAATGACTTGTTCTTAACATTTGCACAGTTTTGTGAAGTTTCTTGTTTGTGGACAAGATATATAGACATTTTAATCACAATAGGCCAAATCAGAAATATATGAAAAATTGTATCTGCTGAACGGTTTAACTAATCGAAAATCCTTTGACAACTTTTTGCCTTGAGTGTCCCTAGATGATGCGTATGAATTTTCAAGCCAGTGAGATTGACGGCCTATGACGAGTTCGAAAAATTTGAAATTTCAAAAATCTCCAATATTTCGCAAACAATTTGATTGACAACAGTGGTTCTTGAGGCAAAGTTGTTCAGTATGAGGAGATCTATCAGATGATATCAATATTTTGTGGATGCGTGAAACACCACGTGAGTAGAGATGCAAAAAACTCGTTAGCGCCAACTAGTTTCCGATTTTCTTCAAAATTCTGACAGACCACTAGGGCCATGAGTCAAACACACCCATCGAGTTTCGTTCCGATCGACCTTCGTTAAGCTAGTCTAATTGATGCTCAAAGTTCATTGGCCGATGACGGTCATGTTTTTTGAGATACACCAATGTCCTCATAGACCATCATGGACCCTTGGACAAAGACCGTGCATGACAAGTTTCAGGTCAATCGGACTACCATGTGACCCTGTACAGGTGATTGAGTGTTTTTTTCGCAATATAGCGCCACCAAGTGGTCAATCATCGCAGTTTTTTTGGTGTGACCACAAATTGAGCTTATACATGAGTATGTGAAGTTTGGTGAGATTATCTCTTTGCGTTCCAGAGCTATTACTATTTTAGCAAAAGTGTCTCCGCCTTATGCGAACGTTTTATTGTCTTGTTGCAAGCGTGAATCACCGATTAAAATTCTTTTGACAACTTTTGATCATGAGAGTCTCTAGATGATGCGTGCGAAATTTTGCGTGATTTGGACAAACGGCCTATGAGGAGTTCGGAAATTTTTTTTTTCAGAAAATTCAAAATGGCGGAAAATTTTTATAGGCGGAAATGAAATCGGAGATATACATTTTTTAAGTTTTGAGCCAAGGATTCCAGAGATATAAGACACTTGAGTGTACGACAAACGGTTTACGAGTTATGAACATGTACGCGTTTGTAGTCGCTGTAGCGCCACCTATAGCCCGATTTGCGTCATATTTTGATACGTTCTCCCCAAATTGAGACCTACCATCTGACAAAGTTTCAAGTCTCTAGACCTTACGGTTTGGTCTGCACGAGACGCATTACGGCAGAAGAATAATAATAATAATAATAATAAAAATCCTAACAATTACAATAGGTTTTCAACGCTTCGCGTTTGAACCCCTAATCAGTTCTTGCTTTACCTGGGATCAAACCCATGACTTTGGCGTTGTAAACACCAATTCTCTACTGATTGAGCTACAGGAAAGCTTTGGTGGCACATAGACTATGAGGCAGTCTTTCGCCATGGAGCCTGTATCACTGAGGCTTGGAAAAAGTGTACATCCATAACCAGTGCAATGGAGGTGCTCATGATCACCCTTCAAAATCATAAAATGATAAATGGAACACCCTATAGACCAGGGGTGGGCAACTCTGGCCCTTGAGATACACTTTCCTGCAAAGTTTACGTTTAAACTCTGCAGGAAAGTGGATCTTGAGGGCCAGAGTTGCCCACCCTTGCTATTGGCCGCAGTCAGGATGGACGCTATAATTCATTTTTAGCGAAAGAAAGACAGAGATAGATGTACAGTATGTCCAATGGGTTGTACTGCCTTAAAGGGTGTGTTCACATTTGCCATGTTTGGTTTGGTTAAACGAACCCTTGAACGATTGCTCTGTTAGTGTGTTTCATATGAATAAGTGTGAACACTGCCATCTGAACCCTGGAGTGCACCAAACAAGCAGACCGAGATTGCAGAAAAGATGGGACTCAGTCCACTACCAAACAAACTTTGGTGCAGTTTGAAGGAAATATGAATGCAACACAGACCAAATACATTTAAACAAACCAAAAAAGGGACATGATGTGGCTCTAAAAAGGTAATACAGTAATACCTCGGTTTACAAGTGACTTTGCATACGAGCAAATCGGTGTACGAGCATGGAAAGTCAAATCGGTGTACGAGCATTGTATCGGAGTGCAAGAAAAATTTTCCCTTGCCCATGCGCATTTTTTTGTGGAAAAGTCCTAACGCTCAGCATCTTCGCGCACATTTTTACTGGTAATATCCTAAACACAGCCTCTCATAAAACAGTCACGCGGTTCCAACCCCTTTATCACCCCTTAACTCGTTGTGTACCACAGTGATACTTTTATAAGTGATTTACAGCGGTTTTACCTCGTGTTGTTAACATTAATTGTGATCGCTATCGTTCACGTAGTAAAATATATATGTATAGTACAGCATATAGACAATGACCTCAAGATGAGTAAGAAAGAAGGGATGAAATTCTCCCTGTAAGCAGTAAATCCCTCCTCTCATCTCCTTCACACCAGCAGCGACGCTACTCAAAGATGAAGTGCGTTACAGTAAACTGTCAAGTATTTTTAGAGTTTAATTGTCAGTTATTAATTAGTATGTATACGAGATCTTAATGGTTATAATTGTAACTGTAATTAATAGGGTAAAACCAAAAAAAATATTTAAAATGGGCATTTATGGTCGTTTGGAACGAATCGAGGGATTTTTAGTGCATTCTTATGGGGAAAATTGTTTTGGTGTACGAGAATTTTGAGTTACGAGCTCTTGGAACGAGTTAAACTCGTAAAGTGAGCTATTACTGTACCTGTGTTTTCTTGTCATTGGATGTTTTGTTAGTTCCGCCATGAAATATATGTAATAAAAGCCAACCAATCAGATTGTGAACATATCGCTCTGTTTTAGGTGTTGATATCTTTAGGTATGGGGTCAAAATGCAACATTTCACAACACTCATTTTTCAGAGTCTCATTAACCCGTATCTGTTTTCAAATACACTACCATTCAAAAGTTTGGAGTTCATTTTCAGAATTCAGTTAATCTTTATTCTTTTGAAAAAAAAAAACAACATTAAAAATACTTACCAAGGCTGCAGTTGTTTGATCAAAAATACAGTAAAAATACTTATATTGTTATTACATTCGGTCATGAGTCTAATCTAGAGCTTCAGAAGAGATTTGTGGTCAGTTTGGAAATTATACCAAAATCATAAATCAAATGTTAGAGATCTCAATATGAACATATGATCAAACTCTTTCTGCACTAAATTAACGAGATTGTCTATGAGCCACATCCAATGTTGTTTTGGGCCTTGTTGACTTTCATTATTCCATCAATTATTCTTTCAGTTGTACGGACAAATATCTTTTTGTGGTAGAAAATAAGTCTTACAGGTTTAGAACAAAAGGGTAAATAAATAAATGATATTTTCATTTTTGAGAGAACTATCCTTTTGAGTCAGTGCTTAAAAGAAATAAAACTGAGACTCCAAGTCTCCAGCATTGTGAGAGGACAACATCTGAACCATAAAATCTGTATCTGGGTTCAAACAAAACCACAAACACACACACACACACACACACACACACACAAATGTATGCTGAGTTAAGACATGTGTCACACAGCCCTCGTCTTTGTCTTCTGTCTACTTATTGATCTCAGTGTCTCTGAGGGATTCCAGATGATCACTGAGTCGTCAGAGAGGAATAAAAACCTATTAGACAAATAAATAAGTGGTGTAAATAAGTAATGCTCTGCTTGAGAAACGGGTGATGCCCGCACACGCACAGACGTGTAACCTTGACTCTGTGACACGTGCAGCATCAGCGTTTCCTCTGTGAGGGTGAAGACGGGCTGCCCTTTACCTCTCAACAGCTGTGGAGTCCTACACACACACACACACACACACACACACACACACACACACACACACACACACACACACACACACACAGAGAGAGACCGACAAAATGTCACGTTGGCTTACAGTTCCAATTAAAGTGCTATACTCCGTTCACATGACCACAGGAGAGAAATATTACATCTCAGCAAAAAAATGACTATTAATTGTTTCACTGCATCTGAAATGACAGTAACAATGAACTGTTGGATGAATTTACTTTAACTAAGCAGGGGCAACAATACGGTCAGAATAGACAAAATTTTAAGTTTTTGAGTAAACAATGTATTTAAATCACCATGGTTTCCTCAAGAACACAATTTCTGGCCAATGAATTAACACGACTTTTTTAGCCACATCTGTGATGAAATCCTTTTACTTCAAATTACAAAGAGTATTTCTAGCCAAACACATCCTTTACTTTTAAGTCTGTCAGTTAATAGAGATATTTTATAATTCACCACTATATATTAGCCCTTACATTACAAGTGCAACAGTGTCAATGTAATTTAAACAGAAATATTAAAACATAAAAATTATCTTTAAATAAATAATTTAACTTTAATGTATTTATTTTAATTGAATGTATTTATTTAATCGGATCTCTGGCATTATACAACAATCAACCGATTTATTAATGACAAAAACTAAAAATTGAATCTAAAATAAATAAAGACAAAAACGTGTCCATAAAAAAATTACAACTGCACACTAGAACTAGATAAATGTATATACTGTCTATACTGACTATTTTCAATGACCTTTTAAGAGCATGACGTCTCCAGGGCTGGAAGTCACATAATTGGAATTTCCTGACATTTTCAAGCTTTCAAGAACATACAAGCCCAGTGTGTAATATCCTATGTTGTAATATCCCTTATTGTTCTTTATTGGAAATTACAGTTATTATCAACATCTAATTTCAATTCATAGAAAAGCACAGCTTGGACATTCTGCTGAACATCATGTTTTGAGATCCACATAAGAAAGGGAACATACAAATTATTTTTATTTCTTTTTTACTTTAGGGTGCACTACCGCTTTAAGACTGCCCGACCCTATATTCTATATTTTTCTTGTGGACAGCGTTAAGTACCATCCACTCCAAAAGGTTATTTTGCAACAGGGTGGGCTGGTCCTCCTCTGTTCACTATCTGATCTACTTCAAGGACAGATGAAGTGATTACACAAGGCTTATGTGTGTGGTCTGCCAAAGAGGAAAGAGAACGTTCAGCCAAAGAGAAAGAGTGTCGGCACAAGTTTTGCTGGATAACACCTGTGTACGTGTGTCTGTGTGTGTGTGTGTGTGTGTGTGTGTGTGTGTGTGTGTGTGTGTTTGGAAAGCCGGACAGGATGACACCCTGGTGACAGCGTGATTAATGATCAGAAACACAAAAGACCGTAGCTCTCCAACCGATAAGAGACACCCCCCACCCCCTCACCATCCAAACAGCCTACCTACAATCCATACAGATCGAAGCCCCGCTTGAGCTGAAAGATTCAGCGGGCCAATCAATGCCTGACCCTCCCACAGTTCATCTGACACAGCAGCAGCAACACCAGGAGGACGGAAAGACTGTCTATGGGAGCCTTCATACATGATGATACACCACAA
Organism: Rhodeus uyekii; assembly: GCA_037043235.1. Taxonomy (NCBI): domain Eukaryota; kingdom Metazoa; phylum Chordata; class Actinopteri; order Cypriniformes; family Acheilognathidae; genus Rhodeus; species Rhodeus uyekii. The sequence goes on along the minus strand of JAWRVZ010000153.1, from coordinate 113,506 downwards.
TGTCCCAGTTAAGAAATCTTCATAAGTTCACACAATAATAGTATTTCATGCTAAAAATACATTTGACATTTTAGACATAAAATGCTGATTTGATTCATGACAAAACCAACTTACATAAAACGGATGCTCACAGTATACTATTTCTCATTTACATGTTTTCCTGTAAACTTGCAAAATGATTGACAAGCACAAAGTCCCTCAAAATTTGATTTTATATATATATATATATAATGCTGTGTAATTACCTATATTTGCCTTTACGTAAAATAAATAAATATGCAAAAAATGCAGCAGGGGTAAACAGAGTTAAAGTAAAAAAAAACTAAGTTAAAACAAAGAGAGTTATCTGCTATGTCAGTGCATACTGAAACTCACACATTGAGTCTTGAGTTTTCTTCCAGGAATGAATACATCACAATATTCCTCATTTAAATAATACCTCCCCAAGGCATTCGCAAAAGTAAAAGGGCAGGACTGATTGACTTGCATTTTTAGTGTTGAAACTCGAGGTTATGTTAAGAGGTGCGACATTTCCCAAACACATTAATCCAGCCAACCAATCAGAGTGCATTGTGCTGTTCAGAAGGAGGGGCTTCAGAGTAGTGATGGGAAGTTTGGATCATTTTACTGACTCGGATCATTGAGCTTTTCATTCACGTCAGCAGAATATAATTAAAATGTTACATGCTAATAGCCAAAATCACATTTAGAATAAGAAAAAACTATAAATTATGAGAAACAGAAGTTAATTCATTGCTTAGCTGGGGCTTCAGGCTATGAAATCTGTTATCTCTCCTCTCCCCCCGATCCGAGGCGCTCGTTCTTTTGTCACGTTACATCCCCATAGGCTGAAGCTATGCAGTCTGTGACAGAAACCAAAATTATTAGTTCACCTCTCGAGTCTTCGGGTTGGAGTCATTCGTTCATCACGAAGTATGGAAAAGAACCAGGAGAGAAATTCACACATGTATAATTTTTAAGAAATTTGAGACCAGAAATTTTACTGCAGGAGTAAAAAAGTGGGAAAAAACTGGATAAGCGCTTGTTTGTAAGTTAGATTGGGAAGTAGTAACTAATTTCTGTCTCCAATAAGGGCCGAGAAAACATCTCAGACCCAAAGAATCGAGAGGATAACTAATCATTTCTGGGATATCACACATGCGCAGTCAACACAAAATGAACAAATTACTCTCTGAGACGACTCGCTGTTCCCGAATCATATTAAAGATTTGTTCAAAATGCACAAATAGTCCATGATTGACCCCTCACTTCTTCATAGAGACCTGATAGAGGAATTAAACATACAGTTGCTGACAGACTGGGAAGATAATTGCTGTAATAATGTCAAATATATAAAAAGTAATGTGTTTTTTGAACATTTAAATATGAAAACGTATTCTAGTAGAGCCGAAAAACAAAATCAAGAAGACTTTTAGGATTTAAGCTTTTGTTTGTATTCCTTTCAAAAGCCCAGAGGACCGTTTCACATGAGAGTCCAACATCCTTATCGCCACATATGCCTTTGAGCAGGGAATACACACATATAATTATATTTATCTTATCTTCTGTGCAGTATAAGGGGTTTCAGTGTGTGGGCTGCAGAGGCTCTCAGTAGAGCGTGTATTATTGAGCATTACTCATCACACAGTCGCTCTAAAGATTCTCTGCCTCATTAGTGAACGAACATTCAAGCCAACAGCTCAGTCAGATGATATTTCAGCAGAATCAATCTTTGTATCGCTTAACAGACGTGAACTAATTCCCCTGTCATCCCATAAAGCAGCCCATATACATACAATCCCATTTCTGCTTAATTCCTTTAAATTAAAGTGACATAATCATAGATACACAGACACAACAATAATATAGGCAAAAGTTCTGAAAGCATTGTTTGGCAAACAGATGACCTGTGTTATCTCTCTATCTCTGTCTGTCTCTCTGTCATTGCTGCCCGTCAGTGAGATGACAGCGTGACATTAATGTGAAGGACAGATAGAAGCAAGAGGACCCCGTCTGATACTGACACACGTGTGACACTTCACACACACACGTCTGAAATGCCATATTTACTGCCTCAAAGTCACAAGCGTCACTCCTGTTCAGACTGACAAGCCAAATGACTTTTGTGTACTTCCAAAAAAGCTGATAATTAACTTATACTATTGTTCTAAAATACTTGTCTAAAATTCTAATGGTGGCGGATAGGAAATATAAAGTGATAGGAAATATATTTGTCAATTTTGAACTTTCTATTCATCCAAAAATTCAGTTTCTACAAACATGTAAAGCACCAGAAGTGCTTTTAATAAGAAGAACATTGTTAATAATCAGAAATGTTTCTTGAGCAGCAAATCAGGATATTAAGAGCCAGTCACACAGCGAAAACGCATGAATCACGCACGAATTATGCACGGATTTTCGTTTCTGCGCGGAGCGTGCGTCATATGCGTAATTCATCGGTGGAACGAATGTGGACCGTCAGTGATTGTAAGTGGATGTGCGTCGAAGGCAGTTTGTGCATGATTTTGAGTTTTGAACGGTTCAAAATTTTTGAGTCGGTGTGCGTAGTTTATGTGTCGAGTATGCATGACTATGCGCCGGACACGCGTCAGCCGTCAGTGCTTATGCGTCGGAACTGGTTGGAAACCGCGCACGTCCACGTCCGTCCACTGACGCCCCACCATCATATCATGCATGAACCGCGCACGTATCACGTTCATTCCACTGACAATGTGGATTCTGAAAGTGCTTGTACGTGGAACGTTCGCGAAGCGCGCTCTGTCAGTGATTCATGCGTCGGACGTGTGACACAAACCCAAACCCTTTTGAAGGATTGTGTGATGCATGATTTCTCCGAAATCTGTCATTAAATACATGACAAAACAAATAAACTTGTGTTACTTATTTAAAAATATTTTGTTGTAAATGTATAAGTAATGCAATATTGAAGTTGAAAAAAGTAATCTTACATTACATTGTAGCCCTAGCACTAGCACTACTCATACATGCATACATACACACACAGACACCCACACACACACTATTTTTCTATAGTTTTATAATTATAATACACCAAACAAAACTGGTGAACAGTCTCTGTTTGAGCTTGTACACTGACGGCTGTTTTTACTGCATAAATTCACAATAAAATTCACATTTTGACGTGTTGCATGTGTGTGTGTGTGTGTGTGTGTGTGTGTGTGTGTGTGTGTGTGCTTGGCGTGTACATAAAAGCCCTATCTCAAATATAATTGCAGTATTATGGTGACATCTACTGTAACCTCTGCTGAATCTCATCTCTCTGATCTGTGAGGAGTATCTCATCCTCAACATCCTTCAGACCTTCTGATTCGAGATGCGGGCCAAGAACATTTCAGCTCTGTTTAGTCTTCGTCAGCACTGCATCTCTGCTTCAATGTCGTCCTGAAGTTCACATCATGAACTGTATTTTAAGAGGGCTATGAAATCGGGCTGGTTGATTTATAGCTAACAATATATCTCAAAAACATCCAAGTATTTGCTCTGAATTGTTGTTGTTTTTTCAGTCAGAGGAAACATTATTTTTAATATTATAAGTCAATTTAAAATGTTCAATATAAAGACTAAAATATAATACAAATCGAGTTTATGTATATGCACTAATAAAACACAGCTAGAGCAAATGGATCAATTGCTAATTATTATTCACAATTTTTGTAATTGCAGCAAAACAAACACATGTTTAATGTATCGCCCAGGCTTACAGTACAATGAAGTTAATTTATACGTTCTAAGTATCTTTGTCCATCACTAAAGCAAGCGCTATCATACAGATGACCATTGATTATAATAAAAAAAACTTTTTTGCTTTCTCAGATGCTCAGATGCATCTACGGTTATTTGTGAGTGTTTCTGAGAGAGAGGAAGCGAGAGAGACAATAAGACAACAAATGAGATATAGATACGAGGTGAGATAGGGAAAATGTGTTTTCTGGCTGCATTTTAATGTGTTTGCACTTGAGTCATTGATCAAGTAAACTTGTGTTCGGTCCATTGGGAACATCTCCTTTAATTAAAGATTCTGCGGGCGACTACACCGGCAGAGGTAAGACTGCAAATCACGCCAACGTGAGTCCCGAGACTCCACAAAAGCGATGACAACAATGATTACAATAAGATTAATTTACCGCAAAATGCATTAGCTGTTGTTCAAACGAAACAGTCGAGGGAGTTGGAAAGAGTAAGTGGCAGGGCTTTCGTTTAAGGGTGTTTCTTCAACTACACTCATTTTGGGCCTTGTTGGAGAAAATGCTCTTAAAACACATATTTTACTACTAAACTACTAAAAATGTCAAATGGTGGACATCACGGGAGAATTCAGGCATCACCACCGTTTACATCTTACATTTCACCTTTCACTGTCTTATAATGGACATTTCTTGGAATAAAACGAATCAACTCCTTTGTCTTGCTAAGGCTAATTTCATAAGAGGCTTTTTAATACATCTAAAATACCAAAAATTCAATAATATTTGTATACTTTTGCAAAACTTGACAAAATATGGCTTGATTGGAGATGGCATTCTATATAAAAAGTGTAATTTCAGTTTTGATTGTTCCTGGTTTTCTTGACACATCCCATGTCTCATTTCATCTCAAGCAATCCACTGACAATGCAGTTTCCTTGGTAACTACTGGAAGAACATTAACCTTTGAAAAAACTTTATTAGCAGCAAAACTGGAAATAACACGCCAGCACTAATTTTCATGTGATATACACTGAAATGGTATATAATTCTGACACTCTTTGATTAGATTTGCAAAGCTTTAAAATCAAATAACTTACATTCTTTGATTAATTTTAATATTTTATTTAATTCTAGTATTATTTATATTCTGTTATAAATATTTTCAGTTTTTAATTTAATTTTAGTTGAAGGTTCTGCATGTTATTTTAATTTGTTTTTAGTAGTATTTCTATTTAGCTTTTATTTTTAATTTATTTTATTTCTATTTAGCAATTGTTAACAATGGAAATTTGAAATGTTGCTTGGCAACTAACTGAAAGTTTTTCTGACAATATTTTGTTGTTTTTATATTTTAACGTTTATATTTCTATATCTAATCATATTAATTTAAATTTCAGTTTATTAACATATTTTTATTTTCAATTTTAGTTGAAAATGTGAACCCTGTTTAAGATCAAAAGTCTAAGTCTGGTAGAACAATAAAATCTATACAAGGCATGTGAAAAGTAGGTGAAATGAATAAAGAAGCCCTTATGAAAATGTTTCAAGACCATTTTAAAGGGTTACTTAACCGCTGGTAAAATTGGCCTTCAATAAAATGTTGATGCTACCTGACTAGAGAAAACCTTTTACCAAATAGGTAGGGAAACGTCCACACCCATAATGCACCAAAATCAAAAACCGCCTTGGCTTAGTAGGAAATAGCTCTTAGTAAACTTTTAGTCATAATGGTGTTAACTTGTATTGCTCCCAGGGGCAAGAATTCAAACACTAAATGTTTAGGAGTTACTTTCAGTTTCCAGTGAAGGATCCAGTGCATTTTAGGCATTGATTAAAGGTTGCAAAGAATTAGAAATATGGAGAGAACGCTGCAGTGGAAAGTGATGATACAGTTTTCAATGCTAAACCTACAAAAACGGTTCTGTTAATAACCTTCTCTCCATGTCCAAGGATAGAAAAATGCAGAAGTATAATTTAGTTTTCTATAGAACGCCTGTAGCAGTCAAAAGTCAGAGAAACCACAAAATGCTGAGAGATAAACGTGATTTTCTCAGTCCAGGTGACAAGTAAAATGAGTAAACATTACTACAGACACTGTAAAAATACACAGCGGGTTGAAAATTACCAAAGTTATACTTTAACGTGGCCCTTAATTTGATAAAACGCATCTTTAGTGACCCAGGACGTTATTCACAACCCTCCTCCCCATTCGTTTTACAAAGTTAAACATTCATGTTTTGTAAAAATTATTGTAGGGGATTTACAGTTAAGACCCAAGGACCAGATATGTTGAATGAAGAGCAGGAGTCAGAAGTGCAGTCAATAGAAGAAATTTTAGTGAAGTTTAGTTTGCAGTTTCATCAGCAGAAGCTTTAGGTCTCACAAGGAGTTCGTAGGCCACCCCACTTACAATAACATTGTTACAGCAATTATACTCTAACAGAGGGTGCTAACTACGTCAATGATGACGTTTAAATGATTCTGATTGGCTAAGAAGGAAAGAAAGAAAGAAAGAAAGAAAGAAAGAAAGAAAGAAAGAAAGAAAGAAAGAAAGATAAACAAAACGTCTCAGGTTACGTATGTAACCATAGTTCCCTGAGAGGGAACGAGACGCTGCGTCGCAAAGCGCTAAGGGAACGCCCTAGCGTAATTGTCACTGAAGCACAAATTGAACAAACTGAGTGAATGCACGTGGGGGACGTGATGAGCCAGGAGTATAAAGGCGTGCCAAAAACCGGAAACGGCAGCTTGCCCAGTGTCTGAACAAGCCCGGCATGCGCCAGAGCTGAGGCTAAGCGACGCAGCGTCTCGTTCCCTCTCAGGGAACTATGGTTACATACGTAACCTGAGACGTTCCCTTTCTAGGGAACTCGAGCTGCGTCGCAAAGCGCTAAGGGAACGATATGCCAACGCCACCTCAGCGAACGAAGCATGCCGCCCGAACGTGTTCCAGGGAACTGACCGCGGGAGGTCAGCCCTACCAGGAAAAGCCTCAACTAGACCCGACCAGAACATAATGGCCTGCATGAGGCGGGGGGCCTCAGCCGCACGCCGCCTCTACCTTCACTAAGTCGCAGACCCTCCAGGCCCATCGAGGGGAAGGGGAGACCCCGCGGTACCAGTTAGCCAGGACATTGGCCAAAAAACCCCGAAGGAAAAAAGACCTGCCAGGCAAGCCCCTCCGGACCGAAGTCCAGGGAGGTCCTGGTACCGCGGGAGTCCACCATACCCCGTGGAGACAGAGCAGCAACGACCTCAGCCGAGAGCCTGCACCGAGAAAAGCATAGTGGAGAAAGGGCCGCAATGACCTTAGTCGAGGGCCTGAACCACGAGACGCATAGCGGGGTTACCCAAACAGGGGAAAACGCACCCCGGCTAAGCACATAACACCCCTCCGAGAAACAGCGCCCAGCCCTGTTTGAGAGAGGGCACCACTGCCCACGAAGCACGTAGGCCTAGAACAGGTTTTCTTTTCTCGAAGATAGATGTCGTGACACATCAACGAAGCGCAGGGGTGTAGGGCCCGCTAACAATGCCCTGAGGGATCCTGCCGACACAGTACCGGCCGGTTATCCCTCTTGAAGGAGTACAGAATGCGGAGCACGGAGTGCTACCTGTCTCCTTTTATACATATACTTTGTATTCCTTCCCTCACAGGGGATGATTCCAAGGAATAATGCACCCAACCCGACAGAGGGCGGACATACCCACCAAACAACAAACTTGCCACTACTCCCTGACGGAAAAATCCTTGTCTGTCAACACCGCGGGGCTAAAGCTGGAGCCGCGGCTGAAGAACAGCCTCCTGGGAAAGCGCAGTGTCGCTTAGGCAAGGTACCCGGCTGCCCATGCCGCGCAGCCACTGGCATAAGCCGCGGCAAATGGACATTTTCTTAGACGGAACGATCTCGAAGCGCAGAAAAAGGTTTGCGCTAGCCAAAGAGATACTACCATCCGGAGGGTGACTCCAGGGAGAGCAACGCACCCAACCGGCGCAAAGCCATCCACTGACGACTATAAATATATTTCTGTTTCACTGTGCAATCTGAATATAGGAAAAGAATGCTCTAGGACCTTCCTAAGAGGGGCGACCGGACGCTACCACACTGCGATGGTTCGACCGGGACCGCCTGAAAAACTGCACCGCCTGGCTCAGAGAGGAGCCAGCGCACCAAACACTCATAAAGAGAAAACCCCATACTTGGTATATTATTCTCTCTCTTTTCTTTTCTTTTCCATATATTCACTGCTTAAGATGAAATACAAGGAAATACAAGGAAATACAAGGAAAGAAATGCTCTAGGACCCTCCTAAGAGGGGCGACCAGGCGCAACCTCACTGCGAGGATGCCACCGGGGCCGCCTGAAAAAACTGCACCGCCTGGCTCGGAGAGGAGCCAGCGCGCCGAACTCCAAGAGAGATCAACTCCATTCTCCTTTCCTTTCATTTTTTTTTTATATATATTTTTTATATATATATATATATATTTTTTTTACACATTTATGTATATATACATGTATATGTATGTGTAGATGTATATATATTTTCATGGCTTTTTACACCTAGCCTTACCCCCCTCCCTTCTAGCCTGCAGCACATTCCTTAGATCTGGCTCAACGGCAGATTTCACAGGAACCTGGCAACCCGCGCCTGCAGACTCATCCAGAGGCTGACGGGTGGAGGCTTTATATTTATTCGGCTGGAAGGAGGAGGAAGTGCCAGGCCAAGGGCTGCGGCTTCTTTTACGCGGCAAAACCTTCCTAAAAACCTCCTGTTGTTTCGCTGCCTCCCGGAACTTTTCCACGGCTGTCTCGACAGCGCCGCCGAAAAGTCCAGGAGGCACCAGCGGGGCATCAAGGAGAGCGACTTTATCAGCCTCCTTGAGTGACGTAAGGCTGAGCCACAGGTGCCTCTCTATCGCCACCATAGAGGCCATGGCGCGACCTGCAGCCCCCGCGGCTTCCTTAGAAGCGCGAAGGGTTAGATCGGCCGTTCTGCGGAGCTCCGCAAGAGAGTCTGGGTCCAGAGCACCGTCCCCGTCCAGATCCCCCAGCAGTTCCGCCTGATATGCCTGCAACACCGAGACTGTGTGCAGGCACGCGGCCGCCTGACTCGCCGCTGAGAAACCCCGGCCCGCGAGAGCCGACGAAATCCTCAGCGGCTTAGACGGGAGAACAGGGTCTTTTAACGGGGCAGTGTTAGGAGCGAGATAACCAGCCAAAGACTCCTCCACTTTAGGCATTGAACCATAACCTGCCTCAGAAGCCCCGGAGACAGAGGCATAATGCATGGTCGACTTTGGGTGAATTCGATGCGTTGCCGGTCTTACCCAGGACCTCACCACCTCAGCGTGGAGATCCTGAATAAATGGCAACCCTCTCCTCTGAGGAGGGAGGCGGGCAGAGAGGAAGCGTTCATCCAATATACCTCTCGGACGTGGCTCCGCCCGCTCAGCTGGCCACTCGAGACCCAGCCTAGCAGCGGCGCGGAAAACCACGTCACTCAGCTCCACATAAGCAGGCGATGTCGGAACACTCGCACTGCTGGCTTCCTCAACACCGACAACATCCAGTTCCTCAGAACCGGAGTGTCCCAGGGGAGCCGAATCCCCCGAAGCCGACGGGCCCGCCCTCGGGCAAGCCTCGTCACCCCGGAGGAGGGGGGATGTACCCGGAAGGGGAAGACCCCGGTCAGAGCCAGAGTCCAGCCCCTCCGCGAGGTCCATCTGCGATCCCCACGACCGAGACCGCCGCAACGCCTCAGCGGCGGCAGGACCCGTGCCACGGGGAGCGCACGCTCTGGCAGCCTCCTCGAAGACTGCCAGGCGAGAACGACGCGTTCGCGGTGGGAGCCGCGAGCACTCTGCACAGGCAACGCCCTCAAGCGCAGCCCGTGCATGTTCTTCCCCCAAACATAGTACACACAAACTATGTGTGTCCCTGCCCGAGATGAAACGCGGACAGGGAAACGCACAAGGTTTAAAATTTCCTTCTTGCTGTGCCATGTTTTTCTGACTTTCCCTGATTTTTAAACTAGACAGTCCCTCTCTCATGCAAACACACGTTCGTAACAGTTGAGCTTGTGAAGACACTAAAGCTGCCGTTTCCGGTTTTTGGCACGCCTTTATACTCCTGGCTCATCACGTCCCCCACGTGCATTCACTCAGTTTGTTCAATTTGTGCTTCAGTGACAATTACGCTAGGGCGTTCCCTTAGCGCTTTGCGACACAAGAGCAGACAGTCTGAAGCATATTTTCGTTGATCACATGGTTGACGGGTTCGTGTCGTGGCTTGTCGAGAACAACAAGTTTTATGGTGCCAGCTAATCACCTCACCAATACTGACCATATTAACACACACACACATACAGCTTCTCCAAGGCTGAACTCGGCTCAGGCTCCAACTCTCAACAGAAACAGTACCCAAAACATTCTGATAACATTCTCTATCTGTTGAGAAGTGCTGACAATATTCATCCTTACTCGATGGAAAACTACAGAAAAGTAAAGAAAGGTTTTTAACTAATAAAAAGCCTAACTTGATTATAAATCACTCTTTACAACTCATTCAAATAAGAAAAAGGAAAAAGAACATATGGAAAATAAGACAAAAAAAAGAATATAGGTATAGATAGGAAAAATAAAATAATATATATATATATATATATATATATATATATATATATATATATATATATATATATATATATATATATAATGTAAATAGAAGAGACAAGATATTTTGATTATCCACCTTCATTGTACAGGTTCGCTAACAACCCGAGGTGTAAACAGTGTAAATATAATATTTCTGTACAACATTGAATCTTTGATGATTGAATAAGTGCAATTCACCCTTATTCCACAAGGTGGATTTGATACACAATGACGAAGTGATGTTTCACTCTAAGTTACCACAGGCAGAAAACAAAAGAATAGGAAGCATCATCAGCAAAACTTGAAATTGCTCAGCGATTTACTACTGATATAGATATAATGCAGATTACTTAGAGAAAGACCTAAATATGTTATAATAATGGCCAAAACATCCAAGCATTTAAGGGTTAAAACCGAACTTTTAAATATCCTATTATCTTGTTCTACTATAATTTCATAGATGCTTATTTTATCATGGTCTAGTAAAACTGTCAGAATCAGAAGTAAATTTTCTCCCAGTGTTACTGAAAAAATCATCAACATGACCTCAGCACGTGGCACGCGGGAGATAAGTTGTATCAAGGCCAGGCAACAGCACAGTGCTGATAAACCCAGATAATACACTCTCTATTTTTCATTTCCTAAAAGACGTTATGAGCCTATGCCTCTGAACAGCACAATATCACTCACATTTCGTAGGAAATAAACAGAGACCGATATGAAGAACCGTTGCTCGCAGCTCAAGAATTTGGGAGCCGGAGCCAACAGACATCAGCAGGGGTCTCGAGAGCTCGCTCAAGTCTCATGACTCATAAAGTTGCACCCCTCAAGATTAACTTTAAGAACGGATCAGAAGAGATGAAGGCTGATGGGGAAGGTTTCCAGTTCTGTTCATCAGTACAGCATCTATAGCCTTCAGGCTACTAAACAAACCCCTGAGCTGCTCATTAAACAGATACAAACACAATGCACATCAATATTTCATAGCATGCGTACAGGTGCTTAATATTACACACACAGACTCATCGGGATAGACACTCGCATAGAATTAAGAGAGTTCGGCGTGCTTATGAATATATGAGCACTGATTAATCCAACATGTTTGTGTGTTTTAGAAACAGCTGCGTGCTGTTGTGGAATTAAAAAAAGCGTCTCTGAGATGCTGTCAGGGGAGGGAAACGCAGAGCACATCTCACAAAAATGAAACGTTAGCACTTAGAATCATTGTTGAAAACACCTGAAACTTGAACTAGAGACCATTTACAACTCAGAAGCAACTTTATCAGTATCTTTACCATCTGAAACAAATCAAACAACTGCTATAGTTTGAGAAATGACTCATTTAAATTTACACATGGCTTTCTGTACTTTGTAGCTTTCCTGTAGCTCAATCATTGGTGTTTACAACGCCAAGGTCATGGGTTCGATCCCAGGGAAAGCAAGACCTGCTTCAATGTGTTCCTTGAACGCAATGTAAGTCGCTTTGGATAAAAGCGTCTACCAAATGCATAAATGTAAATGTACCAAACGTTGAATCAAGTAAATAGATTTTTAGATTTCAATAGATTGCTTATGTTCACTTATTTTATTAAAAATATAGTAAAAACAGCAATATTATTATTTTTTACCTAAAACATATTTTAAAAATTTAATTTATTCCTGTGATGCCATTAATAAATCATTTTAATAAGCTGATTTTGTGCTCAGAGTTTTTTTTTAAATCATTATCAATGAAATCCCTGAAATCCTCGTTATTCCCAGGATTTCAGGAAGTTTAAAACATCAGCATTTAATTGAAATATAAATAATTAAAATGTTCTTTAAATTTAAAATGCAAATAATATGCGTACAATATATATATATATATATATATATATATATATATATACAGTGGACAAAAAATATGAATTTGTTCTCTCGCTTTGGTAAAACATGGCCACAATTTACTTTTTAAGTAAATCGTGCGCACGATATAAAAATATGTTTTTGACTAAATCTTGGACACATCGTACCAATTCGTTCCGTTGTTTTGATTTCAACTCAAACAAAATAACTAATTATTATATTGTGCTTTAATTAAAAGTATTAATTTAGCTTAAACAAATCTTACTGACTATACAAATAAGACAATGTATTTGCGTTCGCTCATGAAGAACACAAAGTTTCTTTTTCTTAGGGGAATGTAAAACATTCGCAAGAGAACGCAAAAGCCTTGACATCAATTTTTCCTCCCATGTCACATTTTTTCCCCCATCCACCTGTCCATTTGGGTCCTCCTTATGTTCTTGACTCTACATAAGTGTGTCGTTTCCACTTTATTTCATCACTAACTTAAATAGCATGAATTAAAAAGACATTAAAGATTGTTTGAAATGTGCACGTCAGCAAGTAAATATTATTATTGGGATGTATGTGTGCTTTCTGGTAAAGGCCAGTCAAGAGAGCAATGAGAGTTTTACAGCACCATGATCTTAATTACATGAATATTGATATGTATCAAAATGTGGCATAATGTTGTTTACACAGTCTGGATCACTAAAACTCGTCTATATTTAGCAAATAACGACATGAAAAATAGTAGCAGCAAATATGCAAGCTGAAATCTAACAGCTAATGTGCTGAAGTGAGTGTCTTTTCTTGCCAGAAGCTTCAGCATCACATCCAGAAACCCTCTTGTAAATGTAAGAAGACATTCTCACTGATTGCCTCTGCGGACCGCGACTCTCCTGGCATGGTAAACAAAAACCTAGTGATGAAAACAATGCAGCTACGCATCTATTCCAGCCTCACCTCTCCTCTCCTCCTCCTCCACTCGCTCTCTTTTCTCATGCAAAAGCGCTCGGCCACTCCAGGGAAGAGGAAAGACGTGGACAATTATTTCCTGGCCCGGACGTGGCGGAGCTGTGATTGACAAATGAAAAGATTGAAATAGCTTCTCTTTTAAAAAGGAAAAGAGCTGCCAAATCGGAGATCATCTTTAATATCTCACCCGGGAGGGGAGGAGAAAGACGGATAGAAATGGAAACTGGCATCATTCAATCCTTTCAAAAGCAGCGCTAAATGTCGCACTTAAGAAAGCAGCGCTGAAATAACACTACATATTCATGAAAACCCTCGCAGAGGAATCGATGCGTTTCTCTCATCAGTTAATGGGAAAAGATGCAAAACTCTTTAACTACACAATCCCATGACCGGGCGATTGCATGGGCAGCATCAAGTCAATAAAACCAATAATTAAGAAAGTCTGAACATCACAAAACAATTTAAAAGGCCAAATAATTTCAATGAAACTATCCAAAGATTATAGCTGACTGAAAGAACAGATTATAAGAGAAATTTCAGTATAAATTGACTTCTCAAAGAAAGTAACATTTTATGTGCTTTCAAACCCAAACGATTTTAGTTCTAATGTTGTATTGCCACTCTTTGAAGTGAATGACAAAAAAAGGGCTGTCAGACTCAAGCATCATAAAGAATTCTTTTGGACTTGATCGCTAAATTTCAAGTCTTCTGAAGTGAAATAATAAGAAAATACCAAAAATGCATTAAATAAGAAGAAAATGTCTGATTAGTTAACAAATCATTTGTATGAGTTAGATCTTTCAAAGAATCAGTTGATTCTTGGAATACAGTGCGAAAGTTGTATAGACTGAACTGAACTGTCAATCACACCAGATGTGCTATCCTGATGGTCCGATGACTAACACCTGTGGAACACCCTTCATTTTGGATTTCAGTCCAAGTCCTTATTTGCTTTTATTATACTGAAAAGAGAGGCAATGCTTTATGAATTAAAAATAATAATAATGTGGTGTTCCACAGAAGAAATAGTAATGTTGGTTTGGAAAGATGAAGAATAACATGTTTACCATGTAGTTAGACCAGCAACATAAACCAGTCTAATCAAGCATGGAAATGTAAGGAATTTCTCTCTCAATTTGCATTAACTGTATTTAAAATTGCCCCCTAATACCTCACTCTTTGACTACTCACTACATTACTCGACTAATATAGTCCAAATTGAAGGAGTGAATGAAAATGAGTGAGTGAGTTCGAGCACTGAGAGCGCCGGAAGGACTTTTGAATAATCTGTGCTTACTGCTTGCTGTTCAAACTGGCAGCTTCAATAGTAATACAAATATTGGTCTTGTCATGGAAAATAGCATGTATAAAACCTCAATTAAACAATTTAATAATCAATTAAATAGGAATGTATTCCTCAAAGTGCATCAGTGTATGTATACATGCTATTGCAGTGCATTATGGGATCGAATGAGTGCACTCAATGTTTTCGGACATCAATACAAATGGCTGTCCCCTCAACTATTGCCCTATTTAAGGGTGTGGGGTAATATTGAACACAGCCATAGTCATTTAGATGCATAGAAATAATAATACATGCTGGGAAACAGCAAGTGGTACTACAGTTGGCCTCTTCAGCAAAACGCAAATTGCAGCAATCTTAGACCACACACACACACACACACGCACGTGCATAAACTACCATCAGCAAAGATTGAAACAGAACACCCACATCACTCACCAAATAAATAGGTGTAAGTCTTTTCAAACATGATATTTGGATGATACCAAATAGCTTGTAAAGACAGGGAATCTCATTTTCCACCTTAGCACGCAGCTTCATGGATTTCCTATCACAGCCCAGTAGAGTCCTGTCCAACCTGTCCGCCTTTTGTTTGCTCCAGGTAAGTTTGATGGAAGACAAAGACACAGGGTCAAAAAGGAAGAAGCACTAGTAAAAACCAGCTTCCATGGCTCTTAAAGGAAAAAAAATCACTCAGAAATAAAAATTCCAGCTTCATTTTTACATGGCTTCAGATGACTTGGATATAGTGCAAATGACATATGCACCATTTTTATTATACTTCTGCATCCCATTTGAAACTTGAAAGTTCATGAGGCTGAGGAAATGATGACAGAATCAGCATTTCTGGGCGAGCTATCCCTTCCAATCTATTATTTTTGAAGGCTCTGAGAACAAAGACAGACCCACCATCCAGACAAAGAATCTTGGATGCTTTCAAACCAACAATACATGCTCTATTTTCAGATATTATCACCAGACATATGGAGCTGACTCACGCTGACTGGATTGGCAGGAATGTTTCGCCGAAGCCGAGAATTTAAACAAGGAAATTTCAGTCACTTTGCTTTGATATTTCGAGTATGATCACAAACCGTACACTTGTGGAGAACAAGTTTCAGGATTTAATGAGCGTGTCATTGCTGTAGACACAACAAATGCTGTGAGGAATAAGTTATCATCACTCGACATAGAGCCTGTTGGGAGTCGACAGAGACGGTGAGAGTCCACAGGGTGTACGCCGATGGAAAGATGGAGTCAAGAAGAGAAAATAAATTGTGTGATTGCTGAATATCAGCAACCATAGCGAGATGAGTGCGTAGCTGCTGCTTTGGCTGATATGTGTCATATCACATCCAGAGATGATTTTTTATCAAACGCTTGATAGGCCAAACTGCTAAGGAGGGGGAAAAAAACGTGTGGACATGAAGCACTCCAAAAACAGAAGAACGGAAGTTCAACCCAAGGGGGGATATGAATATTTTGGCCATTATTTTCTAATTTATTTATATTTATTACTTTGTATATACTATTTTTACTACTTGATATATTGAACAGGTTTCGTTGATGAATAGAAAGGTTAAAAAATATATAAAATTATTAATTGTCAAATAAAGTTTTGAATGGGAGTGTATCTGACTAGAAGCAACAAAACTCCCATTTCAATTTAGAGTTACACAAATATAAACCAACAAATTGGATTCTGTTGGATATTGTCAATTGTATGTATTCACGGTTTGTGCCATTTATATGTATGAGATCATAAAAATAATCTAATACTACCAATGTTCTATTGAATCTGAATCTGTTTTCCGCTTCAGATTTCCTGAACCGATTACAAACAGAATTGAATTCCAGCAAAGTACACAAGCGAGGAATCTTTCTTTATTTTCAAGAAAATTATTAGGATTTCCCAAGATAACTCAATGTGTGGGCTGTAAATGTTTGTTCTGTCAGCACTTTGGAAATGTAACGGCAGCTCATATTCCTTCATCTTTTCATCCTTTTCTCAATTACAGGAAACTCACTGGCTCTCACAGAGAGATTACCTCACATGATTCAAGTACTATTCATTTGCTTTCCTGCTCCTGATTTGAACTGATGACATTGTGAGGCTGTGTTGGGTTGATCTTAAAGTTTATTCCTGTAAAGACAGGTGTGCACTTCATGGTAAAGACATTACAAAATCTAGTCAGTCATTTGCCATGCTTCCATCCACCTATTTGTGTGCGAAATTTGGGTTACTGCATAAAAAACACTGAATGATTTAACAAACAATGCACGTATATTTTTTTACCCAATAAAAAGATGTGCATAAATAACAATGTACACAAACACATCAAAAAAGTAGTGTGACTGCGCAATGGGATGGGATAGCTTGACCAACCAGCAGACAGAACTCATTGTACAACATCTGAAAAGTTGTTTTGGTCATTTCGAAATGTCTTCGCCAAAGAGTTACATGGTAAAGTTTTATCGTGTCACGTCTGGTTAGGACAAAGTGTATACGTGTAAAACACAGAACATTCTAAATAAACCTGCCAACCTGTAAATATCTTCTATATCTTCTAAATTACAGAGGCGCTTGCCTCGGTAAATGACTTTCGTAGAACTTTTCATTTGTTCCCTCTATATTTGTCAACCCCAGTCCACTCCAATGTGTTTCAATAATGGCCTTGTCTCCGACAAAAGAGAAATGAAAATATGGCACTGAAATCAACGTTTTTCAAACAAACACAATTACAAGGCAATTTGTAAAGTGCTGTGCAAAGTAATGTTCAATTGCTCTTCTCCAGAGGTGAAGGCTTTGAGAGAAGCATTCCCTTAGCTGTGTGATTTGTACCCGTCTCATTGGTAAAAAGCTTTCCTGCGCCGTGTGCCAAGAGCAGACATTACAAGTTAAATTGCACATCATTTAGGTGAATGGTGTATCTGAACAAGTGGAGATGATGGCTTGGATGAAATCGGACAAACTCTGCTTCTTTGAGGTAATTGGCTTATATAGCCCTCGGGGGGTAAACGGTTTGCTTGGGTAAAAATAGGGAGTGGAACAGAACATTGATGAACATTATTTAAAGGGGCTAAAAACGGTTGTTGTGATTGAAAGAGCTAAAACTAAAACAGGGAACATTATAGATGTATTCAAAAAAATACTGGTGCAATAGTGATGACTAAAATTAGGTATGTCTGAATTGTTTACTGAATAAACAACGAGTTGCAGTTTGTTCACTGCTGTTTTCTAGAGAAAATAAATATACCATAGGTCATTTTAAAGGAAAACAAAAACAAGTCTGAGCCTTTATCCAGAGGTGTTCAATGGTGCTCAAGTGGGCAACACAGGTTCAAATCTGGCCTGCAACATATCCAGATCCTGCAAAAATGTCTAGGTTCCCTTCGCACAGTGTCAAAAACTTAAAAAAGCTTAAAAGTGTCTGAAGCAAGACTCCAGCAGGCACACAGGATGTGTGGCAAGGTGACGCAACGTCTCGTTCCCTCTTCAGGGAACCTTGGTTACCTGAAGAGAGAATGAGATGCTGCATCAAAAAACGCAATGGGAAAGCTTTGTATCGTGCATTTTGTATCCCAATGTATCATGAAGCACAATAAAATCAACTCGAAGTGTGAATGTACAGTAATACCTCTAGATACGAGCATAATCCGTTTGAGGGCAGAGCTCGTAACTCGAATTGTTCGTATCTCGATTCATGTTTCCCCATAAGAAATAATAGAAAACAAATTAATCCGTTCCAGATCTGTAAAAATGGGGGAAAAAAATGTTTTTTATTGGTATAGACACACACACACACAATTATAGTACATGTATACAGTGTGATATCAAATAAAATGTGGTTTTAATGATACATTTTTACAGACAGTAGCGGTAGGTACGGAGGAGGGAGTGAGGGGGTACAGAGACACTTGATTCCGTTACATGAACACTACATAACTGTAATGATAGGAGGCGTTAAGCCAAGTAGAATCCAAGTGCAGTTTATTTTGGGACAATCCAGATCAGAAACCAATATTCAGGCGTGAGGTCAGTAACAAAGGATCAGTCCAAACATGAAACATAGAACAAGACATGGCATGAAACAATGAACAAGGCATGGATAACAAGGCATGGCAACAGTGAAACATGGCATGGGCTAAACTAGGCATAGCATGGCATAAGCTCGACATGACATGAAACATGGGCCAGTAAGCTATGCTACTTATAAGGTTGCTGTCACTAGGCGCAACTGGAGGGAGCAAGGAGCCAGCCGAAGCCGCAGGTGTAGGTAAGGCGACGCACGACCAAAGTGTAGCCTGGAGGACGAGGGAACCCGATGGAGAGGATGACCGAGGGACTTTGGTGAAGCAGAGGGAGTGAGAAGCCAGGTGCCGAAGTGTCGATGGGCCGAGGTGAGGGAAGGGGACAGAGATCAGAGGCGTAGTGGACGCACTCTGCTTGGCATGGTCGAGGAGGTGGGAGAGGGAGGCCGGGTGGGACAACAATGACCATGGTGATGGCAACTACAGCCTCTGGCCTATGACAGAACCTACGGTGAACACAATCTGCGGGTTATCATCATAGTTTCTTTAGATCCTTTCTCCATTGTCCTGAAAAAATTCCTGCTGGATTCTGAGGGTGGCGACGTATTCTGTAATGATAGGAGGCGTTAAGCCGAGTAGAATCCAAGTGCAGTTTATTTTGGGACAATCCAGATCAGAAACCAATATTCAGGCGTGAGGTCAGTAACAAAGGATCAGTCCAAACATGAAACAGTGAACAAGGCATGGATAAATCTTGGCATGGATAACAAGGCATGGCAACAGTGAAACATGGCATGGGCTAAACTAGGCATAGCTAGGCATGGCATGGCATAAGCTCGACATGACATGAAACATGGTCCAGTAAGCTATGCTACCTATAAGGTTGCTGGCACTACCACTAGCGGTACTAGCTAAGGCTTAGTAGGGCTGTGCTACCAGCAAGGTTAAAGCATTCCCATAGACAAAACTGTTCTACATGACATAACATGGAACTAAGCACCAAAACATGACGAAGCAAAAAACCAAGCATAGCATAAACATAACAATGAGACAAGACACCGTGGCTAAGTAATGCGGTACTGCCCATAGAGTGGGGGGCAGCCCATGCAATACATCGCAAAGTCCATGAATGATCCTTGCACTTATATAGTCCTCAAACAGGAAGTGGTCGCAGAGGGAGCAGTATCAGACAGATCATGAACTTGGTCTCCCCCTGGTGGTGTGGCGAGGCATGGCGTTATAATAACTTAAATTAACATAACTTAGCTTACGTTTTTTTTACTTTTAGATTTTATATTATTGTTTTGATTTTTTTGATTTGTGTTCTTTACTTTTTATCACTTTTCGTACCTTTTTCGTTTAGTAAAAACTGTAATTTTCTTGAATAGCAGGAACTAAGAATAACTTAACTTAGCTTTCGTATTTTTAGATTTCTATTTAATATTTTTGTTTTGATTTTTTTCAATTTGTATTTTTACTTTGATCACTTTTCTTATCTTTTTTCGCCTGACTACCCTCACTTTTACTTTCACTTGGCGCAGAGCTTTTAACGAAATATCTATGGAGGGAGATCTGCTTCTCCTTTATCCACAACAACAGAAGCCTCTCCATCTCATCATTTATATTCGAACATAACTTCGATATAATCGTCATGCCCTTGGAAGGATTTACATTCTTGATAACATCCTTCTGCTTTAGGATGGTATATTGTGGATGTACTGTGATCATAGGTGAGTGCTAGATGACTCACGCGGGCAGCGAGCTCATATTTATCCACAGTTTCATGCTTCATTTCAAAGTTTTGCGCGGAGGACCAGCCTGCTGCATCACAAAAAATCTGCAAGAGATACTCCTGCCAAGAGAGCCTTGGAGGCTGCCACACTCCTAGTCGAGTGGGCCGAGACCGCCATAATGGAGATCTGCCTGGCTGACTTGTAAGTCATTGCGATAACCTTGACAATCCATCTACTTATAGTTGGTTTTGAGGCTGCACACAAATAGTTTTAGACGACTGGGCTAATATCACTTTGACAACATCACTAAGAAAAACGAATGTTCTAATCACATATCCATCAACCAACCAGAACAAAAAAAAGCCACCTTACATTTGACTATCAAACGAAAAACAAAAAGAATGATCACATAGATATAAAACAAAAATTTGCACTGTTTGACTGAGTGAATGATTATGACTCTTCCAAGTAATGTTTTACAATGGATACTGTTACAGAGCTGGATATTGCAATTTATCATTAAAATACCTAAATTTAATAATAAAAACAAAATTTCTGCATCACCTTTACAACTTTTCAAATCCCTCAGTTCTCCCCATCTACGAAAGGGCAAGCCAATGTTGATTCTTGTTTTATTACAAGCTCTGTTACTTTCTCTTTTTCTAGCAGACTCTCTTCTGTTGTGCATTTGTTTAAAACAGGTGATTCTCTGAAGGTTGGAGATCTAGCTTCTCATGTCAATCTTTATATTTCTTTGTGACCACTCCCTCATCCTCTGCCACTCCCACACGAGACATGCATCAAAGTAGCCAGATAAACTTTTCTGTGTTTACGGATATGACAAGGCACTGGCGAGTGACTCATCAGCTCAATTTCCCACAAAAAAAACATCCCACCAGGTATTAAATATATAATAGACATACCATAATAAATCATGGTAATACAAAAACACATTTTAAAAGAAGGATTAATTAAGTATTGACTTAAATTTATATAAAAAGTCATATAGTGTACCTTATAGTGCACTTATTAAGTTGGCTTGAGAAAGCCAACTTAGTGATATTGTATCTAAACTTATTATTATTATTATTCTTCTTACCTAAAATTCTCAGAGCATCTCCTCCTAGAGCTTTAAAGCTACAACCACTAAACTCTGCTCAGACTTCAGACCTGTTCTGACTTGAGTTGCTATCCCTTTTCAGACTGATCAGACTTATGATTTTTGATAAAACTGAAGATTAAAGTCATAAAATCTCCATAGACTTTCACTAATGAAGTGAAAACTGAATTTTAGATAGAGCGTCCACTCCATCTGTTGGTAACATCACAACATTACACCTGATATATAATACATTTCAATACAGTATGTGTGAACATGTCCATTCCAATGGGCATGCATTTTATTTTTTTAAATCCTGAAAAAAAAACTTGCAGGTCTACAATCGATTTTTTACTTTAATTAGTAAGTTAAATCTCTCTATTTTACATACATAATATCACAAAATTACACCCCTGTCAGTGAGAGCACTGAAGTTTGAACGAATCAGAGCGCTGCAATTCAAAGCCTCAAAGCTTTTCAAAGACGCCATTACTGCTGGAGAGAGAGATCATAATCTCCTAAAATAGATTTATGTGAGAGAGTTTATGATCAAACGGAAATTGTTTCCGATTATCAAGTAACCGCTGCAGCGTGTTTCCTTGAAGATTTATGTACTTATATGGCCAAATTCTGACTCTCATTCGTGTTTACTCGGCAAAGGCTTTCGCCCGCTGAGTAGATTACTATGGGAACGGCAACTCTCAATGAACTTCAAACGCGCGTCCTCGCGCACTCGCGTCAAAGCACTTAAGTTTATTTATAACTTATGCCTGAGTAAATATTACATTGCCTTGATTCCTTTATCTGCTATAATTGCCGTGTTGAACTGAAGTCTGACATGGCAGATCGATTCAATCTGAAAACTGCTTGAGATTAGAAAAAACAGCATTACTATCCCCATTGTAATTGTGCAGGAATGATTTAAGAAATACTAATATTTAAGTTATTTTATTTCACATGAAGAAAGGCTTTATACACACACACACACACACATATATATATATATATATATATATACACATACATATCTATCTATCTATACACACATTTATATAGTAAATAAATGTATAAAGGGCTCCATATACATGTAGTGTAACTGCAGTCTGTTTTGAAAGTGGCAAGACTATATTAATAATGCTTAATTACATCTTTAAAATAGAAATAAAACAAAGTATTATTCACATTAGTGAAAACTGACCGTTAAAAGCCAAGGATGTAATTAAACCGTAAACATTTTTATAAACTAATTGCAATTTTCAACACTTTGGGGATCAAAAAGCATTGTTATTTATTTTTTGGTATTTCGTTACAACACCGATGATCCCTCATGATGAAAAAACTCCATGTATGTTCCCTAGATGCCATTTTGTGCACTAACCAAGTATTGCAACACTTCTGTAATCAATTAATTATTTACTCATGTTTATTACCAATGTAAATGTTGTTTATTTTAGATTTATATTTAATATTCATTATTATTCTTTGATATTTCAGACCACTCACTGTTCAGCTGAATCATCAATAACCTCCAGTCTCTGCGTCAACTGACTCTTGTGTTCTTTAAAACATTAAATCTCACTAGTGACTTGTTAAATAACATTCATTCTCGTCAGTGACATGTTAACTCATGTTAAAGCTCACAAGCGACCTACGAATTAACAAATCTCACTAGCGACATGTTAGTTCACACTAAATGTCAATAGCGTCTTGTTAATTAACGTTAAATCTTGCTAGCAACATGCTAGATCACGCAAATTCTCACTAGTGACATGCTAGATCATGCTAAATCTTGATAGCAACTTGTTAATTAACAATAAATCTTGCTACCAATATGCTAATTCAGCGAATTCTTGCCAGCAGCATGCTTATTTATGTTAAATGTTGCTAATGACTTCGGAATTCATTCTAAATCTTGCTAGCAACAAGATAATTAACATTAAATCTTGCTAGCAAAATTGATCATCAATTGATTAAAGATTAAATTATGATCAAAGAACATAACGACACCTTAGTAACTGCCTAGAAACAACGCAAGGCAATAACTAACAAGTGTATATATGCTCAAGATCTAATTCTTTCCATCTATCTATCTGTAAACTTAAACAACTTTTTAAGCTTTTACAAATAAATTTAACTTTCAGGATAGGCTTTCTCAAGCCAACTGAAGTTTATATCATAAACTTCCTCTATCTAGTTTTACATTGTAATATTATTTTAAATCTTACCAACTCCAAAAAAACTGGATTTATTTCTGATGAAGCAACATCATTTGTGCAAAAGGACTTGATTCACAATCAGTTGAATACTAAATAAGGAAGCATCAGGAGGATTTTACCCCAACAGTGGTGGAATAAACCTGTCAGCCTTGGATAAAATGCCCACAGGGAGCTATATTGATATTGTCAGGTGTTGTGTTGGAGAATGATGAAGGCACGGAGGCAAAAGGACAAACTGATATATTCTTTAATAAAAAAACTCAAAAGAACACTTTAAATTCGGGGTTTTCAAAGTGTGGGGCACGCCTCCCCTGGAGGGCGCCAGAGCATGCCAGGGGAGGCGCGGAGATTTGTAAAATAAAGATAATAATAACTCGCCGAACTTGTATTAAACCTCCTTCATTTTACATTTCCCTGTGATGTCATTCTGTTGCGGCTGCAAGCGCGTCGTTCAACCCTCGCCCCCCATCAACGATCGCGCCTTTTGGAGGGGGGGCGGCATTGGGTGAGTTGTGTCAAAAGGGAGGCCCACTGTCTCAGACTTTGAAAACCTCTGCTTTAAATGTACAAACCAAAATGGCACATCTCGTGCAAATGTTACAAAGGAGAAAACAGGTAAAATTTTGGGCGGAAACAAAACTATAAAAATTAATTGACGAACCAAGAATGAAAACCCAGGGTTGATATACAAAAGGGTTGTATGAGGGAACAGGACACAGCTGAAAAGACAAAGACTAAGACTAAAGACTAATGTGATGATGACGAGACAGGTGAGTGGAAAAACAATGGGTGTACACGGTATGAACCAGGATGTAAACAGAGACACAATAGAAACGGAACAGATATACTGTAGTGTACATATAGGAACTATAATGATGGGAAATAATCATACAATAAATAGTGACAAACAGATATGGAGGAAAGTACAGTACAGATGCTTTGTAACTATTTAGTGGGGTTCAGCGAGTATGAGCCGGTCATTGGCGATGTGAATGTATTCTCCTTCAGGCTGTGTTCAAGCCAGCACCTATTATAAAGTGCAGCGGTCGTCTCGCACGATTGGCCTTGTAATTTCAAAAAAGGTCAAAGCGGCTGTGGTATAATTCAATATTCTTATAGCGCTGTATTAACTACATATTTAATCACAGCGAGTAGGACACTGACGGAGGTTCTTGGTGTGGCAGGGCAACGGAACATATGTGGACCAAAGTGCTGCTGTCAGCAGCACATGAGGGATGAGCATGCATCTCCTTCAAGAGCCTAGTCCCATGATGTACAGCTACGAAATCTGCTGTGTTATATATTCAGTCAGAAATACAGCAAAGACCTGTAGTACACCTGTATTTTTTCCTTCTTTAAGCCCCTTGTCCTCATTGACTCACATAGAGGTGCAGATATTATAGATATTGATGTGCGTACGTAGAAAACAGATTACAGGCCACTTTTTAAGGAATAATGTACAGCCAGACAGGATTATCAGAATGCAAAGTGAAAAGGTCTTGTATCCACTAAAGGGGATTATTTTGAAATAATGACCAAAACTGTACTTTATTCCACATATTTCACTATTACTTACCAAATAAATAAATAGAAATTACAAATTTATTTGAGGTCATTTTTTTCTATTAGCTGAGAAACAAAAAAGAGTGTTAAGGGAAATTACATTACTGTGTATGACACAGCTACTGTATGTTGAAAATTATTTATTTCAATGAAATTATATACACATATTTACCACAACATACAGTGACTGACCAATCAAAATCACGTTTATCATAGGGTACACTTAATTTGAATGGTCCTCATTCTGCTGCCTGTAATGCTGACATATCAACTCACTCTCTATATAGTATTAGTACAGTCTTAGTATACTTGTATTAAAAAAAATCCATTTTGATTCCAAATTGACTATAAGGTCAGTAATGTCATAGATGAACATGGAAGCACTAATGTACGTCTCCATCTAGTCTGTAACACAACACGAAGCCAGTTCCATCAAAGTAACTCTGAGAATGTCAGGTAGTTAGAGAAAGCAACTCATCATGCTCAGCTGCCCACTGTTCATTGTGCGTGTGCAGCATCTGTTTACAGCTCAGCGGCGGTTCCTGCGCGACACATCAGGTGGAGTGAATTGAACTTCAGGCAGGATGCGCCTGGCTCAGCCCTGTTCATTAACGCTGCTATATCGGGCTCCAGCTATCAATGCAGGCTCGCATTGAGCAAAAGGCATCAGCGCACGCCTGCTCGAGACTGAAATTACAGCCGCCTCCAACCTCACACCAGAAAAGAACATTAAACCCAGAGAGACAGACTGAGCAGACAAGTAAATTGTTTCTGAAGCAGCAGGCAAAGGAATACGAGGAATGGAGGAGGAATGAAAGGAGGGAAAGTAAACAAGTGAGGAGGAGGAATCATAACGGACACGAGTGTGAAGCAATAAAGAAGAAAATGGCTGAATAACAGGGTGATTTGGGGAGAGAAATGTTAGAAACGAAGATACAGAAGGCTTAAGCAAGAGCTCCTTGCAGAAGTCGGTCATGATGAATTGTGGGAATAAACTATGCTTTACATGGAACGTGCAATATGCTGCTAGCAATGAAGAAACTGATGACACGCTCTCTCAGGTGTCCATAGGCAAATGTAATGAAGCTTTAGAGGAATAATTTGTCTTCATTTATTCAAACTCATGAAATTCCAAACCCATATGATTTTTTTTTCTCCTATTCACGACCATTTGGGGTCAGTACGTGTTTTGAAAGAAATTAATATTTATGAATATTAAATTGATCAAAAGGGACAGTAAGTAGATTTACAAAGTTTTATGTTTTATATTCATAAACCAATGCTGTTCTTTTGAACTTCCTATTCATCAAAGAATCCAGAAAAAAAAGTGTCACTGTTTCCACAAAAATATGAAGCAGCACGACTGTTTTCAGTATTGAAGATAATAATAATAATAATAATAATAATAATAATAATAATAATAATAACAATAAATGTTTCTTGAGCATCAAATCATCATATTAGAATGATTTATGAAGGATTGTGTCACAATGAAGACTGGTGTAATAATACTGAAAATTCTGCTTTGATCATAGGAATAAATTACATTTTAAAATATATTAATTTAGAACATTTCACAATATTTTACTGTATTTTGAATCAACTAGATGGAGCCTTAGTGACTGTAACTCCAGCATAACAGAGGTAAAATATTCCCTCGCCACTTTGCGGTTCAAGTTTCGTGGCTAAATCCACTAAATGAATTTGTGAATTTTTCAAAAAATATTCTTCGAAAAACATCGGCAGCCGTATTACGGAAAACAGCATTGTTTCATTGTATTTCTTGCGCATCATTATTTCATGCGCGAGAGAAACGCTTTCCCAGGATGCCAGACAAAGAGAGAAACTCTCTCAGAGGCTTTGTACACGCCCACAGGCACTCAGACAAGACACGTGATTGGTTCCCGGCGCGAGATCAACCAATGAGCGCACGAGTGGAGTGGGAGCCTCTTCGCCTCTCTCAGAAGCAAATGTTAACGATCCAGCGGCGATATCTGACGATTAGGCGCTTCACAAACTGATTTAAAGGCCTTGTTATACCAGTGCAGTAACACCATCACCATCATCATCACATTCATCGAACCGCACAGGTCTGTCATTGCCGTCATTACTGGAGTCTCAAGATACTACTGTCATTGATGAGTGTAGAGCACCATAATACGTATCGTATGAGAGAGAGAGAGTAAATGTATAATATTAAGGTTTCATAATTAAATATATTTAATTAAAATATATTTAAAGTATAAATATACATATTTTAAACATTCTAGTACCTACACACACATACACGGAAATTCCTAGGGGGGGTCAATCCTACTTCGTGGATTTTCACCTATCGCGGGGGTTCCGGTCCACATTAACCACGATAAACGAGGGATCACTGCATTTGATTTCTTCTAACTTGATCAATGTTAACTACGTAAGATACAAGTCATATGGTCATAAGTCCCGATGTTGACCCAGTCCCCATTTCATACAAAAAGCCAGCACAAAAATTAATCTTCCAAGTCAACATAAGCCTAACTAAATTAATTTGGGGTGAAACGTCTCTTTAAATTCTCAGTAGTTTCATGAAGTCTCACATTATTTAATGTTTCTATTTCAGTTCTCAAACTCCTGATAAAAAGCACACAGGCTGAAGATAGCATTCGCTCCTGACTGATGTCTGTAGTTTATCTTGAATCTCCTTTCGTTTACCATTATTCATCATTCGTCTGAAATAGAGAACCATTTGATCTGACAATCCCTTAAATGGTGTCCATCACACAAACAGACAGTTCATCATACGACTGGAAAGACAGACAAGACGAGTAAAACAAATCAGAGCCACGTGGGAAAAATCACATAAGCCTACACTGCAAAATATAAGAGTGATTTTTTTTTTTTTTTTTTAGTTCTCCCATAAAAAGCTGGCTTTTTGAAAGTTTGGATGCAATTAGTAGGCTTATGTGTCTCTTCCACAAAGCTTGGAAAAACCTGGGAATCCACATCAGTACCTGGGAATAAAAGCACAAAACACAAGGCTCATGCACGCTTACCTGGAACCAAAGGACCCTCCGACAGCTCCGACTGGACAAACTGCAGCAAGGTGAAAATGATGAGGACTGTGGTGCCTGACCATGTGACCTGCATGATTCTTACAGAGATGGCATCCCTGGTCGTCTCTGAAATTAATCTGGACAGACAAAGAGAAGAAGAAAGGAATTAAATGGTGGGAACTTTATGGACGAGATTCAGTTAAACAATGATTAGAATTATACATCTCCTTCACAATGAATGAATAGGAGTCAATTCAACTGAAGCGTATTTTGTGGTCCTTAAGACTGAAAGATTAAAATCCCTTTCTCTCATACACCAGACTTATTTGGATCAATGCTCAAGGCTGATATGAGGCTTCATGCCCAGCAGGATTATTGCCTGTTGGTGCAAAATGAATACATTGGTAATTGTAATCAACCAAAAAACAAGTATATTCATAAATTAAATGATTATAAATGTATTCTAAAAAATGTATCTATAGATATATAGGTAAGTTGTTTTCCTCATGGGGACCAAAACATTTCCTCACAAGGACAAGAAATTTGGATATTGCCATCTTTGTAGGGATATTTTGTCCTCATAATGTAGGGTTTACCTGAACCACACACACAAACGTTACCCTAATGACTTTTTTGTGATAGTCACTGTAAGCTTGTTGACTGAAAGACTTTATTCTACTCTTATCGTAGGACGCACAGTAAACATTCTCCTTGTCTTCATTTGGACCATTTCCTGACCACAGAGCTGAAACCATAGCGTAAAGCTCTGCTATCTGATTGGAGCAACCGGCCGTCTCATTGTTACACTCGTATCCTATCATCCTTTATTTCCCGTACTGTTCTGGCAGCCTGATTGAATTATTGTGGCTAACAATTGCATAATTTGCATGCCATGATGACAGACGCATTCACAACAAACCGGACGATTGAGTGCGAGTTGCATTTATTTTTCGCTCTTGGCTTTTTTCCTCATTCCCTCATTCATAAAACACTCAGGTCTGCTTCCTCCAAGTATTCCGTGGTGGACACAGGAGGGTCGGACTGAATTCTTCCAGATAATTGTGTCAGATAGGGAGCCAAAAGCACCTTTCACAAGCGATCAGATAAACACCCAATTACCAGCGGTGAGATGCCACTGTCGGCAGAGCAGAAGAGGTGCGCCGCACCAAGATGGCCTCCTCACCTGACACTCTACAGCAATGGATTTAGGCAGAGAAGACAGCTGAGAGTAATTATTCAATTCTGTTGATTAATGAATACAACCATTGAAGATAATGAAAGATTTATGTGTAGGACCACCTCTTTCCAAATTACATGCACATGGATTGGGCCAATCAGCGCCCAACAAACCAGAGCCTTGAGTTGTAGTACTGGAGAGCGCTCTTGGTCTTAAGACCAGTTTTTGAAGGTCTTGGTCTCAACCGCATTTGTACTTGGTCTTGTCTCGGTCTCAGAATGAGGACTCTGGATTTTATATATTCACAATGCCATTTTTTAAATATTAATCTCAACATTATTCATGCAGGTCCAACAAAAGATTCAAAAGGTTACATATTTTATTTAACAGTATGCAATTTCCAATAACAACAGCAAACAACTTATTTGGACAACAACAAGGTTTTTCTTGATCTTATGAAGTCACAATGTTACTCATTTAAATAATCTCCACCCACAGAATTGGCAAAACAAGGGACAAGGCCTTGTTGAGCTGCATTGAAGAACAAAACAGTGTCGCTATGTCAAAAAGATGCTGTTTTGTACACCTTGTTTCCAGAACTAATTTGTTTCACCTTCCTAAGGCTTTATATCAGTCGTTCAAAAAATCCCTATCTCTCCACCACTAGTCCACAACCAGGCTCAAAACATACTGATTCACTATAAAACTCTGTGCTCAATTTGAAAAATAACAGAGAAACGTACAACAAGAGAAAGATGAAGACATTTTAGTTCCCACAACAAGTGCTTTCTGAGGGGAAATGCATGTCTTTTGGTGTTCCTGTCTCTTTTCTTCTTCGGATTTTGGAGTTTCTTTGTTGTGGTGGGCGACGTGAACAAAGTCAAAAACCCATCCCGACCCTTCATGCACTGTTTTGAGGTTTGGCAGACACAGACTAAACTGTCATTTCCTTTACACACTGCTTTCATTTCGAACATGACATGACACCATTTCCACATGAATAGGTCTCCTCACATCTCACGAGGGGCGTCTGGCGTGTTAAAGGTGGAGGCATATAGCAGGTAAATTATTGCAGGAAAGTGTTCAGAGGGCTCTGAGAAATCAAATGCACTTCAAATTACCTCTGACAACACCCACTGTTCTTTTCAGCTTAATCTCTCGCCTTTCATCTTCCAATTTCTGCCTTTGGAGCTTCCCGTAACTTCAGCCCTGGGAGCCAGATGCTACAAGAGCTAGGGAGGGGAAGGAAAGAGAGACTGAGAGAGGGAGAACAAAGAAAGATAAGGAAGAGATGGCCATATTGCGTCGCAGATGACTAGCACAATGGTCTGTGATTGTCAGCCTAAAGAAAAAGCGAAATCATCCTCTATTTCCTTTATGGTCCAAATGGGAAGGCTGAATCTTTTGGCAATGAAAGAGAGATGCACAATATCTCTATCATTATCGTTATCTTTGCCCAACGCTGGCTTTTCCCCAAAGACCACCAGCCTACTGGGAAGGTGGCTAGTGGTTCAATTAGCCTGACCAAGACCTTTTTCGAGGGAATAATGCAGGGCGCCGACAGGAGTATGCAGTGGCTGTGCAAGCCATAAGGAGCAGTGCATTCTACATTCACACACTTACGTATTCATTCCTTGTTCATGCTCTAGAGCTACATTGTGCACTATCTGGACGACGCAGATGCTGTCCCGCGGGACTGCAGCCAGGACAGAGAGTAAACACATATTCGCCTATTGTTCATGATTTCCAGGCATTTCAGCAAAACCTCCAGCACTGCATATCCACTGGCCATTCCTCCTCCCGGTTCATTAATTTAAAAGCATTCTGTGTGGATTGTGCACCACTTAATCACATATTGGAGCCACGGCCTAGAGGTAAATGCAAACGCTCTGACACAGCCAAAGTTGGGCACTTTAATTGAGAAGGCTTTTAATATGGCTGAATTTGAATTGAGATATTCAGGATAAAGGACAGTATGTCTTTTCTGCACCACTAGCATACCAAACAAACACAGTAGAAAAGAATAATGATTCGTTTCTCAAACACTCTCCAATCACTGTCAGCTAAACAGAGTCCTACCCCAAATTCACAGCATTGGTTTATGTTCTCGTGGGGCCAGAAAAACATTAAGTAGGCTTACAAGATGGAAACCTATACAAAACACATACAAAGTTACTACAAAGACTGTACTCCAATTCTTTGAATTTAAACTCTGTAAGTTCCTGTTTTGTTTGGCCAATTTTGCCCAACCCTGAAATGAGCAAAATGGGTCATTTACTTTTTGATGTTTCCTAACCTCTCTTAACTATATAGTATACCTTATTTTTTAAATATTTAATTAGCAAGATCTGCAACACTGATTAGAATATCTGAAAAACCAAAAGAAAAACTCTCAAACAAGACTCTTGCATTGAATTTCCATGCACACTTTTCAACAAGCCCTCTAAATAAATATCAAACTGTTCGAACAAACACAATTTCATGCTCAGACATTCAGCCTTTCGATTATTGTAATCCGTTATCAGCATGTGAGGCCAGTGAAGCTCGCGCCGCAGCGTGGGACTCGCGGGGCATGAAGATGAGTTTGACGGTGGGGGGAGAAGCTTCTGCCCAAGAGGTGCTGAATCATGTACCACAACTAGTCCTCTAGCAAAATTGCCCCTCAAACAGCATTCTAAACTGTTGAATAGACGAATTCGGATAGTGTGCTTCATTGCATACTACAAACAGACCATCGGTATCCATTGTGGGAACGCAGTCAAGTGAAAAAGAAATGGAAAGGGAAAGAACGAGGCTTTGCCGCAGACGTGAGGACAATCTCTTTAAGTGACTGCTCAGCTGTTTTGCAGAGTCAATGTCATGTTTGTTATGGATAGCACAGTTCGGCTTCCTCCACGCAGCTCCGCCCTCGTAAAGATGACGGACAGGGTTTAAACGTCCTGTGTTTACAGTGCATTAATATTTCTGCCACTTCATTACAATAAAAGGATTAACCTGCAGCTTCGCCTTGCAAGAACGCCACACCGCCTCTTCCTCTTAGTGTATATTACCTCCTGTCGTCCAGCAGGAGAGCACACACTAATCATGATGTGCTTGCACATGCTATGCGAACACACACACACACAAATACACACTCTCATTCTCATTCTCAAGCACCCATTTCTCACGCTCTCACAGGGCCATGCAGAGAAAGATGGAAGAAGGGCAATGCGCTATGAATCTTGAGTGCAACCTAACACAGTGACAGGCCTTTGCTTACAAAACCAAGGTCAGAGATACCAAACTAGCTGAGAGAGTTAGGGTTGAAAGTAAGGAAATGTTTTTGTGTGTGTGTTTTTTTGCTAAGGCAAGCATATATTCTTAAAGTCGAAGTAAGGATGCAACTTCTACAGATAAGAATGACAGCTCAAATTGTGAATTGTGCTACTTGTTCTGAGAAAGTATGCTATTATTTATTTTGCAGACGATATTTAAACTACATTTCAAAAGTTTGATGTCTAAGAAAAGCTACAGGCTTTCCTGTAGCTCAATCAGTAGCGCATTGGTGTTTACAACACCAAGGTCATGGGTTCGACCGCAGGGAAAGCAAGAACTGATTCAATGTATATCTTGAATGCAATTTAAGTCCCTTTGGATAAAAGCGTCTGATAAATGTTAATGTGTCTATTTTGAGAAAGAAATGTATCCTTTTATTCAGCAAGACTGTGTTGTTGTTGTTGTTGTTGTTCCTTGAGGTTCACTTAGAATGATAAAAAAAGTTTTGAACAACCTTCATTCTGAACCTCTGCCTGAATGATCGGTTTTTAAGGGTCGGCTACTTTAAGGCTTGTCAATAAACAGCCAGCTATGACTGGCGAACGTTGCATAGGAAACGGTATCAACACCCACTCACAATTGTACCTGTTTTGACCAGTACTGTCCATATAAAACCCAAAAAAGACAGCATTATGAAACCATTTACTTACAGTTTGTGATGCTGCTGTCAGATCATTACAGTTGCTGCTTCGTCTGTCAACAAAACTCTCCATTACACTGGGCCTCATTTACAAAACAAAATGCTCTGAACAAACATAATCTTCATTAAAATAAACCATCCACTTGTTTCCTATGGTGGGATCCTTCTAAAGTCTGTACAGAAACGTAAACGAGCTGTTTAAACAACTGAAAGCTCTTTCATTTGTCCTGTTGTCGACAGACCCAAGCGTGTGGACTCAGAAACGGAATGCGTTTCTATAAACTGAATCTGGTGTAGAGAGCTATAGCGATTATAATGGGTTCTGTTTGCTTTTGACATGACACGTCCGGTATAGGAGAGTGTCATCCATTAAGTGAGTGGATGCCAGTGGGCGGGGCCTATGGTGTGATGATTAGCCAATGTCTTTTTCTGGAGGCAGTCAAATATAACATATATCTATAGGTAAACATTGTTTATTTGAACGTTGATCGATGAAGGGTGTCAAATATGTATGAACTGTTAGATGGATAGCTAAATACTTATGTTAACGTTTGGAACAAAGTACATAAAGCATTTACAAAATATTATTCATTTAAAGCATTTTAAAATATATATGAAAGTTGAAAACTTTAATACATTTTTAATATATTGAAAATATCATTTTTTCTTATATGATTTTTTTGATTAAATAAAAATGGCTTTGGTGAATTTAAGTGACTTATTTCAAGAACATTAAACAAAAAAAATTATGGACCCTAAATGGTAGTTTAGGTTTATGAACGAGGAGACATTTAAGGCAGGTTTCAAGCTGAAGCACACTTTTATATGACCGAAAACAAAACATTTTAAATAACAAAACGGCACAAGTAGTGCCATAAACTCAGAACAAGAATCACAGAAGGATAGCATCCACACTTCATCAAGACAACATTAACAACCAACAAAGACAAGGGAAACGCAAGAGGGTTAAATATACAAGGGAATGATGAACACCTGGGAAGACTAACGATGAAAGTGATGAACAAGACAGGTGCCGGAAGGGCAAGACGAGAGGAAATACAGAAGGGACCCGGAAGTGAAACAACACCTGACACGACACACAGGAAGTGACAATAGGCCTCACCGACAAGAAGTGTAACACTGACCTCACAGGAAGTGCACAGATGACATGACAGACAGGATAAATGGTAACACTTACATTTGTTTTAGGGATGCACTATATATTAGTACTATTATTACTTTTATTTATATTATGAATAGTAATATTGACATAGTACCGATACACTAATACAATTAATATAAAATAATATTATTGAAAATGAAGTAATTTAAGAAAACTGTTAAATGTAATCTTTAGCAAATCTGCAAATGAATGTACATTTTTCATACTGTACATTTTTTATTTGTATCATTTAAAACCGAATCAGGCATTAAGCAGTCATCTCTCGTAATATGAAAACAAACGTTGTCTTATCAGTGTTGTAATACCTTATTTAGTAGAGAGTACTCAGAAATGACCATTTCTGAATTCAAATCCAAGTCAACAGCTCTTACACATCATGAGAATGAATGCTAGCCACTGCTCCACATCTCCAACAACACATTTTATTACTTTATTTCACTCCACAATGTTTAGAGATGGTAATATGAATCACAAACTGTTTTGCATTGCCCAAAATCGATTATGAACTGGATAAACCACCAATCTATCCATATATATTTTTAGCGCATACAATAACATCATTTATTCAGAAATTTGTTAAGCCTGGTTAACAAGACACGCTGGTTATCACTGGTGGAACTGTTTGGGGAAATTACATTTAAGACATGACGGCATCTGTGCATGCAAGCCTCTTATTAGAAGCTTCAGGCTGAGCCAAAATTACGATTAATTTTCTACACAAGCAACAGAGCGTTACTGGTCGACGAGGAGGCAGACAGACCCGGTCACCGAAGGGACTGATCGCAGTTATCCGTCATTTGGTCTGCAGAATCGAGGAGAAATTAAAAGCTGATTATATCCTGCGGGGAGAAGAGGAAGACCGTGGGCCCCCCTGGTCTGCAAGCTAAATTTGATGAATTAGTCCCAACTGTCTGCCAAGAAGAAGGAGGGGGAGAAACATGACAGAGTTAAGAGCCGTCCTCCATCAAAACAGACACTACTGGACAATTCATTTGACTAAAAGCTCCAGGAATAACATATCATGCTATTTTGAAACTTTAAAGCCTTCGAAATGTTTATAAATGACTTCTGATTTACGACTAAGTCAGAGAGGCATATTTGAGATTGAGTGAAAATACATTTCAAAACACAAACCAAACCAATAATTTGTCGATATATCTAATGTAATGAGCTATAGACAGATGCATTGTGGGACAGACGACCTTCAAAAGCAGCACTCACTATGGCACACATGCTTATCTTGATGTAGGACACGTGTGATCCTTCAGCTGAAAGGAGGTTTTCCACAATATTGCTCAATCCGAAGGTGTCTCAGGCTGAGAGCGGGTCTCATTTGGAAGACGCCTGG
The DNA here is from genome assembly GCA_037043235.1 of Rhodeus uyekii. Taxonomy (NCBI): domain Eukaryota; kingdom Metazoa; phylum Chordata; class Actinopteri; order Cypriniformes; family Acheilognathidae; genus Rhodeus; species Rhodeus uyekii. The sequence goes on along the minus strand of JAWRVZ010000153.1, from coordinate 77,674 downwards.
ACTCTATTTGCCCGTTCTGATTGGATCAGCAAGAGAAAGAACAAAGAATGCTCAGCTTTCTATTGTGCCTCTTTGTATCTCAGATGTCAGAAGTCCAGCGTACAAACAATAAAGCTTCTGCCACAGTGACTATGGCAGTCATTATCCTGAGCAAGGATCGCTGGTTTTGCCCTACTGCAATCATAACTCTAATTAAGAGCGATGCTTTGTAAGCACGAAGGTTGCACGATGTTAATTACCAGAGTACCGCGCTGCGAACACATCCCTAAATGCCACTTGTCATTGTTCTGCGCTGGTACTTGTCACAGTCCCGCCACAAAAACACTCGGGACGTCTGAGGCACACTGACGCTCACTGGAGGATGACATGTTATGATTTAAAACTACTGAGTGTCACTGAAAATATACTTTCATTTGCATTCAAGTCGAAGCTGAATAATTAATTGTAGTTGTCAGAGTCACAAAGTGCAATAGGAATAATCCAGAAAATATTCTGAAAATGGTAACAAATCTGAATAAAAACTATTCTTGATTCTGTAAGATTTGCTTCTGGAGGATTCATAGGACCTCTATATGTATATATAAGGCTTGTGTTTAGTCCTGTCTTATTGTGTGTCAATGTCATGTTTACCTGGTTTGTTTGTTTTATAGTTTTGAATATGGTAATATGATTTGGTTCATAATAAAGAACTTGCACTGAATTCCTGCCTCACCTTGTGACTGCAACCGGGCTGGTGTTACACCCCAAACTTTTTAACGGCAGTGTATAAATCACATCAATTATTATTTAAATGATACTAATTGTACTAATTGTCATCAACAAGGCTGGTGTGCGATGCAGGAACACGAGAAGACAGGCAGGAGTTAATGCTCACAGGTTTATTCAAAAAACGATGAAACCAAAAACACTCGAAATACAACTCAAACAGCATGTTATTCTGTGAAAAACAAAGAACACGGAGCGGCATCCACACACTAGAACACACAACGTTACAACGGACAAAGACAAGGAGCACATGAAGGTATTAAATGACAGACACGGAATTGGGACCAGCTGACTTGGGCAGTGATTAGACACAGACGGGAGCGTGCAGGACCTGGGAGATACATAAAGGAACCCGGATGTGACAGACGCGATGAGACAAGACTGTGACACTAATATTATTAAATATATTTAAAAAAAATTATGGCAAAATTAACTCATTAATTTCTTTATTTAAAAATAAAAATGCAAAAAAAATTCAAATTCAAAAAATAATAAAGCTGCAGTAAGTGATTTCTAAGAAACACTGTTGATATCTGAAATCATCCCAAACAAACACAACCTCCCTCAATGGATGTGAAAGTATTGTTATCATTGCTGATTGCTGAAGAGAAGTTGCACATGTACCGAGCAGAAACAATAGAACCTCGGCCTCCGTTTTCAGGCTTTCCTGCTTCAGTCTCTTCAGTGCTGGAAAGCTTTTATAATAATAATGTGGAAAAATAACCTTATTTTTCCAGTGATTTGCTTCTGACCTTTTCCCTTTTGTAATGTCTCTCAGCCGTCTCTCTGTCTACAGTCTTCCTCTTACTCACTCTCTCTCCTCCCCCATCATGATTGTCTACGCCCCCGACTGCTGACTGGCAAATAGTGTGTTGTGCTGCTCAGTCTGATCCACTTTCAACATTTCCGATGCACCTTTAACTTTATTCTACTGAAATATAAATCATTCAGACATGACAACAGAGAAATAGCTCACAAACAAATCTAAATTCACTCATTATCAAAACCAATATAATTTTATTTTCCTCAATGAAACTGTGTGGAAACAATGGGGATGGATGCATTTCTAAAATGACAATAAAAAAGCACCATAAAAAGTACTGTAAATGTAGTCTGTATGAATATATGCAAACACCCGGAGACCTGAATTATAGTGTAGTGACTCATATGGACTAACTCCATGGTGATTTATGGAGCTTTTTCCATCCTTTTTGAAAAAGGACCTTATGGAAAATGTCTCCTTTTGTGTTTAACTGAAGAAAGAAAGTCATACAGGTTTGAAAAGACATGAGGATGAGTAAATGAGGACAGAATTTTCATTTTTAGCCCAACTATTCCAGCCTTCACTTCACTGAGTACTTTAACACCCTGACACACTAACAGACACTTTTATACATGTACCGTATTTGGTTGACAGTCAATTTTGCTTGATTGCCAGAGCTGAACCCTGACGCCAGAACCGTTTCTTAATCCTGAGGGAAATGTCACAGTGAGCATCAGCAAAGTCCCGACAATTAAACATATCATACATACACCGTAATTACCACAGATAGACTGATTCGCTAATCTCCTCAAATGAATTCGCCGGATTATTCACAAATAAATGACAACGCACTATCAGTATCAGCAAGCAGTATCACACAAGCTTAATTAAAGTGAATGCATTTTAATAACATCAGATATTCAGATTACACCTCCCATAAGCCTCGGCTAATTAGAAAGCTGATGTACAGCTGACAAACATACAATTATATTAACAGCTATACACTAATAGAGAACAGAACAGCTTTCGTTATATTTACTTTGCTTTTTGGCTTGTGACATCCATGTTTAAAACCTTTCAGGCTGTTCGCAAACAGCTTGAAACATCTCAAATGTCCATTACTAAATGAAACACTCTCTATCAGATCAAGTGTTGCGTCCTCATTAAAAGCACTGAGAGAGGAAGAGGACACTTGCCGTTCTACTCTCCCACATAATCGTTTCTGACGAGCAATAATACAAAAGAAAACAACAGTCTGATTTGCATATTGGCGATTATAAACAAAGCCCGCAGTCACACCTGAACTCTCGGTATTTCGCTCCAAGGGCAACATTAACTTTCCGCTGGTGTTCGCTGATGGTATATTATCATAAATTGGCTTATTAGTTGCAGGTTATTGAGCCAAGATAGTGTGTAACTCGCCGCATTTGTGTGGGAAATGAATCACGTCTTAATGCGCTTTCGAGAATTGAAGATTAATCAGAGGAGACCGCCCATGGATGTGACTGCTTTCTTGAGAAGGCCACGAAAAACTGGAGAAAAATGAAAAGATGGAAGTCAAAGGAGGGCAATAAAAACGGCAGATTTCAAGTCATCCTCTATTGTATATTTCAATTATTTGTATGAAATCCTGGTCTGTGTGGTTTTTAGAAATAGATTTCAAAGTGCTGCTGATAATAATAAGTGAGGTATGAGGTTGCACCTCAGGGTTTGGGTCACAGAGCAGGTCCAAGAAAACCAGATTAGTATGGAAGAAGAGATCTGGGAGTCAAGGGTCAAGGATATTTAAGCCTACTCGTGCACTTTTTTTACTCTTTTTGAGATCTTTTGTTGTACATAATTCATGTAGAGGGAGTCTAGGTGACTTGGAGCTGAAGTGTGAACAGGATTTCAAGACAACTGATGCAAAATGTCTATGATTTATATCATGATCTGGTCATGATTTCATTACCCTCAAGCTGTACCAAACATTTCTTTCTTCTGCCAAACACAAATGAGATGGAATACCCTCCTAAAAATAAAGGCTCCAAAAAGAGTGATGTCACAGAACACGAGTGTCAAACAAACGGCAGAAAATCGTAACGGTTTTAATAAATGGTTTTATTTTGTCTGATCTCAAATCTAGACTTGCACATAAACTTCTTTACAATCATTTCCAACAATTTCATTTGTGTGGAAATATGATAAAGTCTGTACACAAGACGTTAACAAAAGCCAGATGGGGAACGCTGAAGACGGACACAAAGAGGAGAAGAGAAAGCATGGAAAGCTCATTGTTCACAAGATATAAGAAGAAATATATACATTTTGAAATGGGGGTAGGGGGTTATATGAATGTATCTATGAAAGGGTCTTCAGAATACTTTTGATGGCTTTTTCTTTTTCTCTTACCTTTGTATCCAGCAGTGCTTGTAAGTGCAGGGGTACCCAAAGAAACAGCATATTTATTTTTCTATAACCACCACCTACTGTCAGAGAGTGAATTTGCATTTGCATTCAGTCTGTCTGCTGTTTTTGTTTTGTGCAGGTGTCTTCTAGCATAATTAGAGCATAATTTCACAAAACAAAAGTCAGGCCATTCTGTTGTTGCTTTACATCTTTAAATTATACACTCTAATTTAAATAAAAACTGCTCATGTTGCATCTTTGTTTGCACCATGATTAAAATGTAGTGCATGCCTCTAATTTCAAATGGCTGGTCATGGATATTTTTTTGTTTAAGGCCAGTTTGGGCTGTTATAGAGAAAATAAAAAAAGGTAAAGGTAAAAAATCTGTATCAGAATTGGCCAGTTTTCTTGTAAATGTAAAAAGAAACTGGAAACAGTCGTGAAAAATCATTTAAAAAATCATTATTTTAAAAAATGTAATAAAGTATTTTCATTGTAAAAATACAGTTCCCCAAAGAACCTTTCAGTGAAACATTTTATTTTAGTGTGAAGAAAGTTTAATGATCTAAAGAACCTTTTTTTTCAATTATAAAGAACCTTTTGTGCAATGGAAAGTTTCCATAGATGTTTAAGGTTCTACATGAGAGGATTCAGCACCGGTTTCAGCAGGAATTCAGTTATAGGAACTAGGGCGGTCTGAAGAGACTTAAACCGGCCAACATTGAGGTCATTTAAACACGGAATTGAACAAAACCTGGACTTTGGCGTCGGCCCATATATCGCTGTTTTCCATGTTCATGTAGTTATTTTGTGGAGTAAGTACATGTAAACTGTGTGTATATACATGGTGTTTTACAAATGCATAGTGCAGGTGCTTTGTGTGGCATATGGCTAAATCCTATTGTGCTGGGTTACACTCTACTCTGAAGTACGAGCTCATTTGGTCCATCAAAAGCTTCTCCTATAACTAAAATCATTCCCAGTTCCTGCAGTCTGAACATACCAAAAGTTTTACCTCTGCCAATGGTTATAGGAAAACATTCCAGTGTAAAATCCCCTATGGAACAATCTGTTTTTTTAAGAGTGAACTTGTCCTAAGCCAGTGCTTTTCAATTATTTTCTGTCACGCCCCCCCTAGGAAGAAGTAAACACTTTGCGCGCCCCCCCTCCCCCATTTTGGAACTTTCGCCTTATTGTTTCCATGGCGATGCGTCATGCTTGTCACGTGACATACCGCAGTCACAAAAAGCGCTGGATAATAGATCACATTTATTTAGTTTTTTTCTTTTTTATACAAAATAGTCACCAACTTGTTAGCTCTGTTATCAACTACCTGATATTCAGGTTCTCAGATATGTGGAAGTTAATGTTTTTTGTCGCTTAATTTGTATAATGATCATGTTCGTTGATCTGTGACGCGCGACAAGCGTCGCTGTGTTTGTTTGCGCCGCAGTTCAGAGAATCTGACCTGTCTGATTTACGACACGTCAATTCAGTCACTTCTGAAATACGTGATAGTAAGTGACCAGTGAAGTGGGAGAAGAACAGAGTGAAGTTTATAATTACCAATACAATGTGTATCTGATGTGAATAAAACACCTTATCAGTTTAAAATTGAATGGATTGCTATTTCCTCTTTTATAGACATCAGTGTGTATTTTTCAAAGTATAAATGTATTGCTTTTCCAGTACTTATGAGTATTTAATTTTTGTTTGAAACCTAAAAGAAACCTTATGTGGTTGAAAACACTGAATTGTTGTGGTAAATGACAAGCTCTTATCGCATCTTTTTCTGGATCAGTGCCAGATATCGCGTGAAAACACGTGAATTTAGTGGTTGATCATGTGACGCGTATGAACACCGCTGTGATGGTACACGTCAAAGGGAGAAGGGATTGTTATCTGAACTTCATGTCTGCTGCTTTTGTTCAGTGCAAGAAAACATACTCCTTGGCAAATAAAAGAATGTTCCCCAGGGTCACGCGTGCCCCCCCGGCATCGCCCCACTATTTGAGAACCACTGTCCTAAGCAAACAAGGTAAATTATAACATGTGAAGGAACTGTAGAGTTCAATTCGGACCTGTTCATTGTATAAAGATTGTATATTGCTTCAGAAGACTTAAAAATATAATGTTTCTTTTCCCTCTTGTCACTGTTTGCTTTTGTTGTGTGAAAATCAGCCTGCAACATTCTGCTAAACATCTCAACAGAAGAAAGAAAGTACGGGTTTGGAATAAAAAATGTTTGGTTTTCGTCTGGCCAACTGTGGTTTTTAATCAATAAATTTGTGACTTAAATTCCCATTTGGAAAAAAAATCTATTTTGATCTCCTTTTGTGTTCTCAATTCATTTCTCAGCATGGCTTCCTCGCAATCTGGATCACAGTCCCAGATATTCACAGTTTTGCTGGTGTATTTGCATGAACAAGAAAAAGATCATTAATTAAACATTTACTACATGGCTGCATCAAATGTTTGAATAAGGCCTTAATGAACTGCTCATTAGAATACAAAGTAAAATATATCTATATCTTCTGGAAACTTCATTATGACTTATTTCCAAATGCAACCTTAGAGGATCAAATTGAATTGATGCAAAATGAATGAAACAATCAATTTGAAACCCGATTAAAAACGCCACCACAGATCAATGCACCTCGATTTCCTATACACAAGACACATTGCAAACTGCAAGACTTTTGTTATTGCTGCTACTGCTGTTCTTGTTAATATTATTATAGGGTTCTTTCAGACAGTCAACAACCTTTCAATGAATAACACAACAAAAAGCAACAAAAAACCATCGGCAATCGGCAAAACAAAGCAGGACAAAAACACATTTTCCTGAGACCATTTATTTCTCCAACGACATGAGGAAAATTCATCAAATATATAAAAGATGGAATGAAATGAGCCATAGTGTTACAGACATACATTGCATGACCTCTGCCCCCTTCATTCTTCACATCTCTCCTTACGTCCAGCTCTCAATGAGTGCATTTGACGTGTCCAGAGGCGAGCGTCCTGCTTAATGTTCCACCAGGTTATTTCTCTTTTGCTTTCAATTACAAAGACACAGCAGCAACCCAACTCTTTCCTCAACAAGCCGCCACACACACACACTCACATTTATGTCTTCTGCAGGTTGATATAGATAGATATCCCTCCCCGTTGAGTCTGAATCTACATTAGGTCATTTCAATAAGTGGAGAGGCCCCAAGGCATTGGTCAGGAGCTGGGGTGGAGGCAGGCCTTCATCCGTCTTAGTTTGACTCGAACTCGCTGACACGCGGGCAGACGGATGGCGGTCCAGTGTAGCCAATCTCAGTTGTGTTTGTTATAATACTACATTAAGGAGCCTAATAGAGCATGTCAGGAAATATTGCAAGCATCACAGGAGGTGGAGGGCTTTGTGGATGAAAGGTTGTTTTCTTGGTTGTAAATAACCTGGGGGAGGGATGTCAGTAATGGCCTCAAGGTGAATGCTGACCTTGGGCGTCTATGGCGGGCCACTTCCTTTGGAAAATAAGTGGAGGGTGTGGCTTTGGGGGCGTGGTTTGGGCAAATAAAATATCAAACTTAAAAAGAAAAACTTTGACATATTTTTTTTAAATTTGGAAACTATCTGACAATAACTTGAATAAACAATAATTCTCTAAAATATAAAATGGAAATAAATAAAAACTAAAATAAATAACAGAACATTTTAAAAAAGAAGGACAAATAAAAATGCTAAAAACACAAGAAAAAGTGACTAAAACTTAAACTAAAATTAAACTTTAAATATAGAAATCAAACCTAATTCCAAATAGTAATGAATACTGAATACTATAATAGTATATAAATAAAACTAAAATAACACTGGTGTATTATTTAAATAATAATAATAATATAAATTACAATGCACTGGAAAAAAAAGCTTCAGACAAAAGTCAAGATGAACATGTATATATTATATCTGGGGAGAAAAAAGTGCCAAACATAGTAAATAAAATAGTTTAAAAAATGTAGTTTAAAAAATGTAATATACGTAGGTACAAAAAAAAAAATTCTGTTTGGATAGAAAAATATAGACGTATTGACAACATTTAAACGTAAACATTATTCTGTAGTTACAGATGAAGAAATGTACAATATTTATGAATATTTTAGATAATAAGGATATTTGTATAATTGCCCTTTTACCAATTTACAGATATGTTTTAGATCCCTTAACCCAAACATAATAATTTATAAAGAAAATAATTAGAACATATAAAACATGACGGACAAAAATGTGTAGGAAATTATATTTTTACAAACAATATACTGTAGCATTAAAAATATATTTTGCGTGACTAAACCCACTTTTACCTCTAATTTCTCATTCAAACGGCACGTTATAATCTGAACTATATTGAGAAAAGGCCTTTTGTGTACCACGGCAAACAAAATCAATTGTACATAATAAATAATAGTTAATCAATGACAGAAATTTAATTTATTATGAGGTTTTAAAGTGTAGTCCTGTTTAACATCATCAATCCTTCGATAGATATGACAACTGAATACAATAGAATATTAATTAAATATTAATACCACAATTTTAATACTCATAAATAAGTATTTGAACACATTTGTACGTCTGTCAATACATCAATATTATACATTTCAGTGTCTATGTAAAAGACTGAACATGTTGTAAAACCACACTTTACGTAAAAACACATCTGAATATATTCATGAAATCACTATGAATCAATCGCCAAATAAAATTTATTATATAGATTATGAAGCTATTTTGTTTGCCATTTACTTTGCAGCTGTTCCTGAACACTACTGAAGAATTCATTTTTCAGTGCCGGCCTATTGTTGCGGTAAAATCTATTTGGAATAAACCTGCCTTTAAATGGTTTGTAGAAGCAAAGCGATCACTTTGCATGCAGGCCAGATAGTCTCTTGGCCAGAATAAGCTCCAAACAGGGCCAGACTAAATGTCGCAAGTCAAAAGTCTGGCTACGTGACACTACTGGACTGTTTACAGAGGTGTCGCTCAAAAACACAGAGCTGTCTCGAGGCCAGTAGTAAAATAATAGCATCACTGCCAGAGCCTGCTGGGATAGGTTGGGTGATGTATACCGGGGGTAATTACAGACAAATGGCAGGATGGTCCCATCAACTCACTCCGAGAGGAGAAAGACAGAGGGGGACATTAAAACCAACCATTAACAAACAGAAATTGACGTCTGTCCAGAACCTGAGGGCAGTGAACTATTTGTCAGACAGCAGAGCATTCATTATAATGACAAATGTTGAGTAGCAAGTGTCATATGATGTGCTATTAAGTGAGAAAGGCGAAATATTGGAGGTATCTGAGATACCATCAAGTATCTTTGTGCCTGAGAAAAGATGGATAGAATAAAATTTCACCCACAATCCTCACCTGACCTTTAACCCCGACCTTTGTTCTTTTTATCTGATTTAAACTCGCATACAAATGTTTCCAAGTGAATCAGTCACTCATGTGTGCTATTGACACGTCGCATCAATAACCTAAGGACCCATATTCACTCTGATCTCAATGCATGCTCCTCAATTCATCTTCCCTTGTCTTGTGCTTGGTCTTTTACAAAGCACTAGCTCTCAAAAGCTGACGCATCCTTCTAAATAAAGCTACTGATCTTTCTCTATGACAACAAGACAATTTTGAATTTAGAAGTGCAATGCAAAGCTGTAATTTCCGAATCATTACTCCATTCTTTAGTGCCACGTGATCCTCTTTTTATTCTAATTTGATGCTCAAGAAACATTTCTTATTATCACCCATGTTGAAAATTTTCTGGAAACCATAATGTACCTGTACCTGTTAAACCCAACAGCTAAATAATGTGCTATCCTGACTGCTGGTTATACTTTAAATATTGCTGACCTTGAAGAAAAGGTGCACTGAGTGGTTTGGATTTGATGGATGACTTACGGGTTTGCACAGTACACCTGTCACATCAAACTCTATTGTCTCAAATAAAACTGTGATTCACTTAGCATGTGACCACGCATGTGTGTCTTGAAGAGTGGTGGATGAAAGCTGAAACATCACTGCAAAGTCTCATTTTAAAAACGCCAACCTGGCAACATGCAGCCTAACAAAGTTTTGATAGGATTTGGGAGCAGAAATTTACATGGAGATACAATTGGCAGCCAGAAGCCAAAAGTCATTGGTGAACGGCAAGTGGTATCCAACCAAAACATGCAAGTGAGTAATAAAGAAGCAAGTGACCACAAAACCCAGTATGCAATGTTTGAAGTCTTTGTAGAAGCCAGTTGCCATGCCAACAAACTGGAAAAAGAAAAAGAAAAAATTCACAGAAGTAGACCGCTATGTCATTTGCACTACAAACTGGCACGCGGACTAACTGAAGTGTCTACTCGAACTGGCAGCGAGGCTAGTTAGGATTTGGAAAACAGTATTTGTCATTGTAATTCGGAGTTAATGTTCGGAGCATTGCTATTATGACAGTTGATTGTTATTGCAGCAGTTAGGACATTCATGAGCGCCAGTTGGCAGAGCTATTGTGTATTTGTTTTATTCTCCATTAATTATAAGAAAGGCGCCATTGATAAGCAAATATTTACTCTAAGCCAAAGAAAAAAAAACTGGCATACAAAAATGTAATAGGCATAAATTTGGGTATGTATGTCTGGAAATTATGGGACTGCCGATAACCTACTGATAAACCCAAATATATCAATATTTCTATAAGTTGAAGCTATATTTGAATATTATTATAGGATATTTATGTCATGTATGCTAAACGTTAATTGGAATCAAGCTGAATTAAACAATTGGTCCACGTTTGATTCATAAATTTGAATTTAATTGGCCACACCCCACAGGAAGTTGTACTGGAAAGACAGGAAGAGACAATCCCATTAAAGGGGTCATGATATGAGAAATCGAATTTGTCTTATTTTACATATTTTTGCTTTATACATATTTTACATTTTACAAATCATCCTGAAAGTTTCATAGTTTGAGACGTCCTCCTCTTTATAAACAAAGCATTTATTTTAAAAAGCTCCTAAAAGATCCCATTTTTATATTGGCTGAACTGTGACATCACACCACTTGCCTATACCAGACGTGTCATGTCAAAAGCAAACAAAACCCATTATAAACGCTATAGCTGTCTACACCAGATTCAGTTTATAGAAGCGCATTCAGTTTCTGAGTCCACGCGCTTGGGTCTGTCGACAACAGGACAACAGGACAAATGAAAGAGCGTTTAGTTGTTTAAACAGCTCGTTTGCGTCTCCATACAGACTTTAGAAGGATCCCACCATCGGAAACAAGTGGATGGTTTATTCTAACGAAGATTATGTTTGTTCAGAGCATTTTGTTGAAGCAGCAACTGGAATGATCTGACAGCAGCATCACAAACCGTAAGTAAATGGTTTCAATCACCAATCATAACTGGCTATTTATTTAGAAGTCTTAAAGGAGCCGAACCTTAAAATCTGATTAAGGCAGGGGATCAGAATGAAGGTTGAAAATAATAGTTTTTCCACAAATATATATTTTTGAGGCATTATAAGCGAACCTTATTAACGTTATAAGTGAACCTCAAGGAACATAATAATTAATTAAAATAATTTTAACATGACTCATTTAAAATTACTCAGTGTAACATGTAATTTTACGAGAGGAGCACACAAACAGCTGAGAAAACTCTAGAAATGTATTATAAGCACATTTGCAACATTCAACATCATCATGCACGACTAGTGCGTAACTGCACAGTTCATTGTGCCGAAACTGCATTACAATAATCTCCATTTTTATGGTAAAACTGACATTTTTAATGCCTGGCAGAATGAGAGACGTCAGAGTGGCTTCTTTCAATCTGTGCCTGAGTGTGCACCTACTGAAGTGACCCTCTGAAAAGACCCCCTCCCTTCCCACCCACCCGCCCCTCCAGAGACCGACATGAGAAGCGCTGGCTGTACTTCACATGGGCCACAGGAAAGTCCTGACTTAAAAAGCACATTTAAGAACCAGTGAAGATGAAAAACACCCCAATTATCTCCCAAACCCCCCGCTGAGCCCCAAGCTGTTTTATGACATTAAAACCTGCTAAATTATGAAACACCACACGGCTGAGGATACGAATGAAAAAAAAGAGACTTTTCTGAATCGTTAGTGTTTGTAGGGTGTCCACTGATGCTGTTATGATATTCTCAATGCTTAGTGTGATGACTTTGCAGTCACATCCCTCACGGTGATGCTGCGGGCCTCGCCAAAGGCTACAGTAAAATAAAAGCAGATAATGACTAAGATATGTCAGCCTAGCGAATTCAAACGATATGTGCTGAAGATTTATAGACTATTAAAGACATAATGAGCATTTGTTAAATTTATTCCTATGAATTAATTAATTATTAATTTGTATATATTTACAACTAATTGCATTGCATTTCACAATGTGACAGTCAAAAATGTTAATTTCTACGATTAGCGTTGTGGTTAAAGGAATAATTTACCTCATAATTGAAATTCAGTCATTATTTATTTCCCCAATGTCATTCCAAACATGTAAGTTTGTGCGTCTGTGCTATAGTTTCAAATAACAGCTTTCTGTGATTTAAGTTGCTATTTTATGTCAATCTTTCCCTTTGTCAAAGCTCTGAAATGGACTAAAAAAAGTAATAAAAGCTACATATTTGACTTTATTAATGATAATCAATGATGCTTAACATGCATCTCATGACCAGACATGATTATGTCAAACCTGCCTAATAAAGAATTGCACTTTATAGTTATTTTTAGCCTTCTCAGCATATTCTCTTTTTTTACGTTCACAGACACAGTGAACCATCGGAATGGAAACAATCTATACTATCATTCAAAAGTTTGGGGTTAGTAAGATTTGTTTTTAAAGAAATATTTTATTCAGATGCATGAGATTGGTCAAAAGTGACAATATACAGTAGACTCACATTAACTTTTTATTCATCAAATATGATCACCATTTCCTTGAAAATCATTAAGCACAACATTTTAAGAAATGTATCTTAACCTAAGCATATTAGAATGATTTCTGAATGAGTAATTATGCTGAATATACAGCTTTGCCATCACAGGAATAAATTTGATTTTAAAATATATTGAAATAGAAAACAGTTATTTTAAATTCCAATAATATTTCACAATAATATGTTTTTTACGGCATTTCTTATCAAATAAATGCAGCCTTGGAGAGAGTAAGAGACTTATTTTAAAAACTATATATTTTTAACTGTAGTGAAATTTTGGAATGATATGAGACTAATTCAATAGTTTTGGATGAAGTACTTAGGGTCAGGGACGTAGCAAATCCTGCCTAAAGAAGGAGAATGTGTAGTCATGAATAATTGAACTACAACTACCTGGCCATTTCTCACAATGAACACTGATGTAACATTCAGTTTGCTTGTTTAAGCACTTGATCAAACGTGTGGCTCTTCTCTACGTCAGGGTGAGGGCTACGATCTGTCAGCTCTTCCCAGCAGATTACACACTTACACAAGGGTCATGGAACCAGGTCTCTGACATCTGTCACACACACGGGGCTTCCTGCAACGGACGGCATTACAAGACAGGAAACAATTCAAGCAAACCTACCCAGAGGACATCTGATCACATCCACATGCGCAACAAATAATCTATCTTCAGAATTCCCCAAAGACAGAGAGCGAGAGAAGAGCAGAGAAAGAGATTTATTAACAGCCATAGGCTATTCAGGTCTGCAGTTGTTCAACGATAAGTCTGCTGATAACCAGTCATTTCCTGAGAACAGACCATACAGTGTGGACCGCTTTTGTGGAACTGCAAAATTTCCATTTCCAATTCTAAATCCTTAGACACTGTACGATATTTAACCCCCACGGTCCAGGGCCAGACCGTATCAGCACGTCCCCATTGGCTGCGGCACGCAGACTAAAATCCAATTTCAGTGATAAGCTTCAGATTTGCCGTGAGTCCTGGAGTTGCGTTCCTCTCTGGATTGCATGCCTTTTTTTTAAGAAAAGGGCAACAGAAACGGATCGGAAGTGGCAAGGGCGGGTGTGGATGCAAGCGCAGGCAGCTGTTGAACGATGATACAATTCATGTTCACACTCCTTCACACAAGAACCACCTCTTGCTTTCCAACCCCTGATCCCCAAACCAGCTACTTCTGGGCATAAACCACACGCTATGGACGCAAGATTAACATAAAATTGGCAGTTTTCATCCATCAGAGGTTCATTTTGTTTTGTGCAAAGAATACGTGTTGTAATAAATTACTTCTTTATGGACAATGCCAACATGTTGCACAAAGAAGCTGGCGGCACACAATTATCTATAATTCACCATAATTAGTCACTTTTACACATGAAATGCAACAAACTTTACATTTTCCAGTACCACATCCAACAACTTTTTGTCTTTTTTTGTGTATTGCTACCATACACACATCTACATGCGATATAATTTGGCAGAAATTTTTTTTTCTTCTTTCTTTTCACTACAAAGCACAGTCGTGATTTTGTACTCCTGTGTCACAAATACGAGTAAATGGCGTGGAGAAATTGCATCATCAAAAATCTTGTAATTTGCATCAGAATGCTTTCACCTTTTTCAAATGTAATATTGTGACTTTGAACCGAATACGTACACTCTATGGGCTTTCCTGTCGCTTGCAACGACAAGATCATGGGTTCGAGCCCCAGAGAAAGCCAGAACTGATTAGAATATCATTGTTCCTTGAATTCTATGTAAATCACTTTGGATAAAAGCATCTGCCAAATGCATAAATGTACAAACATTTTCACCAGTTAACTTATCTTTAGAAAAGATTAACTTCAGCCAAGAACTCTATTCGCAGTCTGATTGGTTGTTTCAATGTAACTTCCACAACCAATCAATATCCATTACTTCACTTTAATTAAACTTTTTATTTTGATTCAACAACATCATATCAGGTTTCTGTTTCTGACTGATGTGAAATTGATTACTCTTTGACTTAACTTGATGTTTTCATTTTGAAATTACTGCAATAGGTTACAATAAACACTTTTATATTATTACAAAAACTTTAAGCAAAATGTATGCGTTTTGTATGCATTTTAAAGACTGTTCTTTTGAATTTTCTATTTATTAAATAAACACAAAAAGGTATCATGGTTTACACAAAATACCAGAAAAATTGTTTTCAACATTGATAATAATTTTAAAGTTTTCTTCAGCAGCAAATCCTCATATCAGAATGATGTGAAGACTGGAGTAATGATGCTGAAAATTCAGCTTTGACATCACAAGAATAAATTAAATTTTAAAATATGATACAATTAACTTTCTTTTTTTTTTTTTTACAAAATTATTGTTCTGTTGTATTAAAAGAAATGTTGCCTTGTAAAGTATAAAATACTTTTTAAAAACATAAAAAGCCATAATAGCTACAAACTTTTGAATATAATGGTACGATATGAATTTCAAGGATGGATTGTAGAGTGACAACTGAACTTTTTACACTTTGTTTACTAAAAGTGCATTAAGTATAATCTCAAAATATTAGCCAGAGTGGCTAATGCACACTATAGCCTAAAGATTTATCCAGACCCTGGACCTTTCTGAAATCGTTCAGTTATAAGAAGCTGTCCACATCCTTTTGGCCACGTAGTCAGATTGTCAGATTACAAAATGATATTTCCAAACACCACCAGCCAAGCAAAGTCTGTTCCGTCACGCATTTCCTGTCAGACCTCCTGCGGACTTGAACACGGCAGAAAGAGAAAAAATGAGATAGAAGAAGAGATGGCAATCTAGCGACTTTGGCTCTGGTCCAGAACTGTCTATCGAGCAACGCTGTCTAAAAATTGGCATGCCAGTGAAGAACTCACTGAGGTGAATCACATGACATTATGGAGGTCACGCATGGGTCCAGCCACCTAAAGAGTCCAGATACAAGCAAGAAATAGAGTATTTTACAGACCACTGGTCCACCTGCTCCTCCAGAACCCTCAAATCCAGTTTTTAATCAAAACCCACGAGTAATACAATTCATAGGACTTAAAACGAGTCACACTTTACTAGGCTGCCAAAGCACCCCTTGAGATGCACCAAAAAAAGGGCACCAAAAAGTACTTTATCATCAAATGAAGAGTGTGCAGGAACGTTGAATTTTAAATTACAGCACCTGGCTGGATAACAATACTAAATTAGATCAAATTGACAGCCCGAATACCTTGGAGACCGTATGTCTTGCGTGGTTCACACATGCACACACATGCAAATGTCATGAGAGGCTTTACAATCACTTTGCTGGCATCTGTTCCACTTTTTTTCCTGAAAGCATGAATTGTTTCATTCTCTTACAAAGAAAATGAGCGTTGAGCTTTGAGGAAAATGCCTTTCATTCACCGGGATTAGAAAAGACTCGCAATGGCAAATCTCAACGACACGCTGTCGGTTTTAATTGAGGCTTGATTACATATACAATGAACTGTACCAGGTCGTGATTTTTGTAATTTGAAATATTTTCAGCTTTATTGAAAAACCACAGGGTTGATTTCTCTTGGGCATAGCCAAGCACAGTACAAAAGGCTATATTACAATCACCGGATTAAACAAACGTGGCACGTTGAGAGAGATGATTAATTCATGGAGGTATTCTCCATTTCATACATTTATGAAGGACGTTACCCGTTAAAAATACATTTATGTATTCCGAGCACACCTGGCTCTTCTTTGAAACTTTCAGCAAGGGACAGCTCTGACTTCCACACAATGAGGACTGTTCTCATGCTCCGTCTGGGCTTTTACAGACCCCACGCCCCTTTTAATAGTTCAAAAATAGGTTGATGTATCAACCGCAAGCTTATAACTTAACAGAGGCTGATTATAAACAAGATTTCAATGTCAATGCTTTCAGCGATCGATTTAAAAGATCTAAATGAGTCAAACACATGCATGCTTTCAGCACCATAATCAGCTCCCAGTTTCATGAGCTCAAGAGCCGATTCCAATGTGCTGTTTAAATAGCTTGGGAAAATAATCTGAATATATTTGTATATATGGTTAACACTCATAATTTTTTATAAAACATGGTCAAATATTTTACTCCTGGTTGGTGTCACTGAAACCCAAATTGCATTGAATTTTCATTTGGATTCAACTTGATTAAAGCCCAAATGACAAGAATTTTACCATTCTGAAAACTCTATGCCTATGGGTGAAACAGCCAGCTAAAGCTTCAATAGTGTCTGTCTGTTGGGTTTTAATTGGTTTAAAGGAAAAGATGTGGAAAATGACAGAACATGGGGGTTAAACAGCTGATCACCAATAAGCTGTGTGATTGTTCGCTGTTTCAGCAGTCCACCGTTCTGCTCAATGCAAGTCTAAGCAAAATTCTGATCTCAGGTCCGAAGAGTCTGTGGGGTTCACTCTCACTGCAGATGCAATAGACTTTCAAACGGAATTGCAACTGTCTCTGAGTGGATCATACATTACTTAATCAAATTATTGCATGCAACGTTTACCATGAAATATTACACTTTTCTTTCAACACAATGAACATAGATCTGAAACCATCAGCATCCTGCTTTAAGCTGATTCATTCTTTAAATCCTAACACATTACAGCACTTCAGAAGCTTCTATTAAATATTATCTATCGCTCAGAATGTCTCTCTGTTGCATGCAATGCATGGCCAATAGAAAGTTTGCCCATGCATAAAGCCCGTTAGGCTGAATTTGGACACTTTGCATTAAACTTCTTTTGGAAAATCACACCCAAAATACACCATATTTTTCTGGTTGACTGAGAGGCTTCAAAGCTTTATAAAGCAGGACTGCAAAGAGAACATCTTACCCACTTTCCCGATCACAGACGATTCTTGATAATTCCAAGAGCAGAAGTGCAACTACTCTTCCATCTCTCCAATGAGCCGTGCGTAACTTTCCAAGGGTTGATCAGCACCTTGAATTCAGATGCGCTGGGAAACAAGGTGAGCTTTAGTTTAGGCAGTTCAGCCACAAGGGGAAAGGAGCGAGATGAGCACCGGAGTGTACCGGTGGACAGTGTCTTTTTTCCGCGCTCTCACGCGCTGCTGATGCGGTGCGTGTGCGGTAAAGCAGATCTATCCACGCGCTGCCACTGCGCTCTCTGCCTCCCCGGGTCCTAAAGCTGAACCGCAGCGCCACTGAACTTTCAGTTACTGCACGCCCAGCAGTGCATTACAAAAATCACAAATATGTTTTCATCCTTCCACCTTTTTACAATTAATTTACCCGAATGTGCAAGTGCAATTAAACAATTTTATAAATGATTCCAGAGACGGATTCAGTCATAAACAACACAGTCAATGTAATCCCGAAGATGTAAAACTAAAATGGATTGTTCGGATATTAACTCACTAATAATAACATTTTTATGGAATTTTTGTTTGTTTGTTTGTTTCAAGCATTGCAGCTCTGAGGAAATACTGAACAGTTGCTTTCCTGTAGTTCAAACAGTAGAGTGTGGTGCTTGCAACTCTAAGATAATGGGTTTGATTCCCATGGAAAGCAATAACTGATAAGAATGTCAATGTGTTCCTTGAATGCAATGTAAGTCACTTTGGATAAAAGCGTCTGCCAAATGCATAAATCCAAATGTTGTATGTGTGAGTGTTGGCTACTCCACAATGTTGACAAAAGTCATTTTTTGCAGAATACGCATTTTAAACACAGTCTCAAGCTTAAGGGAAACCAAAACAAGAAAAATGATGACTCATCTTGCACCAGACTGAAATGTGTCCAATCAAACGCTCTGGACAGAAATGATTGGAACTGGAGCGTTTGATTGGATGGAAATGTGTCCAATCAAATGTTATGTGTGATTCCTCCCTTGCTTTAAATGTCACGCTGGATTTTTAGCCTACAAAAATATTGATTATGGGTAGGATTCCCAGTTTCATTAGTAGCCTAGCACAAACGACAGTTCAGCTAAATAACTAAATGATAAAGTAGATTAATTGTTTCTTCTGGTTATTGTAAATAGCATGGAACAGTTTATTGACGTGCTTTCTAGCAATAATATGTTTGTGTTTGTTTTATTACATGGCTTATTGCTTTTGTAAACACTTAGCCTAAGTAAGCTATTGTTTTTGTCACGATAAATCACGGGAAGCAGAGGTAAGACACAGGATGTTTATTATAGAACAAGGCACAAAAACAGTGACGAGTGAACTGGTGCAATGGGTGGTTGATTTGGTGGCTTAGCTGAGGGCTGAATGCAGAGAACTTGGACAAGGAGTACTGAAGCACTTGCAGCATAGGACTTGAGGAAGTTGCGTAGCTGAGACCAGACAATGATGACTGCGTGAGTGCCAGTGATATAGTGCTGTAGATAATTGTGATCAGGTGCAGGTGCTCAGAATTCCGGGGACTGTGACCGAGTGGGAGGAGCGTGGGAGTCTGGTGCGGAGGGCGTGGCTGGATCCGTAACAGTTTTTTTCAGAAATGTAAGACAGAAGTTCTGACTTTAAATTCAGATTAGTTAAACAATGCTATTGTTTATGCAGTTGTAAAATAACTGAAATAGGTGCACCAGCATATTTACATTCAGTAGTCTGCATTGAAATTCATTCATTCAGTCATTCATTCCCTTGATAGCACACATACATCTCAGAGATCTGTTTCTAGTCTATCTGATGTGTGTGTGTTTACATCTGGACGACATATTTTTATAGAGTTTTTTTGGCTTATCTGCAATACATCTTTAGGATGTTTCCTGTCAGTCATTAAAAAAACATTTAGAAATGTCTTTAAGATGTTTATGATTTACAATGGATGTAAAACTGACATCTTAAATAAGCTTCTCGGATGTTTTGTACAGTTTCCAGATGAAGCATCTTGCAGACGTATGTGAGCTATCTGTTTCGTTTGACCTTGTAATCAAAAGTTGTACATTATCTCCAAAAAGATTCTGATTCAATGAACCACTTTCAAAACCACTGTAAGATTTGTAGATCTGGCACTTGACCTCACATCAGTTCAATTTCACAGAAGTTGCTACATTGCTTGGCAACCGGAAAAACTCTACAGTTATTCAACTAAACTATATTATTGTCAATTATATTAGTATTTATTGAACATCGGTGTCTTTTATCATATAGCTATGGCTGTCATATCATAAAAGCAATAAACTTGAGGCCTTAGATACAGGTATTTCCCCAAAGTTAAGGGTATTTTATTGCCTGTGATGTAAAAGTTTCCATAGTCTTGCATTGAATGTTAGTTACTCATAAGTGTCAGAAACCACTATAATTTATCAGCTTCAAGATTTGATAGTGATTTTGTCTTCTTTGGAACTGTTGTGAGTATCAAAATAATTAATTAATTGGGATTTCTATATTTTTGCATACTAAATTATATGGCCTGTCGCACACAATCACCTTGCAAGTACAGGTTACAGGTCTAGTGTTCTTAATTGTGGTGTGCTTGGGGTGTTTTATTCCCAAACTCTTCACTTTTGAGCTGGGTGTGCATGGTAATCAATCATCGGCATGAAGATCCTAAATTAGATGACTCCTGAGTCAAAAAATGCAAACAGACATTTAAGTTATTAACATTAAACTTTGAACATCTCCATTCAAACAGTCACACTTTCACGTCTTTGTCTGCAACATGAAGTTGTTTATTTGTGATATGGTCAACCCATTTTAAGAAACTTGGCATTTAGGGACACCGACTTGACATTCGATGGCAGGATGAAGAGATGCACACAGAATTGAACAGACCTTTGTGCTCCAGCCACCCACGCCATACATTTACCAGGGCTGACCGTTGTAGGAGTGGGGTCAAGTCCAAAGGGACTGGGAGGGACCCGTCATTTCCAATGCGCTGCCACTCATCTCATCTGACAATATAGAGAGACACTCCATCCCGTCTAATGTTTGGCGACCTCAACTGCAGGTCAGTCTGCGAGCATCGCTCTCTTCGTCTGTGATTAAAACCTTCATCAGAAGCGCCCTGAGCTTCAGTTTTGAGCTCCTCACATTAGGCAGCTGTAACTACATTATTGAGTAATTACTTTCAAGGTCTCTGTGTTTTCACGTTGTCAAGCCACAATGATGGATGAGTGCGAATATCAGTAAAATTGTGTCTCTCAAGGCGAGATTCTCCTGAGAAATTTGATGAACCTAATAAAGAGTGCCAGAAAAACTATAAAAGTCCCAATAAATAAGTAATTCCGATACTCATCGTAGACAAAATAACAGTCTTGTCATTCGGTTGATGTGCTGTAAGTGAATTGTTTCTTCAAGCTTTAGATGACAGCTATTGATGTCGTGTGATTATGAGTGAACAAAAGGTTATTGAGGATGCATAAAAACTGATTTGCATGCATGTAAACAATTCGAAAATCTGCCAAACAGATTGGCAGAGCAGCGGGCAGGTATACTAGACAGCAGTTGGTAAAAACAGTGGTCAAGGGCATTGCAATAGCAGTCAGAATGGACTTCCACACCCGTTCGTTGGCCCCATGTTCGTTTTTTTTCTTCTTGATGCTTTGAAATGCTCCCTACAGCTATCAAAATCACAGATCTAAGCTATTGAAATGGATTGCTTGGAGAGAAAGGGTATGTTGTCACCCTGCTGATATTTGCACAGGCTACACCCCAGTTTATTCAGGAACACAATTCTCATTTCCTGGCCTTTTCTGTAGGGACAAAGTTTCCATCTAAAAACTTCATGTAGTGCATTGCAAAAAAGGAGAAAGAAAAAAGCAAAGCAAATCATTTTGGCTGCATGCTGTTGGTTAGACAGCTGGTTAGTGGGAGAGGGTGAGACAGATAAGTTCTCACTGCAGATGACTCGACGGGCTTCCATCCGAGAGTGTCCATGGAGATGACACCCAAGTTCTTCTTGATCAACAACAACCTGGAGCAAGCTATCGATGTGTTTTGATTCTTAGGTTCCCGAATATAACCTTGTTGAGTCAGTTTAAATATTAAAATTTGGCAAAACATGAAGTCTGAAGTATTTTGCAACAATCTTTTGAGTTTCCTTCTAGCATAAGGCAACACATGCTGGAGGGTGCAGCTTGGAAGCAAACAGATGGGCCCGAGATGAGATGATTTAAATCAAAATACAAGATCTCTTCCATCTGGGCTCTCACGGCACTTTGAAGATAAAGTGTAATGTGGCTATGCGAAGCCTTTCTTTCATTTACTGCACTTCTGCCAGCTGGAGATGGAGACTGTGGCATTAAATGGAAATACTGTCAGAGCTGATTTTAAGACAGAAAAATCTTAGACAAATGTGGAACCGCTTGAGAGTTAGATGACAGATTTCGGATATCAGAAGGTTGTTCTTTTCGATTGAGACGTTGCAGTTGAATTTGCATCTCGAATGTGAACTTTTCAAAGCTCTTCCTCCAGAGCTTTGAGTTTCCTTTTTAATCCCAGCCTAGGTGATTTTGCTAGAAGGTCCAGACGCTGACATGGAGACAGTCTCATTAAATCTCACATCATGGTGTGAGTTCAAACCTTAATGGATCCATCAAAAGCACCTCATACACTGGCACCGTAATGGCTCCTCAATCCTCTCATGAGAATTTAGATCCATGCAGAGGCTCGATGAATCCTACTCGTGGCATGACTGTGGTTGAAAGGAAATAAGGAGCACTGTAACACCTTTGCAATTTCACAGCATTTTTTGACTTATGTCCTCTACTTCTAGAGTCTTTTCCTTCAACTCAAGACAAAAGGTGCTTAAAGGTTGCTTTTGCATACCTCAAGAGCATTTTTAGTTTTCAGCAGAAACCACAAGAACCAGAAAAGGGACATCTGCACAGACCCAATGGTGATGAATCGGTTTTCAAGCAAAAAGAAGTGGATGAATATTTGAATTCGGACTTGTGATGCTCCCTGAATCATAATCACACCGTGTTCGTTCACTGACTGCACCTGGTTTCTCCCAAGGTTTTTTTCTTCGTTCTGTCACCTTCTGGAGTTTGGGTTCCTTGCCACTGTTGTGTCTGGTTTGCTTAGTTGGGAACACATAAAATTCACTGCTGTATGAGGACTGAACTGACCAGACGATGACATGTTTTGCCTCATACATGAAAATAACTAATTCAATAATTGATAATCTTTCCAATGGAACTGAATCAATACTTTCCAAACTGAATCAACACTGAACTGATTTCAGCTGAACAGCCACAATGCATAATGTAAAAGTGCTTTATAAATAAAGGTGACTTGGCATGATCTATGTAGATATTTTTAAGAAATACCTTTTCTTATTTTTACTTGGGAGAAAAATATAGATACTAATGATACAATTGATGACATATGACGTTGTTTTATGCATCTGTTTTTTATTTTAAGATTATGATGTTTGTGGTAATCAACATTATGCAACAAATGCTTGAAGTGAACTTGTTATGAAACCAGAATATTCCTTTGGGCTGAACATGTTTCTTGTTCTGTGATCCATGTATGAAAAATAAATCATACAGGTTGATGTGAGAGGGACATATATTCAGAATTTAGAATGCTGCTTTAAATACGTCTATCAGATGCATAAAATATTTATTTTTGGAAAAAAATGAAAGTAAAAAGAGACGAAACTCGTATTAAAAATAAAAGTACCGGTACCCTTACTTACTTTGCTCTCGGTTCATTTCCAACCTTCCCTGATTATTCTCTCCCCTAAACATCCTCATTAGTCTTTTTTAATTCATCCTACAGTGATGAGCCACAAAGAGCAGATTCCATCAGGCTGATAGTTACTTCATGTCTGCCAAGCTTCATTAGACTATATTTACCTTCCACCATCAGCCTTTTTTGTTGGCATAATTAAAGAGCAAATGGTGACCTTGTGACCCCAACCCCCCTCCGTACCCCCTCTTAAAGTGAGGCTGTGTTTAGTATGCACGTGAAGCAGCAGACTCTGACACAGAGGATATGATATGGAGGAGAGGACTTGTTGTGACCTTCATCAGGGAGCCAGAGTAGATTATTGGTGAGTAATGAGCAAGAGAGAGCATCTTTAGCTCTCTGGATCCTTGAAGAGTTTGGATACTTCCTGCAAAAGCAGTCTAGTACTCTCTCTCTCTCTCTCTCTCTCTCTCTCACCCAAATCCTCAAGACTTCATGACACACTCTTTTTCACTCTCTCCTATCTATCTATCTATCTATCTATCTATCTATCTATCTATCTATCTATCTATCTATCTATCTATCTATCTATCTATCTATCTATCTATCTATCTATCTGACTTAAATGTTTCAAGTCATCAAACTAATTTAAATATTATAGATAACATAATTAAACACAAAACGCAGTTTTTAAGTTGTCATCATTAAGGGAAAACAAAATCTAAAGCTGCATGAACCTGTGTGAAAAGTGCTTGCCCCCTAAACCTAAAGTGCCAGTCACACAGCCGATCACGCACGAATCACTCACAAATCACGCACAGATTGGGTTTGTGCGTGCTTGTGCGTAGAGAAATTGACCAAAGTATTCTGCAAACATTCGACGCACGCCTGACGCATGAATCACTGACGGATCGCGTCCAAACACGCACGCTTCACGAACGTTCCACGAACAAGCACTTTCAGAATCCACGTTGTCAGTGGATGTCAGTGGAATGAACGTGATACGTGCACGGTTCATGCGTGATATGAAGGTGGGGCATCAGTGGACGGACGTGGACATGCGCGGTTTCGAACCAGTTCCGACGCATAAGCACTGACGGCCGACGCATGTCCAGTGCATAGTCACACATACTCGACGCATAAACTACGCACGCCGACTCATGAATAACGAAAATGAAAAATTTTGAACCGTTCAAAACTCAAAATGACGCACAAACGGCCTTTGACGCACATCCACTTAGAATCACTGACAGTCCACGTTCGTTCCACCAACGAATTACGCAAACGACACACGCTCACAGAAACGAAAATCTGTGCGTAATTCGTGCGTGATTCATGCGTTTCCGCTGTGTGACTGGCCCTTAATAACTAGTTGGATTGCACTTAGGAGCAACAACTGCTATCAAGTGTTTGCGATAACTTGCAATGGAGCTGTGGAGGAATTTTGGCCCCAGACCATCACATTACCACCACCATATTTTACGGTTGGTATGATTCTTTTTTTTCTGTTACATTTATGCCAGTGTAATGGGATACACACCTTCCAAAAAGTTAACCTTTTGTCTAGTCAGTCCACAGAGTATTTTCCCAAAAGTCTTGGCGATCATCAGGATGTTTTCTGGTAAAAATGAGACAAGCCTTAATCCTCTTTTTTCTCAGCAGTTATTTTCATCTTTAAACTTGATTTTTGCCTTGTCTCTTTTTTATGGTGGATTCATGAACACTGACCTTAACTGAGGCAAGTGAGCCTGCAGTTCTATGTTGCTGTGTGGTTTTTTGTGACTTCTTGGATGTGTCATCGCTGCACTCTTGGGGTAATTTTGTGTTGGCCGGCCACTCTTTGGATGGTTCACCACTGTTCCATGTTTTCGCCATTTGTGGATAACGGCTCTCACGGTGGTTCACTAGAGTCCCAAAGATTTAGAAATGGCTTTATAACCTTTTCCAGACAGAAAGACCTTAATTACTTTCTTTCTCATTTGTTCCTGAATTTCTTTGGATCTCTCCATGATTTAAATCTTTTGGTCTACTTAATTTTGTCAGGCAGGTCCTATTTAAGTGATTTCTTGATTGAGAACAGGTCTGGCAGTAATCAGATGTGTGTGTGTGTGTGTGTGTGTCTGTGGCTAGAGAAATTGAATTTGGGTATAATAAAACACAGTTATGTTTTAACCGGGGGGGGGGGGGGGGGGGATTTTTTTCATTTCAAATTTTTTTTTTGTGATTACTTGTGTTATCATTGACTAATATTTAAATTAGTTTGATGATCCGAAACATTTATGTGTGACAAACCTGCAGAAAAAATAAGATATTAGGAAGGGGGCAAACTCTTTTTCACACCATATCTATCTATCTATCTATCTATCTATCTATCTATCTATCTATCTATCTATCTATCTATCTATCTATCTATCTATCATGCAATATATTGCGTGAGTTATATGAACTTGTTTAATTGCCATTTCTGTCCTTTTTAGAGCATGCAACACTATAAACTGTCATTTAAAAGCTCTTCAAAACAATTTGTCCCACTGTAAATAGTGACACTTCTTTAGGCGAACAGTTTTTTTAGATACCCAAATAACTTTTCATCGGGAAAGGAAGTACCAGCTAATTTCTTATTGCAAATAATAAATCTATATTAGACAGGAGCCACTGGAAGGTCTGGCTCACTGAAAGGAAAACCTTAAGCCTTAATCTGTTTTTGCTGTCCCACAGGCTTAATCAATAGCTGCAAGCTGTTGTGCCAGTCCTTCAGCAGAGGAAGACTAAACCCAGAATAAACTGCAATGAGGACCAGACTTTATGCTGTATGTCAAAAGTCTGACTACATGAATGGATATGATTATAAATGCCATATTTATCATTTACACAGACTACTTCAACAGCTGAATACATTTACAAACAAATTAAAATAGCATATATATATATATATATATATATTATATGCATATAAATTATATTATTCTGCTCATGTCGTTTTTGCGTAAATGTATATGCATTTCATATAGATAGATTTGTAGGCGAAAATGTAGTTATTATTTAGACCTCAAATATGCAATTTATACACAGCGGCTGTTCAGTGCTCATGTACTATCTGTGGCTCTTGTGTAGATAATTCATCTGTGTGTATAATTCATTTTGGGTATATCAAACAGGCAATCTTTGGACTTAATCATCTATCACAAATTGATTTGTAATAACTTTATATTTTTAGTTAACTGAAATCCCGTAGGCAACTAACTAGCGCGGCTTTTGTACTTTTGATTAAACTGTTTGCTTGTGTTTATTTCCTATTGTACAAAAGTATTATTCTTTGGCTAGTATTGTTTCTTTAAATATTATTGATACATGAGAATATTTAATACAAATAACATGCTGTATTTGGTATTGAGAAAGATTCCTTTATTGATTGTGATTTAGACTTCAGTGAAAGTTAGCTACATTATTACATGGTAGCAAAGACTGTATTTATGAGTGAGTCAGTATCAAAGACTTTTATATTGAAATTGACTGAAACAAGGATGTTGTTTCTATTTTAAACAACTCCTTAGAGTGGAAATGAAGCAGTCATTATTTAATAAACTGATTTCCACTTTAACCAAATACATATTTAGCAAAAATGGTTATATTAATCTTAATGTAACCATACTAAAGAAAAAACGTATCTTTTTGGAGCAAGGATGTCAATGATACCACAACATGTGACATGGCCAGTGAAGTAGTATGTCTTTGCTTTTTGAACACTTTTTGCACATCTTCCAGCCAATCAGAATCGAGTATTCAAACAAAAACATTTTCACAACAAAATTGTGCAAACATTAACTACTAAACTTCTATACAACACCAAAGTTAAAGTCAGCACTGTGTAAAGATGCCTTTAGACTAGTGTGTATCCTGAGTAATGGTCCTCGTTTATGTGTTTGTGCTTCAGGTCAAAGAACTGCATCGACATGTACACACAGAGGACAGGAAGAGGACAAACTGGAGTATTAGCGTCATTCAGGAGACCACAATACTAATGCATTTGAGGGCTTTTACACTAGATTACAAATTCCCTCAGCCTGTCAACAAAAGCACCTGCTCGCCGCTGGACGTTAATTTGTTTTGACATGCTTCATAATTTAATTCCAACACAGAATTAACTTCCAATACCAAAAGCTATTAGCTGTGGAAATTGGGACGGCGGACTCCCGTGTGCTCGGTCCCAGGTGAACCGGTTTCCTTTAACACCAGCATTCCTGAATTGCTTTCATTGTGCGGTGGAGAAGCTCAAAGCTAATGCAGTTCTTTGAAGAGCCTGGATTGATTCTCTCACAACGCTGAAGAACTGCCTCTCCCGACATGAGTCAACAGCTTACACTGTCTCCCATCTAACGATGTAAGGGAATCAAAGGGAAAGCCTCTGCTGTTGATTTTGGAGAGCCTGTGTTTGCTAATATACGTTTGATTAAGTTCCGGGTGCGCTGGGGTCGGGTCGAGGGCAGACTCTCCGCCGCAGGCTTTTTTTGTCACTATCTTGATTACACAATTTGCCAAGGGTCAATTAAAATCAGGCTCTGTGTTGGTTATGAAGCCACACGTAAAAATAACAATAAAAGATCAGATTATCAGATGCCAATGCATTCATATCTATCTATCTATCTATCTATCTATCTATCTATCTATCTATCTATCTATCTATCTATCTACTGTTAATTTCTTCTCTGTTTATCTATCTATCTAGTCTGTGTATTGTTCATTTATTCAATCAATTGTTTATATCTTCTATCTATCATCTCTCTCTCTCTCTCTCTCTCTCTCTCTCTATCTATCTCCATCATCCATCTATCTATTTATATCTATCTAATGTTCATTTCTTCTCTGTTTATCTATCTATCTATCTATCTATGTTCATTTCTTCTCCGTTTATCTATCTATCTCTGTTCATTTCTTCTCCGATTATCTATCTATCTATCTATCTATCAATTAATTTATTCTCCATTTATCTATCCATCCATCTATCTATCCATCTATCTATCTCTGTTCATTTCTTCTCCGTTTATCTATCTATCTATCTATCTATCTATCTATCTATCTATCTATCTATCTATCAATTTATTCTCCATTTATCTATCCATCCATCTATCTATCCATCTATCTATCTATCTCTGTTCATTTCTTCTCCGTTTATCTATCTATCTATCTATCTATCTATCTATCTATCTATCTATCTCTGTTCATTTATTCTCTGTTTATCTATCTATCCATCCATCCATCTATCTATCTATCATTTCTTCTGTTTATCTATCTATCTATCTATTTATCTATCTAGTTCATTTCTTCAATCAATCTATCTATCTGTTTATCTATCTATCTATCTATCGTTAATTTCTTCTCTGTTTATCTATCTATCTATCTATCTATCTATCTATCTATCTATCTATCTATCTATCTATCTATCTATCTATCTGTCTAAGTGTTTTTCTGAAGTTGCTCCGCAGACGGTTCTTTGGGAAACACACGAGTTCCAGCAGTGTCTTAAACTTGGTTCAGATGTGCAGAGTTAGAAACATTTTCAGTCAACTGAGATTTAAATATGCGATTGATCATTAATTTTTCCAAGATAAAATATTCTGAGCAGCTATCCAGATTCAGTTCTTGCCTCTCTGTTCTTACTGTTTATATAAACTCAAATAAGGCACATCCAATGAGCATTCAGAGTGAGATCTATTTTCTTTACTTAGTGTGAGAATTATGTGTTTGCTCTATTGGTTCTTGCATATGTCACACAAACAGCATGTTTGAACATGCCGAAGCGTGTACGAGACTGGATAATCTGTTAAATAAAAACACAAATGACATGATGAGAGTAGATGATAACAGGATTTTCCCTGTCCCTTTAAACCGAAAATTTCATACATTCATCTCATGCATTGTATTATTTGCTGGCATTTACATTAGCAGTTAACATTATTGATTGTGTTTTTAGTCTGTGAAATAATACCTGTTTGTATTTTTGCTGCAGGATATTTTTTTCCAAGCACGCTCACAACCATGGCAACAGACGGACCAGACCGTGTGAGATGATAGTCTGATGTCAGTGAAGGAATGACAGGTGAAAGAGAGGTTCTGCCCTTTGATTAAGATCGCATCAAGGGTGCAGATGTGAAATGGCTATTGATTGGTTCCCTCTCTATCTTCTTCTGCCGTGATGAACAGAGAACACAATCACAGTGGGTAAAGTGGTCTTAGAGTGGCACTGGCACTTTATTCGCAAGTGTTCGTCAGCTGTGTTGTTATCTTCCATGATAGAGCGTCCGGCCTCTCTTACCACCCTCTCCTCGCAGCCTTATGACATCATAACGGCTGAAGATGGAGACTGTTAGTGATAATTTATGAGGCTATTATCAACACTCTGTGGGGACCTTATCAAATATCTAACACATAGACAGCGGGTGAAAATATACTTAAAAAAAAAAAAACACATAATAACACATCAGAAGTGGGGAATTTTAACAAGCTGGCTTAGGTTATATGTTTCAGAAAAATCAATAAATAGGTAACATTACATAATGTGATAAATTGTTTTTCAAATACAATTTGTCCCTGAAATTGTTATACGTCATCATTGTGTCAAGAGTGTCACCATTAAACC
The DNA here is from genome assembly GCA_037043235.1 of Rhodeus uyekii. NCBI lineage: Eukaryota > Metazoa > Chordata > Actinopteri > Cypriniformes > Acheilognathidae > Rhodeus > Rhodeus uyekii. The sequence goes on along the minus strand of JAWRVZ010000153.1, from coordinate 47,481 downwards.
TTTATCTATACTTTTTTTTAAATCAACTTTCTCAACTCCTCTCTCTACTCTGTCGGTCTCCTGCTTCTTTCCAGCTCTGCCTCATTCCTCACAGAAGATCACCAGGAGCAGACCAGATGGAGAAGAATCTCTACCAGGGTGGAGCAGACGGAGCAGAGAACTACCAGGGTGGAGCACATGGAGCAGAAGACCACTAGAGAGGAACAAAAAGCCACCAGGGTGGAGCAGAAGACCACTAGAAAGGACCAGAAAGCCACCAGGGTGGAGCAGAAGACCACTAGAAAGGACAAGAAAGCCACCAGGGTGGAGCAGAAGACCACTAGAAAGGATCAGAAAGCCACCAGGGTGAAGCAGATGGAGCAGAAGACCACTAGAAAGGACCAGAAAGCCACCAGGGAGGAGCAGAAGACCACTAGAGAGGACCAGAAAGCCCCCAGGGTGGAGCAGAAGACCACTAGAAAGGACAAGAAAGCCACCAGGGTGGAGCAGTTGGAGCAGAAGACCACTAGAAAGGACCAGAAAGCCACCAGGGTGGAGCAGAAGACCACTAGAGAGGACCAGAAAGCCACCAGGGTGGAGCAGAAGACCACTAGAGAGGACCAGAAAGCCCCCAGTTGTGGAGCAGAAGACCACTAGAGAGGACCAGAAAGCCCCCAGGGTGGAGCACATGGAGCAGAAGACCACTAGAAAGGACCAGAAAGCCACCAGGGTGGAGCAGAAGACCACTAGAGAGGAACAAAAAGCCACCAGGGTGGAGCAGAAGACCACTAGAAAGGACCAGAAAGCCACCAGGGTGGAGCAGAAGACCACTAGAAAGGACCAGAAAGCCACCAGGGTGGAGCAGAAAACCACTAGAAAGGACCAGAAAGCCACCAGGGTGAAGCAGATGGAGCAGAAGACCACTAGAAAGGACCAGAAAGCCACCAGGGTGGAGCAGAAGACCACTAGAGAGGACCAGAAAGCCCCCAGGGTGGAGCAGAAGACCACTAGAAAGGACCAGAAAGCCACTAGGGTGGAGCAGATGGAGCAGAAGACCACTAGAAAGGACAAGAAAGCCACCAGGGTGGAGCAGAAGACCACTAGAGAGGACCAGAAAGCCACCAGGGTGGAGCAGAAGACCACTAGAGAGGACCAGAAAGCCCCCACTTGTGGAGCAGAAGACCACTAGAGAGGACCAGAAAGCCCCCAGGGTGGAGCAGATGGAGCAGAAGACCACTAGAAAGGACAAGAAAGCCACCAGGGTGGAGCAGAAGACCACTAGAGAGGACCAGAAAGCCACCAGGGTGGAGCAGAAGACCACTAGAGAGGAATAGAAAGCCCCCAGTTGTGGAGCAGAAGACCACTAGAGAGGACCAGAAAGCCCCGAGGGTGGAGCAGATGGAGCAGAAGACCACTAGAAAGGACCAGAAAGCCACCAGGGTGGAGCAGAAGACCACTAGAGAGGACCAGAAAGCCACCAGGGTGGAGCAGAAGACCACTAGAGAGGACCAGAAAGCCCCCAGGGTGGAGCAGAAGACCACTAGAGAGGACCAGAAAGCCACCAGGGTGGAGCAGAAGACCACTAGAGAGGACCAGAAAGCCCCCAGGGTGGAGCAGAAGACCACTAGAGAGGACCAGAAAGCCACCAGGGTGGAGCAGAAGACCACTAGAGAGGACCAGAAAGCCCCCAGGGTGGAGCAGAAGACCACTAGAGAGGACCAGAAAGCCCCCAGGGTGGAGCAGAAGACCACTAGAGAGGACCAGAGCAGAAGACCACTAGAGAGGACCAGAAAGCCACCAGGGTGGAGCAGAAGACCACTAGAGAGGACCAGAAAGCCCCCAGGGTGGAGCAGAAGACCACTAGAGAGGACCAGAAAGCCACCAGGGTGGAGCAGAAGACCACTAGAGAGGACCAGAAAGCCACCAGGGTGGAGCAGATGGAGCAGAAGACCACCATGGTGGAGCAGACGGAACAGAAGGCAACCAGGGTGGAGCAGAAAGAGCAGAGAACTACCACGGTTGAGCAGATTAAGCAGAAGACCACCAGGTGGAGCAGATGGAGCGGAAGACCACTAGATTGGACCAGAAAACCACCAGGGTGGAGCAGACGGAGCAGAAGACAACCAGGGTGGAGCAGATGGAGCATACCTGTTTCATATTAAGTCTTTATTATGTGATATTTATTCAAGTTAAGCGGCAATTAGATCATAATTTAACAGCGTAATGTAGTTTCTCATAATGTTGTTTTACAAAATTATACTTAAATTGAATTGCTTGAAACAAGAATTACTTGAAATTAACTTATATATATTCTTTTAACGAGACATATTATATATATTTTATGCTAATATTACTTTTTATAAATTAAAAGCAATAACAATTTATCTGAATTTATAGTGATTCATTCCCATAAGTCCCCTTTATTATGCTGCACATATATATACGCACAAACACATGGTTTTGTACCGCACATTTAACAGAATCATTTTACAGTGTTTTGCATGCAACTCCCCACAAACCGTGGTTTCCTAAAGCTGGAAAATAACTATCTGTATTTGTGTTGATTTAATGAAGAAAAGTCATGATTTTTGCTCTGCAGTCCCTTGCATCGGTGGCACATGTAAAATCATCGGCCATGTGTGCGGCTCTGGGAATTCTTCTGCAATACAGCCACTAGTGCGGCACAGGCTAGATATCAATTAGTGTGATGTATGAGCCCAGCTTCTTCTAATTGGGACATGGCAATGTATTTAATAACACACATTAAAACCGTAATTAGGTGTAAATTGAGCTGCATCCTATTGTCTCCCAATCAACTGCATGAACGATGCTGGTAAACAGACTGATTAATACTCTCCACAGGAGATGTGATTTAGCTGGAAAAACACCCAGCATTTCACACATCTCCTCAGTGGGACTTTCCTGCGTTTACGACAAAACATTGATCGTCCCGTCGTTTCGGTCCTGAGGTTTGCTCAGATTGCTTTCGCAGGTCACGTTTAGGTGAAACTATTTCATTCATAATACATATCGCATTAAATTGTTAGTCCGACAACATCAAACAAAGAAATAATAGAATATTCACAGAATAGCATGCACCCTCCTGAGATTACACGCCATCAAACTATCGAGCGACATTTGAAATGCAGCCAGATAAGGGTTTAAGCATCAAGCAGCTTTCTGTCGAATGCGGCATCGAGGAGCACTGCAGGTTTACAGACCTTTTCTGTTGTACCAGCTGGAAAAACCTGCAAAGGCATTTTATGGATTGGGGAGATATTTGTCAGGCCTGCAGCAAAATGCCCTGTCAGTATAAAGGATTATGGTTTTTATGAGGGTCTGTCGAGGAGGAGGATCCAGCCTCAGTAAACATGCTCTGCAGACCTGCGCTACAACCTGGAAAGGCCATCCAATCACCTAGTTAAAACACCCTTTCAGGATGATTGAATGCATCCGCTGATGCAACTGAAACAAGGAGCTGGTCGCAGTCCAAATCCATCTGTGTATTCATAAGCCGCGCGTTTGTTACGAGAGAAATGGTTTTGCTTATGCAAATAGACGAATCCTGTGCAAATACCCCAACAGTTGTCCTGTTGTTTCCATGACAATTTAATATAATTTGAAATGATTACTGAGAATCAATATGCAATTCTCCCTCCGTTTAAGTCTTTCTTTCCTCCTTTGCTTCTTCCCAAACATGCACTCTTTATTGATCATATTCACTTGTGTCTTCTTGGTTATTTATATGATAATGCAGGGCTGGGTGACAGATTTTCATCTTTTTTAATCTGCACAATGCACATAAGCAATTCATGCGCCTCAGTCTCTGCATTATTGCTTATTTCAAATCATATTTCCTACATTTTGATCAAATTGCGATCTGATCGAGTCCTTCCCCTCCGGAATGATTTGATTCCGGGGAATCTTTTATTTCCGAAGCACAATTTGCAATGAAGGCTAATTCCTTGACATGTCCTACACAGGTACGGCTTGTTCCGTTTAAAGGCTGTATATGTGTAGCATCAATTTCCTCCATGCTGCACTCCGGGTCCTTAGCGTGCTATTTCCTAATGTAGACCAGCCAGGGGAAGATAATGAACTGTGGGTATTGATGTGGAACAAGAAAGTAGACTAATGAATTAGAGCTACTGGGGTGAAATGCTGAATGAGAGTTGATTTATTGTTGCTACAGAAATAAGACGCAGAGTCACCGGCGAACTAAGGGCCTCTGCTGAGGGCTGGAGACTTTCCAGGGATATTATATGGAGTTAAACTTACTTGAGGAAAACTTTTTCTCCACTCACACTCTCTTGCTTACGGCTCACTCTAATCTGCGGATTGATTTTAACCCCTGCTGGGTCTTTTCTTCTTGTGTGTGTTTTTTCCAGCCTTGCAGATTCAATAAATCTCTGGTGTGTAAGAGGCAAATTGGCATCAGTTTAAAGGCAGCCTGCCTCGACTGGTGATTTGTGTGTTTGTGTTTATGTGAATACCGATCATTTTCATTAAAGGTCTGCCTGACAATCACAACGTGCCAGGTGCTTCAGAGTTGTATTTCAATAGAAATGAATCGATGTCTTGGCATCAGGGTTCACATATAGATCACCCTTATGAAAACTGAGGTTTTTTCACTAAGAGGAAAAAGCCCCAGAGTAAAATTATCTCTGCTCAGAGTACATTTGGTGACACTCTAGAAAGAGTTAAAGGAACTCTAAATCGGTGTTAAAGTCAATGAGATAATTAAGTGATTAATTGAGTGATGATTCAGCATTAGTGATGAACACCTGCTGTAAACAAGCAGAAACACTGAAGAAAACAGAAACACAAGAACTACAACTGACTTCAGCCACAGCCTTAGATGAAATCAACAGAAGATAAAATAAGATATTAAATCTCTCCAGATCTCAGTAGAGGAGAATTACTATTATGCTTTATTACTAACCAGTGCCTCTTTATTTCTGTCAGACGTCTACAGAAGCTCGAATTGAGAATGAACAGAGATTTAGATGTTGGTGATTTATTGAAAATGTTTCGTTACAATTATGGTGATCATGTGTATTGTATTTGTGATCTTAATACCAAGTTTACCAAAAACATTGGTTGGTGCAAAGAAAGCCAAAAAACAAAGATAATCAGGTGATATCGTTTTCAGCCTCATAAATCAAAATTATTCTTCAATCTCATCCCTTACCAACAGATATTATTAATACATTTTGTCCACAAAAATACTACCAGACTTTGTTTCATTTGTTTTTGATACAAACATCAGAAGTCAGTATATGAATCTCAAAAATCCATGCTGCAATGCATGCTGGGAGCTACCATATTATAAAATTAATTGCTCCCAGCATGTATTAATTTGCCATTGTTGAGATTTATTTGCTCATTCTTGATGTCCATGTTTAAACAAAAAATACTCACAATATTGCAAAAAATCTAATTTAAGAATATCTGAATTGTGGCATGAAATTATTGTTGGGAAATTTCAATTTTCAGTCAAACTGCCCAACTAAAGCAGACACTGATCACCATAATTGTGATGAAACATTTTCAATAAATCAGCAAAATTTAAACCTCTGTCAAGCAATAAGCTCAATAAGCACTTCTATAGACATCTGACAAAAATAGAGGCACTGGTTAGTAATAAATGAAGCTGGTAATGCAGTTTGTGGAGTTGTTTAATTCTCCTCTCTTGAGATCTGGAGAGATTTAATGTCTTCTGTTGATTTCATCTAAAGCTGTGGCTGAAGTCAGTTGTAGTTCTTGTGTTTCTGCTTGTTAACAGCAGGTGTTCATCACTAATGCTGAATCATCAGTCAATTAATCACTTAATTATCTCATTGACTTTAACACTGATTTACAGTTCCTTTAACTCTGTTGAGTGGGACCAAATGTACTGTGAGCAGAGTTAATTTTACTCTTTATTCTTTTTCTGTGCATTAACACTACAGTTAAAACCATAGATCATCATTATTATATCAAATGTAACTGAATATGATATATCACAGTATGAAAACATACTGAACCAGCATCAGAAAGTGTGTGGGTGGGATGGAGCAAATAAATATGAATGGTGAAAAATGGAAAAAGCTCAAGTAACTTGGAGTACCAAGTAAATGTAGTCAACTTTATGAATATAGCCTATAGTCAATTACCACCTGATAAATTACTGTACCATGGTATACCACCACAGTACTTTCTATATGATGTTTGCAATAAAAAATAAAGTATTCCTTGACTTAACGTATTTGATAATTCGGAATGAATCTAAAAAAGCATATACTAAATTAGTGTTACTGTGGTAAATATAGAAAACATTCAAAAGGACGACTACTTACTATGGTAAAGTGATGGCACAGTCTACCATGAATTTTGATGTAGGTCTTAAATAAGACACCGAATGCCTACCATATTACTTCCCCATTATGAAATCCAAACATTTCTGTTCAAATTCAGAATCTTAGGTTTTTCCCGTTGGTTCCGCTGTCTAGCACCAAAGGGAAAGTTGAGTGTGATGCGCTGTGTTTACAGGCTGCAGGGTTTCAGCATAGCTGCAGCAAATAGACTTAATTACACCCTGTGCGCTCCAGAAACTCTCTTATCTCAGCTCTGCAAGTCACCACCTAGCCAGCTCTTAATTACAACTCACTAAACCTTTCCATCGTTCATATTCGACTGCTGGCAAACCCTTGGCTGCGTTCTCTAAAAGCGCTCAGGGCGGCGAGCGGTATTTGTTGTTCGTTTTAGTCTTTTTAGGAAGTGAAATATTAAATTGGTCCCCCGGAAGCGCTTTTGGGTTTATTAAAGTGGTGAGTGAGTTAAGTATTCGAGTGACGAGGGCTTTTTGTTAGATTAGCATGTGTTTGCGTTCGCACAAGAGCCGGAGTCTGGTGTCTTCAGCTAACTTCAGGAGAAGGGTCGGGAAATAAAACTTACCTTCACATTGTTATGTAACCGGGTGCTGTTTTTATTTTTTATTTTTTAAAGAAGCTAATGGATTTTGAGCATTTTCCCATACAGTTGAAGTTCATAGTGACCATTGCTGTCCAGCTCCAAACATCATAAAAATAACTTTGGTGCACTATATTCTAAGTTTAGGGAAGTAACACAATAGCTTTTTCATAAACAGACATTAATTATATGTACATGACCGAAGCTATAGCACAATTATGCCCTAAAGTACGACATCCTAGAATGGCAAAATAACATGTAATTTTAATATGATGAAATAAAATATTACTTAAAATAAAACATGCATTTAAAATGACATCAAAGAACGTAAAAGTGTTGTAATTAAAAATGCCTTTCATAAATATGACATCACAGATCTCATTCACATGGAGCCTGATGTCTGATTCCATATTTTGCTTTAAGATTTACACTGAAAATGTCTTAAGCTATGGCCATCTTTATTATATAAAGCTGTATGACTTGGAATACTAACAATAAAGCAATATAGTACACAAGATATATGGGCTGCTTTTATGCTTCTGGTCCTTTTTGCAGCTTGTTGTATGAATAAAAACTGGCTGAAGGCTCTTCAATCATTATTTTTGTGTGCGCGTTCCACAGAACAAATAACAGCATGTATGTTCAGGATGAGTAACGAATAATGAAAAAACACAGTAAAAGGGATTCATTTTCCATTTCAAAACTGTTCATGGAAAACAGGCCAAAGTGTGTTTTTTTTTCATAATCCAGTGCCGTACAGCAATGCGAAGAGCGAAAATACAGCAGAGCTTTGTGCTTGTGCTCCAGGAGGATGTACAGAACAACAAACAGATGTGGAGGGAGAGAAAGAGAGCAGAGGTGTGGAGATGAGCTGCGCTCCAGATCATGAGAGACTCGGAGAGAGAAGCAAAATAAAACTGCTGAAGTGAGCTCTTTTTCTTTGTCAAGGTCAGTGTCTCAGTGTAAGCATGAGGCTCCCATTATGTGCAACTGCGCGTGTGTGTGTGTGCGACTGAAAATAAAAGAAACCCCTTTGCCACCAGAAAGCACAACACAAGCTTTGTTAAAGGACTTATGAGATCCACAACAGCACTGTTCTCTATTGTGCAGGTGTAGACGTGTATAATGAAGCTAATATAGAGGTTCTCCCTGCAGAAAAGCCCACCATATGTTGTGTTCGGGACACTGGTGGTGCGCTGGTTTGCCTCCACCTGCCTGCTTCAACAGCTTATGCAGCAAGTTTTTGGTTCAGAAACTTGATGAAGACAATGCTTGACAATCTGCTTTAACTATAGTTTTAGTTCTGTCTTCCATAATGCATCAGTTACCCACAATGCATTGTGCTTCACTCATTTGATTGGACTGCCAAAAGAAAAAGTCAACATGGAACATTCCCTATTGGGAAGTATATCCAAGTGAATCAGCTATTCGTACAAGAACAAATGTAGGGCGGGATTTGATTTTTGTCTGTTGGGAAGTGATCGGATGGTTGTTGTTTGCGATCTAAGTCCCTGTACAGGGACTAAAAGTTTATGATAAATACTGAAATATTAATTAATTGACTTTTCGTTCAACAAAATTAGATTAACATTGCAAAACCTTGAAATGCTATGACAACAATATAGCATCCTACTGTTTGAAAACATTTAGCATTTTTGCAGTAAACTGAATGTCAGTTTTTCATTCAGAATATATATACTAATGAACAAAAGAAGACCCCTAGGATGCAACCAAATATGGGTAACTAAACGAGTTAAAAAACAAGGGGTCAAGGTCTAACCATCTGGTCTAAAAGGCATTTCTATTGATGCCGATCAAAACTACTCAAGTAATTCAAAGTTTTGCATGCAAAATATCAAATACAGTAGGGAAGATTTTTAATAACATAATAATATACGAATAGAGCATTGCAGGAATGATGTATTTTTGTAGGCCATCCAGAAGTTCACGTCACCCTGGTTTCCTCAACAAAAGCTCAAAATGATTTTTTGGGTTATTACAGAAAATAAGCTCTGTGACTAAAAACCTTATGATTACATGTTTTGTTCATCATGATAATCTTCACAAATGAACACAACCTTTAAGAATTTTGAAGCTTAAATACAACTGGAAGTAGTCAAAAGATAAATGTTGGCAATAAACCGAGATTATCAGCACAATGAGGCTGTGAAAGTGACTAGTGTGTAGGTGATTTTACCTGTTTGTCGGATGACATTTCATTTCTATGACAACTTCTGTAGTCACTTTTAGACACTTGTTAGCAGCTTGTTATTAAAAACTTTTCCTAAAAAATCATGAGGGTATTACTGTTGCATTTATGTCATGGAATAAAATATGAAAATATCTTGAGCTCATGTGTACCACAGACCTTTACTCAAGCATTTACCAAAAACTCATCAACTTCTGGACGCTTCAGTAGGTACTTATTTTGAATAAGTAATTAATTCACAGCCACTAAAAAAAGTATATTCTACATGATGTGAATGTGTGTAGTCTTACATTCATTATCACGTGACCTTCCAGCGTCAGTTGCGTCGCATCACTGCAACAAGTCCTCTCCTCTGGCCTCACGGGACAGTAATGTGTCCATCATATGCACACTTCAGAATCTCATGAGTAGTGGGTCATCTGAGGACTTTTTGCCCGCTCTTTTATGAGTACAGGGAATTCAGATATACTTCTTTTGTCACATTCTGTTTTCTTCTTCTATATAGTAGGGAAGTATGCAATTTCAGACACATCCACAATCCCTGTAGCAGTCTATGGGAATGCTAAGAGAGAAGTCATATCCATAAGTCAAAGATATTACAAAGTAAAAGATAAAGCTTCAAAATAAAAGTCAATCAGCTGAAAATAAAATTGAGCTAAAAGGTTTAAATATGTTTTTTAACAATGAAAAACAAAACATTTCAATCAAATCGATTAAATATTTAGGGCTAAATGTAAGATGTATTTGAATTGCATGTAAAATCTCACTTTTAAATAAACTAGTAAATAAATAAATAAACTAGTAAACTTAGATGATACAAAAAACGATTTCTGCACTCAAAAAAATATTATTAACTATGTAATAAGCTTATAAACTATTTTTAAAAATATGATTATGTAAATAAAATCAAGCCGATTTTATTTACATAATCATATTTTCAAAATTAGTTTATTCAAATGCTCAGAATCAGCATAAATCTGTTTATTGCAAAAACAATAACATTTATTACGTTAAAAAGTATGAGTGTGTTAAAAATATTGCTAGTTGTGGAACATGTAATATTCAGTTTATTAAAATGTATGAGACTGAAACAAATTGGATTTACTGATAAATTAACCTGCTTGACAAACGCATAAAGGTAAAGCACTCCAAAGTAACATTGGCGTTGGAAAATAAATTCTTTGAAACAGGTCCCACATCATAAAGACCAGTGGTGACAAATAGATGATGCTCCGGCTGATATTTGGGTTGGGGAGACAGTGGTTGGTTAAAGGTCAGGTCTAAACCTGCCGTCTAGAGCAAAATAACTGTGAACCGGGCCTCCAAAGGTCATAATAAGCAGTACAAAGTAGTCAGACACCTCATATAAACCCCCAGCCATGAAACACAGATGATTCTTCCCACTCACGTATGCTGTGTAAATGTCAACTCATGATATATGTATGTAGTATTGATGTTGACACAAACTCTTAGCATGTACACACAAAGCTGAGGCAGGGAGATGCTATTTGTTTTGTCAGTCTTTGCACATAGCAGGGCTGAGAACAATTCTGAATAAAAGATGTGGCTCCGATCATAAAGAGTTGGACTGAATTGGCCACAGAAAGAGAAAAGACCTGAAAAGACAGAAAGAGAAATATACTGAACTGCAGTTCAAAGACATTCAGATTTCACCACGAGCATTTTTACGGTATGATTTGACATCTATAGAAGATTTCATATAACTTATATTCAACCACCGAACCCTCCCCCGTCCTCTCTCTCTCTCTCTCTCTCCATCTAGAGATATATATATAATATCTCATTTGGTTACTTATGAATCAAAATGAATTGTGAGTGAATTTAGCAGGCTCTCAGCTAAATTAAAGCTACACCTCCGTACCAACGACCTTCATTCCCCTTGTGGTGTTTACAGAGGATTTGATGACTAATGATCCAAAAAGAAGACTATAAATAATATATAAATAAAAAACAGCGGTAAACTGTTTAGTATGTTCAGCACTGCATTACTGTAGCTGTTGAAAAAAGTTAAAACCACTTAATGAGACATTGCTGTATATTGGTTTTAATAAATAATATTTTATTATTAATTATAATATAAATATAGCATTGGTCGTTTGCTGGTAGTCCCATGTGCAAGGTAAAATGATGTTCTCGGAAAATGTGTAAACATCAAATAAAAAATTAATTTCCATTGGACGAAAGAGAGGATTTTGCCTTCTCGTTTTAGGAGACTGCCGTACGTACGCCGCTGCCTGGCACATACACACTCGATTTCACTCTCCTTCTCTCCAATTCTCATTTCGCTTCCTCTCAGCGGTGGATTCCAGCGGATAGAGAAGGGCAGCCGGGTGAGAGGCTGAGCTTGGTGTCTCAATGTATCTGCGAGTAGAGTTGATATACAGGTTGTGACCTTTGAGAATCTCATCTCAGATCTTATTCCTCAACACCTGCACCTCATCTCTCCCTCTCTCGGCCTGTCTCCTTTTCTTTCTCCCCTCAAATGAGATGAGACAGATGAGAAACATATTGGAATTTCGCTCTGCCAAATCCGAGCTGCCAAACTGCAGAGTTTTGCAGTGATACAACGCTCACATCCTGTTTATCATTCAAGACTTCCATGTCATTTTGATGTGTGCCAATTCCTCAGCGCGAGCACGATAAGCTGCGGCTGCCGTCTCCTCCGCACAGTTGGATGTTCTCTGAACACTAAATTACATTCATGGAACACCTGAGCAAACGCCGGCTTGTGCTCCCCAGTGGCCGTATTCAAATAAGATCCAATTTTACCCTCACGCCGACGTCGACGAAAGGTTGGACTCGAATAGACCTGCGAGCTCAAGGGTCACGCACACAAAACACATTCCTGAATACACTCGACCTCGTCTCCAATCTTTCTTTATGTCAAGCACAACTGCTGTTGGACGTTGTGATTGGCGTCTTTCCTCCTGCATTGTTTTCAGTTGTTGTTTTTGCTTTTCCCAAAGTGGAGAAACAGCATTCCCTCACAATTAATCCAAGCCGTGTGCCGTCAAACCCATTTAAATAGACTCATTCATATGCATGAGTTATGCATCCCCGCCACCTGGCCAAAGAACCGCACCTGGACACAATAGAGCACATTCACCATCATTATTAGTGTATTATTAAGGAATTAATGGTATTTAGACCGTTGCTGCAACCCAATTCATCCTACATCCACAAATCATAAGGTGAAAATAGCATGCCCAAGATTTCCATGCATATTCGTATTCTTTTTTTGGCTAGTATTACACACGACCTCCTGCACTACAGATGAGAAGGTTTTTGTGTCAAATATTTGAGTTATGTGAAAAATGTAGATATTAAAGGTGTGAAAGTTCATCCAAACAATGTAAATTCTGTCATCATTTACTCATGTCAATCCAAAACTTTATTACTTACGTTCTTCTGGTTAACACAAAAGAAGATGCTTTTTCATGAAATGTTAGTATTTTTCGAATACACAAAAATGCTTATTTATATCAGCAAAGTACAGGCAGTAGCATCCAAAATCATAGACTACTATGATTTGCTTTTGATTTTAGTCAAATTGACTGGTTGGTTGGTTGACTAATTCAGAGGTCCCCAACCCTCGGTCCTTGGATCAAACGGTACCAGCCGCGGATCGAATTCGCGGACCGGTCCGTAAGCAGCTGCAAGCTTTTTTATTCTAGCTTTGGCGGTGAGGCGTCAGAAGTTCAGCGTAGTATTGCCCCCCCCCCCCCCCCCCCCCAATAGATTGATTGATTGATTGATTGAAAAGTTATAGTTAATAAAACAACAATAAAATGATTTCAAGTAAAAAAAAAAGAAAGAGAAAGATTTCGTTTCAAACTGTCAAAAGCTGGAATGTAAAGCTAAGATTTATGGGAAGATTTAAAATTTGCTAGAGAAATTAGTGCAGGCCTCATGAACCTACTAAGAACATTCCTATTTCTGCCAGTTGTAAATAAAATAATTAATGCTAAAAGTGATCTGTTTAATTTATCATTGAAAAGTGAGCACACGGTATGTGCCAAAATGAAAAATAAAATGAAATAATTTAATATGTTTCAATTTTCACGCATCTTGTACAGCGGGAGGGAAATGCAACAGATGATTTGACATTACGTTTTCACTCCAATCTCAAGTCAAGTCTGCCAGAATTCAAATGAAAAGGCAAATGTGGCACTATGAAAATCAAATCATTTCATACTTTTTGCGCACTCTGGTGATCTTATCTTAGGAGGCCAAGAACATTGGGCAATCGGCAAACAATGCATGACACCAAACAATGAGCAAGCTTCTAGGTTTCTCAAGAGCGTCTGGCAGCTATTCGAGTTTCTGGCGAATGGCAAAGTTTTAAAGTACTGATATAGTGTTACATCCACAGAGCCGGTACAACGGTGACGTGATTGATAAGGTGTTTCTTTCCCAGCCCCTCTCGGCTCTCGCGCTGGAAGCTTAATGCTTTCTTCTGTGGGTTATGAGGCTCTTAGCTGCACCAACATGAAAAGGGGCTCATGGGGGACTCAAAGCTGGAGTATCTGAGACAGGTTTTAGCTTCAGGCGGGATGAGTCTCAGAGAGCTCTCCACCAGGACTTTCATGTTTTCGCCCGCCGCTACATACAGTCCTCTATTTTAGACTGCCGGAATGATTGTCTGTCTCACAATCGTGAGTGCTATAAACGTGTTCGCAGGGTGCAAAAAGCTGACCCCTCATTTCAGGTCACTTTTGACCATCTTTGTTGCAAGCAGGGGAGTTTTTCTTTTATAATCTAAATGGATTCTTCAAAAAACCTCCTTCTTGTTTAAAAGCACTAACCCTTTTGCAGGTGATCGAGAGTGCCTGAGAATAACAATGACTGTGTGTGTGCAGGTGAACATCGATGTGCTTTTGTGTGTGTGTGTTGTGTGTGCACTTGAGCCCTTCGACCCTGGTTTCTGTGGCAACAGCATCAATAAGACTGCCGTGGAGCTCGACTCACTCCTGGGCGTCTTGCCTCTCAGCAGTATCGTATACCTGCATTCCCACCTCGGGGTCCGCATATACTCATGCACACACACACACACAGTTCTGTTTTTCCCACTGGGACAAATTTATTCTCTCATCAGCTTTCTGAGCTGTGACTTTAGGTTTGACCTCAGCAGATGGGCTCTGTCTGTAATGTACGACGTTGAAAGTGTGAGATTTGGAGGCATGCTGAGAAAGAACCATGATGATAAACAGCACCGTTCATCTTCATTCATCTAATGGGGAATTATTTCATGGAACAAATACTTGACATTTGCGGATATGCTTCAGATCAAAAGAGCTTGGAACCAATGATGATTTCGGGACACATTATGACATCACACACTGTCATTTCTGTGTAATCCAATCATCATGCACTATGTGTCAGGTTTGGGGAAAGCGAGGACTCAGTAGTGCAGGAAAACAGGCTCTTTATTAACAAAATAAAACAAAACTTCAAACATAAACCTCCCAGATTGGGGAAAAACAAGACATGACTCGACTCGACTGGTTAGAAGCATGACATGACTCGACTCGACTCGACTGACTAGATGCACGGCAGGACACGACAAGACTGACAGGAAGGAATGGCAAAATAACGACAACGAAGCGACACAGGACGGCAAACACGGGGAGATTAAGTAGACAGGAGGAAGGCAATTAATGGAGAAACACAGCTGGAATAAAATCAAACTAATGACAATGAAACAAGACGGGCGGGGTAACAGACAAGACATGAACATGAAGCCAATTACACAAAGACGACGCGCAGCTGGCGACAAACCAAACTGCGCGTGACAAAAGCATGCGGCCGATGGAATGCGAACCGCGTGCCAAACATAAACACACGGACGAGAGGAGGCGCGGCTCGCGCAACGCTTGAAACCGCGCCCACTCACAAGACGTAGAGCTCGCAAGAACGAGTGTAAACACCTGTTCTCATGAGCTCACGACAAGGACGAACAAAACGAGTTATGAATGCCCGAATCCCGATCCAAAACCGAAACTAGACAAGACCAGTCTCGGGATCAGACATCATAACCCGCACATAAGACGTTACACAGACAAGCGCGCGCACGGCTCGAATACTCGAAGCCATGCGCACACACAACAGACACGAGACAATACGGTAGTGTCAGAGCTCTGCCACAAAACCAAGAAATGACTAGACCGAATGTGGCAGAACCCTGACACTACCCCCCCTCTAAAGGGGCGCCACCTGGCGTCCCTACGAAGAACCCCACACAAGACAAGAAAACACAGACCCACAAGCCAAAAGCGAACAAGACCAGGGGAAGAAAAATAAATAAAATAAAGAACACCAAGACAAGGGAGGGAAGACAAGGCAGGCAAACACAAGCAAGCAAAATAAACAGTACTCAAATACAACCTGAAAATGAGTCCGAAATAAAGTCTTCAAAACATCACGAATATCAACTCAAAAGAGTCCTCGAAAAGGTACTGAAAAAATGTTAACTCAAACTGTCCCCAAGCATCATGAAGAAGAGTAACGCAAACAGTCCTCAAAACCAAAATCATAAAAAATACTCAAAAGGTCATGAAAATGTTAATTCAAGTCCCCAATACAAGAAAAACGGAAAATAGTCCTTAGTTCCTCAAGAAAAAGAATAACTCAAAACAGTCCTCACTTCATGAAAAATAACTGAAAATAGTCCTCAAACACGAAAAAATGCCTCCAAAAAACAGCCCATAATGAAAAAAAAAACACAGTCCAGGGAGGGGGAACTGGAGGGATGAGCCAGGGTGGCTCAGGGAGGAGAGGGTTACCGGCGGGTGGCCATGGCGGAGCCGGGGGAACGAGCCAGGCAGGCTCAGACAAGACTGGCGGGTCAGGCGGTGCTGGAGGAGTGAGCCAGGCTGGCTCCGGCAGGTCTAAAGTTCCAGCAGACAGCCAGGGCAGTGCCAGAGGAAACGGCAGATTGGTCAGGTAAGGCAGGACCAGCAGGGCAAAGCGCTTGGGTGGCTCAGGCCAGGCTGGTAGCTTTGGGAGGTCAAACAGGACAGACGGCAAGACTGGTGGGTCTGGCAGGTCAGACAGGGCAGGCAGGACGACCGGCGGCTCTGGGCGGTCTGGCAGGACGACCGGCGGCTCTGGGCGGTCTGGCAGGACGACCGGCGGCTCTGGGCGGTCTGGCAGGACGACCGGCGGCTCTGGGCGGTCTGGCAGGACGACCGGCGGCTCTGGGCGGTCTGGCAGGACGACCGGCGGCTCTGGGCGGTCTGGCAGGACGACCGGCGGCTCTGGGCGGTCTGGCAGGACGACCGGCGGCTCTGGGCGGTCTGGCAGGACGACCGGCGGCTCTGGGCGGTCTGGCGCAGTGGCAGGCTGCTCGGGGGCGGCAGCCCTGTGCATCATCCAAGCACGTAGGGCTGCCAAAACGAAAAAGCAGTCAACGGCCCGCTTGGCCACAGTAGGGCTGATACGGCATGCTGCGGTCTCCTGGCCGACAGCAAGCTCTGGGGAGGCTGGCGGGTCAGGCAGCCGGGGCTCCTCGGGGGCTACCACAGGGACAGAGGCAGACTGATCAGGTGCAGCAGCCCTGTGCGACCTCCAGGCACGCAGGGCTGCCAGAACGAAAAAGCAATCAACAGCCCTCTTGGCCATGGCAGGGCTGATTGTGGCTGCTGCGGCCACTTCTTGCGTCTCAGGGGGCGCAGCAACCTCTTGGGTCACCTCTTGGGATGCTGCCTCAGCAGTAGATGAGGTGGTCCCACTCTTCCTCCTCCTCTTCCGTTTACGAATCTTTGGAGGACTGGAGCTCCCACTGGCTGCAGGTGGAGAGGTGCAACCACCAGTGGGATGGGAATTCGTGCGGCGACGGGGTTCCAACCTCCGGCGCTGATGTAGTCTGTAGACGAATTCCCAGAATGGCAAATGCCCCAGCCTTCCCATCTCCAGCATGTCAAGGGGCATTGTGAGGCAGCTGTTAAATACCTCCTTGAGGTCCGCATCATCTTTGTAATCCAGGCCATGCACCACAGCAAGGAAATCATGGGCAAAGTCTCTGACATCTCGCTCCCCCTGGTGAAGGGAGAGCTGCTGGACAACCTGGATCATTAAATCCTTGACAGGAGATGGGAAGAGGAAGGTGCCTGTCCTCTGCTGAGTCCTCATTGTGGTCGCTTCGTACTGTCAGGTTTGAGGAAAGCGAGGACTCAGTAGTGCAGGAAAACAGGCTCTTTATTAACAAAATAAAACAAAACTTCAAACATAAACCTCCCAGATTGGGGAAAAACAAGACATGACTCGACTCGACTCGACTCGACTCGACTCGACTCGACTCGACTCGACTCGACTCGACTCGACTCGACTCGACTCGACTGACTAGATGCACGGCAGGACACGACAAGACTGACAGGAAGGAATGGCAAAATAACGACAACGAAGCGACACAGGACGGCAAACACGGGGAGATTAAGTAGACAGGAGGAAGGCAATTAATGGAGAAACACAGCTGGAATAAAATCAAACTAATGACAATGAAACAAGACGGGCGGGGTAACAGACAAGACATGAACATGAAGCCAATTACACAAAGACGACGCGCAGCTGGCGACAAACCAAACTGCGCGTGACAAAAGCATGCGGCCGATGGAATGCGAACCGCGTGCCAAACATAAACACACGGACGAGAGGAGGCGCGGCTCGCGCAACGCTTGAAACCGCGCCCACTCACAAGACGTAGAGCTCGCAAGAACGAGTGTAAACACCTGTTCTCATGAGCTCACGACAAGGACGAACAAAACGAGTTATGAATGCCCGAATCCCGATCCAAAACCGAAACTAGACAAGACCAGTCTCGGGATCAGACATCATAACCCGCACATAAGACGTTACACAGACAAGCGCGCGCACGGCTCGAATACTCGAAGCCATGCGCACACACAACAGACACGAGACAATACGGTAGTGTCAGAGCTCTGCCACAAAACCAAGAAATGACTAGACCGAATGTGGCAGAACCCTGACACTATGCAAATGGATTGAAGGTTTGTGGAATTAATGTAATTAATAAGCTTCATCATTGTTTACTCCCCCACATGTGGTCCCAAACACATTTTCTCTTTCTTTTTGTAGAAGATAACAGAGACAGAATGTGAA
Organism: Rhodeus uyekii; assembly: GCA_037043235.1. Lineage (NCBI taxonomy): Eukaryota > Metazoa > Chordata > Actinopteri > Cypriniformes > Acheilognathidae > Rhodeus > Rhodeus uyekii. The sequence continues at coordinate 29,204 of JAWRVZ010000153.1, read as the reverse complement.
TGTTAATGAAAGAGAACGGCGATGGAGTGGTTTATATAACTCGTGTGCGATATTGCAGGGCTTCTGATGTCACATAATAGCTTTATGTGATGAAAAGTAATAAATGTAAGTCACTTTCTGCCCATTTTACATAAAATAATCATTGAAGAATTGAAAATCCACTAAACTACTTCTTTATTGAACAGTCCTCAAAGGCCAAAAATGTCAAATAAAAGTAAAACATTTGATTTTCATTTTCGTTCTCACACATCGTGAACCGCAAAAATAAAGAGCTTAAATGCAATTGAAATGACTTGATTATTTAATTTTGGTACTTTGAGAGCACATTTCAATATTGCTTTGATTTTCATTTTGTCATTTGAATAATGTATTCGAGATTGCCAGAGAATACCTTCCATATAATCTAGTGTTGTGCTGACTGCGGTTTACACTGTAAAAACTTCCTGAATATTGTTGATTTTTTTTTTTTTATTATTGTGAGTTTTGTCTTCACACTGTCAAATGAGTCTCGGAAACCCACTACCACCTTTAATTAGTTTCTTGGGAAAATCCTTCACAACTGCAGCTTTGAGAAAATCTCCAGTGTCTTACTTTCACCTAAGCATGGCTTCCCAAAGCTTCTCCAAAAAGTCGTTTTTTAGGTTTCATGTTTCATTTGCATGTATAGTGTGAGTTTGAGGCAGAAAGAAAGAGGTTTTTCACATTTGAAAAGTTATTTCCATACCAAAGAGCTCTTCTGTTTGAGAACATAATGAAACATCACAGAAGGACAGCATGAATGCAGCAGCCAACTTGCAAATGAATTAAATCATCTCAAACCCTGCAGGCAAACCGGAGAGGAAGAGGCCCATGTCACTGTCTTCACGGCTGTACACTTCCATATCCTCTCCAATTAAGACGCCTTTCCCCATTGGCTAAGAAAACCTGTTAACCAAATACAAATCAAAGTGATTAGTTACCACAATGCATTTATTGTGTTGCAACATTGATTTCATATAGTGTGACTGGCCTTCTGGATGTTTCTATTCAATATGATTGTTCATTTTTATAGTGAGTTTGAAATGTTGTTATCATAGCAAAGTAAACTAAATTGGAAATTACATTGTCTCATAGTTAATCACAAAGTGACAAACTGAAGTGAAATGTGATATGGAAGCAATGGCAGAATGGACGATTTTCAAAATTATGATTAAGAAATTATTATTTTACAGTCCTGTTCCTTATGTACATTCTCATATACCCCCTTATCTCGAGCTCGGTTAACTTGCCAACCCTATTATGTCAACGTTTTTGAAGTGGAACCGTCAAACTTAGTATACGTTTTATCGTACACTGGTAAATCTTGTAACGGCTGTCAGAGTGGTTGACGACTGTCCAGATGTTAAATGAAATGGAAGAAAACTTGAGGCGATTAAACTGGTCACACAAGCTTTATAGATGGGTTTTCGTGCCAAAAAACAAGTAAAGAGCGTAAGTACAAACCAGGAAAGAGAAAACACTCTGACAAACATCACAAATAAAAGAAGGAAAATAGAAACAGTAGATTATGCTATATAACAGTCAGCGGTAGAGCGGCCATCTCTCTCCTCACTCAAACACACTCTCCTCCTCGTGTTCGCTCACACCAGAACAGCATGCACACAACAACATACGCCGTCTTAAAGGTATATTCCCAACCTAAAGTATCTGTTACAATCTCTGCTGTTAGTTGGTGCACATATGACTTGTTGTTAGCAAACATATACAGTGTATGTACATTTTTATAGCATGCCGATCGCTTCATCAAACAAATCGCCATATTGGCTGTTGGTTATCTTGAATATTCTTTTTTCTCGACGCTTTTTTGCAACCCCCGAGGCCGTTTAATTGCAATAACTGGTTAATAACTAGATTCTAACCCTGAACCCAGACCTAAACCAAACCTCAACCATTTTATTTTAAGTACTTTCTTACATACTGTAAAATAAAGTGTAACCCAAACAGCTTGAAGCACATATATGGACTAATTCTTTGTGGCATTTTTGATGTTGGTTTAGAAGCCAGAAGCCTAGAAGCCATTCACTTCTGTTTTCCAGAATATTCAGTTTGGATATTCTGCTAGCAATCACTTTTTTGTGTTAAATGAGAAAAGAATTTTTTTTGGAATGACATGAGAGATAAGTAGATTTTACATTTGTAATAGAATTTTAATCTTTGGATGAATTAACAAGAGCATGGATGTTACCATTTTGAATCTTGCAGAGGACTCTAATGTACTTGTAGTTTAAGTCTAGACTTACTGCAGCATTATGCAGCTGTCATCTGTCATGTGAAGGTCGGAAAACTTCACCACTGAGATCCATCTAAACTTTGAAAAAGATCTCGGTGCGGTCTGAACTACCGATGGATTTCAGATCAGTTGTTAGTTCATGTCTTTCCTCTTCAATCACCCAAACCACAAACGACCAGTTGCCCGAGGCTACGAATGACTCATCGTGTGCCGGCCTGCGTGCGAGTTCCTCTTGTCAGGAAGAATCTTTTAATCCTTTGTCCCATGGCCCAATCCGCTGCTCTCGTCGACTGAGGTTCAGAGGTTTGCTTGGCACTGCAGAGTCTGCGTTTCCGATCGCAAGAGTCATATGAGAAAAAGTGAGAACAGAAGGGGAAAGGTGGGTGGTGGGTGATGAAATCCATTATTTAATGAACACTTCAAAGAGTGTGACATTATTTAACGTGCTTTTCAGAACACAGTAGTGTAGAATGATTTAACTCGACAAAGTTTTAGGGTCTGACATCACAAGGACAAACTCAAGGTAAACAACTCAGCAATCAAAACTCTTTTAAGATGTAGAAACTTAATTTAATAACATGTCTGTCTAGAGGGAACAAGATTTGCAATTCCCAAAGGAATAATATTACGTTTTACATCCACTGTTGTTTTAGGCTTTGGTTGTGTGTGAAGGAAATGTATTTCTGTCATTATTTACTCACACTTCCAAACCTGTATGCTTTTATTCCTCTGTAGGAGATTAAACAATGGAAGAAGAAAAAAACGATGGTATTACATGAATCTGTTAAGCTCGAAAGGTCATAGTAGCATCATAAGTCATTACATTTTCAAATTTGAATACTTAGATGTTTTGAATTAACCCAAACCACAATGTTTAAGGAATATCAAATGCAAAGACTGTAAGGACTGTGTTTCTTTGAGCTTTCAATCTGTCCTTTCTATCCGTCTCTTGGCAGGCATTCAACGGAACTCAAAACTGAGATAATTTGCAGCACGCACAAGGAATTTGCAAAGAAATCATTTGAAATAATTACAGTCAATTACAATTTAGATCAAGTTATTTCATCCCAAAAATCTTGAGAAACAGGAGGTGATGTGGTTTTAAACACCAACAGTCACAACACTGTTATCTGATTGTCTTGTTATTTTCAAGCACTATACTACACTTAAAATTAACATATTTTTGTATTTCAGCATGCGCAATTTGATAATTTGGAACCAATTCCATTTTTACTCTAATTAGCATAACATTCTCATTTGAATCAGTTCCGCGATATGGGTCAAATACAGATTGTTACCTCCACTCGTCTTGAGTTATGCTGAGATCTGCATTAAATAAATTGAGGCCCTATTATTTTTCCAATTAGGTTTTAGGCAAACGTGATTAAAAGATAAGTGCGAAAGCGCTGACGTTCCCCTCCAGTAGACTGCAGCGCATCACTCCGCCTGAGGCCAAACCTTTGAACAAACAACAAAGGTTTGAAACCTCTGAGCCAAATAACATTCATTTGAACAGAAGGGATGCTTTCCAGCTCAAAATATCAACATTAATGTTCATTTTGCCAGTAGGACATGCTATTTGCTAAATAATTGCAAGTTTCACAAAGCACAAATCTGGCAGGTACAGTGACAGCTGATAATTCAACTATATTTTACATTTGAAAAACCTGTTCTGCAATGTTGCCAGAGCATTTGGCATTATTAGCATGGCATCCTGAAGTCGGCATTTGGACGTGCATTGGAAACTGAAATCACTATGAGAAGAAATCAAATTTGACTTGTGATTTTGCCATTTTCAATATTCATGAGTTAAATAAAACAAAGATTACCAAAGACAGTTTACCAAGAAATATTATTTCAGTCATTTGTCTTTTTTTATTAATGTTTTTTAAAATTTACTTGCAATTTCTGAGTGAAAATTGGGTAGCACTTTATTTTACAATCCTGTTCCCAATGTAGTTGCAATATTCAATTAGCCAAAGTTTAACACTTTTGTCTCACAGTGCCACATTTGTGAATTAAAACCTCGCACCATTCATTAATTGGCCTTACCTGGATTCATCAACTGCAATCCTTTAAGCGCAAAGTCGTTTAGTTTGTTCCTCTGTGTTTCTGTGGTCCCCAAACACGCTTTAATTGAAATTGTCCCCCCATTGTTCACGCCGACAGTTTTGATTTACAGAGATAAGCGACTTTGCCTTGACCTTGGTGGGCTGTGACATGGGTCATGGGCTTAGATGCTTTTGCAAGCATCCTCAATCAACTCGGACCGGCTCAGATTAAACCGCACCATTGGCCCACAAAGATTAGTTCTTTATTTGCTCCGTCGTCTCTTTCTTCTCTGTTGGCGGGATCCTGAGGAAGGGGGGAATGAAACGTGTAAACAGTGCTTCAGTCAGCAGCTTGGCAGCCCCTTTAGTTCCAAATGACCAATGATATTGATTACATAACACTGCATGGTCCACTCCACCGCCCTTCTATTGTACGTGCTTACCAAACGAGGTGCACAAAGCAAATTCATTTACTGTTTACTGTCCCTGAGAGGCTAGAGTCCACGAAAAAGTCGGGGATTATGAGATTCTTTCAGTTAAATAAATAAAAATGTGTGAAAACTGTGAAAACTTTTGTTTTTTGCTGCCCGGCTCAAAAACAACAAAGCGATTGTTAATTAATTATCACTAGGAATAGACTTTCAGTTTCACATTGTTTATTTATAATGTCAATCAAAAATGTAATAAAAAAGTGAATAGGGAATCCTGAATGACAAAAAAGCACCATTAAAAAGTCATGAAAGTAGTCCATAAGGTTTGTAGGCTTTATTATAAGACATCTGAGATTATGCTTGAACTTGATGTATACCGGTTTTCAATTAACAGGAATGAGTAAATGATGAGAGAGTTGAAATGGCCCGTATTATGCTCATTTACAGGTTCATAGTGTTTTAAAAGAGGTCTACAAAAATATGTTTTTTTATATAATTTGCATTGTTGCAGCACCCAATTTCACACTCTGTCTGAATGCTTTGTTTTAGTTTCGGCAAAGTTTGTTCAGGGAAGAAGGAGGCGGGAACATTTAACACTTTGATCGGGAATAATTAACTTTCCCCTTGCCTCATCTGTCCTTAACCCTTGTAAGGTGGTCCCCCCCCAAAGGAGGAGTGAGGAGGTGTAGTAGGCAGTCACATGGGTACCACCTGGCCTGCAACTGGTGAGCTGGATGAGCCCGATGGCCGTGAAAATGGGGCGAGGCCAGTCCAATCTCACGGAAGCATAAAAGAAGCGACGCCAGTGAAGGATGAGGGAAATTTACTTCGTGCTTTGTTTATGTGTGTGTGGCAGTCGTCTGTGAGTCATTTTTAGTATATGTAAGCATGAGGAGCAACAGAGGAAAGAAATCTTGGTCTGGTTCCCAGACACACGTGCTCAGACCTCAACCAGGCGAGAGGCTCTCACTCGCAGTGCCATGAGATGGTACTGGACATGCTTTGATGCGGCTCGGCTCGATGCCCCTCCACCTCATGGCAGGGGGCGATGGTTTCTCCTGTTGAGGGCTCCAAACTTCAGGTGAACGGGGCGACTCCTCCACTCCCTCCTGTACCACCCCACCTCGACCCAGGAGCACGGCAGCGAGCTCTCCAGCTCGCCGATCTTCTATCGCTCCAGCCCCAACGCCTCAGGCAGCCACTGATGCTCTCCAATCCTTCCTGCTGCCCGACCTCCCCTTCCTGCCGGGCTCTCCGACAGCGCATCCCTGCTTCCTCCTACGTTTCGGCACTGCTGTAGCAAAATTTGTTGTTCAGGTAAGAAGGAGGTGGGAATCTGTGAATATGTAACAGTTTAATAATAAATAAATGAAAAAACACAAAAACGAATGTAAAATGCAAATAAACAAAACACAAAATAAAGTCCAGGCCTAGTCCTCTCTCGTCCTTCACTGTTGTCGCTTCTCCTTTTATGCTTCCGTAGCTAAGAATATGAGGCCCTTGCGGAACGAGACGTAGTTGCTAATGAGCGCCACCAGCCTCCCGCCAATCTCTCACGGCGCTCAGCCTCGTCCTGCTCGCCACACCGGCCTTCAGAAAAGCAGAGTCTGCTCTGATTCGTCAGCCGGGGCAGGTCTGTTTTGATTGGTCTACTGCATAGAGCATATGTCAGATTTGTAACAGCCTTTACTATAACTGACAGGTTTAGTACACAGTGTTTCCTTGATAGTGACAAACTCTTCCTGGCTTTACAATTACTTTTGTTTGAGGGCGAGCCAAAGTAGCCAGCAGGCGGGCATTATGTGTTACATTCTGATGTATAGCTGGCTATGTTATGGAAATAATGGCAGGGCTACAAAAGATGCATAAATGGTAGGTGTTTTCTGTTGGAGAGATTCACTCTCTTTGCTGTGGACTTTGATACTTTATATCTTTAGATTGTTTATATGCACAAACACCATCTATGCACAATACAATATTACATACTAAAGAATGGTAAAATCATAAAAAAAGCATAATAAGTCCCCTTTAATTTTTTGGTTTAACCATCCATTTTAGCAGTTGTTACATGTCACATGTATTCGTTCACTTCTATCATTAGAGTCTCACTGAAGTGTGAAGTGAGTTTATTTCACATTAACTGTGTTCATTCTAGTGACCTTGCTTACTGTAATTGATATTAATTGCCTGTCACACGTCTTGTTCAGTATACATACTTGGACCAAATCTTTGCTCCCCTGCTTTCAAGCTGCATAACATAATGAATTATTGAGAAGTCATATATTCCTCATGCCTGGTCAAGAGAAAATTGATTATGCAGAATAAAGCTGTCATGCTGCTTATGCCAGCCTGTAGCTGCTTTACTGTAGCGTCTCAGTCCAAATAATCAAATGATTCACAGCAGCTATTGAGCTAACATATACATTTATGAATAGAATTAAAACTGTTGGGTGTGAAATGGACGTTTGGAAGTATTCAAAGAAATTAATCTGTAGCTAAAGTCTCATTATTAGTATTATTTGTTAAGTATTATTTGTTTATGAGTTAAAATCAATGAATGAATAGCTTTTTGTTCAGTAAGTAAATACAATTGTCTACAATTTTCACGAAAACTAAATGTGCATGGCTTGTTTGAGCTGATTTTCAATTAAATTGTCAAACTCTTCCAAAGTTCACAACATTGAGTCGTCACATGAACATTTATCCATTCAATAATCCAGATTTCCATGTACAGTAATACCTTGGTTTACGAGTTTAATTCGTTCCAAGAGCAAGCTCGTAAACCAAAATGCTCGTACACCAAAACGGAACATGGAACACAGTAGACAGGGAGCCGCGAACGAACACACGGAATCCGCGAACGAACGACTCGACAACACAAGAATGGCGAGAAGGAAACTAAATAGGCAGATGAGATGAGAATCAGGTGTGTCAGTGCTCAGTGACCACGGCCCCTGTCACACACACATACACACACACACACACACAGGCAGAACTAAGAGACAATAAATTCATGAACCGTGACAGTTACTGCTTAGAGGTACTCTACGTGTATATTTCACTAGGTGAACAATAGCGAACACAATTAATTAATGTTAAAAACAGGAGGTAAAACCGCTGTAAATTATTTATAAAAGTATCACTGTGGTGAATGATGCAGCCAAACCGAGCGGCGTTGAGAATGAATGAGTTAAGGGGTGATAAAGGGGTTTGAACCGCGTGGCTGTTATGAGAGGCTGTCATTAGGATATTTCCAGTAAAAATGCGCGCGACGATGCTGAGCGTTAGGACTTTTCCACACAAAAATGCACGTGGGTGAGGAAAACATTTTCTCACACACCGATACAATGCTCGTACACCGATTTGACCCTCCATGCTCGTACACCGATTTGCTCGTATACTAAGTCGCTCATTGTCACGGTTCGCAAATTCATTGTCTCCCAGGATTGCCTGTGTTTGCATGTGAGGTGAATGTGGGAGGCGTGGTCACTGATCACCGCCACCGTCATCATCACACACACCTGATCCATATTCCATCTGCCTATTTAGTTCACCTCTCCACTCACCACCATGTCGAGTGGTTGCCTTCAGATTGCCACCTCAGCGAGTCGTCTATGTTTCCTGCTTCCTGGTGTCCGTGTCTTCCTGTTTCCCGGTGTCTGCCCGTCAGCGTGTCTTCGTGTTCCTGGTTCCCGCTTCCTGTTCACTTCCACGCCGCGCACCTTGGGGATTACACAGCATCACGCCTTCACCACCAAGCCCACTGAGTCTCTGCGCCGCCTGCTTTCCTGGACATTTCTCAGTTTACTTCATCTTCAATAAATACCATTTGCAATTGAATCCTGCCTTTCTCATTCCTAACAGAACGACTCGACCATCATCATGGATTCAGCAAATGCTCCCGAATGGCAAGAGTTTGTATCTATCAACATGACGTTCAAACACTGGCGGCGCAGATGTCCGAGCTCACCAGCAGATTCCAACAGCTGCCTGTTCCCGCTGCGCAAGCCCCACCGCCGATTCCCCCCACCACCAGCCGCCCCGCAGGTCAGTCTGAACCCCACCTTCCACCACCTGAACGTTATACTGGAGAACCGGACTTTTGCAGAGCCTTCATTACGAAGTGCTCTGTTTTTTTTTCGCTACAACCACAAACCTATGCCACCGAGCAAGCCAAGGTTGCTTTGGTCATCACGTTGCTCTCAGGGCGCGCAGCTAAATGGGGAACGGCGGTGTGGGAAAATCAAGATCCGTGCTGCTCCTCGTTCCAGGCCTTCTCTGAGGAAATGAAGAGAGTCTTCGACAGGTCTGCGGTCGGCCGCGAGGCAGCCCGGAGGTTATCCGACCTCAAGCAGGGAGACCGGTCGGTCTCCGAGTACTCCATAGAGTTTCGCACACTCGCGGCCGACTGCAAGTGGAACGAGGAGGCGCAGTGGGACAGGTTCCTGCATGGGTTGGCTGACCGTGTCCAACGTGAAATATACGCCCTGGATCTACCCCCACGTCTCAATGGACTCATCGAGCTGGCGCTCCGAGTAGACGCTCGGTTGGAGCGCAACAAGTTTCGCCCCACCCCAGCGGTAGGTCCAGGGCCCCCCACGGCATTTTCCCCACAACATCCTGGCACGGTCAGTCCCTCTTCCGATCATGAGCCCATGCAGGTTGGTCGAGCTCGGCTTTCCCGGGAGGAGAGAGAACGTCGCAGAGCCCTGGGTTTATGCATCTACTGCGGCGGTGAAGGGCATTTCATCCTCCAGTGTCCGGTAAAAGCACGCGCCCGCCAGTAAGGAGGGGGCTACTGACGGGCGCAGTCACCATAAACCGGACCTCCTCATCGACTCTCCTCCCGGTAAGACTTCAGTGGGCCAACAACTCTCATCACTGTCGTGCACTACTGGACTCTGGGGCTGAGGGCAACCTTATGGATTACTCGTTTGCACTACAACTCAAGATCTCCACTGAGCACCTCACCCACTCCATTGCTGTCAATGCCTTGGGCGGCCAAAGACTACCGGACATTGCACTCAAAACCATTCCCCTCACCCTCATCACCGCAGGTAACCACAGAGAAACCATAGACTTTTTCATCACTGACTGTCCCTCGGTTCCCATCGTCCTCGGTCATCCCTGGTTGATCAAGCACAACCCCAGGGTTGACTGGGGACGCAATAACATACTCAACTGGAGTGATCAGTGCCATGACTTTTGTCTTGTGTCTGCACGTTCGTCTGTGTCTAGTTCTGTGTTGCAGGAGGAGCCGATGAATTTGTCTAACGTGCCCCCGGAGTACCTCGACCTGAAGGAAGTGTTCAGTAAGTCTCGGGCTGCTTCTCTTCCTCCGCACCGTCCCTACGACTGTGCTATAGATATTCTGCCAGGTATGTCTCCGCCTAAGGGCAAGTTATACTCGCTTTCCGTTCCCGAAAGGGAGGCCATGGAGAAATATATTTCTGATTCTTTGGCTACCGGGTTCATCCGCCCCTCTTCTTCTCCAGCGGGGCGGGATTCTTTTTTGTGGGGAAGAAGGATGGGTCTCTGCGACCTTGTATTGACTACCGAGGGTTGAACAACATCACGGTAAAGAACACCTATCCGCTGCCGTTGATGTCTTCAGCCTTCGAGAGGTTGCAGGGAGCATCCATCTTCACGAAATTGGATTTAAGGAATGCTTATCATTTGGTCCGCATAAGAGAGGGGGATGAATGGAAGACAGCATTTAATACCCCCAGGGGCCATTTTGAGTACTTGGTCATGCCTTTTGGGCTGTCCAACTCCCCAGCAGTCTTCCAAGCACTCGTCAATGACGTGTTGGGAGACATGATAGATCAGTTCACGTATGTTTACCTGGATGACATACTGATATTTTCCTCGTCTCTCCAGGAACATGTCCAACACGTCCGACGAGTGCTCCAACGGTTACTACAGAATGGGCTTTTTGCCAAGGCGGAGAAATGCGTTTTTCATGCACAGTCTGTTCCTTTTCTAGGGTATATCGACATTGGTAACCGAGAGTTGTTGGCAGTCAAGCTAGCGTTGGAGGAGTGGCGTCACTGGTTAGAGGGGTCAGGAGTGCCCTTTCTAGTTTGGACCGACCACAAGAACTTAGAGTACATTAGAACCGCCAAAAGACTCAACTCCAAGCAGGCGCGGTGGGCCCTTTTTTTCGGATGTTTTGACTTTTTGCTATCATACCGGCCGGGTTCCAAAAACATCAAACCCGATGCCTTATCACGCATTTTCGATTTTTCCGAGCGCCCGTCTACTCCCGAGTGCATTTTGCCTGAGAGACTCGTGGTTTCCACACTCATATGGGAGATCGAAGCGAAGGTCAAATCGGCCTTAGAAGGGGTAACGCCTCCGCCCGGGGGTCCACCGGGTCGATTATTCGTGCCGGAGGAGGTCAGATCCGAGGTCATCCGATGGGGCCATTGCTCCAAAATAGCTTGTCATCCAGGAATCAGTCGCACTAACTTCTTAGTTAAACAACGATTCTGGTGGCCTAAGATGGCCTGTGACATCCGAGATTTTGTTTTGGCTTGTTCCGACTGTGCCCAGGGTAAGACTTCCAATCGTTCACCAGATGGGTTGCTTCAGCCGCTGTCTGTGCCTTCGAGACCCTGGTCCCACATAGCGCTAGATTTCGTCACCGCCCTCCCACCCTCCCAGGGTAACACGGTTGTTTTGACCGTAGTGGACCGGTTCTCGAAGGCAGCACATTTCATACCCTTACCTAAATTACCATCTGCTAAGGAGACAGCGGAATCTGTCATTGAACACGTCTTTCGCATTCATGGCCTCCCGACAGACGTGGTCTCTGACAGAGGGCCCCAATTTATATCCAAATTTTGGAGAGAGTTTTGTAAACTACTGGGGGCGAGTGTAAGTCTGTCTTCGGGTTTCCATCCCCAGAGCAACGGCCAGACCGAACGAGCTAACCAAGACCTCGAGAGATGTTTACGGTGTACGGTGTCACAGAATCCGACTTTCTGGAGCCAACAACTCCCGTGGGTTGAGTACGCGCATAACTCGTTACCAGTGTCATCCACGGGCCTTTCGCCGTTTGAGTGTAGTCTAGGGTACCAGCCACCTATCTTTCCCAGTCTGGAATCCGAAGTCGCGGTCCCCTCCGCTCACGCATTCATCCAGAGGTGCCGTCGCACTTGGAGTAGAGCCCGTGAGACTCTGCTACAAGTGGTAGCGCGCACCAAGGCCCAGGCCGATCGCCACCGGTCGAAGCCTCCCGTCTACGTCGTAGGTCAAAAAGTGTGGCTTTCTTCCAAAGACATTCCTCTCCGCTCCGTGTGTAATAAGCTTGCTCCCAAATTCATTGGCCCGTTTCCTGTCACCAAGATCATTAGTCCGGTGACAGTCCGCCTCAAACTACCTCCCGCATACGGGAGGATTCATGCCGCCTTCCATGTCTCCAAAATTAAGCCCGTGATTCATTCTCACATTAATCCGCCCACCCCGGTTCCCCCACCGCCGCGCCTCGTAGATGGGGAACCAACTTATTCGGTAAACCGTATTCTGGATTCAAGAAGGAGGGGACGCGGATTCCAGTACTTGGTGGACTGGGAAGGTTACGGCCCGGAGGAGAGAAGTTGGGTACCTGCTAGGGACATACTGGATCACTCCCTTATCGATGACTACAATCGACAGGTAAGTGCCCCTAAGGGGGGGGGGGGGGTACTGTCACGGTTCGCAAATTCATTGTCTCCCAGGATTGCCCGTGTTTGCATGTGAGGTGAATGTGGGAGGCGTGGTCACTGATCACCGCCACCGTCATCATCACACACACCTGATCCATATTCCATCTGCCTATTTAGTTCACCTCTCCACTCACCACCATGTCGAGTTGTTGCCTTCAGATTGCCACCTCAGCGAGTCGTCTATGTTTCCTGCTTCCTGGTGTCCGTGTCTTCCTGTTTCCCGGTGTCTGCCCGTCAGCGTGTCTTCGTGTTCCTGGTTCCCGCTTCCTGTTCACTTCCACGCCGCGCACCTTGGGGATTACACAGCATCACGCCTTCACCACCAAGCCCACTGAGTCTCTGCGCCGCCTGCTTTCCTGGACATTTCTCAGTTTACTTCATCTTCAATAAATACCATTTGCAATTGAATCCTGCCTTTCTCATTCCTAACACTCATAAACCGAGGTTTTACTGTATATCCATGTCATAAGTGCCTATGACATGGAATGTTTGTAATGTCTCTTAAATTGGCAAATGGCCTGTCATTGTAATCAAACAGGAATCACAATCTTACCAATGAATCAGTCAAGTTTGGAAGCATAAACGTATATATGTTTTACGCTTTGCTGGTGTGTGATGCGGAGGGAATCACGCAGAGATTCGGGACTGCAGAACACTCAGCTTTATTCAAAAGATACAAACCAAAAACACTTTAAATATACAACAGAAACGGCACTCATGTGCAAAAACTCAGAGAACACGGTAAGGACATCCACACACACGGAGATAACAACCAACATAACGGTGACAATATCCGACCAAGACAGGGGAACACAGGAGGGAATAAATACACAAGGAAATGACAAACACCTGGGAAAAAAACGACGTACTGATGACAGGACTGGGAGGGCATGGGGAGAGACACAGAAAGGACCCGGAAGTGAAACATACGACGAGACTGTGACAATATGAAGTTTTCCTAGAACAATCACCACCATTTTTGAACATCATAACCCTAAACAGCAGTATATTTTTGCTGAAATGTATTACATGTAAACTGAAAATTTTATATTGCTTGTCATTGAAGAGCAAGAAGACATATAAGATTTTGTAGTGGCATTGCTGTTGTACGACCAATGTTTATCCATTTTGATGTAATTTTCAGTGAAATCAGTTTGTGTCAAAATCATTGCCCGATAAGGCAGCGAGACAACAGGTAAAGTTTTTAGATGGAGCCATTAACTAGGTTTTGAAGCATGAATTAAGTGATTTAATTAATTTGAGGTCATGCAATAACGTGCAATAACGTTCTGATGTTCCAACAAACAGTTGTGACAATTGCACTAGTTGTTACAGTTGTAACAACAACAACAGTTGTTAACTCATTCCCTGTTGTCAACGGGATATTCCATCATTTATGACACAACGCTTCCTGACCATTGACAGAAATCTCCAAGTAGGACTTGGACATCATGGGCATTATGACACCGCATCCCCGTTCCGTCCTGGAAACCTAATTTGTTGTATGTAGGTTTCCGGATGAAAGGGTTTTCAGCTGTATGGGAAGGTTTTGAGTGGGCCTCAGTATGTAGGTTCCAGATGAAAAGGTTTTTTAGGAGAAATGGTAGGTTTTGAGTGGGTTTCAGTACGATCTGTCATAAAAAGAGAACTATGAGAAGTAAATGAAAAATAATTAGGTGTGAAGTTTAAGTCTTCTTGATGTTTCTTCCTGTTTAAAAGTTAAATCATTGTGAGAAAGGATCTGTGTGGAGTTGTGTTCTGGTATGCTGTTCTCTACAAGTGTTGGGCCCTTTATGAACGTCATCACCCCCTAGTGCGTGGTACGGAGAACACATGTGAGCCACGTTAGAATGCAATGTGTCGTATTGATAACACATGCTCAGTTAATAAAGTTTCATCATATTCACATGTAACAGTCGTTGTGATGATTAACGGACCAAACAACAAAAGTTAATGAGGAAGTGTGTGTGTGTGTGTGTGTTTTTTTTTTTTTTCAAACCAATTCCCGACCAGATGCTAATTTCCTTGGTTAAAGTTACAGTGACGTGTAGGTTTAGGTTTTAGTGTTTGTCGTAAGCAATCATTACTATGATATACTGTGAATAAAATCTTAAGAATCGCCTGAAAGGCGGAGTTTTGCTGAATTGGTTTGGAGGGGAAATTCCACTAATGAGAATATGACTTATTTGCACATGGACGTGGATTCTGACCTCACACTGATTTACATCACAGGCTGCAGCGAGACGCTTTACGAATTTTCCAGCAATCCATGTTATCACTGTTATACGGTAGGGGGCGCTGTTATAAATTTTCTGAAAGAGTACAGAATCTCTGGATCCAAAAACAAGCAAAGAAGAAGCAGAAACAAGCAATAGATGCACTGCTTATGTGGAAGCTTATTTAGTTTAAGCTTTTTTATGAAACTTACATTCAAGTGTTCATAAAAAAGAATGCACAAAGCTAGAATAAAATGTTTTTGTTGTTAAAAAAAGGCTCTGTCCTTTCTCTGCACGTTCATATATTCATACAATACAATATTATTGGAGCCATAAAAGTTTTGTGTAAATGTTCAAAAATACTTGCAATTGCAAAAAAGGTGTGGCGAAGAAAGAGTTAAGACTTTTTATTTTGGAAACGTGCCAAAGTGTTTGAGAAAAACTGTAATGAAATTAAATAACTGAACATTTTTATTAAACTTCACCGTACTATTAAAGATTAATAGCAAATGACTGATACTCTCTATCTGTTGCCTAAGGAATTTATTTTTTTATCCTTACCAAAGAACCAGAGGGTGAAATATTGGTATGAATCCAACCCAATTTTACAGAGCTTTGGTAAATGTTATCCATGTCAATAGTCTAGCGCACAGCTCACGCCAACTGTAAGACAGTAGACTTGAGAGAAAAGAGAATTAAAGGACTCTTTAGAGGAGTCTGTATTTAGCAGAATCTTGGAAATGGAAGTCTTTGAAGACTTCCACCCTAATCCCATCTGCCCCTGTGCCGCCCCCTCCACAGCTTTAATTTCTGAAGTTTAAGCCCTTCTCCTTCCGGGAAGGCAGACAGGGGGTCAATGCAGAGAGCAGAGATTGGAGCCTCGTGTTGTTAGGATTGAAACTGAACAGCTCACACTGTAGCCCAATCCTGAATGTGAAATGAATCCAGTATGGATAGTAAGAGGATTGAGAACTATTGTTTGGGAATTGTGTAGGGTGAATTCATGTCTGAGGCTGAATGCTTGCATTTTGCTAATAATGGGACACGCTTAGCATTGTTTGGGTGCTCAATGGTCGATTATTTGTAGCTGTAAGTGGGTTGTCAATATCCTCTGGGTAATATTAAAAGCCAGCTCATACAACACACAGGCTCAGACTAATCCAGGATTTAAAAGAATATTAGCATCTACAGCTCTGCACTCGGTTTAATTTTTCAGGCAGAGGATCGTAATCAATAAGTAATCAATGAAAAACTGTAATGTTTCACATCACGGCTGATCACCCAACGGTGAAATGAGGAACGGTTCACTGAGGATTTTCTCTGCACTCTCAAAGATCTATAAAAAGGAACAATATATTTCATGTTTGTTCTGGCATTGTGTAAGAAGAATGACTGTGGTCGTAATTCCTAAATGGACGGCGCTTTTGATTTACACACCAACAATAAGAAGCTCTAAAAGATAGACGAGGACGACGTGAAAAATGGTGGGTGATTTGTGCTTGAGGGCCACTCTTTCTTTAAGAGTAAAAAATGAAAGAGACAAATGTCTTGAGATACAAATCTGTACCAAACTGCTCATTTGCTTTTAAATCAAAGACAAATTCATGAGACTGCTTGTCAATATGTGGGATACACAATTGGACAAAGGTCAGGGCAAGGGAGGGGTTATATCAATGATCATTAGCATACAAGAACACGGTTGGTCACTTACTGCAAATTCTATATCTTGGAAGTATTGAAAATTACACAAAAGGGAACTAGGGCCATGGGAATATTAGTTGCATGCTACAAAAGAGAAAAAAAAGTCACTTTAGTGAGGTTTCAATCAAAGTATAATGCAGCTGAACTACTAAATCATGTAATGAATACGCTACAAAATCTTAGGGTCAGTAAAAATTATTATTTTTTGAACAATATATACTTCTATATTATACTTCTATACTTCTAAGGAAGGATGCTTCTATTTGAGATAAATTCTTTTAAAACTGAACTTACGGTAGTCATTTTATTTCATTTACTCAATGCTATTCCTCAAAAATGTATCATTTTCTTTAAAAAAATATATAAAAAATATATTTTAAGCAGACATGTATTATTAACTATTTTTAACATTGATATTAACGTTTCTTAAGCATCAAATCATCATATTAGAAGGATTTCTGGTAAGATATATTAAAATAGAAAACAGTTATTTTAAATTGTAATAGAATTTCATAACATTACCGTTTCTACTCAATTTTTTTCGGGCTTATTTCTGATTTTCTTTATTGTGTTTTTTTTAAGCAGTCGTGGTGATCACAAAATATTTTCAAAAACAATAAATATATACATACATAACTGACCCCAGACTTCTGAATGGTAGCATAATGAAGTCAAGAAAGTATATTTGGAAAACACACTGTAAAATGTGTTTAACGTGACACCAATAAACAATTTATCTTGACTAAAGCTCTGTTCCAAAATCTACAGATCTGCCCACCTATTTTAAGGCATCACATGACATCAAAATCACAAGATACCTTTTTTTTGGCCAGAATCTAAAACTGTGTATCCACCGAGGAGAAGAACATTTCAGCATGCATTGCTACAAACCCAGCTGGCACAAATAAGCCAAAATGGTGTAAAAGTATCATAAATTGATGTATTCAATACAGAAATTACATTCAATATGGAAAATACTGATTAATGTTATGAGTAATATTATGTAATAATATCATATGAAATAAAACACTTTTCAAAACAAAATACAACATATCATTCAATATCTGTATTATTGCATTGTTAGCGTAGCAAGTTACCATTAAACTTTATTGGGGTCAAATTAGATCAAACTATGAAAACAGCCAGGCTCATATTTTACTTCAAAAAGACTTGATAGAAGCCATAAGCTTGATATGTTAACTGCAACCTTACAGCATCATTTATTAACCCCTCGAAAATATGTATTATACATGTAGGCTTACTGCAATATCAGATTGCAGTAATACATCGTAAAGAATAACCTATATACAAATAAATATTTATGAAGGAAATTAATAATTGATCACAATTGCACCATAAATAAAGTTGAATGGAAGTTGAATGGCTTGTTGGGAAGATTGCTATAATATTGTGTGGCAAAACAACGGCCCACCCAGAAACGTGAATGGGATCAAAAAACAGCAAATGTGCCGAAATCCTCTTACAAATCATTGAGTGGTTTGACGTTCTCTGCTCAATCTATCACTCTCGGTGACACCGTCTGACCTTTTGAAAAACCAGCTGTTCCTTTTCACAAAATGTGAGTCGAGGGTCGGTGTTGCCAGACATCAATTGATTAGACGAGCATTAATCAAACAGAAGGATTATCCCCTTCCATTTCTATAGTAAACCAATTATAGCTCTCATCGCCGAGGAAGGTTAACTGGCTGGATGGGCAATCCGTTTAAACAGCTGACGCTTGAGATGTGGGAGAAGGTGAGCAAAAGCGTTGTGTGAGATGGACTTTTGGGGGAGACAAGCACGAAAGGACACAATTGACCATTAAAGTTAATTGAGAAAATGGCCTTAAAAGCGGCATAAGATTCAAGGATGCATGGCAACCACCACGCTCGCCCTGAAAATGGCCCTGATGTTGTTCTGCTGGACTGTGGGAGGCCAGATTGAAGCTTCGCTCTCTCTTTAATGAATTTCATGGGTTTAATGATGATAGCCACTTCCTAAAACTTAATGATCCTTTGCATTTTCAGCTTAGCTAAACTGACCTTGTTTAGGGCAACCAGACTCTATAAAATTTTATCTGGTTCAATAAGCTATAAATCCTTAATTTGGGGGGAGAGGTCTATTGCAGCCTAATGATCTTTTTATTAATATCAATACATGATTATTTCCTAGTCATTGCAGTCACATCCGGGTAATAAATTGAGTAATGGAGGGTATTTAATGTGGAAGCATCATGCAATTTCCATAGCTGACTGCTGCATTGCCATTGAGATGCATTGTTATTTTTTATGGTTTAATCGTTCAACCAGCTACTGTACTTTCTTCAGTTGGGCATCTGTGGCATCATTTGCTGCCCAAGGTGAGAGAAGAAATAATTATGTTTCTTATATTATTAATTACAGTTTTTCTCAGCCACTTTGGTGTATTTCTCAGATCACAAATGAAATTCACAAAACTGCTTGTTCAACCTCATCTAGTCATGTTTGTTTGGAACAAATTGCAAATGCTTTGGTACAGTCATGCAATTGATTTTGCACAATTTTCTGCTGTTTCTGATGTCATGTTTATCCAAATGTATTATGTCTTACCCCTCAAAACATCTAGGCATTAGTTAAACTTCAACTAGTTGTCATAATGCATCAAACATATTGTTAGACTTTGATGACCAGGTTGTCTGAAACCTTCATTTGGCAAACAAATACAGACAGAGCAATACACAATGTTATAATTTCTGACAATGGAACAACAAAAAGGAAATAAACCCTAAAGGGTCAAAAGCCGGGAGGAAGAAGAAGAGTAAGGATGTGTCGTGGCAGGGTAAAGAGGCAAAACAGAGTAAGAAATGGAAGAGGCCAAGATTGTGGACATGTTTCTGATGAAATAAAAGCCACTATTGTGGACCAAGCTCTCAATCATGACCAATCATGGTGGGTCGAAAGGTAAAGCCGATTATTGGGAGAACAAGCGTGTTCTCAATCATCCAAATGTTTGTTGACAACAGATATGTAATCAGACAAAATTCACTATACTGTAATACTGTAAACTTACTATAATGCTATATTAAAGTAATCCATTTTTCATTATAAAGTAAATAAACTTTATAGAGGCATGATGTATCACACACACACAAACATGTACATATAGGCCTATACAGTGTCATTCTGATGGCACTTATATATTCATTTACATAAATACTTACGTTTGAGAGATGAACTAAAGATTTGTGCAAGTTACAGGCTGATTACTTTGCAGATAATCTATTGTGTGATGCTGTTTGCACAAACGGTTTTGAGAAATTCATTTGAAGATGATTCAAGAAATGTGCCAAAGAGACCAGTTCAAAAAACTTTCCAAAATATGATGTTTCTAATGAACTGAATAAACTGCAACTGAAGTTCCCAGTGATAAACATGTATTTTCACTGTAAAAAAGCATTTCTGACATTTGCATATTAAGTTTTGATGTGCTATGGGGGAAAAGTCATAAGAGTTTCGAGTGAATAAACAATGACAGAATATTCTGTGTATGATTTTTCTCATAAAATAACAATTATCAAAAGACAATTATTTTTTGGGGAGTTGCATTTAAAATCTGATGACTTGCAGGCACTAAATTAGAAACTACATCTTACGGTGTCTGTCATTCAAGTTCACATTGTCTTTGGAGAGCATAACTGTTGCTTTCAGGCATCTTTGATATGGAAATTTCCAAACTTAATGCTTTGAATGAGAAAGGGAATATACTTTGTGAAACTCGCAAGTTAGCGTCTCTCCACAACATATCTCTTGCATGATTGATCATATTCCACTGCAAAGTTTATCATCTATTCATATGGGCCAAAACAACATGAATTAATAACATAGAAATTCAATTTTCCCCGCATAGTACACTACATAACTAAAAATATGGACAGCTCCTTCTATTAATCCAGTGAAGACAAATCTTAACACTACACTCACCTAAAGGATTATTATGAGCACCATACTAATACTGTGTTTGACCCCCTTTCGCCTTCATTCTACGTGGCATTGATTCAACAAGGTTGACTGCTGAAAGCATTCTTTAGAAATGTTGGCTCATATTGATAGGAGCATCTTGCAGTTGATGGAGATTTGTGGGACGCACATCCAGGACATGATCCCGTTCCACCACATCCCAAAGATGCTCTATTAGGTTGAGATCTGGTGACTGTGGGGCCATTTTAGTACAGTGAACTCATTGTCATGTTCAAGAAACCAATTTGAAATGATTCAAGCTTTGTGACATAGTGCATTATCCTGCTGGCAGTAGCCATTAGAGGATGGGTACATGGTGGTCATAAAGGGATGGACATGGTCAGAAACAATGCTCAGGTAGGCCGTGTCATTTAAACGATGCAAAATTGGCACTGAGGGCCCTAAAGCATGTCAAGAAAACATCCCCCACATCATCACACCACCACCATCAGCCTGCACAGTGGTAACAAGGCATGATCCATGTTCTCATTCTGTTTACATCAAATTCTGACTCTACCATTTGAATGTCTCAACAGAAATTGAGACTCATCAGACCAGGCAACATTTTTCTAGTCTTCAACTGTCCAATTTTGGTGAGCTTGTGCAAATTGTAGCCTCTTTTTCCTATTTGTAGAGGAGATGAGTGGTACCCGGTGGGGTCTTCTGTTGTTGTAGCCCATCAGCCTCAAGGTTGTGTGTGTTGTGGCTTCACAAATGCTTTGCTACATACCTGGGTTGTAACGAGTGGTTATTTCAGTCAAAGTTGCTCTTCTATCAGTTTGAATCAGTCGGCCCATTCTCCTCTGACCTCTAGCATCAACAAGGCATTTTCACTCACAGGACTGCTGCATACTGGATGTTTTTCCCTTTTCACACCATTCTTTGTAAACCCTAGAAATGGTTGTGTGTGAAAATCCCAGTAACTGAGCAGATTGTGAAATACTCAGACCGGCCCGTCTGGGACCAACAACCATGCCACGCTCAAAATTGCTTAAATCACCTTTCTTTCCCATTCGGACATTCAGTTTGGAGTTCAGGAGATTGTCTTGACCAGGACCAACCTCTAAATGCATTGACGCAAAGGCCATGTGATTGGTTGATTAGATAATTGCATTAATGAGAAATGAAACAGGTGTTTCTAATAATCCTTTAGGTGAGTGTATACCATTTAATGACATCCTAGAGAATAGTGTGCATTCAATTCTGCTTAGGGAGGGTCCTTTTCTAGTCATATGCACAAATGGAGGTAAATAATAAATAAATTATTTACTGAGTCTGGTGTAGAGGGAAATTACTGGCCAGTACAAAACTCCTGAAAATGCACTCCTGAAAAGCCTGGTGATCTTCTGGGGTATGGATGGGAGCAAATCCCTGTGACCACGTTCTAACATGTAGTGGAAAGCATGGGTGGATCTACCAGAGTGGCACGGGATGGCAACTGCCAACCTAAGGAAAAGTTTTGCCACCATCTGCCACCGCAGAATTATCACAGAATAAAATCTAAATGTAAGCAGCAGTGTTTCAATGTGACAACATAAAAAAACTTCAGCGTATTGCAAATTAATGGGAAGAAAACACCTTTCAGTAAACTGTGCATGATGGTTGCACTCGCATCGACCAGTGTCGTCAGCTTCATTTACAAATTACAGTAATACCTCGGTTTACGAATTTAATTCGTTCCAAGAGCGAGCTCGTATCCCAAAATGCTCGTACACCAAAACAATGTATTAAAAATCCCCCATAAGAATGCATTAAAAATCAATTAATTCGTTCCACACGACCATAAATGCCCATTTTAAATATTTAGTTTTTATTTTACGCTATTAATTACAGTTAAAATTATAACCATTAAGATCTCATATAAATACTCTTTAAACAGACAATTAAACTTTAGACAATTAAACTCTAAAAATACTTGACAATTTACTGTAACTCACTTTGAGCAGCGTCTGTAGGCATGAAGGAGATGAGAGACACAAAAACACAAAACATCAGGAGATCAAAGAACATCATACCAATAGTAAAATATGGTGGTGGTAGTGTGATGGTCTTGGGCTGTTTTGCTGCTTCAGGACTTGGAAGACATTCTGTGATAAATGGAACCATGAATTCTGCTGTCTACCAAAAAATCCTGAAGAAGAATGAGGCCATCTGTTTGTGACCTCAAGCTTAAGCGAACTTGGGTTCTGCAACAGGACAACAATTCAAAACACACCAGCAAATCAACCTCTGAATGGCTCAAGAAATACAAAATTAAGACTTTGGAGTGGTCTAGTCAAAGTCCTGATCTGAATTCTATTGAGATCCTGTGGCATGACTTTAAAAAGGCAGTTTATGCTCGAGAACCCTTCAGTGTGGCTGAATTACAACAATTCTGCAAAGATGAGTGGACCAAAATCCCTCCACAGTTGTAAAAGTCTCATTGAAAATTATCACAAACACTTGATTGCAGTTGTTGCTGCTATAAGGGCAGCCCAACCAGTTCTAAAGTTTAGGGCTCAAGCACTTTTTCACACAGGGCCATGTAGGTTTGGATTTTGTTGCCCCTGAATAATATCAACCTTTAAAAACTGCTTTTTATGTTTACTTGTGATATCTCTGACTAATATTTAAATTAGTTTGATGATCTGAAACATTTAAGTGCAACAAACATGCAAAAAAATATAAGAAATCAGAAAAGGGACAAACACTTTTTCACACCACTGTATTGATATTCACATATATAAAACACCACTGCTGCTTTTAAATGCTCCACTGGGCCGAGTCACTGCAGATGAGGCAGTAGGAACAAGCCGAATTTGAAAAGGTCACAATGCCGATTATTAATGGCATGTCAAATACAAGAGATCTGTATTAGCATTTTAACAATGTTGTCCCTTATATCTAAACGACCGGTAGCTGAATATGATCTCAGGCCTGATATAAAGACAAGCACGCATCAATATTTTCGCCCTCAAAAGCCGTGCTCAAAAATGCCACATCATAAATGCACATCTAAAGCATACATGTGAAAACCATCTTGTGTTTTGGTTAAGGGGTGGTCCTGGGGTTTGATTGACAAGGTTGCCCCCCAAAGTTGACCTTTGGAACTGGGCTCAGGTGGAGCTTCAAACGCTTCCCCACTCGAGTCAAAATCACTGTTTGACAGGTCTGTAATGCTGTGCGTTATTGCAGAAGAGCCTGTTTGAAGGAAATCTTTCTCAGATTAGATGAGATTCAAATTACACGGTCTATACAGACAATATTACAACGCTTCAATTGGACACTCCCTTTTAGATTACTTTATGTATGAAATAATTAATGACGGACTGATGAATTATTGAAAATTATTGCACACTGCAAGCACTGCACGTCTAGGTCTGGCAAAGTCAGCTCCTTTTGTGCCGTTACACCGTCTGCCAATCAAGTCAATCAGTTCTGTTTTCTATCAAAATTAGACACATTGTTTCCTGCAATTCATGTGTAAATAAATAAGTTTAGAACGGCTCTGGCAGTGTATTTGCTGCATTTCTGCTTGTATAAGGATAACATCCACTCAAGGTATATCTGTTTTACCACAATATAATCAGTTATTTAACCATAATGCTATGCAGGAGCTGTACTGTTCTCCGTATACGTCCTTTGTATATTTTAACAGCAAGGTAAACTCTCCCTCATTAACTCCACAGACACGGAATGTCCTTTTTGGTATTTTAATAAGGGTAGGGTAAAACTACAAATAAGAAGAAAACAAAATGAATTTACATAAGTATTTACATGTGTATATAACAATACTTCTTACTAATATCAACATAAATTGTCAGGAAAATGAAAGTAATGAACATATCCATATCTCCATATGATCTACATTTATATATACACTCTAACAACACAGGTTACAAATACTTCAAATAATCAAATATAATTAAAGGTATTATGAATAATAACAATAAAACGTACCGACGAAGCTACCAAAGGCCGAGGATGAATGCAGATGGAGCTGATGTACTTTTGTTACTCATGAAAACAGTAACCTCATGGAAGACATTGATTTCCTGGTTAGTCAGCTGATCATGCACATGATAATGACAACATTGTACTACATTATCCATAAATTATACATTACAAACCAGTAGAGGGAGACAAACTGTCAACTAAACTAATTAACTTTAACTTTAACAAACAATGTAACAGAACACTCCCCGTCTGGCGTTATTGAGCGCCACCACTAATAACTGCTTGTTAACATTACTTCACTTGGTCCCAGGAGGAAGCAGTACAACAATCTCTGTTACTGGTCTAAGAAAGAGCTTGGTGCCGTCTTTTTTAGGAACCTTTATTTCCACCTTGCGGATTTTCCCATCTTTGCTTGGAAATGTCTGAGTAACAATTCCCATTGGCCATTCATTTCTTTTGGCTTGGTTATCTTTGAGGAGCACAATGCTACCTGGATCAACATTGGGTCGATCACGTTGCCATTTTCTACGTGTCTGTAGTGAACACAGATACTGTTTCCTCCATCTATCCCAGAATGTGTTAGCTAGATGTTGCACTTGTCTCCATTGACGCTGGAAAAGATCTTTGGTTCCAAATTCACCAGCAGGGACGACAGGGGGACACACTTTCTGTGTGAGGAGAATGGCAGGTGTGAGGAGAAATGGGTCACTTGGATCAGTAGACACTGGCACTAGGGGTCGAGCATTGATGATGGCGGTTACTTCAGCCATAAATGTAGTAAGCACATCATGAGTTAGTTTTATTTTCCATGGAGTCTAGTATCTAGTGAGTTAGTTGAGGAACATGGAGTCTAGTATCTTCCTTGCAAGCCCTATCATTCTTTCCCAGGAGCCACCCATGTGGGAGGCATGAGGAGGATTGAATATCCAGGAGCAACCTTGTTCAGCTAAGTACTTTTTAACACTCTTATCATTGATGTTTGATGGGATCTGAAGCTCCTTGCATGCACCAATGAAATTCGTCCCACGATCTGAACGAATTTGTTTTACTGGACCACGAAGAGCTAGGAAGCGCCTGAGGGCATTGATAAAACTGGAGGTGTCCAACGACTCAATTACTTCAATGTGGACTGCCCTGACACTAAGACATGTGAAAATCACCGCCCATCTTTTGTCATGTGCCAGACCTCCTCTTGTCCGGCGTGCATAGATGGACCATGGTCCAAATACATCTAGGCCCACATTAGAGAACGGCGGATCTGTACATAACCGGTCCGATGGAAGAGAAGCCATCTTCTGAATTTGAAGGTGACCACGAAGTTTTCGACAAAGAACACAATGGTACAGTATGTTATTTATAAGCCTCTTGCCTCCAATGATCCAAAACCCAGCTGAACGGATGGCTCCTTCAGTGGTACAAGCGTCCTTGATGCTGGGTTTGTTGGTGATAATGCCTTACAATAAGGATGCAATATGATGCTTTCCAGGAATGATTAACGGATGCTTTTCATCCTGATCCAGTTTCGCTGCTGAAATGCGACCTCCTACTCTCAGAAGTCCTTGTTCGTCAATGAATGGACTTAGTGAAATTAGTGGACTGCTTCTAGGAAGATTCTTCCCACTCTTGATGCATGAAATTTCTGTTTCATAGGTTTCTTCCTGTACAGCACGAAGGATTACAATCTTAGCCTTTGAGAAGTTTTCTGCTAAGCAAGCTGTTTGACAATAATGCCAACCTCTGCAACATGAGGATTCATCAGTTACTGAATTTTGAAAACCTTTGGCAATGTGAATGAGGCGTCCGGTTGATCGGATAAGTGATTGCCAGTTGGAGAACCTTGAGAAACGTTGAGATCCCAGCTTCTTGCTCACAGTTGTGGTACTTAAATTGGACACTTCTGGTCGTACATTCACATCAAGTACAGGATTCATTAGCTCGAAGGTTTCCTTCTCTGGAGGGCAAGAAGAATCCACAAGGAATGTGGGGCCCAAAAGCCATGGGCTGTTTGCAAGACACACTGCAGGAATGGATCTTGTGGCTATATCTGCTGGATTTTGATCAGTGCGTACGTAATGCCACTGTTCAGGGTGACTAGATCTTCTTATCCTTAAGACTCGGTTGTTGACATAAACATAGAAGCGTCTAGTCTGATTATGAATATATCCCAATACCACCTTGCTATCAGTGTGAAAAGAGATAGTATCAAGATCAATGTCAATCTCAGATGAAATGAGATCTGCCAACTCCACTGCTAAGACTGCAGCGCACAGTTCCAACCTCGGGATGGTATGTTCCGGAAATGGAGCAAGTTTCACTTTACCCATTACAAAGCTTACATGGTTGATTCTCTCTGCATATGAGAGCTTGAGATAAGCAACTGCAGCAATGGCTTTGGTTGAAGCATCTGAAAACACGCACAATTCTTTGCATGTAGCTTCTGAGGGTGACTGCTCTGAGTAGGTTCTGGGTATCTGGAGATGTCTTAGTTCTTGTAAGGAATTGCGCCATGTGTCCCATGCCTCTTCCATGTCCTGAGGCAATGGAGAGTCCCAATCAGTGTTCCCCAAGCTTAACTCTCGCAGAATGAATTTACCTTGGATGGTTACTGGGGCAGCAAATCCTAAAGGGTCATACAAACTGTTAATAGTCGACAAGACTCCTCGACGTGTAAAAGGTTTTGTTCCCTCAGGTACTTGAAAAGTGAAGTGGTCTGTTTTGAGGTCCCAGTTTAACCCCAGACTGCGTTGTATGGGAAGATTATCCGTATCCAGATCCAGGTCTTTTAGATCGCTTGCGTAATCTTGTGATGGAAAGGCTTCCATGACCTCCCTCCTGTTTGAGGCAATCTTGTGCAACCTCACATTTGATCTTGCAAGAATGTTTTGTGTCCTCTTCAGCAAACTCACTGCTGCTTCTACTGTGGGAAGAGACTTCAAACCATCATCTACATAGAAATCCCGTTCTACAAACTGTTGCACTTCAGAATCTTGCTCCTGTCCTTCCAAGTGGACAGATTTTCTGAGACCATAGATGGCAACTGCTGGCGATGGGCTGTTTCCAAAGACATGTACCTTCATACGATACTCCAATATCTCTTTGCTTGGGTCATTGTCTCGGAACCACAAAAATCTCAGAAAGTTCCTGTCTTCTTCTCTAACAAGAAAACAATAAAACATCTGCTGGATATCTGCAGTTATGGCAACTGACTCTTTACGAAATCGAATAAGCACACCCAAAAGCGAGTTATTGAGGTCAGGGCCTGTTAACAGCACATCGTTAAGGGAAACACCATTGAATTGGGCACTAGAATCAAACACCACCCGGATTTGTCCAGGTTTTTTTGGATGGTATACACCAAAGATGGGGAGATACCACCGTTCTTCTTCGTCTTTGAGAGGTGGAGCCAACTCTGCTTGCCCATTCTCAAAGATTTTCTCCATGAAGGAGACAAAGTGTTCTTTCATGTGTGGTTTTTTCTCAAAGTTGCGCAACAATGACAAAAGTCGTTTCATTGCTTGTGTCCGATTTTCAGGAAGACGCTGCCGTGGGTTTTTAAACGGCAGTGGTGCTACCCAACTGTTATTTTCATCTTTCTCAAAACCTCTGTCCATAATATCAAGAAAGTAGTTATCTTCAATGGATAGAGCCACTTTATCATCATCTTTTGAACATTGAAACACAGTGTCACCCAAGTGGTCTGATTGGTGTATGAGTTTCTTGTTGCTACATGAACTATGGGGACCACTGTACCTGTCTTTCACCTGTAGGACATTAGGGCATGGTTCAAAGAATGAAGGCCGTCCATTATCTAGAGTCTTTGTGTAAAGTGTGCTAACCATGGTTGGTCTATGGACGTTTCCAAGGCAGACATTGCCTACAATGACCCACCCTAGATCAAGTTTTTGTGCAAATGGCAAATCACGTGTGCCATTGATTATTTTACGCACCTTATGCACTCTGAGAACATCCCGTCCAAGGAGAAGTAAGATGTGAGCATCCGGATCAAGTTCTGGGATTAGATGAGCCACTGATTTGAGGTGGGGATAGTGGAGAGCAGCGGAAGGTGAAGGAATTTCTGACCTGTTATTAGGAATCTCATTACACTCGATCAGATCTGGAAGAGAAAGAGTGGTCTGTCCATCCATGGATTCAATTTGTAAGCCGCTTGCTCGTCGTCCTGTTGTCTCCATAATTCCAGCACAGGTCTTTAGTGAATATGGTGAACTAGGACTTTGGATGTCAAACATATCAAACAACTCAGAACGGGCCATTGATCTGTTACTTTGATCATCTATTATTGCATAAAGCTTCACTGCTTTTTCGCTGCAACCCCTCGGATAAACTTTAGCAAGACAGATTTTTGAGCATGACCTGTCAGTTAAATCACCACCACAGACTTGAGTGCAATGTGATGAAATGCCAGATGATGGTACTAGATCTCCCTCCCCGCCATGCTCTGGATAGGGGTTTGCGTCCTCAGACATGGGTGTTGGTTCTTGATGAAGGGCAGTGTCATGCCTCTCGCTACCACAATCTGCGCATTTCACATATGCTTTGCAATTTTTAGCAATGTGCATTGAGGACCTGCAACATCTGAAACAGATTCTATTTTCCTTCAGGAATGCTTTGCGTTCTTCATACGACTTTTCTCTAAAGACACGACACTTACGAAGAGGATGTGCCTTTTTGTGTATGAGACATAGTTCGTCACAATCACTGCTAAAGTTTTTGTCTTTGTCGCATGTGAAAGTATGAGACACATCTGTTTTGTGGACTGATATCTCCTTCTGTTTTAGCTGTTTCCATGGGGTAAGCTTAGTAGAAATATCTACACGAGATGTAAAACTGAAACTTGGGTCGTTTCTGATCCTTGCCTGTTTACTGACAAACTCTACA